>CM062290.1:340172247-341372247 GCA_031216915.1 Pictodentalium vernedei | reverse complement strand
TTTTGACTGGTAGTATAAGAAGCCGAAGATTACAAAAGAATTTTCTTCACAACGCACTAGTATTAAGTTAAAATTCAAGGTCCCATAGGAATCCTAAATATAATCCAGGGACTTGCTTCAAATAAACCTGAACCTCACCCCTTAAATGAAATTGTATACCAAGAATCAAACGATTCTGATTGGTAGTTATGGAGAAGATTTTGTAATTTAAAAAAATATTATTGTGGGCCCTAACCGAGTTATGTCCCTTGTGGTGCCCTTGTGGGTGTGGGTTCATTATTTGAACAAACTTGAATCAATATATGATAAAAACCATGCATATCCAATTTGGTTTAATTCGTTCTTGTAGTTCATGAGAAGTCGATAATCGAAGTTCATGTCAGACGATGGCTCCTCTTGAACTTCGTCCAGTTGGGCTAATAACAAACCTAAACGGGGAAAAATATACCATCTAGGCTGCCAACCATCACGGAAACACGATATTCCCATCTGTTTATACTTTCATCCTGCCACTTTTCAAGAAATCTGATCCATAAATGCAGTACTGTAGGGTGTACTAAAGAAATCCAAGATTGCTACATGTACCATGGCAGCCATTATGTGCAGCCAACAATGGCCAACATAGGACATTTTCGTCTACTCATCATAATAGGAAGCTGTCTGAACTTTCAAGAAAATTGGTGCATAAATGCAACTGCAGGGTGTTATGAAGAAATATAAGAATGCTGCCATTATGGATATCCAACCATTACCAAAATATGGTGTTCTCATCATTCTAAGTCATCCCACCGAATTTGTAGACAATTGATGCCTAAATGCAAGCAGTAGACAATCTAGAAAGTTGATGCCTAAATGCGAGTAGTAGACAGTGCGGAAACTCAATACAGCTGCTGGGGCGGTGGTTGACTGTGACCACAATGGGACGTTCTGATCTAGGTATAAATCTGAACATGCATATGAAATTTGATGATAATCGGAAAGAACTGTGGGGTGTAGCCCACACTGAACGAATTGTGGACAGTGTTCTGAAGAAATCCCAAAATGATGGCTATTATGGGTGGCCAATTGATACAAAAAATTGATGTTCTCATCCACTCATCATTCTAAGTCACCCTGCAAAATGAAGCCCCTGCACCATGATGTAAAAATCTCAAAATTTCAGGCTGCTAATTTCCCCATAACGCAACTGGAAATTTAATCAATTCAGTCTTGTTTGACAGAGCTCATTGAGCTCTGTCAAACAAGACTGAATTGATTAAATTTCCAGTTGCATTATGGGAGTGATGGCTACATGAAATTTTGGTATTTTGACATCAGTGTGCAGGGGGTTAAAATAACTCATACATAAATGTGACCTGTAGTCTGTGCTGAAGAAATCCAAAATAGCTATTGTGGCAGCTATTGTGAACAACCGTCTATGACCATATTGGGACGTTCTCCTCTGGGTAAGACCAAAATACGCAAATGAAGTCTGGTGATAGAAAAGAACTGTGAACTGTCGAATAGATTGTGGACAGACTTGCAGATACCCTTTGTAAAGTTAAGCCAAACATAGTAAAATTTGAATGCCATTTTTGCGAAGAGTGCTGATCCATATCGCCGTTAAGCAGTGGGTGAAAAGTTAATTGTGAATTTTATGGTTTGGGTGCAAGAAGTTTCAGGATAGATTTTCCACCCAGGCAATGACCCATGCATTTTAAGAAAGTGTAAGATCCCAAGCGGAGTGAGTTTCAGACAATGGACTGCTTGAATTCAAAGGGTTCGTTAAACTATTTTTAGTAAGTGGAAACTCCACTACAAAGATATTTTAGTGATAATTAACTCTTAACGGCATTGCGTCTTGTCTCCTTGAGCAAGGCACTTAATTCAAATTATCCACGTGGGGGCACGGTGGCATTGTGTACTGAGGCGTTCTGCGCGTCGACCGTGCATTTGTGTTCAACAAATGCTAAACCAGCGTGTGTGGAGTTAGTGCGTTGGGGAGTCTGATAGTTGCTCTCCGTTGCTCGATGGTTCTCTCTAGGTACTCCGGCTTCCTCCACCTCTAATGCTATCCGACACGAGGTAATCCTAACTGTCGAAAGTGTCGTTCAACTCCAATCAGTAAATAAATAGATAATTAACCCTTAGATATTTTTTCAGATTCATATTGTTTATTTTTCGCGGTACTAGCATATAACTCAGAATTGTATACAAATTTGTTAAAACGTAGTACAAATTAATATTCAGCGAGGAGTTAACATAGCCAGATTGACTGTCTACCTGTTATCCCCTTGTGACAAGTGTTTTAACCCTTTACCCAACGAATCGCCCGCATCCGCCCGCGTAATATGCAAATTCAGCAGCTTAAAAAATATTATTTTTCGAAAAATTTCAACAAAACCATATCATGTGACCCCTCGTTGGAACGAGCTCGTTCCAAAGAGGGGTCACATGATATGGTTTTGTTAGAATTTTTTGAAAAAATGAAAAAAATGATATTTAAAATAATAAATTTTGATATCGTCTGCGTTGGGTAAAGGGTTAACACTCTGCACACTGATTTCTAAAAATCAAACTTTTTCCATAATTCAACTTTGGAATTTAACCACTTCAAATCATGTTTGTCAGAACACGTGGCGCTCAGTCAAACAAAATTGAATTGGTTAAATTTCTAGTTGAATAATGTGAAAATATTCAGCCTTTCTCGAATAAAGATAAAACTCTATGTATACATGACATTGGAAGTGGTTTACCATCATTCAGGTTGACTATGTTTATAGTATGGACAGTTCATCAATATATGTTATTTTGAATGATCACTATCAACGGATAATCAACCTGTCACTAGATTGAATTTCTGACCATTTTATCCGAGTAAAATGACGTCGACTTGCTTCTGTGTATTTAATGAGTGATATATCGGGGTTACAAGCAGAAATGAAATATCTACCACACACAACGTGCGTCAGTATGCAGGAATACCAGTTACAATTCGTACTCCACCACGACAGTGATCTGTATCCACTACACTGTTTTCACCAGCTCACATCCGCTTCCTAGTTTTATATACCCCTTCGAAGAAATATGCCCCATATTGACACATTGTATTTTTGGACGACAGAAGTGGGGAATGTATCGATAGATGAATGTTTACTCCATCAAATTTTGATCCAATTCGCTTTACATGCAGCTGTTTCGAGGCCATAAAGGGGAATTTTACCTCACGATTGGAACCTATTGGACAAAGATTCTGTACGAATTAATTATTCAGGACATAATCGCTATCAATTCTTTTATCAGCACCTACCCTGTTACCTTATACACAACCCTGTGAACTTTCGCGCGAATTGTATTCTGTGAAATAAGTGTAAAGTACAATTTAACGAGACATCATGCCTTGGACTTCTGTTGTTTTACAAGACGTCATCCGGATCTTGACCAGCACACATCATTTCGGTAATACAGCCTGATATGGTTCACTGGGAAAATTCCCGGTGGGCTCCCCTTTTGGGGCTCCTCCGGGGCTCCTAAATTGATGCAGCCCAACACGTGTTGGTGTATGAAATTTTGTAAAAATGAACAACAGGCGAAATGGATCTGGTTGCATGTACTGCCGGTATATTGGCAGTCCACATAGAGACATTTCGATATACCAGGAGTCTAGTCTGCATTTGTGGCCCAAGGCCTCTTGTTCTACTGGGCAACTGTTTGAGGCATTCTAAAATGAAATGTTTTAAGGTCCCCGTTTCTCCAAAAGATACACATTTGGCCAAATATTGTCGCCTTGAAAATCTTCGCACTCAGCGGCGTTGTCTTAGTCTTATTTGAGACAGGCGATGTTTGGAATTTGAAAGGTTGAGTCTCGTTTTCCGGCAGGCCAGAATTGATGAACAAACTACAGTGACACCGAGACGCTATTAGTGAAAGACTTAGAATAAGCACAAATTTTGATTGCACTGAGACTCAAGTACTAATTGAAACATGAAATGAGGCCACACAAAGTAGATCTTCTGTTTCTCAGGCCATTTTTGTAACATTGCATGTTGGCGGTCAGTATTTTATTTTATTTTTTATTTTTGTAGTTATGTCTTCGCTATCAGAAGTTCATGTTGTTGGTTTGGTTTATGTTTTAGGCCTCATAATCTACAGAATAGCATGGGTAGTCGTATATGTTGTTCCTTGCGTGAAAGAAGGCTTTGGGATGCTAAAGCATTGCAACACCTTTTTGCACTCAAGGGACATATTTATTAATTACATTAACTTGGGTAAAATATCAGACAAACCATTTAATTTTTATTTTTTTAAATTTGCATTGGTTATAAAAAGAGAGCATGCGGCAGCCAAAAGGACCGTGCGGGTGGGCCTGAGAAACAGATTTTTAACTTTTTTTTAGGTCTTATTGTTTATAATTTTGATGCGACGAATCGTTGTGTCAACATTGCACCCAATGAATGTATGTTACTCTTTTAACATTGGATAGAATTTAATTTCTTGTTTATTTATGATGAGCCATTTGCTGTTTCCAAAATCTATTTATATAAGCTCCTGCAGTTCTTAAAACATTTTTTTGTCTCTATTGTACTTTCTTCCAGTAGCAGTTATATTATTTATGATAGTTGTTGTAAATACGGATGCAGGTAACGAATGCAGACTCTTTATTGCGCATTCATTCTAGTTTGTGAGCCAATTTTAGACGAGTGGTAATTAAATATAAATGCCATGTATGATCAGTTATTCATGAGATGTTCATCCACTCTCTCTTGAAATCTTCAGACATTTTCGTTTGTCACAATGTAGGATATGTTCAGTATATGTTATAAAAGGCAATTGCATTGAAAGTACCCTATACAAAAAAGGAAAGCAAATGATGGATATCCCAATCAATAGTTTTGCTTTGAATCTAAAGTTAACACAATAGTTACAAATTCAGATAAGACTCAACTTTGGTGAAAGGTATCAAGAATATAACGTGGAAACTTCCTTTTTATATCTGCTATAAAACATTCGTCGTTTATATCGCCCTCTGATCTGTTGAGAGACAAATCAAATGTGTTAAGAATGAATGACACAACGCCTGAACGATCTCATCAAACCAAACGTGAAGATGACTCAACAAAGGAAAGTGGCTTCATCAAAACATGGTTAAAACTTTTAAAACTCACTAAATGGACACTGATGTTTGCTGGAATGTATTACGAACTTCAAACACGAAATCAATGGATGTTTCATCATCTGCACAGAATTTACGTTTTATTTATTCAAATCGTTGGCTGGGTGAATTTATTAAGACTTTGTCCAAGTCTGAAAGACGTGAGTTTATATCTTATGACGATTGTTTTGTTAATATTGTTTGGCGCGTTTGTTCCTACAGTTCTTTTGCACACATTAACTCGTCATTTGAATGAATTCTCTCGTTTGGTCCAAAGTTTCAAAAATCAGAAATGTGATCGTTTCATCAATACTACAAGATAATTTTGATCTCGAATACTGTTATTGCGAATGTCATTGCAGGGTTTTATATATATGCGCTGCACAATTTGGAAGCAAACAGTGTAGAACTTAAAACTATCCTGGCTCCCTTAGATCCGAGCAAAGGTGACGTGAAATTGTTAATGATCCCTGTTATTTTCCTACTTTTTATACAATCAAACCAGTACTTCATTTGGATGATGTGCTTCTGTCTTTTTTGTTGCATCACCGCAACAGAGTTCAGTGACATTGATGATAAGCTGAAAAACAGCAAACCAACTACTGATGTTCAAGAAATACGACGGAGGCATTGCATTGCTTGTCGGGCAACGAAAATGATCAATGGAATGTTTACACACGTGATAACATCACTGATTTGCTTGAATCTCATCTCGTTCTGTTCCCTTTTGTTCCAAACTATTGAAGCTGGGGATTTGGACCACGCAACTCTCCATATATTTGTTATGGTGAACAATCTAATTGCAGTGTCTGTCATATTCATCCTTGGAACCCACGTGGAAATAAAGGTAAGGACGAGTCAATATGTTATAAAACAATTTCGTTTTTACATATGTGAGTCAATATCAGATTTGTCCTAAATTTGAGTTGACAAAAATATAAAAAAAACGATGGTTTTGAAATCGCAGAGCGAATTTCCAGAAGTTATTCAACAAAACACGTCCAACAACAGTTACCCCAAATTCAAGTGTTTTTTTTCTAAGTACTCTGACAAACACAGTAATCCCGTTCTGAACTCCAGAAAACGTTTGTTAACCCTTTACCCAACGTAACGGAAAAAAACCGGGTCAGCGCTATTCACCAAAATCGCCAATTAATTTTCATTATTTTTTTAAATTTTTTGTCTCAAAAACATAGGTTATGACCCCTCTTGAGGGGTCATAACTTATGTTTTTGAGACAAAAATTGACAGAAATTAGTTATTCAAGAATTTTGTTTGCAAGTGTCGTCTGCTTTTCATGTTAGGTAAAGAAGGGTTAACCCTTCCAAAAACCACAGCGTTTTAATGAATATGTAAAAAGTAATAAAACTTTGAAGTGACGTAAAAACATCAAAAAGGGCGATAAATCGAAAAACTAAACACAGGTATGGACTATTTTTTTTTTTTTGCTCTATCCTATACTAAAATTTCAAAGAAATCCGAGGCATTTTATTTATTGATTCTACCCCCTCCCCCATGACGTCACCTCAGAGTTCTGCCTTAACGGTTGAGAATTTTCCAGTATGTAAACACATTTTTAGAAATGGCTTTTATTGGAGATTTTTTTTTTAAACTGTAAAAAGGTACGCTTAAAATGACCTCGCAATTAACATATTTTTTTTAAAAACGAATGGAACAATTTGAGACAACTGGAAGTCGATATGCGAATTTTCAAAGCTGTTTCTTTAACAACTACGGAGCGGCGTGTCACCAAATTATGGGGTTTTAACAGCCTATAATTTAAAGTGACGTACAAACGTCAAAATGACGATATGTTAAATCAAATACAGATATCTCCTAATTTTTTTTTAGTTCTTCAACATACTAGAATGAAAAGAAAAACCGACACATTTTAATTTTTGACTTTAGACCCCCTAGATGTAACCGCCAAGTTCGGCCATAACGGGTAGGAAGTTCCTTGGACGGTACAACATTTTTAGACATGTGTTTTATTGTAGATTATATTTCCAAAATTAATTTTAGAAAGATAGATTTAAAAATGAGCTGGAAATTAAAATCTTTTTCAAAATCCTTAATATCCGGTTCCTTCCAGTGACCAGTCGCGTGTGAAAATGTCAAAAAATAGAAACGGATGGAGCAGTTCAGATAACCGGAAGTCGTTGTGCAAATATTCAAAGTTGTATCTTTTAGAACTATGGAGCGAAGCGTGTCACTAAATTACGGGGTTTTTTTTAATGTTGAATGTACTGAACAGCCTATAATTTGAATTGACATAAAAAACCAAAAAGAGATACCTCATATTTCTTAGCTCTGCAACATACTAAAATTTAAAAACAGATCGGACGCATTTCAATTTATTGCCCCCCCCCCCCCCCCCTCAAGATATCACCTCCGAGTTCGGCCATAACGGTTGGTAATTTACAAGGATGGCACCACATGTTTAGATATGGGTTTTATTGAAATTATATTTTTAAAATTTGAAAAAGATAGGCTTAAAAATGAGCTGGAAATTAATATCTTCTAAAAATATTTAAAAGCCGGTTCCTCCCATCGAGAGTGTCAAAATACAAACGGATAGAACAACTTGAGATAACCGGAAGTCAATATGCGAAGTTTCAAAGCTGCATCTTTAAAAACTATGGATCGCCGCTTGTCACCAAATTACGGGTTTTAACGATTAATGTCCACAACAACCTATAATTTGAAGTGAGGTAAAAAAAACGGCAGATATGCCGATAAATCAAAAAACTAAAAACACGTATCTTCTGATTTTTTTTTTTAGCTCTACAGCATAAAAAATTTAAAAAAAATCCAACCCATTGTAATTTTAGACCCTATCCCACCCCAGCCTCGAAATAAGCAGACTGTCATCTGCAAAATGAGGTACCCTCTCTGAACCTCAATCTGAACCAAGGTCTCAAGCCTAAACAGAAAGAGGTACCAAAGAATAAATTGGCCACTGTTTGGAATAGCTTCAGCAAATTCACCCTCGTGTGGCCTCATTCTGCAAATGTCAGATTGCTTATTGCCAGGTCCCCCCCCCCCCGCCCCCAGATGTCACGTTCGACCAAAACAATTGGGAATTTCCAAGGACGGCATCACAATTTTAGATATGGTTTTTCTTGGAGATTATATTTTCACAATTTTTCAACGATAAGCTTTAAAAAAAAGTTTTATTTTACACCCGAAGTCTTTCAATCGGGATTCTAAATTGCAGAAAGAAAGAACGCATGGATCGAATTCAGGCAAACAGAAATCGATGTGCGATCAGCGTTTTCAAAGAGAAAGTTGTTAATTTAAAGTGATGTAAAAACGTCAAACGGTGATATTTCTAGAAACAAAAACCCCAGATGTCTCATATATGTTTGCACTGTACAATATACTAAAATTCCCTGAAAATCAGGCGAATTGAATGGTGTCACTGAGGTGTCTAAAATTTACCAGAACGTCAATGTATATTTAAATATGGTCTTTGATGGACATGGGGTATCCCAAATTTGAAATCGGGTGGGGGTTGATATAGGGGTTGATGTGAACCTTTTACACAACATTACGGCCAAAACTGGCCAGTGCTATTCACAAACAATACCATTCAATTTTCATTAGTTTTTTTTTTTTTTGCATTTTTGTCTCAAAAACATAGCTTATGACCCCTGATTGGAACGAGCCGGTTGAGCTCGTTCCAATGAGGAGGCATAAGGTATGTTTTTGAATCAGAAAATGAAAATATTTAGTTATTCAAGAATTTTGTTTGCAAGTGTTGTTTGCTTTTCATGTTATGTAAAGGGTTAAAGAATATTTTGAAAGTCTATAAATTAATTTTAAAATTACTCGGCGAGTTAAGATTTAATCAACTTCTGTTACTTCATAAAGGATGATCTGCTTTGTTCTACATGATTTTTTATCGCCACGATATAACGATGGGTATTGATGTATCATGAAGAATAAATAAATATAAATAAATAAATAAATAATAAATAAATAAATAAATAAATAAATAAATAAATAAATAAATAAATAAATTGCCTTGTTTCGCGTGTAATACCAAGTACAGTTCAGTCGCCGTGGCCTGGGCAGTGATGTCTACGTATCCATTTACCAGGTAATAAAAATCATCAACAGCAGAATTTTAATTAATGAAGCAGCGGGTTGTACCTGTTGCTTCATTAATTAAATGTCTGATGATTATTCCTATAACTGGTGTTTGGAATCCAATATTATTGCGTCGGTGGAGATATTGCCCACCCGTGAAAAGTGACCAATGCACGGCGGCGGTACTGCAGGCTGTTATACTACTACTACTACTACTACTACTACTACTACTACTGTAATTAAGTTGCAGTGGTGGCGCCAGATTTCTGTTTCTACGAAGGCAAGTAGGAGGGACAGTGTCTTTATTGGGGAGAGGCAGGAGCATAATTTATTTTAAATGGACGACACTTGCAAAAACATTAACTAACTTTTTCATACCTTTGATCAAAAACCATAATTTATGATCTCTCATTGGAACGAGCTCAAACGAGTTCGTTCCAATGAGAAGGCATTAGGAATGTTTATCTTGGCAAAATTAAAAATAATACAGTATCAATCACGCTTCCTTAGAATATCATTGATTACCTTTGTTAATTAAGTTAGGTAAATGGACAAAAATCAATAGTGTTCAACAGCTGATCGGAACTGCCCACCACAATCGGGAGATTGTGGGCAATCGGATGACAACTGCAACGGCTCCTGGCACATCGGTTCAACCGATTGTTGCCAAGCATTTTGTGATGATTCATAAACCGCATTTTATTATCTTTTGCAATTGTTCAAGTGTTAATGTAAAATGATACCATTCAATAAAGCTGAAAAACCACCACAATGTGTATTCTTAATCTCTCTGGACACCTCTTTACGGGATATACAAATTAAACGACATGGAAACCTTACAATTCAGCGTACTTGTGGCAATCGCCCGCTCATACCGGAAAAGCGAAGGTTTCACTCCATTGACTCAGGTCGCAGTAAAATTACGAGTTGCGCGCACTTGGGTGGTAAACGTGGTTCTGAGTAGTTTTACTGCACCTGAGCCAATGGTGTTTAATTAACACTGTGAAATATGTTCAGTTTAATGTAGTTCTTTTGAGTCTCGACTTTTCTAGTAGTGAACGGACTGTAATTCCGTAAAATAAGTTTAATTTAATGTAGTTCTTTCGAACATCGACTTGCCTAATAGTGCACGATATTAAATCGGAATCGGCCGATCGTGAGCTCAAATAACGTGTAATCGATCAGTGGCCATTTCTTATCAACCTACTCACAATTGTTTACTACAGGCTTGCACTACAGTGGAAGTCCCTAACTCGGATAAAATACTCTCTATTTTTGTCTTTCCCAAGCAAGTTGGGAAAGAAAAGTGGTGCAAAAGCACCAATAAAAATAAGCCAAAACTGGGTCGAGTGCAACCGGCGCAGACCCAGTACGGGACGCTCTCTCCCAAGTACAACTCCACGACTTCCGTTGCCAGTGCGCATATACCGTCTCTAAAGACTCATTCTTTTTAAAATCCGCTTCGTGTCGAGATGTTTTTGCACGCTCATCAGTGTTCCACCAGCTCGATGTTTGATGATTCCTGATTCATTATACCACAGTGTATCCTTTGTATTCTCAGGAACAGTGTTTTATATATTCTCTTTTCTATTATATGTCCATAATGTATTTTTATTTGCTCTCTCTCGAGTCGCGCGCGTATTTCGCGTGCCACGCGGTTCGGACTTAGATTTTTTCACAATTATTGTTAATGCTTTTTTTGCAAAATTTTCTAATTGTGTTAGAGTTAGGTGTCAGCGGGGTACCACTCCTACAGTGTTTCTTCTTTCTTTTGAGAGTAGTCTTCCTGTTGGGTGGTTCCCGGTCGATCGTCTGGGGTCTTTGTTTCTGTCACCTTTCTCTCTTCTTTGGGGGTGTTCTGTTTTCTCATCTCACCTTCTCTGCTCCTCTCACCTCTATCATGCCCAGGACAATTCCTTGTGGGCAATGTCTGCTGCCAAAGCATGTGGACGATGTACATTCGCCTTGTTCCTCCTGTAATGGGTGTTCGGCCGAGCGGCCGTGTGGTGTCTGTGGAACATGGTCTTCCACCTTCTGGGCGTCAGTAAACCGTGTCGTTCGTTCTCGTGGCCGTGCCTCCCGCTCCCGCGGGAAAGGAGAACGTGGTCGTTCGGGGCCTCCCGAGCCGACTTTGTCTGGTGAGAGTTATTCCTCCTCCGTGGGGGATGTGCAGTCTTTTCCTGTGGTGGATACTGCGGGAGCCGTTGAGTGTTCTGGTGTAGAGATGCCTTGTTCCGGGACTACGGTTCCCCTCCAGTCGACATCTGAGGCTGTCACTAGGGTTGTGACTCCTCCTTCGGAGCCGAGCCGGTGTGCTCTCTCCACTTTTTCACCAGCCTCAACGACTCTCGACGTATCTACTACTGCTGCTGGCCCGTCTGCTTCGTAGTCTGTTTCAGCCGGCCTCGGCTTTTCGCTGCAGGGGACTGCAGGACTGTCCGATACTGTAGACGTGGGATATCGGCCTCAGCCTTCCCTGACTTCAACTCGGCGAAGTCGGAAGGGGCTGCCGGCCGAGCCCATCGCTGTGTTCTCTTCGCCGTCGAGCACCACAGTTGTGTCTTTGGATTCGGATGTTTGTAGTGGAAGCACTATGAACTCCGTGGCGTTTCCGTCTACTCACTCTGGTCACACGACCAGTTTTGGGGGACCAACGCCTTTTGTGCAGCCTGGACCTTCTGCCCCGCAGAGGTCCGCGGTGACTCTCATGAGTTCTCGCAATATTGATCCTCGGGGTGCTTCGTACCCCTATACACGTCTGCCTTCAGATGTTTCGGCTGCCGCCCGTCGTCCCGCGTCGGGTGTTTTGGAGGATCGTGACCCTTCGCGGGTTAAGAGGGTCAGAGGTGAAGCCACTTTGCCGGTTCGCTCCCCTGTCGAGCCGGTCGGTACAGACAGTGAGCTTAGGGAGGCCCTCTCCTTACTCACTCAGGTTCTTTCTAAGAGCCTTCCTGTTGCTTCCAGCGAGGCTATGGGTGGTTTCCAGGCGCCTCCTATGGCGCCGCCTCCCGGGATTGCAAACAGGCCGGTTTCCGATTCCGCTGGTGTCCCGACACCATGGGAGGCGTCGGCTGGTTTGCCCACGATGGGCTATGTGTCTTCCGACTCTGGGGAGGAGTCCGACATGCTTGAGGTCGAGGGCCAGCAGTCTTCGGACTTGGGGGCGGCTCTTGACTTTGTGTTTGGGTTTCTGCCTGAGCTCAAACCTGCTAACCAGCCGACAGAGTCAGCCTGGCCGCGATCATCGGTCGCGCGCCAACAGCCTATGGAGCAACCTGCTTCTGGGTGCCTTCGACCGTGCCAGTCGGTACAGGTGGTTGAAGCTTTTTCAGCATTGGATGCCAAGCTGAATTCCAAGGCTTTGAAGACTTCGTTCTTCACCAGGGTTGACACCTTTTTGCCTCCTGTGCGTTATCGTTCCTACGATTCCGCCAATCCGCCAGTCTGCCAGGCTTTGACGGTTCTGGATCAGGACTCCACTTCCCTCGGGCTTTCCAAGCCCAAGTCTGCCGTCATTCCAATGACGACTCTGGAGTCCACGTTGGGCTTATCTAGAGAGATGCTTGGCATGCTTTCTCTCTCAGATCACGTCGTCTCAGCCTTGGCTGCTTATCTGCCTCCAGATAAGTTTGACGAGGCACAGGCTCCTTTGCGTGTGCTGTCCAAGGCGCTTATGCACCTTACTCACACGCATGCCTGTAACACGGCGAATTTGGAATTAGTTCGAAGGGACGCTGTGCTGGACACAGGACGATCCCTTCCCGAGGAGCAGCGTGCTACTCTTCGATCTGCTTCTTTCGCAAGTCCACAACTTTTCCATGGTTCCGTGTCGACGTTCCGGGATGACGTCCTACGTCATTCCAAAGATCAGCTGCTGTTTCGTCAGCTTGATCAGCCTTCTCGGGGAGGCAAGGGCCGTTCCAAGCCTAACAAGTACCCTTCTGCTTCCTCTGTGAAGCAAAAGGCTGGTCCTTCTGCCGCCGCCTCTACTTCTTACTCACGGGGTAAAGGTAGGGGTCGGCAGAATCGAGGGAAGTCTCAGGACTCTTCATTTAGCAGAGGAGGTGGTTTCTCCTCTCGCGGGCCTCGTCGGGGCTCGAAATGAAGGTCCTCACCTCGACTCGTCCCAGGTTGGAGGAAGGATAGCAGAGTTCGCAGACCATTGGACCACCATCACATCCGATCCATGGGTGTTAGATGTTGTTCGGTCCGGGCTGCGCATATCCTTCCGACGGCACCCCACTCTGTCAAGGGTGCCTCTTCCAACCACAGTTCCTTCAGACGTTTTACGTCGGGAACTTTTGTCCACGGAGATTGCCAATCTCCTGGCAAAGGGGGCGATCGAGGTCGTCAAGAACGTTCAGTCAGTGGGTTTCTATTCCCGCCTGTTCTTGGTGCCGAAGAAGGACGGCCGACTCCGACCGGTTATCGATCTGAGTATCCTGAACCAGTCTATCATTGCTCCCAAGTTCAGCATGGAGACTTTCAGGTCGGTCCGCCAATCAATTCACCAGGGAGATTTCGCAGCCAGCATCGACCTGCGAGAGCCTTACTTCCACGTTCCGATGCATCGGGCGTCACGGAAGTATCTCAGGTTCGCTTTTCTGGGGCGAGTTTACCAGTTCAAGGCCATGCCTTTCGGCCTCAACCTGCCTCCTTGGGCGTTCACCAGACTGATGTCGCATGTGACAGCGTTCCATCGCACACAGTCCAGGGTGACTACTTCGGCATATCTGGACGATATCCTCCAGAGGCATTCCAATGCTGCCTTACTGGAATCGGATGTCGCTTGCTCACGTCGCTAGGATTCAGAGTCAACGAGGAGAAGTCTGACCTGGTCCCTTCTCAGTCGTTTTGTCATCTGGGGATGTCTTTCCAAACCAAATTCAATTTGGTGGCTGTTCCCCAGGCCAAGGCTGTGATTCTCTCAGCTTTTGCTCTGACTCTGTCCCAGTCCAGGTCCGCGACCGCTCGGAGTTTTCTCCGGCTGATCGGTCTCTGCGGTTCGGTGACGGATCTCATTCCTCTCGGTCGGCTGCGTGTCAGACCTCTCCAACACTTTCTGCTCAGTCGTTGGAGGCCGAATGTAGACTCCCTGGATCAGGTGCTTCCGTTTCCGGGCTCTCTGTATCCTCACCTTCTTCCCTGGACAGATGTTCAGTGGATTACGCAGGGTGTTCCGCTGGACTTACCCACATCCGATCGCGTTCTGACGGCAGATGCCAGCGATCTCGGATGGGGTGCGACGTTGGATCCTCTCGGTCTTTCCCTACACGGGATGTGCGACCAGGATCAAGCAGCTCTACACATCAACCAGAAGGAGCTTCTTGCTCTTCTTCTGAGTTTCAGGCAGTGGATCCCTCACCTGTCGAATCGCCAGGTCCTTCTACTATCCGACAATTCGACGGTGGTTGCTTACATTCGGAACCAGGGCGGCACGCACTCGCTTCCGATGTACGAGTTAGCTCGGGATCTTCTACTGCTCGCTCAGGATGTTCACGCCGGAGTGGTTGTTCGTCACATTCCCGGTCGTCTGAACGTCCTAGCCGACTCCCTGTCCCGACAGGGCAGGGTTATTTCCACCGAGTGGATGCTTCACAGGGCAGTGTTCCAGTCGCTTTGCGATCTCTGGGGACGTCCCCACATCGACCTCTTTGCGACTCGTTGGAACCATCAGGTGGACACTTTCGTGTCCCCGTGTCCAGATCCTCTGGCTTTTGCCGTGGACGCTCTGTCACTCGATTGGAACGGTCTAGTCGGCTACGCCTTCTCGCCGGTTCCGATTCTTCCTCAGGTTCTCGCCAAAATTCGAGCCTGCAGTTGTCGAATCATTCTGATCGCTCCCCTGTCGCCTCAGCGGGTGTGGATCAATCAGCTCCGCTCGCTGATGGCGGCGGTTCCGGCACGTCTCCCGCTACGTCGCGACCTTCTTTGTCAAGGTCGCCCGAGGAGGTTTCACGTCGACCCGACTTCATTGTGCCTTCACGCATATCTTTTGTCAGGTCCTGTCTCCTCCGTAGAGGTTTTTCGAGACGAGCAGTGGAGTGCATTTCTTCTTCAAGGAGGCACTCCTCTGGTTTAGCTTATGCAGCTAAATGGAAGGTCTTCTGTCGTTGGTGTGCTGATCACTCTGTTGATTATGCCAATCCTTCGATTTCACAGATTGCGGAGTTTCTGGTATATCTGTTTGATTCTCGGGGTCTCCAGCCTGTTACCATCAAGGGTTACAGGTCTATGCTTTCAGAGACTTTTTCTTATGTGGGGAAGCGTCGTATCGGCACTAATCCTTACCTCTCCAAGCTTGTTCGGCACTTTTCTTTGAAAAGGCCTCGGACTTTGCAGCTTACTCCACGATGGAATCTTTCGTGGATGCTGCTTTGCTTGGGGGGTGGGGGGGGGGGCGCCGTTCGAACCTTTATCCCAGGTGGATATGCATTTTCTCACATATAAGACGGCTTTTCTGATGGCATTTGCTTCGGCCAGACGGGTTAGTGAGCTTCACGCCCTCTCGGTTGACCCGGCCTTTTTTAGGAGCTCTCCCAACAGTGTTACTTTTACCACTGATTGCTCCTTTTTGGCTAAGAATCAGTTACCAGATACTACTACTCCTCCTATCTGTATCAGGGCTCTTCCCTCTGTTGAGGGTACTCGCCCTTTGCTCTGTCCGGTCCGTGCTATTCGCATTTATCTTGATCGGACACGCTTCATACGGAAGGGCAGAAAACGTTTTTTTTTCTGTCTCTCATTCCGGGTCGACAGAAGATCTCTCCTCAATCCATTTCTCGATGGATTTGTCTTGCTATTCGTACGGCTTATAGTCGTTTAGCAGCTGGCGATTGTATTACCAATCGTATTTCTGCCCACGAGGTGCGGGCACTGTCTACCTCTTGGGCTTATTCTAACTCCGTCAAGTTGTCGGATGTTATGCAGGCAGCCTACTGGAGAAATGCTTGTACTTTCTCCACCTTTTATTTGCGCCAGTTGCAGGAGTGTCGGAGGACCTTTTTGCCCTGGGTCCTCTTTCTTCTGCTCAGGCTGTTGTCTGCCATAGCCATTAGGCTTCTTGAAGGTCAGTTTCAGCCTTGTGCTGTTACTGCCCTTTTTCTGTCTGTGTGTCACACAGGCTCATATGTCTCTTTTCATTGTCCTTTACCAATGATTGCGACATTATGGTTGATAAGCCTCGGGACCTCTTCCTTCTACTTCACGGTTCCAGTGCACTAGGGTTATGTGGGGGTTGGTTATGCGATTCCCTCCAGCCTTTTGTCTATTCAGCCTGTAGTAAACAATTGTGAGTAGGTTGATAAGAAATCTAAATTTTATAGTAAATTTCCTTTCTTATTATACCTACCACAATTGTTTACATGGAGGCCCTCCCGTCTTCTTTACGGGTAAAGAATCTTTCCTCCCCGCTGATCACATAACTCTAACGTTTACGGATTCAAAAAGAATGAGTCTTTAGAGACGGTATATGCGCACTGGCAACGGAAGTCGTGGAGTTGTACTTGGGAGAGAGCGTCCCGTACTGGGTCTGCGCCGGTTGCACTCGACCCAGTTTTTGGCTTATTTTTATTGGTGCTTTTGCACCACTTTTCTTTCCCAACTTGCTTGGGAAAGACAAAAATAGAGAGTATTTTATCCGAGTTAGGGACTTCCACTGTAGTGCAAGCCTGTAGTAAACAATTGTGGTAGGTATAATAAGAAAGGAAATTTACTATAAAATTTAGATTTTTTGGTAATCGGTTGAACACGAGAATTCAATATAGAAACCGTATGGAGAGCGTTGGGCAAGTGGAGCAAAGCTTATTTTTTGGAGTGGGGTTGAGGGTCTCTGCCTATTCCTATAGCGCCGCAGCTGATTGTTAGTGATCAGATCTTCAACCCGAGCTTCTTGGTGTTTGTTGTACTTTTCTTTTGTACACGTGCCAATGTGGACAGTCGGCAGTTATTCATTCCCACAGTGGTTCGGGTCCAACCTGAAAGCACCGTCACAAGCAACGACATCCGTATTTTTCCCCATGTAACTCGAGAAATTGTGTTTTTTTACATCACATCTTATATTGAGAGTGTTAACTCTGAGCTGAGTACATTTCAGACAGGCAACAACTCTCGCACCTCTGCAGGCATTTTGAGAAGGTTCATATTTTGCGCCTAAATATGTCAATCTCATGATGAGAGAGAAATTCGAACGTTCGCTAGTCGGTAAGATCATCAGGATGAAACGTTGATTTGGAATGGGAAATAAAAAAAACAATTCACTAATATATTAGCGAATAACAACACAAGCTCATAAATCACAGATTACGAAAGAGAAAAGTTTTCATCAATGGATTGGATAAGGTGTGGGGAGCTGATCTGGTGGACATGCAATCATTGTAGAGATACAACGGAGGCCTGAAATATCTACTGACAGTCATAGACGTGTTTTCGAAATACGGATGGATGAGAGCATTAGAAAATAAATCGGGAACGAGTGTGGCTGAAGCTTTGGAAAATATCTTCACCTTACTCCAATAAGAAATTCTTGAATGTCTTAGACAATTTGGTCGATGACTATAACACGCAACATGGTTCCACAAGATGACACCCGTGGAAGCCGGTCATCCACAAAATGAAAAGACAGACTACACGAATCTCTATCCATTGAAGATGGCGGCGACGACAACAAAATGACCAAAATGTGCAGTGGGCAATCAAGTAAGACTTTTCAAGTGAAAAAAACATTGAGGAAGGTTACACACCCAGATGGATGAAAGAAATCTTCGTCGTGGTTCGAGTATTTTTCAGCAATCCCGTCACGTATGAGACAGAAGCATTAGACAATGAAGACATCACGAGAAAGCTTTATGAACAGCAATGGCAAAAGACTGCATTTACAAAAAACAAGAAGGAGAAAAAAATAAAAATAAAAAAATAATAATTAAAATTAGAGTGAAAAAAATGAGGAAGATATTATAATTAGGTATAATAAGAGGGGAAAGTACCCAAGAGTACGAAGTGCATGAATATTTACCTGTGGTGGAAATATAGAATATACCCATAGTAGCTTTGTGTACCAAATGTTCACCACGAGTGGTGAAGTGGTGTTAACCGCGAGCCTTCGGCGCGCGGTTAACACCACTTCACCACGAGTAGTGAACATTTGGTACACAAAGCTACTTTAGGTATATTTTATTTATACCAGGATGCCCAGATTATTGAGATTCGCTATTATTTTTTCTCGATTTTACTGAGCAGAAGCCGTACATACGTGCGAATTTGTTTTTGTTTACACGGGGGTCGGTGGGCAGTACTTCCGCTGTCAGTTTTATCACCGAAACGAAACAGAAAAAGAAATAGGACCTTTTTCATTTTAATAACATAATAACATACTATTTCGAGTTACGGATGCTTTATTAACATGAGACAATGCATGTTTGTTAACGTTTGGTGTTTTATGGGGTAAACTCATTTAAAAACGTAATAAACAATTGCCACTTTCATTTCACTCTTTGCGATGCGACGTGCGATAAATTTAGACAAGTTCGCATTCAGGTCGACGTCACCAAAGGTCAGCATGGATGTAGTTCCACTGTTGGTTTAAATTTTAACTATTGAAATCCCATTGCTGGCGTGTTCACCACGGTTGGTGTATAAAGCTAACATTTATATCATAGGCTTTTCATATATAGTAGAATAGGTAATCATGGTATAAACTAGTCTCAATAATGAAGGAGAGATAAGATTCAATATCAAAAGGCAAGATCTCTTTCTTCATCCTGGTGAAAGTTATCTTCAAATAGAAGGACAATTGACGAAGAAGGATGGTAACTACTACGCCGACGATGACGTCATCACTTTAGCTCATAATGACATCATGCAGCGTTACACAGTATATCATATGAACTCTTAGGTCAAGAGATGGAAGCCGTGTTTTATCCTGGTCAGGAAACCACGATGTCAGGACTCTTGAAATATCCCAACGATTTTTCCAAATCTAAAGGACTCAATCAAATAGATGAAAGATACAAGCTCAGACGCGACTGCCAACAACGTGGGTGCAGCCACGAGATTTAAACACATCGTTCAAGTGTCAAAACCCAGAGGAACGTTTTCATTCAGAATTCATCTGAAACACATTTTTGAATTCACTGATGATTGACAAAATCGTTTACGGATTAGAACACAATCCCACACTAGTTCGTAAAAATGACGTCAGTGACATTGTGAGAGCTGCCACAGCAGATGATGGAAAGGTGCATCTGAGCAAGATGTTGTGGTTAATTCCACACGTACTACCGAATGATAACGAAAGAATGAAACTCTTTAAGATCATTGAATCGAAAACCAGATTACTGGTGGTATTCAGAATGAGACAGTGCGATGTTATAAACATTCTTACATCGACTCAGTTTGATTGGAGATTGTAGGTGAAATCTTCTTCGGAAACCGCGCATTTCATCATAGTAGGATTTCAGACAGACACGAACGGATCTCAAGAAAAAATCCTTCTCTATTCGATTATTGCAACTTGGGAAACATGCAGGTGTTTCTCAATTCCATGAGATATCCGGTCATAGATTACACCTCATTCGCGAAGAATGACTTTTAAAGGATGTACGACAATGCCGCAGACTTACTCGACTAGATCGAAATATCATCGCGTGGACGAATTGATAAGCAATCCAAATGTAACACCCACTGAATACAAGATGCTGTAACACATGTCCGTGTCCAACGTCAGCGAACAGTGAGAAACTAGAGAGCACTTTTCCTCGAGACTGAATAGTTTATTACCATTCATGTTGATGGCGGACTCCAGCATTCACCCCAATCTTTTGTTTAAATAGAGATTGTTTGCTTGCTCTGCGTGATAAGTCTGAGATTTTGTGAGAGCAGAATCCATGTAGCCTTTATCCACTGCGGTCAATTCGGAATCGTCGTCGTTGATTTGTGCCATATTGACGATCTTATTGAATCTGGCACTCAGATCGGTCTTCATTTCATTTTTCTCATCATTCAAGGCATCGACAATCTTTTGTCCTGTGACGTCCACATATTGTTTGGTTGCGACATCTCTGGGATTCTCGTGTTCTCCAAGATTAGATATCTTGTGAGAATTCTCATCCACTTCAGAATTCCTGATTTTTGGAATGTAGCATTCTCCCAGATATTGACTGAAACGTCTGTGCGAATCATCGGCATACTTTTTTGTGACTGCATTGCAGGAATTCACCAGAATCACCATGTTCACCAATTGTTTAGATTTCAAGTCATGTTTTCCATCCACGTAAATATCTCTCAAGCACGTCTCGAAATCTGCAACTTTGTTCTATATACTTTTTAGTCACAGTGTCGCTGAAATCTATCAGTTCAGAAATGTTATAATGCTTGTGATTATTCATATTCAATGGTTCCTTTCGAGGTTCGTATCTCCTCACAAAATGAGTGTTCAAGTATGCGACAAACATTCCGCCATCACCTTCAATGGCGATCTTTGTTTTTTCATAACTTCATCAGATCTTCCAAATTGATCAAATGTCATTTTTTTTATTTTATTTTCTATCTAATATATTATTATTATTATTATTATTATTATTATTATTATTATTATTTACCTTATATATATATATGTGACAATTTCCTTTCTCTGAAAGAAATTCATTGAGAATGTCTTGAGAATGATGATTCAAAGACCATCTCTTGAGATTGTAGAGATACAAGTGTCCACAAAACACTTGATCGTGAGGCTGCACACGTTCTGCATTGAAATAGATCAATGATTTTAAACAATCCAGCAATTCTTTGAGTGGTGAGATTCCGTAAATGTAGAAATAATATTTTTTCTCACGTTCTTAAACCATGCCACCCAATGACTGCCATCGTCTAGATTCATTTTAATGCTTTGACCGCATCCAACAGAACGATGTTAGTCAGATGTTCGTTAGGTAAGATGACTCCTTCTACCGATATGTTTGTATTTTCCATTTTTTAAAATTTATTTTCAATTTATTTTTTTCATTTTATTTTTATTTTCATGTGCTTTGTGAATTTTATCTCCTCAAACAAAAATCGTGTTTCATCATAGTTGTCTGTTCAACATTTTGCAATTAAAATTTAATCATTTATCCTTTCATTATTTCCTGAACATTTCATTCATCTCTTCAAATCGCCTTTCAAATCTCTGGCAATCCAAATAATTTTGTTACAAAGTTCCTTTTCGAGCTTCTCTGCATGCAAAATCCTCATACAAACCTTGGAAATATTTTATTTTTCGTTTTGTCAAAACCAGCTGTACATTTTATTTTTGTTCCAGTTTGTTTTCAATTTAAAACAAATATATTTATTTACATTTGTTTCTTTGCTATTAATTATCTTCTAGATTGTCTGTGTCATTATCAATTTGAAATGTTGTGCTCTCATCTTTCTTGATTTTGAGGAATATTCGACTTTGTGGAATAATGACCGTGAGCTAACGCGTTTATTCCATTTGACTGCACGATTCTCTTATGATTGTCAGTTGATAAAGTAATTGTATTGATTATTTCCATGTAGAGATCGTGCTTGTCGCTTTGAATCATGTTCATCGATTTTGTCTTCCTCCCGCCTCGTCTTTGAATTTCCCCACCACCATCTATTCACACCTGATGGAATGTTAGATTTCTGGTCGCTGGGATAGTTGCTCCTGTCGATCCACGCATTGATGCCTGGAGATATGTCCTAGTAAAAATCTTAAAACTATCTGTGTTGGTAACAACAGTTTGGATTTTGAATTATATTTTCTCTTGATGTATTAGAAATTAAATCGATACATCAGCTGCTTGCTGATGTCCAAGATGCACGTTCTCAAATGAGATGTTTTTGTCGAATGACAGATGCGTCTATTACATGTGAACGGCGAATAGATTTTCATCAAAGATTGTTCGATATTTGTAGTTCAGTTTTGAAACGTATTTTCTAGCCTGACTCTCCACACGAAGAGACGAATGTCAGTCTTTTTCCTGATGTTTTCCATCGATTTTCCATACATGGAATTATTCAGAAGTTTAAAAAAATCTTTCTCGAATTCGGGCATGGCCTGCATTCTTTAATTCTTTTTAAGATCTATGCACTTCTTCACCCAAGGCTCTTCGTAGAATAGCATGATGCCCTTTAGGACTACATTTCATCGCCTGAGTGATAGAATGTCCTATGTCTCACGGGGAACATAGGACATTCCAGCATCCAGGCGACGTAATGTCATGCAGTAATCTATGTTGGGTTTCAGATTTTCACAGTAGACTACGTATTTATGTTTGTTGTTTAATTTGGTGCGAGTTTTTCGACTTTCTTTACTTTCAATTGTTCAGATGGTAACAGATAATAATTGTGTCGATCATGTAATATTTCGGGATATTCTAGATCCACCTCTAGAAGACAGGGAAAGTGCCTTCATTTTTAGCTCACCAACTTTAGTTTTGAGCTTTTGGCATGGCTGGATCGGCCGGCGTCAGCGTCGGCGGCGGCGTACGTGTCCAATAATGTTAAAGTTTCTGTTTAGGTCACATGATGATTATTATCATTCTACCATGATTTAACCCCCCCCCCCCCCCACATACTCTGCATTTATCTTGACATTTGTATTTGCGTTTTCTGTTCAGCTCGGAATTTCATGTTCAACTTAGTGTTTAGGTCATCTGCTGTGTTCCTTCTCTTCCTACGGCACTTATATTCCTCATACATATTTCTCATTACCATTCTTCCATGATTTAACCCTTCTTCAGTGAATCTCTTCAAATTTTTCATCAAATTTTGAACGTAAAGTTTTCTGTTCAGCTCACACTTACATATTTTCAGTGTGTTAAAGTTTGTTTATGCCCCCCGACTTAAGTCGGGTGGCATATAGTGATTGAAGTGTGCAACGGACAACGGGTGGATGTGTCGCACACCACAGCCAGGTCCGTATGCTCAAAGTCACCTTTCAAGGTCACACTTAACACGATTAGTGCCACAGTCATCAAACTTCACAAGTTTATAAAGGACCATTGGAGGATGTGTCACACACCATAGCCGGGTTCGTACCTTCAAGGTCAAGGTCACATTTTAAGGTCACACTAAAAATTGGTCAATATTCGTGTCTCAGCTCTCAGCCATAACTCAGAAATGAATCATAGTACAATTGTTAAACTTTTTGCAAATGTTAAGGACAGTCAGAAGGTGTGTCGCGTATAATAGTTTCTGCCCCTCTGCAAGGTGGAGGTCACAATTGACCTTCATATGTTCAGGGTCACAAATCGTGTCTCAAGCATAACTCCAAAACTATTAGGGCTACAATCATCTAACATCGCTCAATTATAAAGGACAACGGGTAGATGTGTCGCACACCACAGCCAGGTCCGTAAGGTCAAGGTCACATTTTAAGGTTACACTGAACACGGTTAGGGCCACAGTTATCAAACTTCACACAAGTATAAAGGGCCATGGGAGGATGTGTCACACACCATAGGCGGGTTTGTACCTTCAAGGTCAAGGTCACATTTCAAGGTCACACTAAAAATCGGTCAATATTGGTGTTTCAGCCATAACTCAGAAACGAATCATAGTACAATTGTTAAACTTTTTACAAATGTTAAGGACAGTCAGAAGGTGTGTCGCGAATAATAGTTCCCACCGCATCTGCAAGGTGAAGGTCACAAGGGGGGGGGGGGCATGTGTTACCTTAGTAACATTTTTCTTGTTTTAGTTCAGCTGTCGACACCGTTTTCATCCCATGGCCATTATATTACTTCCGTATGGTGCTTATTATCATTTTATCATTATTTAAAGCTCGCCCAGTGCATTCTAAAGCTTTTTATTACCATTTTTAGCTACGTTTACTTTTCTGTTTAGTTCAGATTTTAGGTTTAACTTTGTGTTCACGTCCGCTGCTGTGTTCCTTCTCTTCTCATGGTGCTTATATTCCTCATACATGTTCCTCATTATCATTATAGCATCATTTAAGACTAGTCCACTGAAGTTCTTCAAATTGTTCATCAAATTATTAACGCTCACACTTACACACTTTTAGTGTGTTAAAGTTTCTGTTTAGATCAGTTGCCGTCACCATTTTCATCACATAACCTCTATATGGCTTATATGTGGTTCTTATTATCATTCTACCATTATTTCATCCTCACCCAGTGTGTTTTAAACCTTTTTCTTAACATTTCTAGTTGAATTTACTTTTCTGTTTAGCTTAGAATTTCATGTTTAACTTAGTATTTAGCTCACCTGCTGTGTTCCTTCTCTTCCCATGGTGCTTATATTCATCATACATCTTCTTCATTATCATTTTACCATGGTTTAACCCTTGTCCAGTGAATTTCTTAAAAAATTTCTTCCAATTTTAAACGTTTAGTTTTCTGTTTAGCTCACACTTAGACATTTTCAGTGTGTTAACTTTTCTATTCAGGACAGCTGCTGACACCATTTTTATCCCATGGCCTTTATAATGCTTCCATATGGTGCTTATTATCATTCTACTTCTATTTAACCCCCACCCAGTGTGTTTTAAACGTTTCTCTTAACATTATTTAGTTACGTTTACTTTTCTGTTTAGCTCAGAATTTCATGTTTACCTTAGTGTTTAGGTCAGCTGCTGTGCTCCTTCTCTTCCCATGGCACATATATTCATCATACATTTTCCTCAGTATCATTGTTTCATGATTTAACCCTTCTCCAGTGAATTTCTTTAAATTTTTCATCAAATTTCGAACGTTAACTCTTCTTTTTACCTCACACTTACACATTTTCAGTGTGTTACAGTTTCTGTTTAGGTCAGCTGTCGACACCCTTTTCATCCCATGGCCTTTATATTGCTTCTATATTGTGCTTATTATCATTCTACCATTATTTAACCCTCGTCCAGTGCGTTTTAAACTCTTTTCTTACCATTTTTTAGTTACGTTTACTTTTCTGTTTAGCTCAGAATGTTTAAGTTTGTTTTTAGGTCAGCTGCTGTTTTCCATCTCTTCCCATGGTGCTTATATTCCATCATACATGTTCCTCATTATCATTCTAGCATCATTTAACCATTGTCGAGTGGATTTCTTCAAATTTTTCACCCCAATTTAATGTTAGGTTTCCTGTTTACTTCACACTTATACATTTTCAGTGTGTTAAAGGTTTTGTTTAGGTCAGCTGCCGACACCCTTTTTATCCCATGGCCTTTATATTGCTTCCATATAGTGCTTATTATCATTCTACAATTATTTCATCCTCACCCAGTGCATTTTAAACCTTTTTCTTAACATTTTTTAGTTACGTTTACTTTTCTGTTTAGCTCAGAATTTCATGTTTAACTTAGTGTTTAGGTCACCTGCTGTGTTTCTTCTTTTCCCATGGTGCTTATATGCCTCATATATGTTCTTCATCATCATTGTACCATGGTTTCACCCTTGTCCACTGAATTTCAATTCAAATTTTTCTTCAACTTTTAAACGTTGAGTTTTCTGTTTAGCTCACACTTAGACATTTTCAGTGTGTTAACATTTCTATTCAGGGCAGCTGCCGACACCCTTTTCATCCCACGGGCTTTATATTGCTTCTACAGGGTGCTTATTATCATTCTACCACTATTTAACCATCACCCTATGTGTTTTAAACCGTTCTCTTAACTTTTTTATTTATTTACTTACGTTTAGTTTTCTGTTTAGCTCAGAATTTCATGTTTAACTTAGTGTATATGTCAGTTTCT
Source organism: Pictodentalium vernedei (assembly GCA_031216915.1). Lineage (NCBI taxonomy): Eukaryota > Metazoa > Mollusca > Scaphopoda > Dentaliida > Dentaliidae > Pictodentalium > Pictodentalium vernedei. The sequence goes on along the minus strand of CM062290.1, from coordinate 341,346,331 downwards.
GTATTCCGTCTCATCCCATGGCCTTTATACAAATCATTCATGTTCCTCATTATCATTCTACCACGATTTAACCCTCATCCAGTCAATATTTTTCAAATTTATTTCCACAATTTTAACGTTAAGTCTCTGTTTAGCTCACACCTAGACATTTTCAGTTTGCTAAAGTTTCAGTTAAGATCTGGCAACACCATTTGTAAAACCATTTCCGAGGTTACTCATATGATCAACAATTAATAATCTAATTGTGCCATGTTGATTTTCTTCACTAGTAACTACAAATGTTAGTGCACGGAAAAGGCAGTTTCCATCAACCACATATTTTTTTTTTTGAAACAGAGGGTTCTTCCATTTCTCTATGTAGAGTACTATCAGGTATCTGATAAGTCACAGCTTTTTGAAAGTTTAAATCAAACATAGTACACTGACGCATCTGCCAATGAAGACTGGTTGGTTCAAAGTAATACTTCTTACTTAATAATGTGGCCATTAACCCTTTTGCAGTTAAAATTATTATTTTTTCAATTTTACTTTTAAGAGGTTGTGTTTAGGTCAGCTTTGTCGCATGTTATGAGCCTGTTTGATACAGTTCATGACAAAATAGTGACTAAATTCCACTAATTTGGACACACCGTGCCAAGCACATGTGCGCCGGGTCGACCATGGGAAAAAATAAAAATTTTGCTTTAAAAAGCGCAATTTCCTGTCTTCTGCAGGATCAATTCCTACTTCAACATACCCCAAAAAGTTTTATTTTTTCTGCTCAAATAACAAGATTCATTATTTGATTTTTTTTTATTTCTGCCCACTAACTTTTGAATTACCATCCTGAATCATTTCACGCCCCCCCCCCCCCACAACCCCTCATAGAGACTAAGTTAACTAACTTTTGAAGGACCATTCAGAATCATTTTATCCCCCCCCCCCCCACCCCCTCCACCTCTTCAAAGTGACAAAATTCCACTAATTTGGATACTCTATGCCAAGCACATGTGCCCCGGGTCGACCATGGTTCCACTCGGTGTGTAAAATTTTTAAAATTTGGCATTAACAGGAGGAATTTCCTGTCTTTGTCCCATGGAAAGCCTCTGTTTGCGAGAGCATTTCTCCTACTTTCAATTACCAGTAACCACTCATCACTTGAAATTTAACCTGCTTTTGAAGACAGATAATCTCTTCTGTTAATTAGTTAATGTTTCGTATTGTCATAGCTGTTTATAATGTGTGTGCTGAATAAACACCTCAAATATAACAATAGAGAGTCAGTCATGGGATTGTATTCAATGTAATTAAAGGTGTAAATTGACAACTTCGTGTTAATTCACTGGTAGATAAAATGGATCAAAATGATGAAAATTCAAAAACAGTGTCTGAAATTTTTCTAGGGGGGCGAAAATGTTTCCAGGGGCGCTACCCCCTTGCCCCCAGCCCTCCATTGCCCCCCCCCCCCCCCCCCCCCCTGGTTGCAGACCTTGTTCTTGTGTTTGCCAAAGTTACTATCAAAGAGCAATGTTGGTGAGCTATAGGGCGTTGGCGTCCTTCTTGTTTCATTTCCTCACGTTTCTCCACCCATTCAAAATGTCCCGTTGGTAACGGATGACTCTTTGCCCATCCATATGAATTATTGGCATCTGATGTTATGTATTTGCTAGGTTCTCGCACGTCGAATCCTTCTTCCATGTAGCAATTGTTTGCTTTTGCGTTTCTGTGAGATATCTTCGACACTCCGCCTCTCACACCCTTTTCGAATATGAGCAACATGTCCACGGTGGATAATAATTCCAAGTGAATTTCCGTCGTCTTCAACAGAGCATCCTAAGCCAGACCGGGAGCCGTGTATACCAAGCCGGATCTAGATCGTAATGTCTCCAACAGATGTCTCGAAAATCTTCGAATACCTCTGCCAAGAGAAGGATGCCAGTTTTCAGATACAGAGCGCAATAATCTCATGGATTTCATGGCGAATATTTTCCACACTGTTTGAGTGTGCTCATAGTCGGCATCAGAAATGTCAGCGTTGTATAACTTCGAATAAAAATGATCTTTAGAAGGTAGCATCGACTCGTCGAATCTATGCAAACAATCCATGTAATCACAGGGAAAGACTCCTTTCTTCAATACCCTCTCTAATTGACGCTTGTCTCGAAAGTATTCGGTCGTGATCACAAATTTCTCCTTCCCTAACTCACCGACTAGTTTCTCGAGACTGGTCGACCTGAATTTAAAACTATCTATGAAACGTATTTTCCTCTTGATATCGACTGCTGACATCTCTCCGTCTATTTTTTCTTCTTCTTGTCTACGACTATTCATTTCTCAAAAGAAATGTATTGTTCTTCGCTCTTCACGATACAGATCATAAATCCTTTGCTAACACCACTGAGATTCTTCACAAATAATATATATATATATTGAGAAAAAAAAACAATATACATATATACGTATATATCTCAGTCAGAGGATCGTCTGGTTCGAGCTCTCTTTTGAAAATTATCTGTCATCCGAGACATCTGCGCCTAATCGAAGATCACCTCCGAATCGACGAGATCTGTTGATGAGACACTTTAAAAACCGACAAAAAGTAGACGTTTTAACACATTTTCACATGTTGAGGAGTGTGGCGTCGCACCACTCACTTCAGATTTGTCGTCCAGTGGGGCTGATAGCAATGAGATAACACGCGACATTTCGTCCCAAAGTTGTTTTTGTGTAAAAAATCTGTTATTTTCATCTCGGTTTCGGAAGCTTTTTTCGGAAGAATTTTCCCACTGGGCTCGAACTGGACGATTCCGAAATTTTCTCAAATTTTTATTTTCGCTTAATCTTCGAGATTTCAGATTCCTGACTCGAAAATGTTGCGTGTCGTCTCGTGGTATACCAGCCCATTGTGCAAGAAGTCTCTAGGGTGCTTGTATTGGAGGTATTTTTGGTCTAAGGTGATTTCTCGAGAAAAAAGGTCGAAAATGCCGAGAAGTTAATCGGGACTTTTAGTGGGCTCGAATTGTCTTTTATACTCTACTATCGCCCACGTGGGGGATCGGTAGCACTGTGTGCTAAGGCGTATTGCACGTTCATGGTGCACTTTCCTTCATCTGCTGTTAACTCTGCTTGACCAGTGTTAGGAAGTTGGAGAGGAGAGTCTAGCAGTTGCTCACTGCTATTTGGTGGTTCTCTCCGGGTACGCCGGCTTCCACGATTACTAAAACTGTCAGACACGATGTTATCCTGGCTGTTGAAAGTGTTGTTGAACCCAAATAAACAAACAAATAAACAAATGTACTTTTTGATCGTACATTCCATTGAAAACAGTACAGTAGTGGCATCCGTGTGTAGCATCTCAGAGATGTTAATCGGCCTTTGAAATTGGAATTCTTTCAAGTTAACCCTAGTTTCATGTACATACGAACTGTTTTCTCTTGAAGCGAACAGCCTAGAAATGAAAGCAGCCATTATTCCATTTGATCCCAGCAAAGATCGCAAAGGGTGTTATTGATTCCTTCAGGCATTATAGGAACAAACCAGTATATTGTGTGGACCACCTGTTTTGTCTCTTAAGTTCCATTACAACAAGTGTGTTCAATGACGTTATCAATAGGTTCCAAAATAAACTCTCCATTCACATTCAAGAAACACCATGAAGTTGTTGCATTGCTTTTTAAGCCGTAAACGCTATTAATAGAATGTTCACAGAAGTCGTAACAACGTTGATTTGCCTTGATCTGTTCACATTTACTCCTGCCCCAGAGTATCAGCTCTCGAAAAATCACTGTGTGCACTTACGAATTTGGTACGGTGGCCATTCTGGTTTCCTTGGCAGTCATAGGAACCCCAAGCGGGCCGTAGGCCCGCAAAGGGTTGCATATACCCAGTCAGATAAATGTGTTCTAGAACAGAATTCTCGATAGCCGTCAATGTGATTTTTTGAATTGGACAGAAAATTTCAGTGAACAAATCACGTAACTTTCGGTGTCGAATTACCCATTCAATTGCAATTGGCCTACCCCCATCTGGGAATCATACGAAATGTCAAATTCGTTCGTTTTCTGTTGCAACCTAATTCGCCTCAAAAGTTTTACGTGATACACATGTATACATATCTACACTTCGGGGGTAACCAAGGCCTTCTCATCCGAGAATCGCGACAAATCAGCGGCCGGCCAAAGTGTTGCTATTATTATTATTACTCGAATTCTGTCCTTCTGGAGGTTTGTCAATATGTTCAGCTGATGATCTCCTTATGTCAGATCGAACTCTCCTGATTTCGTTGCAACTTGTCTGCCAGTGATAACCTTAATCGAAAAATGCACATATAACCGATAATATGACTGATAATTATTGTTATATTGGTGCGATTGTATACTATGCATTGACACGTATCTCGTGAAGTGTCAAAACGAATAGAAACGCAGTCTCGAATTATCCGAATGTTAAGGTGTTGTAAAAGCAAGAAAAAGCAAGAAAAAGTTTGCTTGATAAATGGGTATACGGACGTTTCGTCCGCAAGTCGAATCGTCCGCTTGCAATTTTACCCATTTCGTCCGCCAGCGCACCGAATCGTCCGCTAGCAATTTTGCCCAATTCGTCCACCAAGGGTTTGAATATCATAAAAACATGGAAAATAAAAATAATGATATTTGTTGAGTATCAAACGAAATAATGATATTTATTCAGTACACAAGATTCACAAGATAATAACAGCATAGCAGAGCAAATATTTTTCAATGAATAATTGCAAAATTATAATATTATGTTACTGAACTTAATATAACAAGTTTCGATGAATTTCGTTTTATTTATAACAAGTTTTTATGCGTTTCTTAATATAATTAATTCCTGTAACACATTTGCTAATAATTTTGCGATTATTCAGTGTAAAGCTCCGGTGACGCGCTTCCATGAATAATCGCAAAATTATAAGATTATGTTGCGAACTTAATATAACATAAATTTTGATGCGTTTCGTAATATAATTAATTCATATAATACATTTGCTAATAATTTTGCGATTATTCATTGCTAAGCACCGGTGGTGCGCTTCGATGAATATTTGCAAAATTATAAGATTATGTTGCGGAACTTAATATAACAAACATTTTGATGCGTTACTTAATATGATTAATTCTTATAATACATTTGCTAATAATTTTGCGATTATTCTCTGTAAAGCGCCGGTGGCGCACTTCAATGAATAATTGCAAAATTATAAGATTATGTTGCGGAACTTAATACAACATACATATACTTTAAGAACTTTTGCTGTAATAATACTTTTTGGTGCCATCTGTATTTCTGAACAGTACTGCGTAGTTTCGAACACTAAAAAATGGAGAATAATAACCTTTTTGGATATTTACCGCCATTGAAAATGGCATGTCATCTTTATTCGGGAACTGGAGGAAGATTCGATCTGGGGAAAACTCGGCCCAGGGAAGATTCGTCCAAAAGAAAAACAGTACACATCTGTTAGGATATTTTAGATACGCCACGATATTCATTTTAACTCCAAAAAAATCATTCTTAAAAAAAATATTAATATTAATATATTGCTAGATATTTATTGAAAAAAATATTAATATACATGTATATCGTCCAGCAATTATCTCTGCAGTAAATTCACATTCGATTTGTTCTGTAATAATTAACGTCTCTCATTTGTGAGAATGGTATCCAGTCATTTCGGCCACAAGTCATTTGGCCTCTGGTTACTTCGGCCTCAAAGTCACTTCGGCCCCTTGGTCATTTCGGCACCATTTTGAGTGTAGAGATCTATAAAGATCAGCACATAGTTTATGTTTAGAAATAATGGGTAATTACCTTTATTAAGTAATGTTCAGTCATTTGTATTTACACAGTGTACGGAAAGGTTTTACATGACATTAAACATTATTCATATGTTCAATTTTACAAACATTTAAGGTGTTATCTATATTAGTAAGAGAAATTTGTTTACTTTGAAATTTGCCAAAGTATATGCAGTCATCTCATTCATTCATGTTGTTATGCACAATTCCTAGTCACCTTCCAGTTCGAGGTTCACATGGTTTCTTTTTCTTTTCTTTTTTCTAAAACAACCACCAAACTGCAATTTCGATACTGCCATAAATATGTTCACATTTTCTGAAACAAGGAGCAGAATTCTTGTAGTTATGCGCAATTCCTAGTCACCTTCCATTTCGAGGTCCACGGAGGTCTGACCCCAGTACCCCACTTCCAATGCGCACATTCAAACCAAATAATATTACTGACCCTCCCTTCCGACAATCCGACTCTCGTGGATTCATAAGCAAATAAAATTATTCAGGTCGCAAGGGATTTCAAATCCCACATCATCCATGTGCATCTTCGGCGTGCTGAAACTTTTCATTCATTTATTCATCATAAAAGAAAATCTACTAGGCATGAACGAATACCATATATCATGTATATACCTGAATATCTATTTGAGGTATAAATGTTGAAAAACAATTAAATAGAAAAATGTTAAAATTCAAATGATATTTAAAAATATTTATAGAGGCCTAAATAACTTGGTATATTGGGGCTGAATTTACTTGAGGCTGTAATGCCTGTGACCAAAATGACTTGGGGCCAAAGTGACTGGACTTCATGAGAATTGCATCCAAAACTGTCCTGCAATAATTTGACCCAAACTGGATACTAATCTAACCCAAACCACCCTCCAGAATAGGAGTGCATGATTCTTATTGATTTATTTATTGGGGTTTAATGACACTTCGGCAGCCAGGGTCACCTCATGTTGGACAGTCTTACAGATGGGAGAAGCCAGAGAGAACCACCGAGCAATGACCAACAACTAACTTACAAACAGCACACAAGCTGGTTTAGCATTGGTTGAAGGCAAGTGTACGACTGGCATGCAGTATGCCCTGGTACACAATGCCACCTCGTGGGCAATGGGAATGAAGTGTCTTGCCCAAGGAAACAAAGTGGTTGCCGCAGGTGGGATTCGATCGGGGACCTTTTGGCTTGCAGCCTGCACCTCTAACTACTGAGCCCAATTCTTATTGATAAAATAGTAAAGAAGTAACAGAAGTTCGAGAACACAAATTATTAATTTATTTTTTAATTTTCAATTTCAGTTTATTTTAAATAAATAAATATTAAAAAACAATTTGGGGAAAACTTAAAATATGCTGAAATAAAAATAACCAGGGTTAAGAAGTGACATTATAAAATTGAAATAATTGTGTACCATATGTTATTGTTTTTACAAATATTTTTTATAATGTCCTGGAAGGAATTTTTATCAGGTAGTAACAAAATAATTTTCACGAAGAAGCACAGAATTTTATGTTTATGATATTACAGGGTATTTGATGACTGGATTCGCATCGCAAAATGCTATACAAAAATGTCCAAATGCTAACCATTTTTCTTTCATATTGGCCTTATATTAACTATTTATCATCACTTTTTGAAACCAAGATGGAAATTGCTAATCAAATGTTTAGAAACAAAAAAAAATACCCTGGTTAGTTCATAACTGAGAAAACACAGGGGTGATGTTTGAAAATATTATTTTATTACCAGTAACGAAAATTGTTGTTTGACATCCAGGCATGATCAAGTTTCTGAAAAAGCACATTATACTATCCCAATGTTAGTTACTGGATGTAAGCACACAATTTGAAGTTGTTGGTTTATTATGATAAGGGACTGGTTGTAAATGGGTAAGTGCGTTCACAAATATTAATATTTTTTAGACCTGGTATCAAAATAATATAAATTTATGAACAACCATACAATTTATTATCCGTTAATTACTGTAAAGGTCTTGTCCTAATGGGCAAGGTCCCTAATTACAATAATGGGTAATAATGAATATAATAAACACTGAGTAGCGAAAAATGATTGACAATTTGACATCTATTTAATTATACTCAATTTAAGTTTACTCAATCATCAATCAGGGGGCGCGGTGGCTCAGTTGGCAGAGGTGCAGGCTGCAAGCCGAGAGGTCCTCGGTTCGAATCCCACCTGCGGCAACCGTGTTGTGTCCTTGGGCAAGACACTTCACCCCGATTGCCTACATGGGGGCACGATGACGCTGTGTACTGAGGCGTACTGCACGTCGATGGTGCGTATGTCTTCAACCAATCTAACCCTGCCTGTGCTGCAGTGCAGAGTTCAGAGTTACGATGTTGGAGAGCTGACAGCTGCTCGTCGTTGCTCGGTGGTTCTCTCCGGGTATTCCGGCTTCCTCCACCCGTAAAACTGTCACAGTCACGATTAGCCATTGTGCATAAGTATGTGACCTTAAACACCAATAAATAAATAAATAAATCATCAATCAAGAAAATAACTTCCACATGGGAAAGAAAAAAAAACACTAAAAAGTATAAAAAAAATGTTAGAAGTTGATCCAAAAGTTATCCACCATGTTTTGGTGATTACTATTGTGCAAGTTTATAAAACAATGTTAAGGTTTTGTATATTTCCACTGTAGGACAGTTTGGGTGCATTAACAGTTGGCTCAGGCCAAAATGTAGCGGTCGGTTTGAGTCGAATTGCAGAGTACGCTTTGGTGTATTCAATCGGTGACAAACTCCATGTAATCGTTAAGGTACAATTTATTAAAAACAAACAGGAAGACAAGAACTGTCAATATTTATTTAGATCACATGTTTCTGCATAATGGCTCATCATGACCACGACAGTTTTATTGATGGAGGAAGCCGGAGTTCCTGGAGAGAACCAACAAGCAATGGCGAACTATGGCGAGGAACTGTCAGCTCCCCAACATACCTACTCCACACATTCAGGGTTAATATTGGTTGAAGACAATTGTACCATTGACGTGCAGTATGCCTTGGTACAAAATGCAACCATGGCCATATGTGGGCAATGGGGGTGAAGTGTCTTGCCCAAGGACACAACATGGTTTCCGCAGCTGGGAACCTTTCGGCTTGCAGCTTGCACTTCTACTAACTGAGCTACCACACCCCCAGAACTGTCAATTAATTGTGACAGATTATTGGAACACAGACATAGTATATTCTTTGTGTGTTTTTAGATTAGACTTTCGATCAATAACAATAGCATTTTAACCTTCAAAACTGTATAGTACCAGCTGAAACATGTTGTAGAATGACCACTTGAAAATTTCTCAAGTACATAGTTTTATTATTAGTTTGTGATATTTGGTTTTGCTGTACAGTGGCACCCTGTTAATTGAAGAGCCACTTTGCCAATGAAAATCATTCAATTAACAGGAGTATTCAATTAACAGGGATTGTATCACTTTCCTGTATTCCAGAGATAAACTTGGCATTTATTCTATTATATTTTGTTTGACAGAGCTCCGTGAGCTTTGTCAAACAAGATTTAATAGAGTAAATGCCTGCATTGGATGTACTGAGGCCAAATTGGTCTATAACCAAAGGAAAACTGGGAAGAGTCAGGGTTATTTCTCGACATGTTACAAGATTTGTTATTCAATTAACAGGTTATTACTCTATAACCTGTATTCAATTAACAGGTCAAATTTGTACTGGAGGCATGGTAAATGGTTTTGTGTTCAATATATTCAATTAACAGGGCTACACAATTAAGAGATATCCAATTAAGTGGGCTCCACTGAAAAAAACAAAAATACCCCCACCCCAATCAAAACCATCATTCAAAAGTCTTGGATTCAGCAAATTTGATTTCTTTATCTATTGGGGTTTAACAACACTTTTTTCAGCCAGGGTCACCTCATGTTGGATAGTTTTACTGGGGAGAGGACCACCGAGCAATGGCAGGCAACTGCCAGGCTCCTCAACTTAGTAACTCCAAAGAAGCAGGGTTAGCATTGGTTGAAGACAAGCGCATCATCGATGTGCAGTAAGCCTTAGTACAGTTGCTGCAGGTGGGATTCGAACTGAGAACCCCTCAGCTTGTGTTGGGAAGGGGGTTTTTTGTTCCAGCTTCATTTAGGTTTGTTTCATATTGCACAATTTTGGCATGATTAGTAATCATAAATCCTTAAAAAAAACTATAGAAAAAATGCATAGAACACTTAAAGAAAAAAATTTTCTGAGAAGATTTGACCTCTGAGGTGATAAGATTCGACTACGACTGAGAACGAATATTCTCGGAAAAAGTATGAGGGATGAATCTTCCTGTGGCTGAATCTTCATGAACCCTTTTTTTCAAACTAAATTGCCCATTACTTATAAAGCACCATAACTAAGGCAAAAACAATACTATGACATTCCTAAGTCTGAAATTTTATAAATTCCAAATAAATTTACACAAATTATATAATAAAATGAAGGATGTGGTGTATAGAACCTCAAAAGTATGTGTGCTCCTCACGCACTGGCACACAGACGACATCAGTTCCTGAAAGTGTGCTACCGGTACCATATCTATACCATAACTGATAATAATAAAATAATATTTCATAAGAACAACAAACACAGGAATTCAAAATGCAGCCTCATGGCTGCATGGTGGTGAATGCCAACGCTGTCCCATTGTCGTTGAAACTCTGGATACTCCCCATTTTTAGCTCAACTTTGACATAGTCAAATTTGAGGTTATGCCATGGCCCGTTGTTCGTCTGGACGTCTGTACGGCATCAACAATTCAATACAGCCCGGGCTAGAGGCCGTATTTTGGAACTGATCTTCACGAAACTTCTTGGGTACCCTTGTTATCACCCTGGGACGAGAACGAGTCTTTTGGGTGCGGTCTGAAATTCAAGATGGCTGCCGGCGACCATTTTATACCAAAAATAGGTGCAATCAGTTTTAGTTTTTTGTACAGAACTTCTAGGACTACGTTTGTTATCATCATGGGACGCTAACGAGTGTTTTGGGTCTCGGCTGTGTTAATATTGGGTGTTGTTTGGGGAGGGTAAACATTATAAGCAGTTTTCTGTTTCCAATGAGAAAAATAAAACCTCCCTCCTCACCCATGGGAACCCTATGAGCTAAAGATAAAAAATTCAAATACCAATATTTTAAGAATGACTGGACAAATATTTATTGATTAGTTGGAATCAACTGTAGAAGGGTTTGAATCAAACAGGCCAAAACAGTTGCTAACATTTGGCTTATGATGCACCATACAAGGATCCCCATTGTAACATTAACCCCATGGAGATTTCTTTTCTAGTTTAAGATCTAACTGTCACCCATCTTTACAATATTTTACCTGTACATTTGTAACAGGCTATGGTCAGTATTTATGTACATACCTTTACAATACTTTACATGTACCTTTGTTATCGGGTCATTACCTAGATGTGTGTCATTGCTGTGTCACATACTATACATGTACATGTCTTACACAAGTTGAGCTACAGTGCCATTGACACTTTCATTTAATAGAAAATCAATTTCGTAATGCTAGATAAATCCAGAAAATGTCACAATACGGAGTTATGATCCTTAATTCGTTAATTTGTGCCTGTTTTCAGATTGTTTGCACAATAACTTGGGACAAATAGCAGTAGATTTGATTCAGTATTGGTATGTGAGACTTTCTTAATGTCTTGAATGAGTTTAAAAAAAACTGGTATGTTTCGGCTATACTGAGCAGAGTGATGACCCTTAATTTGTTGATTTTTTCCTGTTTTCAGCTCAGTAGTATGATAACTTCAAATATCAATGGATTTTGTCAACGTTTGGTATGTGAGACTTTCTTAATAATGTCTTGAATGGGTTCGAAAACTGGTACCGTTTGGCCATACTGAACAGAGTTATAGCCCTTAATTAGTTAATGTTTTCCTGTTTTCAGGCCCGCATTATAATTTGAACATTACTGTTCAGATTTCATTGAAATTTCATACACATGTTTACTATCATACATGTGAGATCTTTAAGGAGTAACAGCCGTTTTGCTGTTGAAAATATTTTTTCTGTGCATTATGGCCCTTTGAATATGCAGAAATAGCCCATTTTTGTTTGTTCCCCTCGTATATCGGGTTTGGATTATTGGTTCTCAATCATATATATTACTTTTCACTTTTCAGACTTATCCCACTTTTTAACTTTGAAAATTTGCTGTTTGTCTCGTAAAATACCAATTGTTTGTCTGTTTGCCTCATATTTCAGGTTTGGGTTATCAGATTTCAATAAAATTTGGAATGAAGATTGTTTATGGGAAAGGCGTTCAAATGAGTCACGTGCCTGCAGGAAAAACAAGAAAATTCATTCAAATCACCTCCCCCACATGTGGCATTATTTCTTGGTTCTCTTTGATGGTCCAATCATTGTTTCTGTCCTTTACAGTTACTACTGGGTTGGGTGGGGGGGATTAACGTTGCTGCAAAACAAAGACAATAATTTCACATCTCACATGTAAATGATCTGATTGACACAAAGTATTGTTAACAGTTGTACGTTGATCTAACAATTTTTGCTGGGTTGGGTTTCTCTCTGGTGTAAAACAAAGATGATAACCCCATCGTGTGTGTGACTAGTGTTGAAAATATGTCCATCTTAGCATTTTCAGAGATGGGGGGGGGGTGGGGTGGGTTGCATATGCCAAGCTCAGCATGCTGTTCTTAATATAACATGACCCTGTAGAGTTACTCTGGTGTTTTGAGTTCTAAAATGGGTTTGTGGACACTTCAAAGATTTTACACACAAAACTTTTTTGACCTGAGATTTGTGGCAGGGTCCATTGGGTGAGAGATTTTGTCTGTCATCTGACACAGCCTTATCCTTGACACTGGTATGTCAGCACCTCTGGTACAATCTCTTGCTTTTAAAATATATCCATATATCCGTCTGTATATATGTCCATCTGCACTCTGATGTCTGTTTGCATTATAACTTGAACATTACATCTCAGATTTCACTGAAATTTGGGATAAAAGTTGTTTATGGGAAAGGCTTTCAAACGAGTCATGCCCCAGCAGTAAAACAAAGAAAATACCTGCAAATCGCCTTCCCACTTGTGGCATTATAGGAACCCCAGCGGGCCGCAGGCCCGCAAGGGGTTGCACATACCCAATCAGATAATTGTGTTCCAGAACAGAATTCTCTAATACCGTGAAGCGAATTTTTGAATTGAACAGTAAATTTCAGGGAAAACATCACGTGACTTCCGGTTCAGAATTGCCGATACAATTGCAATCGGCTTATCCCCCTCAAGGAATCTTTGGGCCGATATCAACAATCAAACAAAATGTCAAATGCGTTCGTTTCCTGTAACAAACCAACTCGCATCTCAGCTTTGCGTGATATCTGCATGTCTGCACATCACTCGTACTCTGTCCTTTTAGAGGTTTGTCAATACGCTCAGCAAATAATCTTGTTATTTCAGATTGAACTCTGCTGATTTCGTTGTAACTTGTCCTATTCGGAGAGTACATGATATACCTTCATCAAAAAAATGCAGATATAACCGGCGATCTAGCTGATTATATTGGTTCGATTTCATAAATATATGCATGGACACATAGCTAGTGAAGTTCAAGCATCAAAACGAAACACAGTTTTTGAATTATCCTAATTTTAAGGTGTAATAAATAGTAATGAAAAGATTGCTTGAAAATAGGTGATACCTTGCTGATAAGTTGCTCCCGGGTAATTTCGCCCCAATTCCCGTTCGCTCCTCGAGTCGTTTCGCCCCAATCCTCATTTGCCCCGGATCATTTCCCCCCAAAGACGGAGGTGGGTGGTTTCGCCCCTAAATTTAAATTTATTTTTGTAATGCAATGTAATTGTTTCCTTTAGTACTTTAGTATTTTTTTCCCCAAAGAATTTACCGAAGTAAACAATTTCCGTTAAAATTTTCATAATTTTTACAAAATTGAAAAATTTTACCGTATCTGCATTGACCGATATGTGAAATCAGACAAATAGAGAGGGTTTTGGTGGTATGTCAGTGAGGTATGGAATATGGATTAAATAAAAACAGAACTTGCAGTGATATTATGTTTTATTCCTGGTTTTACAGTTTTGTATTCAGAACAACTTTTTACATTTGAGTATAATTTGTACATTTATATAACATCCGTAACAATGCATTACAATTATCAATCTGCCTGTGCTGTTTCTCTTCAGTGTGTCTTTTACTCTTTTCCTCGGACACGTCTCCATATATGTTTCCACAATTTGGGAAAGATACTGCACCCTCATTGCAAATGTGCTGGCGCAGTGCCATTGTGTATTGAGGTGTACAGAACGTTGATGGTGCACTTGTCTTCAACCATTGCTAACCCTGCTCGTGTGGAGCCTGGCATTTGCTCGGTGGTTCAGTCCTGGGACTCCAACTTCCTCCACCCATAAAACTATCCGGCACGAGGTGAGCCTACATGTATCTGTCAAAAGTGCTGTTAAAACTCCAATAAATAAATAAATCCACGTTCCATGTGATCTATAATATACTGCCATCAGTGAGAATTGCATCTAAAACTGTCCTCCAGCAATTTGACCCAAACCGGCTGCTAATTTAACCCAAATTATCCTATGGCAATTTGATCCAAACCAAACCACCCCCAGAAAAGGGCCCTACTAAAAATCGGGGTATACCGAGAGATACCGAGGTGAAAAGAAAAAAGTAAGTAAGGGTTGTTTAAAAAGGTAAAAAATAATTGCAGACATTTAATTGATTCCTTCGAAGCAATATACGTGATATTACTTGATTTATTCGAGTAAATGCAAGAAATATACATGTACACAGAGTTGTTACCGAAAACTACCCCTTGGTATATAGTAGTTAGCTTCATTATTAATGGGCTACGTCTGTGCGTGGATGAAGCACTTAAGTGGTAACTTGGTATCAAACAAATCACTGTAATATTTGATAAAAATAAACTTCCCATCAGATTTTATCTGGGCTTTGAGCCGACCAAACTTTTCAGTTCCGGCAGCTCTAAAGTTGTTTTTTTTTAATTTTCATTTATTTATTTATATTTTTTTTTTGTTTATTGTTTTGCCATTGTTGGCTTCATGTTATTAGGATTGTGTGGCATACTGTGATAAGTATCGCTCGACTGTACACCCAAAGCTACAGCTTGTATTTGGTATATGTGCAGTACATGGGGAGAAGATTGCAACAAAATCATCTGTGGGGTGGAATTGTCACCCAAAGTATCACTTTCAAATTCTGTACATATGGACAAAAAACACAAGCAATGTTTCAGCCAGTGGCGTCAATGGACCTCCAGGTTTAACCCAGAGGTCCATCGGCTCCAGAGGTTCAGAGCTTAACTTGTGCTTATTATGCTTTGCAACAAATTTGGAAATATTGTTTGGGTGAAATCTCCACTCTGTGGGTGATTTAGGGATGATACACTCTGCACCTACTGGAAATATACAGTATACTTTTTAGCCTTTTTGCCTGTGATAACGGCACTAATTTATGATAATGTGTTGACAATCTTTTTGTTTTCAAGGTTTTCACCTTCTTTATGTGACCAGTTTTTTTCACAATTGCTGCCGTTGTATAGAATTGTAGAAAACTTAAGTCAGTATCCTTGTAATCGTCGGTCCCGTTGGTCAGCCATGAGTGCTGACCATGTCTCTCGTCTTACAGCAATTTTTTATCGTTTTTTATCGTTTTTTATCGAAATTACCACTTCCGAAAAGTATTGGTCCCCGTGTCATGATATTGGTCCATAACAATTTTTCTGTCATAACAAAGAAGACAATTGCCGACAGCCACAAAGAAAACTAACTAAGAAGTCACTATGTGATTAACAATTCACACTGTTGCTAACTGAGGTGGAGTCGCTTTAAATACCATTACCAAGCTACCTACTAAATACCAAAGGGAAGATATTTCAGGGCCCTCTATTACTTCAGCACCTATAATTCTCAAATATGGCATCAAAACCATGCACATACTGCTGAAATCTATTTACCTAATCAGAATACACCACCAGGGGTGCAGTGGCTCAGTAGGTAGAGGTGCAGGCTGCAAGCCGAGAGGTCCTCGGTTCGAATCCCACCTGCTGTAGCAGCTTTGTGTCCTTGGGCAAGACACTTCACCCCCATTGCCCATGTGGGGGCACGGTATGCTGTGTACTAAGGCATACCGCATGTTCTTGGGGCACCTGTCTTAGAACAAGGATATGCCCGCTTGTGTTGTATGTTGGGGAGCTGACAGTTGCTTGCCATTGCTGAGTGGTTCTCTCCAAAGACTCTGGCTTCCTCCACCCGTAAAACTGTCATGGTCATGATTAGCTGACCTTAAACACCAATAAGTAAATAATAAAAAGAACACACCACACCATACCCCTTTCACTACTGGTACCCCTCGGTTTGCCTCGGTGTTTAGTATGCCCGACAGAAAAGGAGTGATTTCCCTTTCTAAAATAGCAAAACAAGAAACAGTAATTTTTAACAGGTAGTAACAAAATAATTTTCATGAAGCGCACAATTTTATGTTAGTTAATAGCTCAAAAAACGCAGGGTGATATTTGCAAATCTTGTTTTATTACTTGTACCAGGTACTGGTAATGAAAATTTTCGTTTGTCATCAATTCTTGATCAAGTTTCTGACAAAGCACATTATACTATTCCAATGTTAGCTACTGGACATAAGCACACAAGTTGATGTTAGTTTATAATGATACAGGTGCTTAGCCAGGATATCAAAGTTAGGGGCAAGAGTAATATCTAGTGGGAGTGGGACCGGGGCATAAAGAATTTGATGCACAGCATCATCTGATCCACATAGCAGTTAGATAGGGGCGAGTACAAGAGGGAGTGTGCCTCTCTAGTCAGTGGAGGGGTCCTCCGCCCCCCCCCCAAAAAAAATTGAAAATCAAGACAGAAAAACACAATTACTTTGACTCTGTGTCCATTTGTGTCCATAATATATAAGTTGCGAACAAGCATAAATATCTAGATATTAAAATATCTTGTTGGATGTTTATTATACGGGTTAACAGGGGAGAGGGGGAACATTAATGAAATTGGGGAGGGCATGTGCCCCCCCCCCCCCCTCCAGCCCCATGCCTACAGTGCCACCACCGTGGACTGGTCACTTTCCACGGGTGGGCAATATTTCCGCGGATGCAATGATATTAGATTTCAAACACTGTTTACAGCAATAATCATCAAAAACTTAATTAGTGAAGCACAGGGTACAATCCGGTGCATCGTTAATTAAAATTGTATTGATGATTATTTTCTGTTACCTGGAAAAAGCATGCATGGACATCACTGCCCATGCATGGATTATGACCAGTCCACTGCAACTGTACTGTTTGTCTGCGCCACTGCTATGAGCAGAGACTAATCTAAATGGGTGCGTGTGTTTACAAATATTAATATTTTTTAACACCTGATAACAAAGTAATATAAGTTTATGAACAACCACACAATTGACTTTTAATTACAATACTCCTAATTCCTATTAAACATACATGAATGTTTATTAATTTTGTGGAATTTTTACACTGTGCATGAAGCTTATTTGGGCCTGTATGTTTGTTAAAATTGCCCTTCTACTAGGGAGGACTTCTTGAAATCAGTCTACACTGGATTGTGTGGCATTCTTTTGTGTAAGACAATGTATTCACTGCAATAATCTTCACGCATAAGGCCCCACAAAGTAGATCTGTTTCTCAGGCCATTTTTGTAAAATTGCTTGCAGGCGGGTGGTTTTTTATTTTATTTTTTATTTTTGTAATTATTTCTTTGCCATTAAAAGTTCATATTCTGTGTTTATTTTAGGCCTCATAATTTACAGAATACCATGGGTGGTGGTGTATTCCATCTCTTTCGTGCAAGAAGGCTTTGCAATGCTATAGCATAAGCCTTGTTGCACTCCAGAGATAAATTTATCAATTTTAATAACATGGGTAAAGTATCGGACATGAACCATTGAATTTTTTGTTTAGCTCGCCTCGACAAAATCAAGCTGGGCCTATCTAATCACCCTCCGTCCATTGTCCAGCTGTCTGTCGTCCATCAACACCATGGTGTGGTCTTCTCGCCCAAAACGACTGGGCCAAATCAAGTGAAAGCTTGTGTGAGTGATGGTCTAAAAGGGGTTTTGCATTTTTGTTTAACTCAACATGCCCAGCCCCATAGGGAGGTGGTGTAGGAAAATGCTCCCAAAATATTTTTAAAATCTCATGAACTAGTGGTACAGTGACTTGATATTTGCTATGGAGCTTCCTTCTTTTGAGGTGTAGAATCAAGTTTGTTCAAACGTAGTTCGTGAAGCAATATTTGGCTTTTTAATGGGAGGTGTTAGATTTTTGGTACCACCAAAAATTTGTATTTTCTGAACTGATGGTCCGATTTGAACGAAATTCAGTAGGTGGTATTATTGGGTCATAAGTACTTGACTCGTGCAAAAAAACCCTGCATCCCCATGAGAACCCCAGGAGCTAAAAATAGAAATATTTTCAAATGCCCATGATTCCAAAACCACTTGGAACAGAGAACTGTTATATGGTATGAAGCATCCTTAGGACCAGTAGAATGGAATGGTAAAAAAGAATTACCATCTGTTTTGTTAGGGAGTTCTGCAGAGGTCATCAAAATAATGCTGACTCAGCATATTTGCAAACATTTTAGAAAATCTTTTCTCCAGAACCAATGTTCAGAATCTTTTGATATTTGGTACACAGCATCCATAGAGGGGTCAGATACAAGTTTGTTAAAATGAAGCCCATTGGTTCATATTTGGACTCAATGCAGGAGCCCAATTTTTTCAGTTTAGGGCAATATGGGGAATTTTCTTTAAAAATCTTCTTCAGAACCACCAGTTAGAATCTTTTAATGTTTGGTAAACATCATTGTTATGAGGGTCAGATTCAAGATTGTTCAAACCAAGTCCCAAGGTTAATATTTGGGCTTCCTTTGGAAACCCAAATTTTAACTTTGGGCAGTATGAGGAAGTTTCTTTAAGAATCTTCTTCTTCTGATCCACTAGTCAGAATGCTTTCATATTTGGTATACAACATCTCTAGGGTGTGTGTGTGTGTGGGGGGGGGGGGGGGGGGATTCATGTTTGTTCAGATCGGGTCTGTAGATTAAAATTTGGGCTCGCTATGGTAGCCCAAATTTTAACTTAGTGCAATATGAGGAAATTTCTTTTAAAATTTTCTTCTTCAGATCCACCAGTCAGAATGCTTTCATATTTGGTATACAACATCTCTGAGGAGATGAGATTAAACTTTGTTCAAATCGAGTGCCTGGGTTAATATGTGGGCTCCTGTGTAGCTGAAGAATAAGAAATGTTTTATTCAGTACTCTCTAGAGGTGTGTAACTGAGAGTAATCTACATTGGTTGTATCAGTGGGGCTTCAGAGGGGAGTTCCACATTTCACATTATGATCAACTGAAGAAAAGGCATGGACTGTTTTTGTCACTCCTGAGGGGCTCAAGGAACGACAGTGTATCCTATGGAGATGGATTGCTTAATGTAGATTCATTCCTGGACTCAATGTGAGCGCTTCAGGCCCTGTGGGGCCTCTTGTTTATTTATTTATTGTGTTTCAATAACACTCTCGACAGCCAGCAGCTACAAGTTTCTTCTCTCCTTGAACCAAGTCTCTCGCCCAACTGCAGCACTCATGGTCCACTTTCAGTCAGGGTGAGCTATAGTGATCACTCGCCGTCCGTCGTCCGTGAACATGGTGTTTGCGTCTTCTCCCCCAAAACTGCTGAACCGATTTAAGTGAAATTTGAGAAGGTTGATTGTTATGACATCGCATTTTGATTTTGTTCAAATCAAGTTGCCTGCCCCTCAGTAGGGCCACGTCCAAAAATTATTCCTAAATCTTAAAAAATCTTCTCATGAACCAAGAGTAGCAGAGACTTGATATTTTGTGTGCAGCTTCCTTTTGAGGTATAGACTCAGATTTGTTCAAGAGAAGTTTATGGGGCTATATTTGCCTTCGTTATGAGAGGGTCAAGAATTTCCGACCTGCCCAAAATTTCCATTTTTCAAACCAAGAGGTTGATTTGAACCAAATTAAGATGCGGGCTTATTGGGTCATAAGTACTTAATTTATGCCCCAAAATATTTTCCCGTCCCCCCATGGGAATCGCAGAAGCTAAAAATAGAACAAAATTTAAAACGCCCATATCTCCTCAACTACACGGCACTGAGAATTCTTATTTGGTGTGAAGCTTTCTTGGGGCCAACAGAATGGACTGGTTTAAAAAATGCTGTCGGGTCTATCATAGGGTACTTTTTCGGGACTTTGCAAAAATGCTGAGTCAGCATTTTTTAACACTGTGGGTAATGGGGAAAGCATTTAAGACACTTCTTCACCCAGTCCACTGCTCCAAAAGCATTCAAATTTCACATATACCATCATTGGAAGATTTTCTCACACGTTTATTGAAATAAAATTCCTGGGTTCATATTTGGACTCTCTATGCGAGTCCAAATGTTGAAACTAGTGCAGTATGAGGAATATTCTTTAAAAATCTTCTTCAGACCCACCGATCAGAATCTTTTGATATTTGGTATGCAACATCATTAAGCAGGTGTGATTTAAGTTTGTTCAAGCCAAGTCCACATTTGGGCTCACCAGGGTTTCGCAAATTGCGAGAACGGTCATTTCATTCCTGTGATGTTCTCGCAAATGCTTGTTAAGAAGATCCATTTACAGTTCCCGCAAAAATATAAGCATTTTTTCATCAGATAAAATTTAATAAAATTAGATTAATTTTAGAGCTGAAACGATTAAAGGGTTTTCGTGATTGATTAATCGCATGGATTAACCTTGGTTAACCGATTAATCAATTGCCCTAATAGGTAGCTGAATAATTGCCATACCGTTAATGATTTATATAATTAAAACTTTACTCAGCGTAATGGGCAAAACCGGCCAGCGCCATACACAAAAATGTCCATTCAAATTTTATATTTTCAATTTTTGTCTTAAAACATAGCTTATGACCCTCATTGGAACGAGCTCATTGAGCTTGTTCCAAGTGGGGGGGGGGGGGGTCATAAGCTATGTTTTTGAGACAAACATTGAAAATCTTTAGTAATTCAAGAATTTCTTGTGCAAGTATCGTCTGCTACCCGCATTTGGTGAAGGGTTGAGAATGACCATTTCCATCTACTGATACAGTATAATGATCATGCAAGTGAACAAATTTGTCAGCACGTAACTGGCATGCATTACTCTGTCTCATATAATTGATGTGAGCCAGTGTGACAATGTTTGCCTGTTTTGGAGCAAGTTTGTTCCTTAGTTAACCCATATAATACCGTACTTCAAAAGTAACGGTTAACCAATAAATTACTTTTTTTTATCGATCAAGACGTTGATCATTGGTTAGTTGATTAATCGGTTAACTGTATCAGCTCTAATTAATTTCTATAAACATGATTACTGCAATAGCCTTTGATGTGGTGGTTTGAATTATCTAACAATCTATGTATTTGAAGATAAATAAGCATAATTCATGTGATTAAGACACATGTTGGAAATGGGTCCCGCAAAAAATAAGTGGGTCCAGCAAAAAATATATTTGCGAAACCCTGGCTCACTGTGGGAGCCCGAATTATAACTAGTTCAAAATGAGGAATTTTCTTTAAAACTCTTCTTCAGATCCAGCAATCAGAATGTTTTGATATTTGGTATGCACCATCCTTTGTGGGGTGAGATTCAAGTTTGTTTACGCCAAGTCCCTGGGTTCATATTTGGGCTTACTGTGGGAGCCTGAATTCTAACTTAGTTCAAAATGAGGAATTTTCTTTAACAATCTTCTTCTTTAGATCCAGCAGTTGGAATGTTTTGATATTTGGTACCATATGCAGTATCCTAGGTGTGTGTGTGTGGGGGGGGGGGGGGGGGGGGGAGGGGGTTGAGATTCAAGTTTGTTCAAGCCAAGCCCCTGGGTTCATATTTGGGCTCCCTATGGGAGGCAGAATTATAACTTAGTTCAATATGAGGAATATTCTTCAAAAATATTCTTCACATCCACCAGTCAGAATGGTTTGATATTTGAGATACGGTATCCTTAGGGAGGGGAGATATAAGTTTGTTAAAACCAAGTCCTTGGGTTCATATTTGGGCTTCCTGTGGGAGCCCGAATTGTACCAACATTTCTAATTTTCGAATTGAGAGGCCGATTTGAAGCAAATTTGATATGATTGGCTAAATGGGTCATAAGTACCTAATTTATGCAAAAAAAAATTTCCGGCGCTCTACGGGAACGCAGGATCTAAATATAGAAAAATTTAAAACGCCCATATCTTCAAAACTACGTGGCAGTGAGAATTTTTATTTTGTGTGAAGCTTTCTTAGGAACAACAGAAAGGAATGATCCAAAAAAGATTGCCATCAGTTTTATCATAGGGTACTTTTCCAGGACATTGAACAAATGCTGAGTCATCATTTTTTAACACTGTGAGTAATGGGAAAACATTAAAGAATCTTCTCTCATACCACTGCTCGAAAGGCTTTCATATTTCGCATATAACATCTTTGGAAGATCCATTCACATGTTTGTTGAAATCAAAACCCTGGGTCCATATTTGAGCTCTCTATGATTAGATTAGTGCAATATGAGGAATATTTTTTAAAAATCTTCTTCTTCCTATCCACCCTTCATAATCTTTTGATATTTAGGATGCAGCATCCTTAGAGGAGTGAGAATCAAGTTTGTTCAAGCCAAGTCCCCCCCCCCCCCCCCCCCCCGGGTTCATATTTGGGCTCCCTGTGGGAGCCCGAATTATAACTTAGTTTAATAAGAGGAATATTCTTTGAAATCCAGTAGTCAGAATCCTTTGATATTGGTATATATAGCATCCTTAGGGAGGTGGGATTCAAGTTTGTTCAAGCCAAGTCCCTGGGTTCATATTTGGGCTTCCTGTGGGAGCCCGAATTATAACTTAGTTCAATATGAGGAATATTCTTTAAAAATTCTTCTCTTTTTTTTTGAGACCCACCGGTCAGAATCTTTGGATATTTTGTATAAGCTTTTCTTATGAGGGGCAGATGCAACTTGTTCAAATAAATTCCCTGGGTTGATATTTGGGCTACCATGTCAGGTGAATGCTCTCAGGCCCCATGGGGGCCTCAAGTTTACTGTTTGACAACATTGCCATGGCTCATCTCGCTATATTTTTCATTGTAAGTTAGTCACTACTTTTATGTAGGCTTCCAAAATGTGTTACTGCATGTCTGTCTGTCTATGCTTCAGATGAAATGTTCCTTTTTTTTTCATTTGCCCGGTTCGACATTTTAAATAATTTGCAACTATCTTTCACCCTCTAACCTCCCCCACACACATACACAAATCAGGGCTGGGGCGAGTATGGAGTACTTTGTCAAAAAGGTGGTACTCAAGTACTAGGAGTACTGAGTACATTGGACCCAGCCCGTCACAAATATATTAAAGATGAAAGAGTATTATATACTTGAAATAAATACAGTACAGCTACTGTGTACTGCTCACTTTCCACGGATGGGCAATAATTCCACGGATACAATAATATTTGATGCCAAACACTAACTGTAGGAATAATCATCAAAAGTTTAAATAATGAAGCACCAGGTATAACCCGGTGCTTCATTAATTAAAATTTTGCGTATGATGATTTCCACCACTGCCCACGTGTGTATTACAACCTGTCCACGGCGACTGTACTGTAACTGATTTGTCCTCTTTGGGAACATATTTTCTACATTTTCACTCCTTTTGACAGAATGTGTGCCTGTGGGGATTAAAACCAAAGTAGTGAAAGTGCACTTGTGGATATTTGCAGCACAAGCACGGCACTACAGAATCAATATTTGATGATTTTCGGTATTTTAACAGTGTCATGAAACACCACAGTAAGAGGTACTGGTCATTTTGTTTGAAAAAGATCACTGTTTTATGACTCGAGGTGCCTTAACTGAGAAAACAGAGGCTTTTTCTTACAAAGATTGCAAAATATTCATCAAACACAACGTGAAATGTCTTCAGAAGCCAGAATGTCATTAAATGACAATGGAAAATTCAATATGTGTCAACATCAATTTATTTATAAATTTATCTAGTTTTTATATGGAAAAAGTCATACTGAGGGGTGTGGGGGGGGGGGGGGGTCACATCCAGGGCTATATTTTACCCCATCACTAGTGAAAGAATATTTGACATCATTTGTTGAGATAAAATGGCACTTTTTATTGATATTGGTGAATTATATAGCCTCAGCCAAGGCTTATATTTCGACGAGAATCTGAGAATCGATTCACGTAGAGATACGTGCAACAAAACCAGTGAGAAACCATGTAGATTCTCGTAACACCGCTGCTAAGATTCATGTGAAAAGAACTGAGTAAGTTTAACCCTTTACCTAACACAAAGGCAGCAAATTAACCAATACAACACTAACATGACCTGAAATATTGTGACACTGGCAATAAAATTTGTACGAATATGTCTGTCATTGGAACTGGCTCTCATCAGCCGGTTCCAGTAACATCCATAATTATTAAGCTTGATGAATATTGTTTATTTTCAGCTCACCTGACTGTAAGTCAGGAGGCGCTCAAGTGATGCCTTTCTGTCTGTCGACCATCCGTCCATCTGTCCAGCATGAACTTTACATTATCAGCCTCTCCTCATAAACAACTGCGCCGAATTGACCAAATTTGATATTCATGTTCCTTATCATATGTGAATTCCAGTTGGTTCAAATAAAGTTGCCACACCCACAGGGGGCCCCAAAAGGGGCATTTCTCTGATAGCACCCATAAATTGTTTTCCAAAATTAAAAACAAAATCTTCTCCAGAACCATATATAAGAATCTTTTGATACTTGGTAGACATCATCTCTAGGGGAGAGGAGGGGGGGGGGGGGCAAATTCAAATTTGTTCAAATCGAGTCCCTGAGTTAATAGTTGGGCTCCCTATGGGCACCCAAATATCAACAGTGCCATTTGAGGAAATTTCTTTGAAAACCTACTTCAGATCAACCAGTTAGAATGCTTTCATATTTGGAATACAACATCTCTAGTGGGGGGAGGGGGGGGGGGGGAGGTGTTAGATTGAAGTTTGTTTGAATCGGGTCTCTGGGTTAATATTTGGTCTATCTATTGAAGTCCAAAGTTTAACTTAGTGCAGTATGAGGAAATTTCTTAAAAAATCTATTTCTTCAGATCCACCAGTCAGAATTCTTTCATATGTGACATACAGCATCTCTAAGGGTGTCCGATTCATGTTTGTTCAAGCCAAGTCTATGGGTTAATAAAAATCTTTTTTTTCAGACCGACCAGTTAGAATGCTTTAATATTTGGTGTACAACATCTCTGGAGAGCTCAGATCTAAATTTGTTCCAATTTGGTTCCTGCCAATCAGAATCCTTTCATATTTGGTATCGCAGGGGGGGGGGGGGGGGGGGGTCAGATTTGAGTTTATTCATTTCGAGTCCCTGGCTTAATATTTGGGCAGGGGTGGGTTAGGTTCAAGATTGTTCATTAATGTTCAAATCCATTCCTTAGAGTTTTTCCATAAAATTTGCCTTTCAAGCTGCAGTGACACAACAACCCTTGGGAGTTTGGCAGTACTTGTCTACAGCTGACAAAATTGGAAGCAATCGGGAAGACCTATGCTAATAATCATCTGACATGGACACTAGAGTTATGAATAATTTCATAACATCATTCCTATGTAGTGTTCATGAACCATGACTAACTGAATGTGACCCAAAATACTTCTCTGAATGACTTTGCCAGGCCAGCGATTAAGGCCCCGGGGGGGGGGGGGGGGGTAAAATCAGTAGTTGGTATTTTAAAAAGTACAAAGCTGTATTGGATAAAGGGTTAACATGTATTATCAGTATGCAACAGGGGTTCAACCATACTGGCCTCATGGGATCCTGTCCCATAGCAGTTCTGAATTCTCGCAACGATTTTCGCAAGAATCCAAATGGATTCTCCCAAATTTAGAGGAATTATAAGCCCTGCACAACCCCAATTTTGAAACAAAATTGACATATTGTTTCATGGGAGTGGGGCACTATTTATCTTGCTGTATGGTTAATTAAAACACATTTTGTCAAAAGGTTTTGTGTGCTGATGCAAATTTTATTTTTATTTTGGAACGTTTTCAAAGAAAGCTGTGAATTCTTATCTCTCCTAACTTACTCATTAGGTAACAGAGTAGGAATTCTGTCAGAGGCAATACCAGTTTTTAAGCCCATTTGACACGGATTGGACAGTTCTCTTCAAAAGAACAAATTTCCCATGCTTTTGACTAGGCAGAAGCCAAAAGTTGAATTCTTTTGCGGAAATGAGTCTTTCATCACACGAAAGAGGTAAATGTATCTTTGGTAGGGTTGGGTTTGCTCATAGATATTACTGTTGTAAATAGTTTAATTAGATTTACATGCCTCGAAAAGTTGCACTCGGAAATTATGTAATCCCCAAAACTAAGCAGTCTTGGAAAAATATTTTGTTTCAATAAACATTTGAAGAATTCTACTGACATCTTGCATTACTGTTGAATGTTTCAGATGGAAAAGAGGGTGATTTGAGGACTTTTAGAACCTAAAAATTTGTTTGACTATTGGTGTTTTTTGGTTGGGAATTCCCTGAGAAATATGTACACGTGACCAGCACTTCCCTTTCTGTTAGTTTTTCTCTCTTATTTGTTGCATGACCCCATGTTAAAGAATCAGAAAAAGATTGTCTGAAGGGCTATACTTGAGATATTTGAATGCCAAATTTAAAATGATGCGACCATGTTTTTTCGCCTAGTCGTTACAATGGACGCCTATGGGATTAATATTTAGTACTGTCACACGTCTTCATGTTTGCCTGAAATTAAACAATTGCAGGAATTCGATTGCATAAAATGTTTTTGGAGTAATGTTTGCGGAATGAAATATTTCAATATGTTTCTCGTTGACGTTCTACCAACTCAGTTGTGTGGAAATCCCACAAGCCCGACCTGTGCACAGAATTTTATTATTTGCTAATTTCCGTTGAGGTGAAGAAGAAAGGATCAGGTGATGATATCCAGGATACCCTTTGTTGCAGTTCATCGGACAGGACCTCTTGGCATTTTCCATCTCTCTGATTGTTTGGTTGATATCAAACATATACACTGAGTATAAACCCACCCCAATAGCATCTGTTTTTTCTTCAGGAAAATGGCCTCGATTCAGATTTGGTATTTTGCAATTATTGCCCCAAAATAGCTTATGACCCTCGTTGAAACGAGCTCTTCGAACTCGTTCAAAAGGGAGATAAGCTATACTTTAGTGGCGAAAAATCTAAGGCATTCTGTATTATTCCTGTGTCATCTCCTAATCGTATTAGGCAAACTGGTTAACGAACAGTCCTTTACCTAACATTAAAGCAGACGACATTAACAAACAAAATTCTTGAATAACTATTTTTTTTTCATTTTTGTCTCAAAAACATAGGTTATGACCTTCGTTGGAACGAGCTCGACGAGCTCGTTCCAAAGAGAGGTTATAAGCTATGTTTTTGAGACAAAACGTGAAAAAATAATGAAAATTAATTGGCGATTTTCGTGAATAGCGCTGGCCGATTTTTGTTCGTCACGTTGGGTAAAGGGTTAACGAACAATCGCAATATACTGTGAATACAATGGAGTTTGATGGTAATTTATAGATTGACAATTACGTATAATTATATTGCCACAAAGGCATTTATAAAATGCGTCTTCAATTTTCCTCACTATCTTATGGTGTTGGTTGCGTGTGGTTACAGCGGAACCGATGTTTATGTACAAAAACTATCCACTTGATCAGAAAATAACTTAATTTGTGTTTTAATGGATCCCTTTTTATTAAAGAAATTATGAGAAATACTTTCATGAGACTGAAGTGGATACGGTGGTTAAATTTTAGATTGGATTAAATCTGGTATATCGTATTGATATAAACTCGGGAATAATGTCAGCCTCCATGCCACTTGCTGATTTAACGGTGGACATAAAAAGAAAAATGGATCGACCGCCGCCACAGCAGTCTCATCACATGCAAGAAGAAGACAGTTCGTTTCCTGCCAACGACTGTTTAAACACATCGCTTAAACACTTAAAATTAATAAAATATGCACTAAAAATTGGCGGGATGTATTTTGAACCCCCAACGCCGGATTCCTGGATGTTTCATCGTCGTTTACAAAGACTTTACGTCATAATTATTCAGATTGTAGGTTGGGTAAATATTGTTAGACATTTCCCTGTTATGGGAGATATGAGCTTGCCTCTGATAACAGTCATTCTATTGGTCATATTTGATCACCTCGCACCTACACTCTTGTTGTATACATTCACTCGACACTTGAAAGAATTTGGCCGATTGACGCAAAGTTTCAAAGCCCAGCAAAGCAATCGTTTCATCCGATATTATAAAGTGATTTTGATTTCTAACATGACTCTTGTAAATACTTTCATTGTGTTGGTTACGTATAGATTTTATAATCTTGACGCTGACAGCCAAGAAATGAAACAAATTATGACCCCATTTGATCCTTGCAAAGATGACAAGAAGATGCTATTCATCCTTATTACTATTATAAATTCAATTGGAATCAACCAGTATGCTACATGGTGGATGTGTTTTTGTCTCCTATGTTGGATCACTGCGAATGAATTCAGTGACATTGCAAATAAGATGAAAAATAACAAACTCTTCATCGACTTTCAAGAAACACAGCGACGTCATTGTATTGCCTGCAGAACAGTCAAACTTATTAATAGGATTTTCACACACGTGGTAACGTCATTGATTTGCTTCGATCTTGTCACGTTCTGGTCGCTCTTGTTCCAAAGTGTCAACGCCCAAGAAGTCAGTATGGTTGTGTTCTGTTATATATTTATCATGGTGGGCAATCTGCTTTCTCTTTCATCAATATTCGTGGTTGCAACACACCTGCATACTAAGGTAAGACTGAAACGTAGAATTCGGAATTACATCATGTCGGTCACGCGTATCGTTCTATTTAGTATATTTTAAATTCAACCAATGTGTAAAACTACTATCTCAAAACAAGTAAGGTCGTAAACATCGGGGCACAGCCCCCCCCCCCCCCCCCCAACACACACACACACGCTACTTTTACCGAAATTGTATGCAGCTAAATGTCATTTAAAATAACATCTTGTTAACCCTTTAGGTAAGATCACTAGAAACGATACTTGCAAAAAATATTTCATGAATGACCAAACATTTTTTATGTATTCCAAAACATAGTCTTTGACACCTCGTTGGAACGATATCGACGAGCTCGCCCCAATAAGGATTCATACGCTATATTCGGAATGGGAATATTTCAAATAAATAATTAAATTGGAATGAGAGGGTTTTGTAAAAAACACTGGCCGGATTTCGCCCCTATGTTATACGCAGGTTTAACATGGTAGTGACAAATATGCAAGTCTTTGAGTGAGTAGCGTCTGATTTTTCAGTTGTTGATTTGGCTGGCAGATACCTTATTTGTTGCGTATTAACTTTCTCAGTCTTATGCAACGTGTGTCAGAACCAAGGGAGCACTGGGGACATGTGCCTCTTCACTTCTTTCAACAGGTATGTTGCTTGGTTACATAATGAGTTAAAATTGGCGCATGTAAACATGCCAATATGCAGGCATTCTTGTAATATATTATTTGCAAATCCAAACAATATTTGGGCAAAGAATTCCACCTTCGGTCGCTTCGGTCCGTTTCTTCTACTTCATCTATCTTTAAATGGCTGGAAGATGGTTGAAGGAGAAGAAACGGGCAGTGCAATGGCTACACAGCGGCATGCTCATCTAAACGAAAGATGATAATGTATCATGGTACATTTACCGACATGCGATTGTAACGTTTCTCCCACTGTATGGGTCAAACCATGGTAGTCTTGAAAATTTGTGCCCCTCCATTTTTGCCGAGTTTCCTCCGCTTCTGTGTTAACTCGGGGAGGGGTTGAAGATTTTGTAAGAAGGTGGCGATGCTGAAGGTATATTATAAAAATTGTTTCAAGTGTACCTGCATCTGTGTATGCAGTATACAATGTGTGCTTTGGAGCTCGATCAACCTGCCTAAGGACATCGGCCATTACCGATTTTTTTACTTGCCAAATCCATAAAAAACATTGCAAACAAATTCGCAGCTGATGATTCACGATGTATTTATAAGTAATATAAAATTTAAATAATTAGTTCGTGAGTAATTTGCCTCTGGCCAAAGAACCTTTATTTTTGAGATAAGGTTTTATTTAATAAAATCTATGCCGTGTAAGAACGGGCAGCGTCGTCGTGAAGATGACAGATTGGGGGAGTGGTGTAAACTCGATTCGTCCTGATAGCCATGGTTTAATTCCATACATATAACATATTCCAATTGCGTTATCAGCGCAATTCTTAGTTGAAGGTAGGACTTGGCTTAGTCATTATTCTTCAGCATTTGTTTATGGATAACTAGTGTAACAGTCGTAGCACATGACACATTAGCTACTCAACGTGTTATTCAATTAGCACGTACGGTACCTTAAACTGGTCAGGATGGGAACCCAATAGCCTGAATCTAATGCCACAGACCTATATTTGAATGAACGACTGTATGTGTGTGACACAAATCCAAGATGCAAATCCACCCTTTTCAGAAAGTACAAACACGTTTGCTACAAAGAGCGGATCAATACCTAAGACGTCAATTCAGACGATAGAGTCTGTTGGGGGAGTCGCCCTATTCCCTCCCCAATTACGCCCCTAAAATGGAGACCGTAGTAATTGCTTGTTCATACTCATTACTAAGATGATCGTGGAAAGTGAGTGGCTTTGTACAATGGATGGTATTTGCAACAGTAAATATTTCCCCTCGGAAATACCATCCGGGAGATAATATCTCCAAGGAAATTTTATCCATTGTATAAAATATCCTAGGAAATATAATGACCTATTAAATTTATCCGTCTGTATACTGTCCACCTGGAAATATTATCCGGATCATGTTATTGTTTTTTTAAGGATAGAACTTCCTTGAGAATAATGTGATCAGGATAATATTTCAAAGAAGGTAGTATTCAGTTATATTAATTTTACAAATGCGTAATATATTTTCAATGGATATTTTATCTGATGGACGGGGGCGCGGTGGCGTTGCGGGCATCGGTTCTCGTCAGATCACCGAAGTTAAGCAAAGTCGAGCCCGGTTAGTCCTTGGATGGGCAACCGTCTGAACGATCGATTCGGACTCCCGCGTTGTGTCCTTGGGCAAGGCACTTCATCCCGATTGTCCACATTGGGGTACGATGATGCCGTGTACTAAGGCGTTCTGCACGTCGATAGTGCGCATGTCTTCAATCAATCTAACCCTGTCTGTGCTGAGGTGCGGAGTTACGATGTTGGGGGAGCTGACAGCTGCTCGTCGTTGCTAGGTGTTTCTCTCAAGGTAGTCCGGCTTCCTCCACCCGTAAAACTGTCACCGACACGATATGACCTAGGCTGTTAATGTGTCGTTAAACCCTAATAAATAAAAAAATAAATTATCTGATGGACAAAATGCCAAAAAAATATTATCCCAGATTAGTATAATAAGAGTATATTATTCCCAGCAATAAATACATATATTATCTGTATTGCATAATAGTTCGAAGGACAAATTTCCAAAAGCAACAACTGGAAATGTTTTTCTTTCAAAAATTGTCAAAGATAACTTCCAAGGAGAAACATAAAAGTCTGTGTCAAATGCACATTTGTTTTCTTTGGGTTTTTTTTGATAGTGTGTGTTTCTGCACGAAATTGGGTAAACAAAGCCTTTAAAATATTTTCGAAAAGATTTTACGTTAATGTATGAATCATAGTTATCATGGATGTAATCTAACAACCGGTGTAATATTTCTTAATCATATCATGATCAGTTTAAATGATTGAAATGTTCTCATATTAAAGCTACAGTACAGTCGCCATGGACTGATCGTAATCCACGCGTGGGCAGTAATGTCCACGGATTCGTTTTCCATGTAATAAAAATCATTATCAGCAAAATCTTAATTAATGAAGCACCGGGTTGTACCCGGTGCTTCATTAATTAAAAGTTTTGATGATCATTCCTATAATTAGTGTTTGGAATTTAATATTATTGTGTCCGTGGAAATGTTGCCCATCCGTGTAAAGTGACCAGTCCTCGGCGGCCGTACTGTACTCCCCCATCTCACTAGTCTGTAAGGTACACAGCATATCAAACAGTCATAGGCCCTTCATCAATGCGGATCCCGGATCGATTCCTGATGTCTGAGAAGCAGAGGAAGGCAATACAGGATTGCGTTTTTGGGGCAAGCCTGTCAGTTACTTATCAAGGGTTGGTGTTTTTACACACAGATTAATCCTCCATCCTATCTGTGGAATGACCCAATGAAATCAATTCCGATTTTCGCACATACCCTAGGTGGCACTGGCACCGAAGTCATCTGGTTGACTGTACTTTTAACAGTAAATATTGCCCCCACCCTCCCTCTGAACGTATTATCCGAGTCATTACAATTCCCTGGAAAATTTTGCTTCACGACATTATTTCCTAGGAAATATGATGACAGTTCAAAAAAAATGATCCCCCAAACATTTCCTGACAGAAAGACGAAAATAAAAATATACCAGACATATGCTTTTGATATATCATTATCCGTTTTACTTTTAGAATATATATGAACGCTATTGTCCATTTTTTGTCTTATTTCTTTTTAGTCTTCGTGAAATAGGAACTCTGTAAGAGGCAGAGGCATCACTTTCATCTGATAATTTTTCTGAAAAGAAGGTCACCAATGAACTTCGTAGAGGAACCAAATACTGATGAAGAAAATGTATTGGGTACAGTTCCTGACAGTGGCACGTCAGAATCATTGTCAGAAATTATAAATTTGTCTTCTTGCACATCACGAAGTTGTTCAGTTTGAGAGGTGTGTTCATGAAATTTCTTGAAATTAGCCTGATTGTGAGGCCAAGTTTTTTTCCATTAGTATCTTCTAACATATAAAGTCCTTTTGAGCAGTATGACGTAACAACATTATTAGTTATTGTGATGAATTGACGGTAACATGGTCTGAGGTTTGCGCGATGTCTCGGTTGAACATAAGCTCCGAGGCGCAAACCTCAGACCATGTTACCGTCAATTCATCACAATAACGTATATGTTTCAATAGACGCTACCCATAGCCCAACGCCTACATCGCGAAACTCGATAGGCTTATTTACTAAACTTGTGATCGTTAAAAGTTGCCTTGTTCAAGGCAACTTTTAACGATCACAGGTTTAGTAAATAAACCTCTCATGTATCCATGCACTGGATAAATAATCAAGAAACCAGATAAACCTATTCCATCTTTGTTCAAATCGTAAATCAATTTTAATTTAAACAACACATCATCCGGAACACCGTCTGCTGCACACGTGAAGAATCTAGGAAAATGAAGCGGCTTGCTAGTCACTCCGTTGATGAAGCAGTTACGAAACGGACGACGTCATTGTAAATATCTCGCGTTGTGACGTCAGACGGTAACATTTGTCACTTGAGCCGTAAACATAGGACATACTAAGCGAGCTCTCGTCCAATCAGAGGAGGAGTAATGTAGTCTTATTGGAACATACGACCCTTTGTACTTAATTTGTTGTATAGTACCCATGCCATAACGGCGTTTAAAGTTTTTCAATAGTACTTTCTCTCCAACAACATATTTTTTTTAAACACTTTGTGTTTTATCCTAAGATTTTTGTTCCGCCTTTCATGAGCTTTACTAATGTTTCGAGTAGCTTTTTCATAAACAACAACTGACTGCCGCTGAGAGAGTTCACTGACAAGGTCATTGACCTCTTTATTAGTATTTGCATCCGAAAATTGTTTGACGTTATCTGACTATATTCGGTCTTGCACTGATTTTATCGCGGTCCTCTAACGAGGAGGCCTACATTAACCCAGTCCTCCGCTGGGGGATCCTTTCCCCACCCTCTCCTAATCTCCCAACATTTTTAAAAATCTGTTTCGTACTTCCCCCACTGGCGCCTTCTCGATCTCCCCAAATTATATGATTGACTCATTTACTCACGTCATTCCTTATCCAATTATCATTATCATTTTCATCGCATTTTTCCATTAGTTTCACAAGGATTCTTGTTCTACTGGTGAAATATAATTTTAAAAAATGCGGGTTTAATAACAAATGAAGAAATATTTCAAATATTTCTTCATTTGTTATTTTCTCTCCCCCCCCCCCCCCCCCCCCCCCACTGCATGTGTAACATACGTCTGTCCAGGGTGAGATAGCAGGGAGAGACATATGTATCCCACCCCACCGACGTGACGTTATGCATTTATAACGTTATTATGACGTTATGCATATCGTATCAGTTTTTTGCTATCAACTAATTCATATTGACGTCATCAGAATGCCGTGTGATCAAAATTTGATGCTCTAAAACTCATTCAATCTCAAGATGCCACCGTTCCTAATTGATTTCGTGGTATATACCTTTGGTATATACGTAACTTTTGCATGCTTTTTCCTATGGTGTCATTAGTTTTTTCAAAACAACGAATACCAAATGAGTTGATTATATCAGCACGTGACTACCGATTACCGATTACCTCTGCCTAACGTTACAGCTGTATGGTGGGGAGAAAAATAATCCCTCGGGACAAGATATTTGGGCCAGGCACGAGGCTTGCCGAGTGTCTGGACCAAATATCTTGCCCTCGGGTGAGATTTTACTATCCCACACCCGTACCCATCAGGGATTATAATAATCTAATCCCCGCATTTTTTTTTAAGAAAAGCGGGGATATTGTGGAGATCTCCGTCCGTTCCGTCTGTCAGGTTTCCATTGAAACGCTCGAGGGACTTGAATCCGAAACCTTTAAACTATGCTAAAGAGTCCCGGTAGTATCTGTAGATGTCCATAAAGGTTTCAGAATTTTGATTTGGCCCAAAGAGGTTCCAATTCGAAACGTTGGAAGTATGTATGTTCATATGTTCAAGTACGGTCTCAAAACGTCCAAAAAGGTTTAGGATTTTTTATTCGGCCCTATATGGCACCCGTAGCGCCAATTGTGCTGTTTGATAATCGGCCTCGGGTGGAAGACTACTAGGGGTTTTAATGCGAAACGTTGAAAGTGTGTTCATATGTCCCCGTCGGGTGTCCAGATGTGCATAAGGGTTTTGAAGTTTGGATGTGGAACCCGTAGCACCACTTTTGTCATTAGAGAATCGGTTTCCGGCAAAAGGCTCCTAGGTGTTTTAAACCGAAACGCTTAAAGTGTGTTCGTATGTTCAGGTAGGGGCTCCAGATGTGCATAAAGGTTTTGATTTTTGATCCGGCCCCATGTGGCTCTCGTTGTGCCACTTTTGTCGTTAGACAATCGATATACAGCAAAAGGCCCATAATGGTTTTAATTCGAAATGTTGAAAGTATGTTCATATGTTCAGGTAGGGTCTTCAGTTGGACATAAATGTTTCGGATTTTCAATTCCGCCTCATGTGGCACCCGTAGCGCCACTTTTGTCATCAGAGAATCGGTTTGCGGCAAAAGGCTCCAAGGAGTTTTGATTCGAAATGTTGAAAATGTGTTCATATGTCCCGGTAGGGTGTCTAGATGGGCATAATGGTTTCGGATTTTTGATTCGGCACCATGTGGCACCCGTAGTGACACATTTGTCATTAGGGAATCAGTTACCTGCAAGAGGATCCTGGGGGGGGGGGGGGGGGGTTAATTCAAAACTGTGAACGTGTATTCATATGTTCAGGTAGGGTCTCTAGATGTGCATACAGGTTTCAGATTTTATATAATACCTTTTCCTTTCTGTATGTATCGAGTATTGGCTAATAATTAAGAATGTAAATGTGAGGATATGCTATAGTGTGCGTGGCACACAAATGACACCATCTAGCAGTGATGTCTTTGAAGTCTTCTAAAATCGGGGAATAGGGTGCCTCATATACACTAGATAGAATGGTGAGAGTCCCCTGTACCAGAGTGCACCGTAGACCTGTATGTAAATAAACATTCATTTACTTTTCAGTCTTAAATTTCACCATCATCCAAAACTACTTCATTTATCAATGATTTCAAAGTCTGGTTGAACCTTTCACATTTACCATTTGATTGAGGATGGTAAGCACTTGTAGAGACATGTTTTATATTATAAGAAGAAAAAAAATGTAGTCATTGCGAAACTATTGAATTCGCCTCTTTTGTCTAAAATAATTTCTTCCATAACTCCATATCCTTAAATGAATTTTCGTGACTGTTCAATAATTTCTTTTGATGATTTTGAGTATATGGATAGAGCTTCCAGTCTATTTGAGAAATAATCTATTGCTGTCAGAACACATTTGGAGTTATTAACTGCGAAGAGAGAACCATCAGACTTCACGAATGGGCTGACAGATCAATTCCTATATTAGCCCATGCACGTGGAGGCTCTGGAACCACAGTCATTTCACTAACAGTGCTGATAGACTTTTTGTTGTTGACAAATTAGCTTTGTGGACAATTAACATTGAAATTTTTTCATATCATCATGGAACCCCAACAAAATCTTGATTTTAGATGTTCATATGTCTTATCTCTGCCCAAATGTCATGCAATACTTGTGCGACATTATTTAATGGTTGTTGTTCTTTTTGTCCTCTGTGAAGACCTTTCTTTTCTGACCTCATTTGTGTAATAAATATTATCTTCTTCAGTTCTGAAATTCTGATCTTTAGTCCTCAATGACATATTTTGGTAGGCTGTGAAAGCAGTTGGATACACAGGCTTAGAAAGAAAATCCAAAAGAGTCTCAAATTTACAACAATTCATTTTTCTCAACTGACCTCAACACTCTACTATATGCATGTGGCCAGGAATAAAGAACTTGAGTGACCAGCACAAAACAATTCGTGCATCGCGTTTAAACCAAACACAAACAGTACACTTGTATCAGGATAGTGTTTTCAGTGATGAATAATTTCTCCGAAAGTTGATTCCTCCTTAACAGTTACAGTCTTATCTTTCAGTTATACCAGTGTTATAATACCAGTGTTTACATCTGATTATATAGAAATATTCAACTAATGTTAACAATTTTTGGTGAATATTTTTTCTTATTTATGGGTAAAAGTTCCTCATGATATTTCATCTGCAGGATAATTTTTGTAGGGGATAAGATCTCTTCATACAACTTATAGTCTTTTTATTCATATACTGGCGCTTGGAGCAATAGTGTAAAAATTTCTTAAGGTCCTCCATCATTGGGCCCCAATAAAATTGGGATTTGAGAATTCCATGTGTTTTATCCCGTCCCAGTTGACAAGCAATACCGGTGTGACATTATTGTACTTTTTAATTTTTTATCCAATAACTTTCCATTTTGACCTTTTGAGACATAACATAAATCATCTTTACCTATCACAAAATTGTTTGCTTTTGTCCTCAGTGCCCTCTTTTTACTATCTGGAAAAAACGTTGGGGGTATTTCTTCCTGGAAAAATAAAATTCATTCCAGAGTTCTTTGTATTCTTCTTCCATGTCCATTTTGAAGTAACTAATTGGGAGCGCGGTGGCTCAGTAGGTAGAGGTGCAGACTGCAAGCCGAGAGGTCCTCGGTTCGAATCCCGCCTGCGGCAACCGCGTTGTGTCCTTGGGCAAGGCACTTCATCTCCATTGCCCGCGTGGGGGCACGGTGGCGTTGTGTACTAAGGCGTACTGCACGTCGATAGTGCACTTGTCTTCAACCAATGCTAACCCTGCTTGTGTGGAGTTTGTATGTTGGGGAGCTGACAGTTGCTCGCCGTTGCTCGGTGGTTCTCTCCGGGTACTCCGGCTTCCTCCACCCGTGAAACTGTCGCGATCATGATTAGCCATTGTGCATAAATATGTGACCTTAAACACCAGTAAATAAGTAACTAATCCAAATAGCAATGCCGTGCAGACTTTATGTTACCCTTTGAACCCGGGAAACCGCTTTTCCGGTCCAGGAAACGAATACGCCATACTTTCATTAGGTAGGACTGCTGATAAGTTAAATTGGTAGTGGAGCAATCAATAAATTGACTGGCCTACGCCAAATAATAAATATGGACTCTTCCATTTGCTTCCATTGAACGTACAGGGAAGGCACCATCAGCGTCCAAAGGATTAATACTTGATTGCCTGACACCAGTCTACGCATGATGATTTCATGCAGTATACTCACAAAATATGAATCACACAAGCTTTTGTATTAACATTTTTTACTGACGTCATCCTTTGTTATTCAGTGGTATATATAGACAGAACGCGATGTGTGTTTGAATCGGTGGGTATTTTACATAACGAGTTGGAATGGCGTAGTCATATTTCGCGAGAGCCGTAGGCTCCAGCGAAATATGACTACGCCATTCCAACGAGTTATGTAAAACACCCACCAATTCAAACACACATCGCGTTCTGTGTTTATTACATATCCTATGTATTAAAATTCAGTTAAATAAACAAATGTTAATTCCGATGTTTAAATATAAAGGTGAATAGTCCGTTTGTTTTGCTTGTAGCTGTACCGATCAAATTGATGATAAACAATCAAAATAACATTTTGCGAACAAGTCTAAAATACATTCGTTATCTTTTCTATTGGGCATGTTTGTTGAAATTCGTATCGCTGTTTCTCACCGGCTGGTGTCCATTCACGCCTAACCATTTGGTGGCTATTGCTGATAGTAAAAATAGAAGTACAAATTTGGCCAGATAAAAACTGTCGTGATTAGCCATTGTGCAGAAGTATGTTATCTTAAACACCAATAAATAAATAAATATTGATCTGTTTTGCCATAGTCTGTTGAGATGAAGGGACCAGATCAGGCAGATCAAACACGGTACCAAAGGCGTCGTGTTTGATCTGACAATTCTAGTCTCGCCAACGAGGCGGAATATAACAACCAGCTTCGATTGACTTCTACAATAATTGGTTGTTATATAAAAGCGGATATTTAAAAATGTATTTCAGCCCCTGAATGTAAGCAAAAAAAGTAACTGGATTTTTTATCAAGATGGTTCCATGCCAAGATACTCGACTTCTCACCTCGAGTCTGAAAAATAGTAATAATAATTCTTCGGCCTTCTGTTGATTTGTCGATTTTCTCTAACGAGGAGGCCCACATTAACCCAGTCTCTCGCCGTGTATTGTTCCCCAGACTCTCCCTCCAGATATCCCAGAATTCAGTCATAACTGTCTCATAATTCCCCACCCCCATTGGCGCTTCCTCAATCTCACAAACTAGAAAATTGACCCTTCCCTCATATCATTCCTCATCGAATTATCCTTCATGTTTCCATCCCATTTCCCATTAGTTACCCAAGGAGTCGCAGTCTACTAGGCAAATGTTTGGGGAATTCTAAAATGAATTGTTCCAGCCTCTCCTTTACTCCTAAGATACACATTTGGCAAATAATGTCGCTTAGAAAATCTTCGCACTCAGCGACATCGCCTCGGCTTTGTTTGAGAGAGGCGTGGTTTGGATTAGGTATATTATTCATAATAGTTATGTAAATACGGATAAAGCTAATGAAGAAAGACTCTTTATTGGGAGTTCATTCTTGTTTGTGAGGCAATTATAGACGAATAGTAATTAAATATAAGTGCCAAGCATGATCGATTGTTCATGAGATGTCCATCCAATTTCTCTTGAAATCATAAGGCATTCTCCTTTGTTACAAAGATGTATCTAAAACACGTCATCAAAGGCCATTGCATTGAAAATACCTCATTGAAAAACGAAAGCAACAAAAAGGATCCCCCAATCAATAGTTTGCTTCGAATATAAAGTGGACACAAGAGTTACAAATTAAGATAAGACTCTAATTTGCTATAAAGAATATAAAGTGGAAAGTTCCTTCTTGTATCTGTTATATAACATTCATCGTTCACACCATTCTCTGAACTATTTGGAGACAAATCAAATGTGTAAAGAATGAATGACACAACGCCTGAACTACCTCATCAACCCCAACGTGAAGATGACTCACCAAAGGAAAGTGACTTCATCAAAACATGGTTAAAACTTTTAAAACTCACAAAATGTGCACTCATGTTTGTTGGGATGTATTACGAGCTGCAAGCACGAAATCGATGGATGTTTCATCATCTGCACAAAATTTACATCTTATTTTTTCAAAGCATTGGCTGGGTGAATTTATTAAGATATTGTCCTGTTTTGAAAGACGTGAACATATATCTTATGAATTTAGTTTTGTTAATATTATTCTCGGCGTTTGTTCCTACAGTACTTTTGTACACATTTACTCGTCATTTGAATGAATTCTCTCGCCTAGTTCAAAGTTTCAAAAGTCAGAAATGTGATCGTTTCATCAAATACTACAAGGTAATATTTATCTTGAATACTGTTATTATGAATGGCATTGTAGGGTTTGTTATATATGCGCTGCAAAACTTGGAAGTAAACAGTGTAGAATTTAAAACTATCCTGGCTCCGTTTGATCCGAGCAAAGTTGACGTGAAACTGTTAATGATCCCTGTTATTTTGCAATTTTTTATAGCAGAAAACCAGTACACCATTTGGGTGATGTGCTTCAGTCTTTTTTGTTCCATTACCGCAGCAGAGTTCAGTGACATTCATGATAAGTTAAAAAACAGCAAAACAACTACTGATGTTCAAGAAATACGACGGAGGCATTGCATTGCTTGTCAGGCAACGAAAATAATCAATGGAATGTTAACACTCGTGATAACATCACTGATTTGCTTGAATCTCATCTCGTTCTGTTCCATCTTGTTCCAAACCCTTGAAGCTCAAGATATGGACAGTGTAAGAGTGATCGGCTATATATTTGCTATGATCACTAATCTGATTGCAGTGTCTGCCGTATTCATCTTTGGAACTGATCTGGAAATGAAGGTAAGAACGAGTCATTGTGTTTTGAAACAATTTCATTTTTACATGAATGAGTCAATATCAGATTTATGAAAAACGATGGTTTTGAAATCGCAAAGCGAATTTCCAGAAGTTATTCAACAAACACGTCCATCACCGTGTGGGTCCAACAACGAGGAGCTGGTGCACTCTAAAATCAGTTGGGTTAAAAATTAACCCAAATCAACTGGGTTGAATGAATATGAAGCCAGTTGGGTTCATATTCACCCATCCCAGTTGGTTTGAGTTGATATTATAATACCCAATTTATATTTTAGTGTGTTTGCTGTCTTCTAACGTACTACATCGTCGAATAACGCATGACATGTCGCTCGGTGCCCCTCGACAGAAATGCACGTCTTTCATCAGAATTACAGTACCAGCTGTTGAGGGTAAACTACAGTAAAATGTCTTGGAGCGGTTACCCCAGATTTTAAGAGTGTTTTTAGGTACTCTGACAAACATAGTATTACCATTCTAAAAAGCCTCTGCGTTTTAATGAATATGTAAAAAATGACGTAAACACATCAACGGGGCGATAAATCGAAGAACTAAAAGATATATCCTAATTTTTTAGCTCTATGCTATACTAAAATGTCACAGAAATCCGACGCATTTTAATTGTTGATTCTAAGACCCCCCCCCCCCCTCCCCCTAACCACTCCAATCACGTCACCTCTGAGTTATACCATAACGGTTGAGAATTTACTAGTATGGCAACACATTTTTAGCCCAACTTGACGAAGTTCCAATCCGTCTGCGTACGTACGTACATACGTCCACAATTTCCTTTGACACACCGACAGGTCGCTTTTATGATCGAATCGCTTTGAAACTTGGTATGTTCGTTTGGGGTGACCTCTAGATGGGAACTATCGATTTGCATCCATTTCCGTCAAAAACGTTGCCGCTAGCGACGACTTTTGAACTTAGTGCATTTGTGTATCAGTATATTCCTTTGGCACGGCTTACAGGGCACATTTATGAATGGATTGCTTTGAAACTTTGTGAACAAACAAAAAACATTGC
This sequence comes from Pictodentalium vernedei, assembly GCA_031216915.1. Lineage (NCBI taxonomy): Eukaryota > Metazoa > Mollusca > Scaphopoda > Dentaliida > Dentaliidae > Pictodentalium > Pictodentalium vernedei. The sequence continues at coordinate 341,304,529 of CM062290.1, read as the reverse complement.
CACTGGCAATCACCTTCAAGCTTAGTTCATTTGTGCATTACAATTTTCCTTTGGCACGCCTCAGAGGGCAGGCGCCTTCATTATCGGGTTGTTTTGTTGAAACTTTGTTTGCTTATTCATGGTGATCTAGATACGAGCTATCGATTTTCTTTTCATTTCCATCAAAAACTGTTGCTGTTAGCAGCGACCTTTGAATTTAGTGCATCAACATTCTTCTTTGACATGGCCAAAAGTGCGCGTTGATCATGAGATTGTTTTTTAACCTGGTGCGCTCATTAGGCGAGACTTCTAGATATGAACTATCCATTAGCATTCATTTATGTGAAGAACGTTGCCGTTTACAATGACCTTTAAACTTACTGCATTTGTGTGTCAACATTCTTCCTTTAACCAGACCCACAGGTTACATTTAAACATGCATGGATTGCTCTGACTTTGTGCACTCACAGTGCTGTTGTGTTGAAGTTTCACCAAATAACATTGGAACCAATGATCTTCAATTTTGCCATTTCACTTATAATTTACCAAATTCTCAAGTTTGTCAAGTTGAGATACAGGTCAGTGACACTGTCATTAGAATTGGCTTTTATCGGAGAATATGTTTTTCAAAATTGTAACAAGATACGCTTAAAATGAACCTCGAAATTAAAATATTTAAAAAAAAACTTATAAAATAAAATTCGGTTCCTTCCATTTGAGGGTCGAAATTACCAAAAGTAAAAACGGATGGAACAATTTCAGACAACTGGAAGTCGATATGCGAATTTTTAAAGCTGTTTCTTCAACAGCTATGGAGCGGCATGTGTTGCCAAATTATGGGGTTTTAACTCTTAACCCGCTGAGTATTTTCAAGATATCTTTCATCAAATCTAGTCATGGTTGCTTCACAGCAGCCATGACTAGAATTGATGAAAGATATCTTGAAAATACTCAGATTTGATGAAAAATTCATCAAAATGTAATTCGAGATATCATTGGTGAAAAAAATCCATTCAATTTACTCAAGGAAATTTTAATTTCCAAATTATCCTTTACCCAAATTATCCTAATTTCAGTGGTAAGAGAAATTCTGTCCTGGGTGGGAATATCCGCCAACAGCATGCTAAGAGTTAATGATGAATTCCCAAACAACCTTACATTTTAAAGTGACGTACAAACGTCAAAATGGCGATAAGGCAAAAAACTAAATACAGATATCTCCTATTTTTTTAATTTTACGACGTAGTAAAATTTAAAAAAAAATCCGACGCATTTTAATTTTTGACCTTATGACCCCCTAAATGTCACCTCCAAGTTCGTTCATAACGCGAGGGGAATTTCCTTTTTAAGTATGGCTTTTATTGTAGATTATACATGTGTATTTCCAAAATTTTAGAAACATTGGTTCAAAATTCAGCTGGAAATTAAAATCTTTTAAAAATCCTTAATATCCGATTCCTTCCAGTGGAGGGGGTAAATGTCAAAACTTAAAAACAGATGGAAGAATTCAGATAACCGGAAGTCGTCGTGCAAACTTTCAAAGTTGTATCTTGAAGAACTATGGAGAGGCGCGTGTCTCATAACCAAACAAATTTACCATCATACAACTGTAATTTTCTTAGGCAAATGAAATTAGCTGACCGCTTTAGAAACTCCAGCGGTCGGAAACTTCCTTTCACAGAATCATCTGGTTGGTCACCTCCAGATAGTGAAGTAGATCCCGAAATTATTGAGGCTAGCAAACGAATCATCCAAAAGGTGTTCAGCATGAACATACTCTCCGATAAAGACAATTTAACAGCTGGTGAACGGAGAGCCCTCACGAAACTTCGAAAAAATAAGAAATTAGTAATCAAACCAGCCGACAAAGGTGGGTCGGTAGTTGTTCTATCTCGGGATAATTATATAAAGGAAGCCATGAGACAACTCAGCAATACTAAACATTATAAGAAAATAGATTCACTTATTTGGCCTAGTAATATCGAAAAATTCAATAAGATCTTAAAATTTCTCCTCGACGAAGGTCACATTACCAAAAAACAATTGAAATATTTAACAGCTAAGCTCAGTGCTCAAACAAGACAATTTTATATCCTACCAAAGATCCACAAGGACCGTTCTTCATGGACGGATGACTTAACTCCACCCGGGAGGCCAATTGTATCAGATTGTAATTCGGAATCTTATGCGATCTCGGAATTAATTGATTATCATCTGAAACCTATAGCAAATAGACATCCGAGCTATCTAAAAAATACACAGGATTTCCTGTCAAAAATTTCGAAATTGAAAATATCGAAAAATGCAATTCTGGCTACTTTGGATATCGACAGTATGTATACGAACATTGATATTGATAAAGGTGTTAAATCAGTTAAAAATGCATTTGAAAAATATCCGGATGCGAAACGCCCGGGTGAACAAATTTTGGATCTTTTAGAGCTGAGCTTAAAAGGTAATGACTTTCAATTCAATGGAGAATATTTTCTACAAATAATGGGTTGTCCTATGGGCAAAAGATTCAGTCCTAATTTTGCAAGCATTTATGTAGCGGAATGGGAGGAAAATGCCTTAAGCAAATGTGCAAAGCATCCTCTCGTATATCTCAGATATTTAGATGACATTTTTATTATTTGGGAACATTCAAAAGAAGATTTTGATGAATTTTTAGAAATTTTGAACAATCACGATCCAAATATTAAATTGAAAGCTACTATCAGTGAAAATTCTGTTGATTTTCTCGATGTGACCGTGTATAAAGGCAAGCAATTTCGGGCGTCCGGTCATTTAGATTATAAAGTATATTTTAAACCAACTGATTCACATCAATTGTTGCACACAAAATCATTTCATCCTCAACATACATTTAAAGGTATCATCAAATCACAGCTCATTCGTTTCCACCGCAATTCAAGTGATAAGGTAAATTTCAATGAGGCTTGTTCTACTCTATTTGGCGCCCTCAGATCGAGAGGGTACTCGCTGCGCCTTTTGCGTAGCCTGAAATCCCAAACCCTGAAAAAGCTCGAAAGTCCAGCTGAAACTACCGATTTCGAACCACTGAAGATTGAACACAACAGACCGTTGCAGAATAGTAGTGGCGCGGTATTTAATTGCAAAAAGCCTCGTTGTAGACTGCATACTTTTATGCCTGATCAGAAAGAGGAATTTTCCTCCGAACAAACGAAAAATCATTATCATATCCGTAACCCCCTCCACTGTGATTCACCAAACATTATTTACCTTATCACTTGTAAGCGATGTCGGAAACAGTATGTTGGTCAAAGTCAAAATCCTTTCCGAGAACGTGCTACTAGACACAAACAGGATATAAAACATAATGCTGATGCCCCAGTAGCACAACATTTTAACCTTCCTGGCCATTCTTTGGAGGATTTCGAAATCCATCCTATTGAACAACCACCAATTAAAGTCACATTAGAAGAAACGGATGAATTTAGAAAAAAACGTGAAGCTTTTTGGATCAACACGCTTCAAACCCTCTGGCCATTTGGTATGAACATATCAGAGGGCGAATGCGAAAGGAGGTCCATCATTCCTTTCACTTTAACGTACAACAGAATGAATATCGAAATAGCAAAAATGTTAAAAGATGAATTCAATTTTACCAATGCTAAATTAAAGGAACCTTTGAATCTTCGACCTGTCATCGCCTATAAGAAAAACAAAAGCTTGCGTAACATCCTTGTAAGGACTAAATTAGAGCCCATCAGTGAATAACATCGATTATTGCCAGTCAGTTTAACCAGTTCCTAAGCTCATCACTTAGTTTAAATCAATTTTGTGTAATTTTTTGTCATGTTTGAAACCCATCGGGGTTCAGTAAATGAAAACAATTTTTCGGCGGCATATTAAAAGAAAAAAACGTTTCAGTAGGAAATGTCTGTGCCAGTGCGATTTTTTAACCTCAAACACACACACAGTCTTGTTTTCCCTACATACCGAGGTACCCCATTGTCTGTCCTTTGTGTGGACTAACGGTTTCAACCTCGTTTTGCCGGTACAGTTCTGGGAAAACAACCGAGGTAAAGGGTTTCTTTTGTCTTTTGTACCTCGGTAAGGCGAAACACGCAAACTCTTTTGTCTAGTTACCTCGTCAAGTTGGTAAGACAAACGCACACACACACACACACACACACACACACACACACACACACACACACACACACACACACACACACACACACACACACACACACACACACACACACACACACACACAGTCACACACACACACACACACACACACACACACACACACACACACACACACACACACACACACACACACACACACACACACACACACACACACACACACATCCCCAGATTTGACCCCAAGTCGCCCATAACATTTGGTAATTTCCTAGGATGGCACCACATGTTTAGATATGTTTTTTATTGAAAATTATTTCTTTTAAATTTCAGAAAGATAGACTTAAAAATGAGCTGAAAATTAACATCTTTCAAAAAATCCTTAATATCCGGTTCCTTCCAATCGAAGTATAAATGCCGAAAAGTAAAAGCGGATTGGACATCTTCAGATAACCGGAAGTCGATATGCGAAGTTTCAAAGCTGCATCTTTAAGAACTATGGAGCGGCACTTGTCTCCAAATTACGGGTTTTTAACGATGAATGTCCAAAACAACCTATAATTTTAAGTGAGGTAAAAAACGCCAAAATGCCTATAAATCAAAAAAGAACAAAAATCCGATACATTTTAATTTTAGACCCTATGATCCCCACCCCTAGATATCACGCAAGAGTTCGACCATTACGGTTGGGAATTTCCAAGGATGGCTCGAATTCAAGTAACCAGAAATCGATGTGCGAAGATTCAAACCTGTATCTTTCATAACCAAATCGAGTCCCTGGGATTATATTTGGGCTCCCTATGCCCGAATTTTAACTGAGTGCAATATGAGGAAATTTCTTGAAAAATCGTCTTCTGAACCACCAGTCAGAACCTTTCCATATTTTGTACCAGTCAGAATCCTTTCATATTTGATACACAACATCTCGTGGGGTGGGGGAGGGGGGGGGGCAGATTGAAGTTTGTTCAAATCGAGTCCCTGGATTAATATTTAAGCTCCATATGGAGACCAAACTTTAACTTAGTGCAAAATGAGAGAATTTCTTTAAAACATTTCTGCTCCAGAACCATCTATTAGAATCTTTTGATATTTGATATACAACATTTTTTTTTTTTTTTTGGTGGTGGGGTGGGGGGGGGGGGGGGGGTCGAATTCAAGTTTGTTCTAATCGAGCCCCTGAGTTAATATTTGGGCTCCCTATGGAAGGCGAACTTTATCTTAGTGAAAAATGGCGGACCATTTAATATACAACATCTCCAGGGGTGTCGAATTCTAATTTGTTCTGATTTTATGTTTTCATGATAAATTTTTATTTATTTATTTATTTATTTATTTATTTATTTATTTATTTATTTATTTATTTATTTATTTATTTATTTATTTATCTGAAGGAAGCTGAATGCAAGTAATAATATTTCTACCCAATGGGAATTACAAGTAGAACTGCTTGTTTACATCAGGGAACTATTGTTTTACCTACAAAAGGAGGGGGGGGGGGGTGCGGTTGCTCAGTAGCTAGAGGTGCAGGCGAGAGGTCCTCTGTTCGAATCCCACCTACGGCAACCGCATTGTGTCCATGGGCAAGAACCTTCACCCCCATTACCCACGTGGGGGCATGGTGACGCTGTGTACTAAGGCGTACTGCACGTCGATGGTGCACCTGTCTTCAACCAATGCCAATCCTGCTTGTGTGAAGTTAGTATGTTGGGGAGCTGACATTTGCTCGCTATTGCTCGGTGGTTCTCTCCGGGTCCTCTGGCTTCCTCCACCCGTAAAACTGCCATGGTCATGATTAGCTATCGTGCAGAAATATGTGACCTTAAACACAAATAAATAAATAAATAAATAAATAAATAAATAAAATAAATACCTACAAAAAGTCCTCTGTTCGTTCTCTGTTGGGCAGCCAACACCTTGCATGTGGGGAAGGACTAGTTTTGAGACTGGCTTATTGTCTCTGTTGTCATGAAGATTCTGTACTGACCAGCACATCCGAAAATTACGATCAAATAATCAGTTACTTGATGAAATACAAATACTTGACATAACATTGCTCACAAGATTTTACAAATATTTTTCCAGATTTTTTATTTAATTTTATGTTTTGTTATTTGAAGGAAGTTTCTGATATTATATCAACCCTGTGGGTACCCAGGGAATTACAAGTAGAGCAGTGCTTGTTTCCATTAGTGGATATGATTGGATTGCTATTGTTTTACTTGTAAAAGAGACCTTGGCAGCCAACACCTTGTATGTGGACAGCAGGGATTTTGTCATTGGCTGATTGTCTCTGTTGTTGTCATGAAGTCGCTGTACTAACCAGCACATCTGACACTCAGTTGTGGTCAGGCCATCAGTTGCTTGATGATGAACAAATACTTTACACAACATTGTTCACATAATTTTCAAATTCCATTTAACTGAATGCATTGAAGTGCCATCCACAATGCTTCTGCATTGCATGTGGCCCTTTGTTGCATTCCAGGCTTGATGTCAAACCTGTGGGTACCCAGGAATTACAAGTAAGACAGTGCTTGTTTACATCAGTGGACTTGTTTACATCAGCAAAGCTCATGGGGAGCTTTACTAATCACTTTCCGTTCGTCCGTGTGCCGTCCGACTGGCTTTAACTTTACATTATCGACTTCTCCTAAACCCCTGGGCTGAATTGACCCAAATTTGATATGCCTGGTCACTATCATATATCAATTCAAGTTTGTTAAAATAAAGTTGCCATGCTTCACACGGAGGGGGTGGGGGAAAATGCTCCATTTTTTTTAAAAATTCTTCTCCACATGAACTAGTGGGTACTATGACTTGATATTTGGTATTGACGTTCCTTTTGAGGCGTAGAATCAAAGTTGTTCACACGAAGTTCTTGGATCAATAGTTGCCTCCGACTTTGGAGGGGACAAGTTTTGGCCTCGCCCGAAATGTCTATTTCCTGAACCGATGGTCCGATTTGAAACAAATTTGGTATGTGGTATTATTGTGTCATAAGTACTTGATTCCGACAAAAAAATCCTGTGTACCGGGGGCGTCCCGGAAGCTAAATATTGAAATATTTCAAACGCCCATATTTTCCAAACCACGCGTAACAGAGAATTGTTACTTGGTATGAAGCATCCTTATGACCAGTAGAATGTACTGGTATAAAATTGCCATGGGTTGCGTCCGGGTGTTCTGTAGGAGGCATCGAAAATATGGTGAGTCAGCATATTTGCAAAAATTTAAAAAAAGATTTTCTCCAGAGCCACTGATCAGAATCTGTTGATATTTAGCATACAGCATCCATGGGGTGGGGGTGTCAGATATAAGTGTGTTCAAGTTAAGCCCCTCGGTTCAGATTTGGGCTCAATACAGGAGCCCGAATCTTAATTTAGGGCAATATGGGGAATAAGCTTTAAAAATCATCTTCGTTCGATCCTCCAATGAAAATATTTTGATATGTGGTATCCAACATCTCCAGACGGTGGGGGTGGGGGTGGGGCGCAGACGGGGGGGGGGGGATTCACATTTGTTCAAACTGGTTCCCTGAGTTAATATTTGGGCTTTATATTGGATATATATTTGATATATTTCTTTAAAAATCTTCTTCTTCAAATCCACTAGTCAGAATTCTTTAATATTCGGTGTATAACATCTCTCGGGGGATGAGATTCAAGTTTGTTCAATTAAGTCCCAGGAAAGGTTGGGTTCACGTTTGTTCAAATCCATTCCTCTGTGTTTTTCCTTCAAATTTGAAATTTGCCTTTCAACCTGCAGTGACCTAACAGCCCTTGGAAGTTTGGCAGTGCTTGTCTACACCTGAAAGAATTGGAAGCAATCATGAAGACCTATTATAATAATCATCAGACATTCACACCAGACTTATGAATAATTTCATAACTTCATTCCTCTGTAGTGTTGATAAACCAAGCCTAACTGAATGTGACCCAAAATACTTCTTTGAACCACTTGCTCAGGTGAGTGATTAAGTCCCCACGGGGCTGCAAGTTAGGTTATTGTATTAATTAGTGTTCATGCTGGCCCGAAATTTTTTGGTGCTGAGTGGAATTTTTGTTCAATGCCAAATGAAAGATTTTCATGCCAAATGGAATCTGATCTCAAATGATAAAAAATTAACCATGTATCGTCACTTGAGTAGAACAAGGCGCCATCTGCAAAGCTATAGCATTGCAGATGGCGCATTGTTTCACTCAGAGTACGATATTTTAATTTAGTGTTATCTTCCCTTTTAAGTATTTGTTTGCAGAAAAAACATAAATAATAAAACTGTAGATAAAAAAAGTAAAAGGCTATTGTTAACGTTTACAAAATAATTTCATGATTATTATAATTTATTACTTTCCAAAGTGTGATTTACTGGGATTTCCGGTTTTGATTATAAAAGATAAGTTAACAAATGAATTATGCAATCAACAATTGGGTCATGTATCCGTGCGCGCAAACGAAGACGCTTTGCCGTGGGTGTCATGGGGACATCATTGGGTTTTTTTTAACCCTTTGCCTACCACGAAAAGCAGACGACACTTGCAAAAAAAATTCTTGAATAACTGTTATATTCATTTTGTTTCTAAAACATAGCTTATGACCCCTTATTGGAACGAGCTCGACGAGCTCGTTCCAATGAGGGGTCATAACCTATGTTTTAGAAACAAAAAATGAAAAAATAATGAAAATTAATTGGTGATTTTTGAGAATAGCGCTGGTAAGTTTTGGACGTTACGTTGGGTAAAGAGTTAAATAATATAATTATCGTTAATAATGAAAAGTAATAAACAGAGTAATCGCTTGACTGTACTGGTTACGTGAAATAATTCATTCAAGGCAAGGGACTATATTGTAAAACACTCGTGCGCATACGCGGACTCGTGTTTGTACAACGTCCCTCACCTCTCATGAATTATTTCACGTAACCAGTCCAGTCAAGCGATTACTCTCTATTAATTTTCCAGAAGGATTATAAAAAAAAAGATTATTTATTATTGATTGGTGTTTAAGGTCACATGCTTATGCACAATGGCTACTCGTGACCGTGACAGTTTTACGGGTGGGGGGAGCCGGAGTACCCAGAGAGAACCACCGAGCATCGACGAGCAACTGTCAGCTCCTCAACATTCTAACTCTGTTCAAGCCCCGCTGAAGCAGGGTTACAGCGGTTGAAGACATGTGTACCATCGACGTGCAGTGCGCCTTAGTACACGGCGTCATCGTCCATCCATGTGGGCAACCGGGTTAAAGTGCCTTGCCCAAGGACACAACGCGGGTCGTCCCGGACGGGGATCGAACTCGGGACTTCTAAAATAGAAGTTCTACAGTCTACCACTGAGCCACCGCGCACCCCAAAACAAACAAACAAACAAAAAAAAAAAAACAAAAAAAAAAACGAAAAGATTTGTTTTGATAAGAATCAGATTAAATTGATAAACTGCTAACAGAGAACAATTATTATACCTAACTGTTACCTATAGATTATTTAACAGGCGTGAATTCTGTCTAGTCTGTGTTGTCAGATAGCGATTTTATCGAAAGCGATGCACGGAAATAATAAACCACAATACCTTTGAGTCCCACCAAAAGTAGATTATTTTGGGTATAAATGCTGTATTTTTGGTGCGATATGAAATATTTAAGTGCAGTTGAAACCAGTTGGACCCGACAGCGTGAACACTGGTGTTAACTGGTTGAGGGTTGGAAATCCAAATTAGGTTTTTTTTTTCTAAAGTACAGTTACCGCCGCTTGAAGGCTTCATATTCTATGAGCGTACTTTGGATGTACCTCATAATATCTCTGAAGAGAAATTATTTAGCCTGTATTGACTCGCTTTGTTACAATTTATAGGAGATTGACGGCCTATATGCAATCTCCAACAAGGTAAGAACTTGTGAACAAAAGTATTTAGTACTCGACCAGTTAAAGCATTCAAAATGTAAAACTTCTACATGGCCTTAAAGATCCGTTTTTGATAAAAAACTGAAAGTTTCTTATATCCATGCTGTCGATCATGAATATACAAGTTTAGAAATGTCATTTGTTGTCCTATTGCCGATGCATTAACATCGAAGCGTTTGGCAATCATGCTATTTGTGTTGAAATAGAACCCTATGAAAGAAGTTTTTACACATGAATGGAAAATGAATGAATGTATTGGAATGAAATTTGCAGTGTTGATTTGGAAGGTCGCATAGCTTTGTAACGTATTCTGGTGGTTGCGTGTATCTACATTCTCAGTTACAGACCTTTGCCTTTCATGTTACTTATCTCAGAAAGCACTATGGTTCTGATAATAAAAATTATAATTTCAATGTTAGATTATGTGGATTATGGTGTACCAAGACCATCTTCCTAAGTTCTGTGTCTTGAGAGCATTAACATCAAAACGGGCTACTGAAGTTGCTTTTAACCACATGGACATCTTTTTACTTTTTGGTGCCCCAGCAATTTTGCAAAGTGACAATGGGTCAGAATTTACATCACATGTCATAAATGAACTAAAACAAATGTGGCGTGGACTGGTGATGGTCCATGGCAAGCCTCGTCACCCGCAGAGTCAAGGCTCAGTAGAACGGGCAAATGGTGACATTAAAGATATGCTCGTGACTTGGATAGTTGACAATAACACTCAAGATTGGGCAACGGGGATAAAGTTTGTCCAGTTTCAAAAGAACAGAGCATATCACTCCGTCATAAAGTGCTCACCGTATTCTGTAATGTTTGGATGTGATTGCCAGAGTAAGGTTAACCTCTTCCACACTTCCCAAAGAAATAATTGCAAGGCTCACAACTGAGGAAGAACTTCATTCTTTGCTGCCTCAGCCCTCAGTAAATCTAGGTCAGCTATCTCAGGTGTCTGAAATACCTGATCAGGTGTCTCTGGACTCAGAAATCACTGATCAGCCATCTCAGACATTAGAAATAACTGATGAACTACATGTGCCCCAGCATTCAGTAATCAACTGAGTTGTCGCCGGTGTCGGATATACCTGATCAGTCATCTTTGGAGTCAGAAATCCCTGATGAGCAATCTCAGATGTCCGAAATACCTGATCAGTTATCTCTGGAATCAGAAATAACTGATCAGGTATCTCAGTCATCAGAAATTACTGATCACAAAAATGACATTAACAAAAAGAGGGCACTGGCATGTGCTGGTCAGCATAAACAAGCAGAGAGAATGGTGAAGAGAAGTAAAATTCAAAACAAGGCTGGTGAATGTGATGATAATGTAGCCATTCCGATCCCATCTGTTGATAGAGGAAGAGGTGACCCTAGAAATATTCCAGGTGTTATTGTAGAAGTTGAGACTTATACAGGATTGCTGTTAAAGCTGGTGTGTTAAAGGGGTTGTATTCCCGAAATCAGTTTGACCTTTGCCCACATCCCATACTAAACCGTAATGGTGTAAGCCAGGAGTGTACAGTGTATCCCTTAGAACTGCCGTTACTGCGAAGTCAAACTGTGGCGGGCAAGGCTTTGTAAAATGTATCTTTAAAGGGCCAAAGCGATGTCAAACCAACAGATGTAAATGTTTTGAGGCAAAATTAAAATGTAACTCAAAATGTCACGACAGTATTTATTGCGTAAACAAAATATAAAATGTATTGTATGTTACATGTTTTATGTTACATGTTACATATATGTGTCATTTCTGAATAAAATATTAGCACAATGTTATTCTTTTTTATATCTGTTTTGATAGTTTCCATCAATGAATGAACATTTTAGTAAATTCATGTATTTACTGGTGTCTTTTTCCAGTAAATACACGAATTTACTGAAACTTCCAGTAAATTCATATATTTACTGACCCATTTAGAAAACACATGTATTTACCAAATGTTTCAGTAAATACACGTATTTACTGGGTTCGTGGATTTACTGTAACAGATATACATCAATACATGGTTTCGCGCATCCAATCAAAATATTGGCTCCATATATACCCCAGGCGTTTCAGAAGCTTAAACAATCTCCCTGTCATCCAAACAACCACCCACTTCCACCACTCAAAGAAAACCAAATCGCTCTTTAGATAATGTAAAGCGACCTTCTCCGGATATCATTAAAGTTCCCTTGATGCAAGCTAAAACGTCTTTGAATGATATGAATTTTTATCATATGACTCGTCCGTTTTGTTCACTTTAAAACATTTGATATTTTGTTTTCATATTAATCAGTGATAAATAAAGCCTTCCGTCAATTTCACTGGTCAGTTTGAAAACTAGACAATTTGATTGGCTGAACAAAATAAAACTGGGCCACATTTTCATAATTTGCGTAATTAGAGTTGGGAGCTTTCATAGGTCAATTTCAAAACTGGACAATTTGATTGGCTAAACAAAATACAACTGAGTGACATTTCCATAATTTCAGTAGGGAAAATTTACGTTATCTGTCCTATTTAGGGAGGTTTATATTGTATTAATCTTTTACCTACAAGAAAAACGCCATTCATTTTTTTTAATATTTTCACTTTTTGCTTCCGACACATAGGTTATGACCCCTCATTGGAACGAGCTCGACGAGCTCGTTCCAATGAGGGGGTCATAACCTATGTTTTGGAAGCGAAAAATGAAAAATTTTAGTTATACGAGGATGTTTTTTCCAAGTGCCGTCTGCAACTCAAGTTAGGTGATGGGTTAAAAAGTCATACTAAGTGGCTAATTTGGGCGTGTGTGTCATATGATAAATAGAATATGAAATGAGTGTTTTTCTCATATAATATTTATGAAACTCGTCCGAATTTTCCGTTTCGGCTCGCCAGAGGCTCGCCAAAAAGGAAAATTCTTAGACTCTTTTCATAAATATTATATGAGAAAAACACTCATTCCATATCCTCTATTTATTATATGTAATTTAATTGCTCAATATCACTACTGTTGGACGATCTTTTCCTGGTCCCTGGAAAATCCACAGTGTGGAATCCGCTTCAGTTCAACTATTGTATGACGGACTATTTACGGGTGCGTTTGAATTCGCATAATTAGCTCTTCCAGTCGCAGAGAATACTTTACTACCAGCTGGAATGTGTGCGCTCGAACTGCGGTCCGGGTCTTTTATCGCACTTTTCGTATTCATGCGCATCGAGGTATTCCCGGAAGAGTGCATCCGTTACAAAAATAAGTCTAAACAAAAATAGTTCTTTTTTACGTCAAACCAATTTACCCAAAAATGGTTGGGAAATTATTAATGCTGGCGCTGGTATGCGATGTTGAACTATACGTCATATAATAAACCTTTTATCGCCACAGTGAAGTGATCTGGGTCGTCGGATCCCGTCTCGATGAGGAGGTTAGATCGCCGGATCAAACTCGCTGCGTGGCAGCTCGTTTGATCCGGCGATTAGACCTCCTCAACTCGACGTAATACGACCACCCTGATCACTTCACTGTAGCGATAATATGTATGTATCTGTCACAGGAACTACCAGAAGCACGTACGATCATTCGATTTCGAGAGAGAACATTTTTGCCTGCACTCTTCGAAAACTGATTACACGTCTTGAGGTCGCTGGTTTGATAACAGTGATTACATAACAAATAAATCACAACTCAGCAAAATAAATTAGACCACATCGATTTTGGACATGATGATATTTTTATGTTTGCCAACCATGCGTTAGAGCTTAAAAATGAAACAAAGAATCACACGCACGCCTTAAACACCACTATAAACTTCCTAAGTCAAAATACAAGTGCAATGAATGGGATTATGGGCGGCGGAACGATTTTCAAATCAAAGTGTGTGTGTGTGGGGGGGGGGGGGGGGGGGGCTGGATCGGGCGATGGATGGTCGTCGGTATAAACATTTTAAATTCCAGGGTCCCCAAACCCCCATTTTCATGCATCTGAGTGGATATTTTGAGATTTTTCAGGAGATGTATTTGAAAGATTTCACACTTTAAAAAACGTTGGTAAAGCATGCAGTGAGGTCTATTTATCAGCTTTGTCATAACGACCAAAGCTGATAAATAGCCTCACCTGTATGCTTTACCAGACGTTTACAGCAATTATACTGTCTGTGGATTATCTTGTCTGGGGGTGGATTTGGTACTTGTATGTCTGTAATATTACGATTTACTTCAGTTAACCGATTTTTAACAGACTGTATACATTTTAGCGTTTGCTGCCACTTACTGCAAAAAAATGATCCGAAATCCATCGAAACTGAACCAGTACAAGAGAAACATAGCTGGCGAAAATGTGGGGGAGGCTCTGGATCCGCCCCTTGTTTCACCAGTCATTTGTTGTGTTAAAATATATGCATAAAAAAAAAAATTCCCCGGCCAAAAAAAGTGGAGGGGCTGAACCCCCAACCCCCGGTTCCGCCGCCCCTGGAGATTACGTCATGCACAACTCACGAACGTAATACCACGATGTCATCATGATCTTCATTCACAGATGCTGAATGGTTGACAAAATATACGTGAACAGGTCAAGAAAGGGAGGAATATTGTAAGATTAATTGGTCAGTACCGCCAAATGGCTTTCCGAGATAATAACTTAAATTTATCATTACCACTATGTGTTGACCGAATAACTTTTGTCAAGAGTTGATGGTTTTCCTATTACGTATAGCGACTTCCTCAACACGGCTCTCCTCGATACCTCATATTATCTTACAATCAGCATGTATTTTGTCTGTATTAACTCCGCAACTGTCGTGTATCCGACCCCCTGATACAGATGTTTGTATCAGGGGGTCGGATACAAGCGTGAGTTCCATTTTTTTTCTTTTTGTTCATCCGTACGAATAAATAGTTCGTTATATATTCGTCTACATTCTTGACTTATCCCCAATATATTGTAAGATAAAATGATTATTACCATTATGCGGATGTACAAAATATGTATCCGAGTCTCGCTCCGGGTTCTAAGGGTATATCACGGCTCGTCGTGATCTGCCTTTAGAACCCGGAGCTCGACTCGGATACATATTTTGTACATCCACATAATGGTAATAATTTCTATTGCACACCATCTCGGCTTGATGCAAGTTTCTCAATCAACACATAGCGGTGATAACATATATGTATCACTGTTACTTCTGGAAAGGGTATCAGCCAAAACCAAATATATTCCAGGTGTGTAAGTCATTTTATAAGAATAATTCTGTATTTTTAACATCATTCTCTAAATACGAGGTGACATATTGAAATTTTTCATGTGCAAGTACAGAGCGGGCAGCATATACCACTGGATGCCAAGTACCTTGGCTCTCGTCCAGCAAACACAGCTAATTAGTCTGTGTGAAACACAAAGACTATTGTTTTTGTATGGTTTCTTTTTATTCTTTTCTTCTTCTTCTTCTTCTTCTTCTTTCTTTCTTCTTCTTCTTCTTCTTCTTCTTCTTCTTCTACTTCTTCTTCTTCTTCTGTCCTCTGTCTTCTATGCACTTCCTTGTCCGCCCGATAACTCGAAAACAAATTGTCTTATCTCGCTGATTTTTGGCATACTGATAGACAGTCACAAATCCTTCGCCACCTATGTTTTTCAGATTCCTGGGGCATTAGGGGTGTCCGTAAGGGTGTTTTGAATGTGGGTCACGCCCATATCTTGAGTGTATTTTTTAGAAATGCTGGAAATCACGTTTTTGACCCCCTAATGCATTCCTGAAGTTCATACGTCCATTTTTCCATGAAAAAAGTGGGCGTGGCCAAAACTTTTGAAAGTGGGTCACGCTCATATCTCAAGCATGGTATCACGTATGAACCCGAGACTAACAGCAAATGAGTCGAAACTCAATGGAGGTTCAAAATATGGTCAAGGTCACTGAGGACACCCAGGGGTCATTGAGTGCATTTTTCAAAATTGCTGGAAATCACATTTTTTGACACTGCAATGCATTCCCGAAGTTCATACATGTATTTTTACATGAAAAATGTGGGCGTGTCCAAAATATTTGAAAGTGGGTCACGGTTATATCTCAAGCATGGTATAACGTATAAACCAGGGACTAACAGCAAATGAGTCGAAACTCAATGGAGGTTCAAAATATGGTCACGGTCACTGAGGACACCCAGGGGTCATTGAGTGCATTTTTCAAAATTGGTGAAAATCACATATTTTGACACTGTAATGCATTCCCGGAGTTCATACATGCATTTTTACACGAAAAATGTGGGCGTGGCCAAAATATTTGAAAGTGGATCACGCTTATATCTCAAGCATGGTATGAAGTATCAACCAGGGACTAACAGCAAATGAGGTGAAACTCAATGGATGTTCAAAACATGGGTCAAGGTCACTGAGCTCACCCAAGAGTCACTGAGTGCATTTTTCGGAATTGCTGGAAATCTCATTTTTTGAGCCTGTAATGCATTCCCGAAGTTTATACATGCATTTTTACACTCCAAAAAGTGGGCGTGGCTCAACATTTGAAACAGGTTACGCTCATATCTCAAGCATGGTATGGCGAATGAACCTGGGACTATCTGCAAATGAATCGAAACTCAATGCAGGTTCAAAATATGGGTTAAGGTCACTGAGATCCCCCAGGGGTCATTGAGTGCATTTTTCAGAATTGCTGGAAATCACATCTTTAACCCGCTAGTGCATTCCCGCAGTTCATATATGCATTTTTACAAGAAAAATAGTCAAAAATACTCATCTCTGATTCCTTTATGGAACACATTTAATTCCATGCACAGAGGTTATTTCAGCATTCTTGAAAACATCATTTTCACGTAGACTCGTATTTACTGGTTGCAGTAAATTCTGTTTCTCTAGTTTTAATTGACTTTTTTCGGATCAAAGCATGCCAACAGATCTGCGTAGTCAAAACATTCTTCAGATTAAACTACTCTTTCTCACGGACTTCATTCCTGTGTCAATCTGTAGTATTCGATAATAGTTTTCTAATTTCGCTTGTTCTGGTTGATATATATGGAATAAATTCTCCCAAATAATTTACCAATCCCAAATACCTTTGTAACCCACTAGCAGTAATAATAGTAAAATTGTCTAATGTCCTTAGGTTTTGCCTTCTTTGGTGTATTAAAGGATTTGCTACCGCCTTTCACGAACGACCGGTAAGAGATTTGCACATCTTTGAGAAATTATTTAACTTGTTACATTTATAACACGACTTTCCATTTACTAATTTATTTATTTATTAGGGTTTAACGACACATTAACAGCCAATGTCATATCGTGTCGGTAACAGTCTTACGGGTGGAGGAAGCCGGAATACCGGAAGAGAACCACCGAGCAACGACGGGCAGCTGCCAGCTCCCCAACATCGTAACTCCGCTCCGCAGCACAGGCAGGATTAGATTGGTTGAAGACATGCGCACCATCGACGTTCAATGCGCCTTAGTACACGACTTCATCGTGCCCCCATGTGGACAATCGGGTTTAAGTACTTTGGCCAAGGACACAACGCGGGAGTCCGAATCGATCGCTCAGACTGTCACCCGCCCAAGGACTAAACGGGCTCGACGTTGCTTAACTTCGGTGATCTGACGAGAACCGGTTACAGCAACAGCAACGACACCGCCCCGCCCCCCCCCCCTCCCACGACTTTCCATAAGCTGGTCACTATTTACAATTCCACAATATGAACACGTCTGACGTGGCTGACGTCGACATTTATTCTTGAAAGTTGATTAATTAAAGTTTTGTATAAATGCAACTTTATGGCTTTGGTCAATAACTTTATTGTTCATTTGCTTTCTCGTCTGCTTTAGAAGAGTCAAAAACAGACATTATTCAGAAAGAAGAGAACACATATCAGTTGGCATTACTTTATTCAAGCGTCCATTTCACGAGGCCTTATCTCGAGACTCTCCTCGTTCCGGTAACACATGCTGAAATATCGATGGTTTACAAAAAGACAATGAATGCTCATATCAAATAACAGTTTCAAGATTACAACATTATGTGGGTTCGAAAACTGGTCATGTGCCACTTTGATCTACCTGAAGGCGAATTGTTTACAAATCGAACTAGATTATTTTGAAGTCGCAAGACGAATTTCTAGAAGTCTCTCAACGAAGCGCGACCAACGCCGAGAGGGCATCCATTTTGGCGGCCAAGTCTGCAGTGTATTCTGATTATAAGACAAAACATTTGAAAGATAAACGCTGAAAAAGAGAATGTATATTCAAAACCGTAAGAACGGTAAGACGTTGTTTACGTCATATGTCCGATATCTGACGTCTGATTTTAAGGGTTTTTTTAACTTTTGTATTTGGGACCACTAGAACTAAAATTCCCAACATTTCGACTTCGTGCAGTGACATGTAATTTTGACGTTTTTTGTAGGCATTTACGTCACAGCGGGCAAGGTGGATAAAAATTGGCTGTCCTTGACTTCAGTTATTCTTCCAGCCGACTGTGATAGAAACAGATTATCATGATAATGTGCATATCCTGTGATTTGTATCAGATTCGAGTTGGTGTCCAGAATGGGATCTCAACGAACCGGCTCTGCTGGCGAGTTGTGATCCCATTCTGGACACCACCGAGAATCTGATGCAAATCACAGAACATGCACATTATCATAATTCATTTATCAAACAATCCTGTCACATAAGCAGATTAAATCTTAAATTATTAATACAGTTTTGGGACATAATGTTGGGCGAGAAAAGTTTTAAAAAACCCATATTTTATGGAACAATATTGTTGTGCTCTTTAACAAACAATGAGTAACGCGGTCACCGCACATTTTCAAAATTGCGTTGTAAAATTATTAACTCTCAATGTCACTTCCTATGATGATACGCTTGAATTTACAAGTGTGCAATATTTAATTGTGCAATTTCTATTTATTTGTGGGGGGGGGGGGGGGGGGGTCATTTGTTATTAATAGTTCTGTCGCTAATTGTAAGGAATTTTGTTTTGTTTTGTTAGCGATCAGCTGAGTCGATCACCGAAACGCACATACAATGTATTCATGCGTCTTTTATGACAGCCCGTTGCTTTCCCGGAAACGAGTCATCTATATGATACGGAATCGGAATGAGTCGTCTGTATGATACGGAATCGGAACACATTATGTGATACGTACTGTTTCTCGTGGTTTTCAAGCCAAAATTAATTTGATTGTTAGATAAAATTTTAGTGATCTGTTTGTAGTTTTGGGGGTGAGGTGTCAGCAAATAGGAGGGGTGTTCACCCGACGTTGTTTATGTCATATCACCGGTATGTAACGTCGGATTTTCACATTTTTTTCAAGTTAGTATTTGGCACGACGAGTACTATTATGTCCGATAATCTGAAGTGCGTGCCGGGAAATTTAATTTTGATGTTTCAAGCCATGAGTGGGTATTTTGTTGTAGTGTTACATTGTGTCCGATAATGTGAATAAAAAGGGGTTCAGATATCAATACAACCATTTCTGTAGGAATATGTAAAATATTGTGAGGATAGCAGTTGCAGTTTGTGCTGTAGGGGTGTTCACAAATCGGAGGGTATACCCCGACATTGTTTACGTCATGTCTCCGATATCTGATGTCGGATTTTCAAAATATTTTTAACTTTGTATCAGGGACCACGAATACTAAAATACTCTAAGATTTCAAATCCGTACTTTGAAAATTAATTTTGACGTTCTTCGGCCGTTGTTGAAAATTTCGTGGTTTCATTTTGTTCTACAGTGTGAATACAAAAGACACGAGGCATTACTTCAACCTTCCCTGGATGAGACACTAAATGTCGTCTGAGTGTTCATTTTTCCCACAGTTTTGTCTCCAAAGGCATACATGTTCTTAGCTTCTACCTCTCTGATCGGCCTTTTTCATCGCCACGTTTTTTTTTTGTTTTTTTTTGACGCCATCGTTCTGAACGAGCTGGGTTCGGATGTACCCGACAAGGTGGCCATTTGCGCGACGAACGCTTTTGCTGACGTGTTTGATGCAGCAGACATATTTTGGATGGATCTAATAATGTCATTTGGTTGGGTGTTTTTATCCAAGTTAACAGCAGATAAAGAAAACGTTTGTTTACTCACATTAGATTTCTTCTCAGTGTTCGGAACTGAAGCACGATGATCCTTATGGGCAGTTTCACTATTTCCACGGACGTAAACTTCTCTTTGTTTCCTCATAATGGAATCTTTCTGACGCTTTCAATCTCTGAACGGTTTTGCTGCTGATCTCGGTTTCTTGGCACACGACACTGCTTTCTTTTCTTTATCATAAGACTGGTCTCGTGTGTTTCTGCTTGAAATTCCCAAGACTGTTCTATTCTCCCCCACTCCCTCTGCAAGATATGCGTGTCTCATGAGAGAAGGCCATGTAAGATAGACATCTATCTCGCATGACACATGTGACCAGCTTATTAGCATATTTAATGAGCGCACGGACTATTTAATCACCGCATGTTCTTCCGTAAACAAACAACATGGCGTCACGTTTTGGAAATACTAGCAGACGAACGTTTGTCGAAGAACGAAGAAATAAAAACACAGACCGCAAAATCAAAGGCCACTTGAATCTTTTGTATGGATTTTTGGGTGAATGCCATTTTGCGTGGAGAGAGTTCATTTCAATGTCCATTTCGATACAAATCTTTAACCCCTGTCTTGTCGGCGTTGAGATTTAATTTCGTGGTATATACCTGTGGTATATATATACATAACTTTTGTGCTCTCTTTCCGAGAAGCAAATAAGGTTTTTTTCAGAAATTGTTCGATATAGCTGCAGGTGTCCCTGGATTACTTTTGATGACGTCAGAGTGTTTTGGTGGAAGGGGGGTAGGGAGAAAAACTATCCCTGATGGGGGTTGCGTGTGAGATGGGGAAATCTCACCTTCGGGACAAATCTTTAACCCCTGTCTTGTCGGCATTGAGATTTAATTTCGTGGTATATACCTGTGGTATATATATACATAACTTTTGTGCTCTCTTTCCGAGAAGCAAATAAGGTTTTTTTCAGAAATTGTTCGATATAGCTGCAGGTGTCCCTGGATTACTTTTGATGACGTCAGAGTGTTTTGGTGGAAGGGGGGTAGGGAGAAAAACTATCCCTGATGGGGGTTGCGTGTGAGATGGGGAAATCTCACCTTCGGGACAAGATATTTGATCCAGACACTCGACAAGCCTCGTGTCTGGCTCAAATATCTTGCCCTCGTGGGAGATTTTCCCATCTCACACCCTCATCATCCAGGTTTAATAATAATATCACCACGTTTAAGCGCCACAGGTCAACAATGTTTAGGAGAATCGCACTGCACTTTTTTGACTCAGAAATATCCTTCCGATATCTCAAGAAGGGGGGGGGGGGGGCAAAAAGTCGCCGTATGCTCGGATTCTCCACAAAATTATGACTGAGAGAAGTGGTCACGAAGGCATTTCGTACCGGGGATCTCACTTCACAAAGTACTTAAACTAAGTCCTTACACGTTGTAGCAATTTCTTCACTGGAATCCAGCATATATGTGACACAAAGTCTTTGCGAGAGTCGGAAGCCAAATCCTCTGTCAAACGTTCTCGCAATAGAGAATCCCGCCAGCGGCCCTATTCACAAAAGTCTCGCTAGCGCTGCGAGAACGCAAACAACTTCGCTTCCACCTCGCTCGAAGTATATCGGTATTCACGAAACCGTCGCAATCTTGCGACCTCGCAATCTTTTCGCTAACGTTCTCGCAAACTGTAATTCTTTTGCGAGACCTTCGTAGCTCTCGCTAGAGCCTCGCAAACGTTACTGACCCATGATTCAACAGTAATTGTGACTTGAGGTGTGTCGTTGAGTTTGAACAATGGCCGTGCAGAACTTTATCTTAAACAGAGGCGTTGTTATTCCTTGACCAAGAGTGTTTAGGGACCGCACAAACCCGTTAGATATTTATGATGACATGGACTTGATTTACAGATTTCGTGTTCGGCGATCTATCATTCTTGATATTATAGATTTGGTCGAAGCTGACATAGAACCAAATACCGTGCGATCACAAGCTATTCCGGCTTCCATACAAGTGATGTGTGCATTGCGATTCTTCGCGACGAGCAGTTTTTAAAGAGCCAGTGGTGACTTGCTTGGGATAAGCCAATCATCCGTTTCAGGAATTGTGAACCGCGTTTCTGAAGCTTTGTGCAACAAGGGAGCACACATGTTGCGTTTTCCAAGGAGAAGAGAGGATCAAACGGAGATTATTCGGGGATTTTATCAGAAAATACATTTTCCGAATACAGTTGGTTGTGTTGACGGGACACTTATAAGGATCAAAGCCCCTCCTGTTAACGAAAATGTCTACGTATGCCGGAAACGCTACCATGCTCTAAACGTTCAAGGTGTCTGTGATCATAGAATGAAATTCACTAATATTGTTGCACATTGGACAGGATCTGCACACGATTCATTCATATGGAATAATTGTCAACTCAATACCGAATTTGCAAATGGTGATATTGAAGGGTATTTGTTAGGTGAAAGTGCGTATCCAGTGAGGCCCTGGCTAATGACCCCTATACCTAACCCGCGTAATGAGGCGGAGATAAAATATAATAGAAGGCATCGACAAACGAGGCAAACAATAGAGAGTACTTTCGGTCGTTGGAAAATGAGGTGGCATGCAATTCATGACTTTGGCGGTGCAATAACTTTGGGCCCTGGAATATGTATATTGGTAATTGTTGCTACAGCCATTCTTCACAACATGAGGAGCATGGAATCCCGTTGCCACCTGATGCTCCACCAAACAATACAGACAACTGAGAAACAGACAACAATCCTCCACTTAATAACACTTTACATGACCGTGATCGTACTCGAAACAACTTGGTAGAGGGGCACTTTGCTGATTGAAAATTTTACACATGTATAACCACTTGATGGCGATAAATCCTCCCTTCACATTTGTGTGATCTCAAAATAAATTCATAAAATTGTTCTTTTTTGTATTATTGTTGACACTTCGTACTGGTCAATTGCCACGTATTAAACGTGAAAAACGTTTCCCGTGACAATTTACATCTAACAAGAATAAGTTTAGAATGAGTCACGTGCTTCATTTCGCATATGTTTGTCAGGTGTGTTGGCCGCTCCCAGTCACGTGACAGGGCGTCAATTCCGGGGTCAATTGCAGGTGTCCATCTGATGGGGGCCAGTTGGGCTGCGATATACTACTTACGCCGGCGTATATACACTAAATGTTGGCGTACATACGCGAATAATGGCGTATATACGCGAAAATTCGGCGTATATATGCGGAAGGGTGGCGTATATACGCGGAATAATCGGCGTGTATATGCGGAATTTCGGCGTACATTCGCAGACTGTTCGGCGTATATTCGCAGAGTCGGTGTATATAAGAGGAAGTTCAGCATATATTAGCGTGAAGTCGGCGTATATGTGCTGAAACAGGTCGTATATTACGAGGATTCTTTTTTTTTTTTTTGTCGGTTCGATGCTTCCGTAGTAATCACAAACGACAGATATTTACTTGATATTTTTATTTCTTTACTTTTTTCCATTAATCAATACAT
Organism: Pictodentalium vernedei; assembly: GCA_031216915.1. NCBI lineage: Eukaryota > Metazoa > Mollusca > Scaphopoda > Dentaliida > Dentaliidae > Pictodentalium > Pictodentalium vernedei. The sequence continues at coordinate 341,281,002 of CM062290.1, read as the reverse complement.
TCTTTTATTTCTCCTCTTCAAGTCGCAATCTCCTCTCCTCTATCTCCAATCTTCGTTCCTCTATCTGAAGTCGCCTCTCTTCTACTTCTAAACGTCGTTTTTTTATTTCTAATTTTTTTTCCTCAATTTTCAGTAACTCCTCCGCATAATCATATCTGTGAATTATTTTTCTGTCATGTTTTGTCCCGCCGCCAGTGCATGTAGATGCAGATGTTTCCGTCGCCTCTGCTGTTGAGATGGAGTCTGCTGTTGAGATGGAGGAATACGTCTGATTAGTGTCGTTATTTTCTCCTTGTGGAGATACAGTGGTATCGCGTTGGTTTGAACTTTCAGCCGTAGATTGTTCTTTGCCTAACTGTGAACTGGCTTATGTGGACAGCTGTGAGTCAATGCCACCTTCGATCCCGTAAACCAATGACGGTCCCATTAAATCGACAATTTTCTGTTGACTCAGAGTTAGGTCTGAAACCTCGGGCTCACCGCCACCCGTTTTCTGCCGATCTTTCTTCAGTTCATTGGCTTTTTCTTGGTGCGAGATTTGAGGTCGTCCCACTTCTTTCTAATTTCTTCAATAGATCTTTTTTATAGGACCAATAGCAATAACAGTGTCTGTAATTCTTTTCCACGCATCAGTTTTACTTCCGTTTGTAACACGGTCGCTGAATTTCGACGAGATTGTGTCATAATTCTCTGATACACTGTCTGTCAATGCCTGCACATGTCTGTCAGTGAATTTGGGCTTTCTTGCCTTTTTCACCTCTGTCATGTTGAATCGCTGTCAAGTCAACTGCAAAGCTGGTATTAATATCAAGCCGTAATCACACGTACTAATCGTGCTGTTCAAGCGTGAACTTCATGTTTAATCATGCTTGAAAAAGGAATGGGCGTATTGAAATGTACTGACCAACGTCGTCAGTTTAGGAGTAAAATCCAGTCTCGCTAATTAGCGAGATCCCTCTTGCTAGCGAGGAGTTAATGAGGTGCTTTGTGAATACCACGCATCGCAAATAGCGATATCGTATTTTGGCATCGCTAACTTCCTCGCAAGGCGAAGCGATCACGCAGATTAGCGAGACTTTTGTGATAGGGCCCTGACGAGCCTCAACATTCTAACTCTGTTCAAGCTCCGATCAAGCAGGGTTACAGCGGTTGGAGACTTGTGCATCATCAACGTGCAATATGCCTTAGTACACGGCGTCATCGTGTCCCCATGTAGACAACCGGGATAAAGTGCCATGCCCAAGGACAAAACGCGGGGCATCCCGGACGGGGATGTTTTTCTATTTACAATTTCCATTTACAAATTAAAAGAATCGACAATAGTAGCTGTTGAAGTAATATATAGATTTTTGTTTTAACCAAATGGGCATTCTCAGAGACAGTATGGGTGAAAAACATCTTAATGTGTTAATACATTTATTCATTAATTTATCAATCCGTTTTTCTCAAAGTATCTGAATTAGCCCATTGTTTCTGAACTCAAGATTTTAGTGTGGTGATACTATTACAGACTGAACGCTGTGTGAGCGTCACATGCGATGCTATGAGGGGGTAATTAACAACCTTTCGTATCGGGTTGCAAGTTCGACACAATGTGATGTGATACCTCAAATCTGAGTCTTGTTACAAAATACATGCTGATTATTGCAACAGTCAGTTGATATGTTTTGTCATATTCTGTCGAGTTGACAAGACCAGATCAATTAGATCAAACACGACACCGAAGGCGTGTTTGATCTGACAGATCTGTCCTCACTAACGATGCTGAATATAACAACCCACATTAATCGACTGTGAGCCGCACTTGCCCATACAGCTGAAACTAGAAGTCTTGTCATGAAATGCGCACAAATAGCACGTCGATCTGCGCGTTAATCTACGCGTTATGGCCATAGTAAGGCTATCAAATTCTGTACATACGGCCTGTGCACAAACAATGTTTCAGCCAATAGACCTCAGGGTAACCCGAGGTCCATTGGCAGAAACATTGCCTGTGTTTGCTCTGAGTAACCAGGAGAACCTGTCGTGCTTTGGATGCCACTCGATACGGCAATTGCGCGCCATTCCTACGCGCAATAAAGCCTAGATAAGGGCACAGTTCGTGACAGGAGTTCTAGTTATAACTGTACGGTTTACCGCGAAAATTGGGGGTCTCCCGGGGTCCCTAAATTGATACAGCCCAACACGAGTTGGTGCATGATATTTTGTGAAAATGACCAACAGGCGAAATCGATCTGGTTGCATGGACTGCGGGTATATTTGCAGTCCACATAGATACATTTCGATACACCAGAAGTCTAGTTTGCATTTGGTCGCTCAGATGCAAGGAAACAGCATTCTGCCAGTTTGAAAAATCAAAATTTTCTCCCATTGGGTCGAACTGATTGATGGGTCCAAGCATACCACCCCACCGCGTACAACCATTTTTATCCGCATGAGCGACTAAGATGATATAAATATGCCATCGAAATGCCCTCAATGTTGACTGCAATTGACCGCTCAGATGGAGGGAAGCAATTTTCTTTCAGTTCGAAAATCAAAATTTTCTCCGGGTCCACTCCCCTCCCCACCCCCCCCCCCCCCCCCGATGCATTTCCCGTTAACGTTTCTTGGCCCAGTCCGCCCCTACAGTTACGTTAATTGTTTAGTATATAAACGTGTATATTTAAAAAATTATTACAACCGCTGAAATATAAACAAGAAAACAAATTGTGGATTTTGTGTCCATGGTGTTCAGCACTAAGATACTCGACTTTTCACTTCGAATCTGAAAAATAATTTTTTCGGCCTTCCGCTGATTTATAGACTTTTGTTTTTGTACGGTTTCTTTTTCTTTCTTATTTTATTCTTCCCTTTCTTCTTCTTCTTCTTCTTCTTCATCTTCTTCTTCTTCTTCTTCTTCTTCTTCTTCTTCTTCTTCTTCTTCTTTTCTTCTTCTTCTTCTTCTTCTTTTCTTCTTCTTCTTCTTCTTCTTCTTCTTCTTTTCTTATTCTCGTGTCTTCTGCCTTCTTATCACTTCCTTGTCCGCACGATAACTCGAAAACGAATCGTCCTATCTCGCTGATGTTTGGCGTATGGACAAACAGTCACAAGTTATCTGCACCCGATGTTTTTACGGTCGCTAGATTCCTTGGGCATGACCCAGTCAGCCACAGAGTTTTCACAGCCTCCGATTTCCTTTAACAGTAAATTATCCCCAAGCAATACTATGTGGTGTTTATTCACACTGGAGACAATGTAAGCACAAGTGGAGTTAGCTGTCAAACATTAAATGTTAGCTTGCTATTATAATCACTGTGATGTCAGTTCTTCAAAGCAAGTTGAGAGAAATCCTTTGCTTTGCAAGGAAATAAAGTATAAATTATTCAGTTCAATGTTTTTAACCCTCTCAAGATTTCAATGTGGATACCAAAGATTTTATTTCAGTGAGAATTATGTTAACCTTTCCTTACTCACATTACTGCTCTAAACATCATTCAGATAAGCAAAAAATGCCCACTTCTGATTCCTTGATCAACCCTTTTAATGCTGTGCACATATATGTTTTTTTGTGTGGTTTTTAGAAAAAAAATTCTGTTTCCTGTATAAATACTATTAACAAAAACCTGTTTCTGATTTCTTTAAAAATATTTCACCCTCAAAAATAAGCCTCCATAAATTCTCTGTCTGTTTTGTTTATTTCTGATGCTTTAACCCCCTTTGACAGTAAATTCTGTTTTACTAGTTCCCCATCCAATTGTTCATCATGTTTTCATCCCATTTTTCCATTAGTGGCCCAAGGAGTCTTGTTCTATTAGGCAAATGTTTGAGGCGTTCTAAAATGAAATGTTTCAGGGTTTCCGTTACTCCTAAAGATACAGATTTGGCAAATAATGTCGCCTTGAAAATTTTCACACTCAGTGACGTCGCCTCAGCCTTCTTGGAGACAGGCGATGTTTGGATTTTGAAAGGTTGAGAGTCGTTTTCCTGTAAGCCAGTATTGATGAACAAACTACAGTGATACTGAAACGTTATTTGGTGAGGTCGTAGAATAAGCACAAATGTTGGCTGCTTTAAGACCCAAGTGCTAATTGAAACACGAAATTAGGCCCCTCAAAGTAGATCTTCTGTTTCTCATGCCATTTTTGTAGAATTGCATGTAGGCGGGCGGTTTTTTATTTTATTTTTTATGTAATTATTTCCTCGCCAGTAAAAGTTCATGTTCTCGGTTTGTTTTATGTTTAGGCCTGATAATCTACAGAATAGCATGGGTGGTTGTGTATTTCGTCCTTTGGGTGTAAGAAAGCTTTGCAATGCTAAAGCCTTTTTGCACTCAAAGGACAAATTTATCAATTTTATTAACATGGGTCATATATCAGATATAAACCATTAAAGTTTTATTTTTTTAAAGTTTGCATTGGTTATAAAAGGCAAAAACACCACGCTAGAGGCATGAGAAACAGATTTTTAACTTTTTAGGCCTTATTGTTTATAATTTTGATGCGACGAATCGTTGTGTCAAAATTATATCTAATGAATGTATGTTACGCTTTTGACATTGGACAAAACTTAATTTCTTGTTTACTTATGATGAGCTGTTTCCTTTTCCCAGAATCTATTGGCAAAAGCTCCTGTAGTTCTAAAACGTTTCTATCTCTATTATACTTTCTTCTGGTATGTTATTTACAATAATGGTTGTATATACGGATGCTGGTAACGAAAGAAGACCCTTTATTGCGAATTCATTCTAGTTTGTGAGCCATTTATAGACGAGCAGCAATTAAATATAAATGCCATGTATGATCAAATATTCATAAGATGTTTTGCCAATTTCTCTTAAAATCATATGACGTTCTCCTTTGTTACAAAGTAGGATGTGTTTAATATATGTCATCAAAGGCAATTGCATTGAAAATACCACACACAAAAACGAAATCGAGTGAAGGATCCCCCAATCAATAGTTTGCTTCGAATCAAAAGTGGATACAATAGTTACAAATTCAGAATAGACTTAACTTTGGTGAAACGTATCAAGAATATAAAGTGGAAAGTTCCTTCTTTTTTCTGTTCTTAAACATTCATCGTTCACACCATTCTCTGAACAATTTAGAGACAAATCAAATGTGTAAAGAATGAATGACACAACGCCTGAACTACCTCATCAAACCCAACGTGAAGATGACTCGCCAAAGGAAAGTGACTTTATCAAAACATGGTTAAAACTTTTCAAACTCACAAAATGTGCACTCATGTTTGTTGGGATGTATTACGAGCTGCAACCACGAAACAAATGGATGTTTCACCATCTGCACAGAATTTACGTCTTATTTTTTCAATTCATTGGTTGGGTGAATTTATTAAGATATTGTCCTGTTATGAAAGACGCGAGCTTAGATCTTGTGACTGTTGTTTTGTTAATATTATTCTCGGCATTTGTTCCTACAGTACTTTTGTTCACATTCACTCGTCATTTGAATGAATTCTCTCGCCTAGTGCAAAGTTTCAAAAGTCAGAAATGTGGTCGTTTCATCAAATACCACAACGTAATATTTTTCTTGAATACTGTTATTATGAATTGCATTGCAGTGTGTGTAATATATTCGCTGCAAAACTTGGAAGTAAACAGTATAGAATTTAAAACTCTCCTAGCTCCGTTTGATCCGAACAAAGGTGACGTGAAATTGTTAATGATCCCTATTATTTACCTACTTTTTATACAATCAAACCAGTACAATATTTGGATGACGTGCTTCTGTCTTTTTTGTTCCATCACCGCAGGAGAGTTCAGTGACATTGATGATAAATTGAAAAACAGCAAAGCAACTATTGATGTTCAAGAAATGCGACGGAGGCATTGCATTGCTTGCCAAACAACAAAAATGATCAATGGCATGTTTGCATACGTGATGACATCACTGATTTGCTTGAATCTCATCTCGTGCTGTTCCCTTTTGTTCCTCACTATTGACGCTCAACAACTGGACGGCGAAACTAAGTTCGGCTATGTACTTGTTATGCTGAACAATCTAATTGCAGTGTCTGTCGTCTTCATCTTTGGAACACACCTGGAAATGAAGGTAAGAACGAATCAATGTGTTATGAAACAATTTTATTTTTACGTATATGAGTTAATATCAGATTTGTCCTCAATTGGAATATATATATAAAAAATCGATGGTCATGAAATGGCCGAGCGAATTTCCAGAAGTTATTCAACAAACGCCTCATCACCGCTTGGGTCCAACTACGAGGAGGAGGTGCACTCTAAAATCGGTTTGGTTAAAAATTAACTCAAGTCAACTGGGTTGAGTGAATGTGAACCCAAATGGGTTCATATTCACTCAACCCAGTTGTTTTGGGTTGATTTTAACCCAACTGATATAAGAGTGTGTTTGCTGTCTTTTAATGTACTACGTCATCGAATAACGCGTCCCATGTCGCATGGCGCCACTCGAAAGAAGTGTATGTCTTTCACCAGAATAACAGTACCGGCTGTTGAGAGTAAACTATGGTAAAATGTTTTGGAGCAGTTACCCCAAATTCTAAGTATTTTTCTTTGTAGTCTGACAAACATGGTATTGCCCTTCTGAATTCCAGAAAATGTTTGTTAACTCTTCCAAAAACCTTAGCGTTTTAATGTATAAGTAAAAAGTAGTAACACTTTGAAGTGACTTAAAAACATCGATAAGGTCGATAAATCGAAGGTATATCCTAATCTTATCTATCCTATAGTAAAATTTCAAAGAAATCCGACGCATTTTAATTGTTGATTCTATGACCCCCCCCCCCCCCCCATTTTAATTGTTGATTCTATGACCCCTCCCCCCCCCCCAGGACGCCCTCGCAGAGTTTTGCCATAACGTTGGGAATTTTCTAGTAGTGCAACACACTCATTTTTAAAACTGGAAAAAGCTACGATAAAATTGATCTCGAAATTAAAATATTAAGATTTTTTTTAAAAACTCGGCTCCTTCCTATTAGGTGTCGAAATTACCAAAAATACAAAAGGGATGGAACAATTTCAGACAACTGGAAGTCGATATGCGAATTTTTAAAGCTGTTTCAAAGCTGTAAAAATTCCAAAATGGCGACAAATAAAATAAAAACTCAAAAACAGATATCTCGTATTTTCTTTTAGTTCTAAAACATACTTAAATATTAAAATAAATCGGACGCATTTAAATTTTTGCCCTATCAACCCCCCCCCCCCCCCCCCCCCCAGATGTCACCTCCAAGTTCGACCATAGCGGTTGGTAATTTCCTAGGATGGCACCACATATTTAGATATGGTTTTTATTTAAATTATATTTTCAAAATTTAAGAAATATAGGCTTAAAAATTAGCTGGAAATTAATATCTTCTTAAAAATATTTAATAGCCGCTCCTTCCAATCAAGTGTGTAAATGTCAAAAAGTAAAAACGGATAGAACTACTTTAGATAACCGGAAGTCAATATGCGAAGTTTCAAAGCTGTATCTTTAAGAACGATGGAGCGGCGTTTGTCTCCAGATTACGGGGTTTTAACAATGAATGTCCAAAACAATCTATAATTTGGAGCGATGTAAAATCGCCAAAATGCCAATAAATCAAAAATCTAAAAATACCTATCTTCTGATTTTTTTTTTAGCTCTACAACATACTAAAATTTAAAAAAATAAATTCCTGACCCCTTTTCATTTTAAACTCAATGACCCCCATCCTTAGATATCACCCTCTAGATCGGCCATTACGGTTGAGAATTTCCAAGGATTGCATGAGATTTTTAGATATGGTTTTTATTGGAGATTATATTTTCACAGTTTTTAAAAGGTAGGCTTAAAAATGAGCTGGGAAATAAAATCTTTAAAACAATATTTTACACCCGACGTCTTCCAATCAGGATTCTACATTAAGTAAGAACGGGTCGATCGAATTCAAGTAACCAGAAATAGATGTGCGAAATGTCAAAAATGTATTGTTCTTACCCATGAAGCTGTGCGTTTCAATAATCAGCGTTTTTAAAGAGAATATTGTGAAATTTAAAGTGATGTGAAAACGTCTAACAGTGTTATCTCGGAAACAAAAACAGATTTCCCCCACATTTTAGTACTCTACAACATACTAAAATTTCATGAACGTAAGGCGAAGATGAAAGTTTAGGACTTTTGATCCTCCCCCATGGTGTCACTGAGAGGTTGAGAATTTACCAGAACGTCGACACATTTTTAAACATCGTTTTCGATGGAGATGCGATATCCTCAATTGATATAGTGGTGGGGCTTGATACAGGAGTTGATAGTAACCCTTCATCCAACATTACGACTAAAACTGGCCAGCGCTATTCACAAAATAATGATTCAATTTTCAATAGTTTTTCTCGTTTTGTGTCTAAAAAACAGTTCATGACCCCTCATTGGAACGAGCTCGTTGTGCTTGTTCCAATGAGGGTTCATAAGCTATGTTTTAATGCAAAAAATTAAAATATTTAGCTATTCCAGAATTTTGTTTGCAAGTGTCGTCTGCTTTTCCCCTTGGGCAATGGGTTAAAAGATATTTTGAAAGTTCAATAAATTTAAAATTGGCATCGCTCCCATCCTGGATAGAATTTAGGGAAACAAACTGTTGTCCCCCAAGCATGTTTCCGATCAAAATGCCAAGTTTCATCTGTGTATCACAGGAAGGACCTGCATTTTTTGTCTGACGAAAAAGAAAGTAAAATAAGCTTACCACTGAATACTAATTGAAATGAAAGTGTTTCAAAGACATTGTAGCTCAACTTGACAAACTTGAAATTGGTGAGTTAAGAGTGAAATGGCAAAATTGAAGATCATTGGTTCCAATGTTATTTGACGAATCTTCCATTCCAAAAGATCCATTCATGAATACGCGCTGCGGGGCGGGCCAACGGAAAATATTGATGCACAAATTCACAAAGTTCAAAGGTGAAGGTAACAGCAATATTCTTCAAAGGAAATGAAGGAAAAATAATAGCTCCTATCTGGAGGCCCCCCACCCCCACCAAACACGATGCTAAGTTTAAAAGCGATCCGATCATAAATGAGACCTGTGCAATGTGCCAAAATAACTTGTCGAAATTGTACAGAACGGATAAGTTAAACATCGTTGCTAACGACAACGTTTATCAACAGAAGTGAAAGAAAATCAATACCTCCCATTTAGAGGTCACCCTAAATAAGCATACCAATTCTCAAGGCAATCCATTCATGAATACACCCAGCAGGGCGTTCCCAATGAAAAATTGATGCCCAAATCCACAAAGTTCAAAGGTCGTTGTTAACGGCGACGTTTTTTGTTGGAAATGAAAGAAAATCAATAGCTCCCATTTAGAGGTTACCTCGAATACGCGTACCAAGTTTAACGTGATTTGATGATACATGCGACCTAAGCAGTGTGCCAAAGGAAATTGTTATGATAACTTTAAGTTGAACGTCGTTGCTTACGGCAATGTTTCTCAACGTAAATGACAGAAAATCGACAGCTCCCATTTAGAGGTTATCCCAAACAAGAATACCAAGTTTCAAACCAATTCATTCATACATATGTCCTGCAGGGCGTCCCAAAGGAACATATTGCTGCATAACTAAACTAATTCCAAAGGTCACTGCCAACGGCAACGTATTTTGTCTGAAATGGAAAAAGATCGATAGCTCCTGTCTATAGGTCACCGCAAATAAGCATACCAAGTTTCGAAGCGATCCGATTATAAAAGTGTACTGTAGGGTGTACCAAAGGAATATATTGATGCAAAACTAAACAAAGTACAAAGATCATTGCAAACGACAACGTTTTTGACGGAAATAGAAGAAAATCGATAGCTGCCGTCTAGAGGTCACATCAGACAAACACATAAAGTTTCAAAGCAATATGATCATGAATGTGCCCTGTTGGACGTGCCAAAGGGAAATATTGATGCATAACTGCACCAAGTTAAAAGGACGATACCAACGTTTTTTTACAGAAATGGAAGAAAAGCAATAGGTCCCATCTAGAGGTCAACCCAAACAAGCAAACCAAATTTCAAAGCGATCCGATTATACATGTGCCCTGTAGGGCGTGCCAAGGAAAATATTGACGCATAACTAATCTAATTTCAATGATCGTTACAAACGGAACGTCCATACTGCAAAGTAAGTGCTAAAAGATCGTTTCCCCTTTCTATCGACTAAATAAAATAACTCGGTGCAAATTTTAAGCGTTTGTTCCTCACTCAAAGTTTGAACACAAAGATGTGAGCAAACCTATTTTTTCAAATGGACACCGCAGATACAAGCATATTTACCGCAGATGGAAATTTTTCCCCAGTATGATAATGGTCAGTTTGATAAAAGCGTCTGATACAAAGAGTTGAACTATGGGGCTAAATGTGATGTCTATAAGGCTATACATATTAACCAACAGGTCAGATGTAATTCTTCACGAACTTTTCCAAACAACCAAAACACCATGCGTTACAGTAAGGAAATGGCGGTTGCATGGCGAATACTCTTTTGTTATGGGGTGGACTTTTCAACATTTCGACAAACTAATATTGATATACTACTGCAGAAGTGGAAGCATGCATAGTTTCTTAGGATTCTTTTTTGTCCATTCACCAGTTACATCAACATTATCATCCTGATATGTTCTACTGTAGAATCAATCCAGTAAGATTTTTATCTCCCTCATATTTTGAGATCGAATGAATGAAAGAAAATGAAACTTGGGGTGGAGAATTTACCACATGATGAAGAGGTGGCAAAAATTATTCAAGACTGTTTCGCGGTTAAAGTGTCATCAGCTTTTAGTCTGAAGAACTTAAATTTTGTGAAATACATGTCTGATACAAAGACCATCTTAACTTGGGCAAATCTTAAGCAAAATATACGCTGGCATTCGAAGTTGTGTCCTGCATTTAGCAATGACTGATTCGTCTTCGGCATTCAGACCCTAAACACCTCTCACTAAATAACATTTACATTGTAGAATCGCATCGTTTTAAGGCAGGAATGGATTGAATATACATAAGCGAGAACGATATTTGGTGATTTTTAGGTTATCGTGTTACCTGGTTTAATGTCCTTTTTCTGGAGTGCAGGTACTGCACCTTAAAGACTTCATATTCTGTGGATGTGCTTCATAATATTTCTGAAATGTAATTAGTGAGACTGTACTGATTTGCCTTGTTACAATTTATGGGGGACTGCCTATATGTACTCTTCCATAAACTGTAACAAGCCAAGAACTTGTGAACAATTGTTCCGCCCCAAAATATTTTAGCACTCGACCAGTTGAAGCATTCAAAATGGAAGACTTCTGCAAGGGCCTTAAAAATCTGTTTTTGACGAAGGACTGAAAATTTCAGATATTCAAGCTGTCGATCATGAATATACAAGTTTAGAGATGTCATTCGTTGTCCTCTTGTCTGAGGAATTATTGCTCTCGAAGCGTTTGCATCGTGCTATTTGTGTTGAAATACAGTCCTATGAAAGAAATTTTTACAAGTGTCTGAAAAATGAATGAATCGGAACGCAATTTGCCTTGTTCATTTGGAAGGTCACATTGCATTATGTGACCTGTGCTGGTGGTTGCGTGCATCTACATACCCAGTTTCAGACCTTTGTCTTTCATATTACTTATCTCAAAAGCACAAAAGTTCTGATAAATAAAAATTATAATCTTGATATCAGATATTTAGAGGATATGGAATGTGTGTTGGTGCCATACTCTATTTTTGAAAATAGTCAAAGAATTTTCGTTGACGAGTTTCATAAATAGAGTATGTCCATAACACGAATTTCATATTCTGTTTATCTTATGACACCACAGTTACCAAAAACACATCTTTTAGATAGAAAAGAAGGATTAAAGAATGGAATTTCACCTTGAACGTCTTGCATTTACCTGTGACGCGTCACAGCTGCTACTAATACTAAGACTAATTTTCAAGTATTTATACATTTCTTATCATTGGGATTTTAGTGAACGTTTATAACAAATAAAATTGGACATCGTGGCGATATTTTGAAAATAGTCCTATTCACTCGCGCATTAATTTGACACAGATCTGATCTGATAACCAATCAGAAAGCGTTCTTTTGAAATTGACCAATCAAATTAACTGAATGTGTTATGAAGAACTAATTAATATTTATTGGAGATATGAAATGATAATAAGCCGAGAAAACCCCACCCACCCACCCACCCAACGAAAACGAAATTGCCATTTAGATAATGTAAAGCGACCTTTTTCCAATTAGCATTAAAATTCAATATGCTGGCTGCCTGCCTGCCTATTGTTGAATATAAGGGATAAGGGAGGAGGGGGTGTGACAACCGTTTCTTATTCCCAACTTCTCATTCGACATTCGTTATCAACCGATAAAATCGTTACAATCGTTACTTATTTCCAGTTCCTTATTCGACACTTTATCAACCGATCAAATCTATATCAACCGTTACTTATTCCCAATTCCTTATTCGACATTCCTTATCAAACGATAAAATCGGTTGATAATGAATGTCGAATGAGGACTGGGAAGTAACGGTTGTCACGTCAGTGAATATAAGACAACTTGCTTGTTGGTTCTTACCACAATGCCATCCACGTCTCTATTGGGCTCTAACCTATAAAAATGGAGTCCACTGAAGCCAGCATCCGCTGGATTTGAATAAACATATTTTGTTTCGATATCTTGATTAAGAAAAGGTCCTGGAAATAAAAATTATAACTTTGATATCGGATACACATCAATACATGGGTTTACACATCCAATCAAAATCTTGGCTCCGTATATACCCTAGGCATTCCTGCAGCTTAAATACCCTAGGCCTTCCTGCAGTTTAAAGAATCCCATTCCTGCCCACCCACTCACTCCAGCCCACCCACCCACAAAGTTTCGAAATGTCCTTTAGTTTGGTGCTTTTCATTTTTCTGATTATCACGAATAACCCCTCGCTTTTGTAAATGGCACTTCGCAAAAGGACCGCTGATCACGTAAAATGAGCAATCAAATAATTAGGACGCACACATCTGTATGATAGCTTTTCTTCAGACCTGCCTAATCCAAGTCCATTCCCATTGTATCCTAATGGACTTTTACACGTAATGTTTACACCAATTTAATTAAACTACTTACTGCATGTCCAAGAAATGTTGGAGTAAATTTTGAAACTGGAAATTGTGTGAATCGCTAGTTTATTAAATGTAATTCTTATATTACACCCACTGCCATCAGAGGTGAAATATGGGGTTCGTAACTGCTTTAAATATATATACATTGCTAAACCTGATTATAAGTCGCGGTACGCGGGGGTACATTCCTCATATTTGTCTGAGTTCTCCAACAATTATTTCAAGAATTGGAATTGCTTGATCTTCACAAATACCCAACACAGTAAGCACCCGTGCGTTTTGTTAGCATCAGTAAGCTCATTTAAGCTGTGTGTAACACACGCTATCCTGCCCAAACAAAAATGTCCACGTATTTTAAAGAGTGTTGGTACTAAATTTTGATATTTTCCCGGAGATAGATTCCCGGATACTCCACTACGTGCAAGGAACACTCACCTGGAGCTCTCCTCAGACTACACACCAGATGTCGACCATTGTAGTGCGTTTAACGCTCGTCGAAACGGGCGCTCAGTGCGCAGCTATGGCCAACGCGCGACCCTCACCCCCACTCCTTGATCTCGGAAATCATCACTGCTCAGCACTTTCCGAAAGGCAAACCATACTGTTTCTATTACACAATAGATGGACAAACCACTAGATGGGCGAATGATAAATACACAGAACGACACTAATGTGAATGGGTTAATCGATATGGCACGTGTGCCAGCGCGGAAGGATAGAACGAGAGGCCACAGGCCTCGAGTTTTATCCTTCCGCGATGGCACAAGTGCCACATCGATTAACCCATTCACACACGCGTGTCGTTCTGTGTTTATTACATGCCTTCGCTTCTATAAAACAATTATTAGAAGGACACTCAACAATTCATTTGATAATTATCAACAAAAAGAGCGCATTTTGTCGCCAACCAGGCTTGGGGCGAATACTTTCTGAATGTATTCGAATACGAATACTTTGAAATTTTGTGAATACGAATACGAATACTCAAATTTTCAAATGTATTTGAATACGAATACGAATACTTTTGAATGTATTTATGAATACATTTTTGAATACATTTTGGAAAATTAGAATAATTTAACAAGGCTTTCACAAACAACCATTTATTTATATAGCATAGATATATCATGTTACTGGTAAATTGCAAAAAAATTAACATAAATTATCAAATTAGTTACATGGAAGCATGAAATAAATAAATGAACTGGTTGATTCATGACACCCTAAACTAGATTCTTTGCAAACTAAATTCACTTGGAAACTAAAATTTCCAATTTTTTTGGTATCAAAAATATAGCCTATGTCCCCCTCATTCGAACAAGCTCAATAAGCTCATTTCCTTGAGGGGTAATAAGCTATATCAGTGGATGCGAAAGAAATTTTGTCCATCACATATAATTTATGACACTTGCAGTTTTTTTTTTTCTTTGCAAACTAAATTTTTTGGTGTCAAAAATATTGCCTATGTCCCCCTTATTGGAACAAACCCAATAAGCTCATTCCTATGAGGGGTTATAAGCAATGGTTTTGAATTTGGAGACAAAAATTAATTACTCAGTGGATGTGTTTGATGTAACTCTGCATGAATTTGCATTGTTTCAATCTATCAGACATGTTAGGAAATTTTAATGTTTGGTCATTAAGTCTGCACCTGTCTGGTCTAAAGGCCTTGCCAGCTACACTAAATAATCGTTCAACAGGTGCAGATGATGCTGGTATACAGAAGTATTTTTCAGCCAAGTGTGCCAGTAATGGTTAATTTCTTTGCTGAACTTCCCAGTACTGAAGAGGTGATTGGTTCATTTCGATGCATGGCTCACTGAAGTATTTTCCACTTCACTGAAAGACTTTCCATGGAGCCGAAAAAATCAAGTTTATTTTTTTTTGCAGGCTGACTCTGGCAATTATTGTCTATATCATTTTCTAGTGGAGATGCATTGATTTTGCTTGTTATCGTGGCTTTTACTTTAGATTCTTCATCCTTTGTGCACCATCTCAGTTTAAATCTTGCATCAAGGGCAGCTGCTATTGTATACTCAGGATCATTTTCGAATTGAGATAACCTCTCCTCAGTAGATTCCTGCAGTGTTGTCATCATTTTACTGTTGTAAGTGGCAGAAAAACTCGTCAATATGTGCCTTAATTCACGTGTCACAGGAGCAGCCAAGCTACCACCGACATTGTTTTCTTGTTGCACCAAATTCGTTGCATGCCCAAATGGTTCTAAAATTTCACACACTTCTTTCAAAACTTTCCTCTCATATGCTGTTAGTTTCAAAGTGTCCAATTGATTCATTTTTTCTTCTGGTGTTTTGAGTATAGAAGGAATCATAATAAGCTGAGAATTCCAGCGAGTAGCATTTGCTGCCTGTAGGTGTTTTTCTCCTTCTAAAATCTCTGATGCATGAATAGATTGTCTGACATTGTGCCACTATTTTTGATACTTTGGAAACGACATTATTTAAATGGTTACCAGGCTGCCTCAAGCCACCATTAACAACCAACCCAACTGTATGTACTGTATGTGCATAACATGAGGCATGTTTTGGCAAAGTATTGAATATTTCCTCATCAGAATTCTCGTGAGTAGTGTGGTCATCAGAACTATCTGAATCTGAGCACTGGTCATCAGGCACACAAGTATCCAGACCTACATAACCTGGTAATGAGAAATCATAGCCTTTCAGCATATCAGATGATTGTCAGTAATTATAGTTGTTATTTTCTCTAAAATGTCAAAAGATGCAATGATCTCTTCATACACCTGTCTGGTGTTTTCACCACTATGACGCCCTTTGAATCTTTTACATGCTATCATAACAGAAATAAGACTCCATTCCAGAATATAATGTCCAGTTATTCCAAGGAAACCTTTCATCTGCCGGTTTGATCACAAATCAATTGTTAAACATAGACTTTTTTGCTTTCTGGAGCTGTTCTTTCAAGTTGCTTTGTACATGAAATGATTTCTCACTCAATAATTTTGTTGATAAATGTTTACGACTGGGAACCTGATATCTAGATTCTAAATTGTTAACAAATTCTCTAAATGCACCACGATCTACAATGTTTAAGGGAAGCAGATTTTCTGAGATGAACAAAAGTAGTGAGTCTGTGATTTTAACCCTTTACCTAACGAATCGCCCGCATCCGCCCGCTTAATATGCAAATTCAGTAGTTGAAAAAATATTATTTTTCAAAAGATTTCAACAAAACCATATCATGTGACCCCTCGTTGGGACGAACTCGTCGAGCTCGTTCCAACGAGGGGTCACATGATATGGTTTTGTTGAATTTTTTTTGAAAAATTTAAAAAAATGATATTTAAAATAATAAATTTTGATATCGTCTGCGTTGGGTAAAGGGTAAGCTGTCTTGGATCTTTTGGTGAATATTTTGATGATGGCGTGACAAAACTTATTATCCTTGGTTGTTCTTAAGATTTATCAGTTGAGCTAGTTAGACTATCCATATATATATATCGGTGTTTTCTCTGTAAAAGAAATTTTAAAAAATTATTAGTGTATGAGCATAGAAAGGATAAATGCCTGAGATGGAAGTCGTTGTTCTGACGGTGTGCGGAAAAACCCCTCACGGAGACCCCTTCCCCCCCCCCCCCTTCCCCCGTGTTGGTATGGACAAATAATTGCCCAACTTTAATCCTTTCAGCTCGAATCCCGACCCTTCCACCACACCTGAAAGCCTTATAATCCATATAATTTCCGACATTCGTTCTGACATCTTATTACTGAAATGGTCAAGTCTCATAAAAACTAAGTCATTGCTGCTGTAAAGCAGCCAATATTTGATTTAATTGGCCAACACCTCCACAAGGCAACACATTATAAATATTTTTTAAAAAAATTCTTTTCCGGCTTTAGCCAATTATATGGGTACATCACTCAATTCAATGCAATAAATCTTTGGCCTTTGTTTTGTGTGCAGTTTAGATTTTGGTAATCCACTTGATACTTAAGTCTATTGTCTATGCTGAATGCACAAATGAAATAGCTTTTATTTTTATTCTTGTTACTGTACACCTTGGCTTCTGCTTTCTTTCTCACATGGAGCTGTTTCAATTCAAACAGTTTTGAATTCAGTAGTTTAAGAAATGCATACAATGTTTTTATTGTAAAATAATTCCAAATTTTTGTCAAAAATAGAGAAAGTATTCAAAAAAGTATTAAAAATGTATTCATGAAAACACCTCAAAATATTAATGTATTTGAATACGAATACGAATACATGTATTCATAAAATCCAGTGAATACTGAATACATGTGAATATTTGGAAAACTGTATTCGAATACGACTGAATACGAATACTGAGTACGAATACCCCAACCCTGTCGCCAACCAAACTAGCGAGGGGAACCTGTGTTACTCTTTCGTCCTCTGAGTTCCAATGTGTTCTATGTGTCAACTGGCACATAGAACACATTGGAACTCAGGGGACGACTTTTAGCTATCGCTAGGGATTGAAATTGTACTTGCGGTACACGATTTGTAGAAAATTACAGTGAAATTTCGCTTCTTTATAAAATAGTCCGTCAACGATTTCCATTCCACACATGTGCGGAACAGATTTTTATTTTTTAGTGTTGCTGTAGATAGGGATTTCATAGAAAAGGCGTGTAATAAAATGTGCATGTGTTTGAGTTTTTCTTGGTGAACTGAAATACTAGTAATTGTTTGCTCATTTACATTCGAGTGACCATCATCTATCTCTGAGCAGATTCTCATTTTGTAATTACACCACAGGGTGCAGCGTTTGAAGCTGATTTTTCCAGCAGCGACCGAAGATGACCCTTGTGGTTTGATTCCCAACATAGTTGTGCTACATCATGATTGTGTGCGAACGCGGTGGTTCAGTGGGTACGGCATTGGACTTCAAACCGAATGTTCGATCTCCATCAGGGGTAAAAGTGTTGCGTCTTTGGGTAAGGCACTTCATCCCGATCGCCCACGTGGGGGCACGAAGGCGCCGTGTGCTAAGGCGTACTGCACGCCGATAGTGCACTTGTCTTCAACCAATGCTAACCCTGCTTGTGTGGAGACAGTACGTAGGAGGATGTGACAGTTGTTCGCTGTTGCTCGGTGGATCTCTTCGGGTACTCCGGCTTCCTCCACCCGTAAAACTGTCCGAAACGAGGTGACCCTGGCTGTCGAAAGTGTCGTTAAAACCCATAAATAAATAAATCATGATAGTGTTTGGAAAGAAAACGGGAAAGCGATTCCCGTGGGGTAGAAATATATCTCACACATAAAGAAACATATATCAACTATGTTTGTTTTTATTTTTTTTCAAACATTATTTGTTTTTGCACAGAGTAATGTATAACATGATATTTCAAATACGACAATGGTTGTTTTTCCAAATTTCATTCATGATAAACAGTTTCTAACCATGTACCAGAATACACTGTATGTGACTATGATTAATACTGACTTAGATCACGTAATTCTGACACTATGGCATATTGGTCATATTAGACCAAAATATTGGAGGTTTTTTATTGGAGGGAGATGCGACAGAATGTGTTCCTTGTCAATGGTCACGGACAGATGAGCACATTCTTTTAGATTGTACCGATTTCGATATCAGACGACGACATTTTAATGTACCATCTCCGAGAGAACTAGCTTACACAATAAATTCTCATCCGACTCTCTCGTTCCTCAAGGAAATTAATACTTTAATAACTTTTTCTTTTAAGCTAGATCTTATCTTTGAACGTTTTCTGACTTACATAGAGAGTAATCGCTTGCCTGGATTGGTTACGTGAAATAATTCATGAGTGGTGAGGGACGTTGTACAAACACGAGTGCGCGAATTCGCACGGGTGTTTTACAATATAGTCCCTCGCCCCAAATGAATTATTTCACCTAACCAGTCCAGTCAAGCGATTATTTTGTTTATTACTTTTCATTATTAACGATAATTACATTATTTAACCCTTTACCTAACGTAACGACCAAAACCGGCCAGCGCTATTCTCAAAAATCGCCAATTAATTTTCATTATTTTTTTCATTTTTTGTCTCTAAAACATAGGTTATGGCCCCTCTTTGGAACGAGCTCGTCGAGCTCGTTCCAATGAGGGGTCATAACCTATGTTTTTGAGACAAAAAAATGAAAATAATAGTATTCAAGAATTTTGTTTTGCAAGTGTCGTCTGCTTTTCATGTTAGGTAAAGGGTTAAAAAAACAAAAAACAATGAAGTCCCCATTACACCAAGGCAAAGCGCCTTCGTTTGCGCGCGCGGATACATGACACAATTGTTGATTACATAATTCCCTTGTGAAGTTATCGTTTATTATAAAACCGGGAAATCCCAGTAAATCACACTTTGGAAAGTAATAAATAGAATTCATTTAGCAGTTACTATCATTACTCACTGCTGTCATCAATATTCCTCATTTTCTTTACTGTTTTTCAAGATTTTAACCTCTTGCATGCCACTCGCGAATATCCCTGCCCAGGACAGAAAATCTCGTGCCATTAAAATAAGTAAAATTTGAGGATAATAACCGGTCTATTCCTACAGTGCCGCAGTGATTGGTGGTCATCAGATCTTCAACCGAGCTAGGTGGTGTTTGTTGCACGTTTCTATAGTAGGCGTGCCAATGGGGACAGTCGGCAGTTATTCTTTCCCATAGTGGTTCGCGTCCAACGTGAAAGCACCTTGACATCACATCTGGTATTGAGGGTGTTAACTCTGATTTCAGTACACTTCAGTAAGGCAACAGCAACTCTAGCTCACCTACACGCACCTCTGCATGCATTTTGGAAAGGTTCATATTTTGCGCTTCACACTATTATTATCTAATACAGGTAAGGGGGAATCACATTGTCCGTCCCGTGGATTACGCTGGTG
Organism: Pictodentalium vernedei; assembly: GCA_031216915.1. Taxonomy (NCBI): domain Eukaryota; kingdom Metazoa; phylum Mollusca; class Scaphopoda; order Dentaliida; family Dentaliidae; genus Pictodentalium; species Pictodentalium vernedei. The sequence continues at coordinate 341,261,034 of CM062290.1, read as the reverse complement.
CATATCTGTGGACAAATAATCTCCTGAAAACTTTTACTGACCACTATGTACATCATTTATTTTGGAATATTGTCAGAATTGTAACATTTCAAGTATATTGTTTTAAATTTTTGCAGACGGCATTCACGGATGTGTGCAGATGTAATAATAATAATAACACTTTGGCCAGCCGCTGATTTGTCGCGGTTCTCGGGCGAGAAGGCCATGGTTACCCCTGTACTCCCAACTACCTCCCTATTCCCACGCTTCTCCTCTCCTCCCAACACTCAGAGACGAACTGCTTGATGATATCCCTTGTCCCATTCTTCCCAATCTCTCCGATTAGCATATTAACCCTCTCCTTTGAGTCTCCCCCTAACCACATGTCCTTCATTCTCCCATCCCACTTCCCCATTATACTCCCAGTGAATCTCATTCTTTTAGGCTGATACTTTGGGCATTCTAGAAGAAAGTGTTCCAGGGTCTCCACCATGTCCAAGTTACACATCTGGCACTCCCTTTCACCGTCTTTCCCAATTTTTCCCCTCAGTTCCAGGGATCGCGACCTCAGCTTGAACAACAGTGACCCCCCAAAGGTGCCATCAAGGTACTCTTTAAAACCTGGCTTCTCTTTATCTACCTTCTCTTATGTCTACATGTGATGTAAGGGATATTTTTATATTGCCACCAAGCGTCCAAGCGTAGTCACACTTTTTTGAGCTCCTACTGTTTCCTAGTTTTCAACTGGACATGTTTTGATTTATCAGCTGAAACTTGCCATACATATTCCTTATCAGTTGTGCATTGTTTTGATGTGACTTTGAAGAAAAAGTCTTTCAACATATTTGTGTTTTTTTAACAAAAAAACTCTGAAATATACTGAATATTTTTTCAGTTTGAATTCTTTCCTCATGTGCAAAGTTGATCCGGAGTATGTCACCTATTGTTCTGAACCAGATTGACTGTGAAACCTATTTGCCATTCTATTCACTGCTAATTCGAAGACAGCTATCTCACACTTGATGCCATTAGATTCATGAGTTTCAATTACTGACATTTAAAATGTGTTTGTTTAATTACACCTCAGATGAGATCCGTTCAATCAACAACACAATGGAACATGTCAAGCACAGGCCTAAAGCATATGTTTTTAAAACCTTGAAAAAAGAAAGAATACCAAAACCTGGATTTTGTTTTACCAACAACAGCTCAGATAAAATATACCAACTAAAGGGATTAAAAATTCAACACAAACAAGCATTAAGACCAAACCCGATTAACTCTGGTGTGAATACCAACAACATTCATGTAATCAGCACAGATACTACTATTCATTCCCCGATTACCTCAATTGTAAACTTTTCTACTGTAAATGCCAGATCTGTAAGGAATAAGATTCCTGATTTTGTAGAACACATCGTCAATAACAAAATGATTTCCGAGATCAAGGAGTGGGGGTGAGGGCGGCCCGAGTCGCGCGTTGGCCATTTGGTTACTGAAACTTGGCTAACTGATCAGGACAGTGTAATTGTTTCAGGACTTTCCTGTGAAGGATATATTTTCAAGAGTGCCCCTAGGATTAATGCTAGGACTGGAGGTGGAATTTGTCTCATGTGCCGAGAGAATATACAAATTAAAACCTCAACCCAAGGAGACAAATTCTCTTTTGAATATGCCGAATGGACTATATGCTGGGCTGACACCGACATCCAAACTGTAGGTGTATATCGACCACCTTACTCCAAAAATCTCGACCAGTGTTTTCTTTGAAGAATTTTCTGTGTACCTTGAATCCATTGTTATGTGTTCTGAAAACTCCTTATCATCGGTGATTTTAATATACATATGGATGACAACAATGACAGTGATGCTAACAAGTTTATGAACCTCTTAGAAACATTTGGTTTACAACAACATGTTACTGGGCCTACTCATACCTCTGGACACACTCTTGATCTTATCATCACAAGATGTACTAATGACTTCCAGCTTTCTGAGCCATTAATCCCATTGAGATTATCTGACCATTCATTTGTTGAGTGCACACTATGTGTTTGAAAACCATCACTGACACGTAAGGAAGTAACGCTTCAAAATCCAATCAAATTGACATTAACAAGCTCAAACGTGACATCGAAAAATCAGATTTGTGTAATTCTCAGTGTGCTAACCTGGATGATCTGGAAAAATCATACAACAACACATTACCTTGTCTATTGGATGAGCATGCCCCTCTGAAAACAAACAAAAAAAATAATTATTCGCCCAAATATACCCTGGTTTACCAATGAACTGAGAAATCTGAAAGTTAATCGTTGAAAGCAGGAGCGGGAAGATCTAAATCTTACAATGATGAAGCAGCATATAAGACTATTCGTAATCAGTTCTCCAACAAACTAAAAGATTCCAGAAAATCTTACTACACAACATGTGTTGAAGCTTGTAATGGTGGCAGCAAAAGACTGTTTAAAGTTGTTAAAAATCTGTGTACAGAAAAACAAAGTGTGTCATTTCCACCACACGGTGACCCATCAAACCTAGCTGATCAATTTGGCGAATTCTTCATCCAAAAAATAAAATTGATTCAGGAAAAAATTCAGAACATAAATGTGGACAAAATTGACATCAGAGACCATCAGAAAAAGAGCCTTCAACTTTTCGACCATTAGAAATCCACGAGGTAACCAAATTAATAAAAGAATCCTCAAATGCCTCATGTCAACTTGACCCAATGCCAACATCTATTGTCAAATCATGTGTAGACTCTTTGGCTCCTGTAATCACAAAAATAATCAACATGTCTCTGCTAGAAGGCTATGTGCCTGATGCGTGGAAAATAGCAATTGTTAATCCTCTTCTGAAGAACCAAGGTGCGGAACTTGTGTTTAAAAACTTCCGACCAGTGAGTAACTTACCTTTCGTCTCTAAGCTGTGTGAAAAAGCCGCAATTGACCAGCTAATGTTACATAGTGATATGCATGCTCCATTACCGGCCAACAAGTCTGGATGCAGAAAATTTCACTCGACTGAAACGGCATTACTCAAGGTTCAGAATGACATCCTCCTTAATATAGAGTCTGGAAGGGTAACATTGCTTGGTCTTTTAGACCTTAGTGCTGCTTTTGACACTGTTTGTCATAAAACTCTGCTAGAGAAAAGGAATTCGGATTTTGGACTTAATGGTGTAGCTGCTAGCTGACTATCATCATACCTCAAGAATAGACAGCAGCATGTATCAATAAACGGTAATCTGTCAAAAGACTTCAATCTTGAATGTGGAGTCCCACAGGGCAGTTGCCTCGGTCCTGTTCTGTTTCTGCTCTATATTTCAAAAATGTTCACCACCATTGAATCTCACCTGCCTGACGTCCATGGTTATGCTGATGACACACAGGTCTATTTCTCTCTTCGACCGTCAATCAAGGATCAAACTAAAGCTCTATAAAGATCTAGAAACTATTGAATCATGTATTTCGGACATTCACACATGGATGGTTTCAAACAAATTACTGATAAATGATGATAAGACTGAATTCCTAATTATTGGTTCACGACAGCAACTCATTAAAGTTGACATCAATTTAGTGAAGGTAGGAGATTCCTCCATCAGTGCAAGTAACAGTGTACGGACCAGTGGACAGACCTGTTACAAATATGTGCAATAAGGCTTTCAGGGGTCTATACAAAGTTAAACAGATAAGATAGTTCCTCACGAAAGACTCCACAAAAACCCTAGTTCATGCCTTTGTAACTTCACATTTGGATTATTGTAATGCCTTACTGTTCAACCTTCCACAATATCATTACTCTCGCCTGCAGAGGGTACTAAATGCATCAGCCCGAGTGGTATGTAGGGTATCACGATCTCAACACATCTCTCCTGTTCTGAGGTATATGCACTGGTTGCCAGTCAAGTACAGAATAATTTTCAAAACTTTATTATTAGTTTTTAAGATCCAAGAACAACATGTCACCAGCCGTACTTTGAAGAACTCCCTAATACCAAGAATGCCTGGCCCTCAATTGTGGAATAATTTACCAGAACACCTAAAAAGACTGTCAAATGTCAACCTGTTCAAGAAAGATCTCAAAACATACCTGTTTCAAAAAGCCTATAAGTAATGTTGTTGACTGTAAGATACTGTATATATTCCGTTTGTATATTTGCACGAGCTCAGTAACATGTACAGCGCCTTAGAATATGGTTCTACACCTTCTGAACTATAATTTTGGCGCTATATAAATGTGTATATTATTAAGAACTCAGCAAATATAGGTGCGTGGGGGCAGAGTGACGCTGTGTACTAAGACGTACTGCACGTCGTTGGTGCACTTGTCTTTAACCAATGCTAACACTGCGCGTTGGTAGTTAGTACTTTGGGGTGAGTTTCAATTGTTCGGTAGTTCTCTCCATGTACTCTGGCTTCCTCCACCCGTAATTTTGTCCGACACGGGGCAGCCCTGGCTGTCGAAAGTGTCATTAAACCCCAATGAATAAATAAACCAATAAGTAAATAACATCGACAAAACCAACATCAACGGTTCTGTTTTGGGGTTGTATATAAGGTGAGACCTGAAAATTCTGTATTTTGTGCCACAAAGAAATACAGTTTGAAAGTTCTGAAAATATGTTACTGAAGTGGATGCAAATCTTTTTTCAGTTTTGTACTCTCTTACCGACTATCACAATTAAAATAGGTCACATATTAAGCAGTTATCAAGTGAATACTTCTCAAAAGAACTCTGATACAAATATTATTTCTCCTGAAAAATAAAAAAATGTGGGAGTAACAGGACATCAGATAACAAGCAATTAGAAATGATATAGACTGTAAATCTTAAAACAACACAAGATTTTGGTGTGAAAATAAAAGTGGGAGAAACAGGACGTCCCCAATTAAAATATACCGTTTAAAGGATCCAAGGAGAACCAGTTTTAAGACTTTTATGCTTTACCATTCGTTGCAAGTGGAATAAATTGTTTACTGCGGTTGTGAAAAAGTACTTTTAATAAGTTTTACTTTAATAAATATCGAAGTTAGAATATACAGTTTGAAGGTGTGTTTTCTTAATAAGTATCGCAAGTGAGATAGTCTTTTTGTTACAGTTGAGAAAAGTTATTTTTTCAATTTGAATTTTGTACCAAATTCCGCTCTTAGCAGATATAATTTACTAAAAAAGAGAATTGTTTTTATCTCTTTACTTTCTTGCTACTTATCACATGCGTACAGGTCTATTTGCTACCAGGCGTCTATCCAGGTATCCTGTTCTATGTAATCGCCATCTACAGCAACACAAAACCATGCGGAAAATGAAAATCTGTTCCGCACATATGTGCAGAACGGAAATCGTTGATGGACTATTTTTAAATAGAAGCTTTCACCAAGTGTGGTGTGTCATCTATAATTTAATTAGCTAATAATTCAAGATTTTTAGGTTGACCGTGGGGATTTGAGGGAGGGGCATGCCTCAGGCTACACTACTATTTGTTGCACTTACCGTACTATTATAGTAAAATTGGACAGATATTTTTTGACCGAATCGCAACTACTTTTTGTTTCCTGACATGTTATCGGCTGACATCCGAAGAATAAATAAATGTTCCACAGCGCATTTAATAGAATAAAATGAAAGCATAAATGTTAATTCTTGTAATGATTATGCGGTAAATACAGTGTTGTTTGTGGGGGCATAGTATGCATTAGCTAATATTCTCTGATTAGTCCTTCCGCTAACAGTTACACACTGCTTGACAAATCTTGTAATTCAAAACGGTTTAATTGCTGTTTTGGAGTTGTTTATCCACCGTTGTTATGAGTACCTGTTTTGTGTGTAACGTTATTATTTTCTTGAGACTAGTAGTCTGGCTACCGACTTTGAGCTTGAGAGCTGAATGTGAATAAATATTTAGCATTGACAAGCGCTTTTAGTGAGATAATTGCCCCATGGTCATATGCTTTACGACATTTTGTGGAGAATCCTGGCAGACTAACTTTAGCTTAGTTGCTATCCAAAAATGGACAAGATTCCAGAAAATGTTTTACAACTTATCAGAAGTCTGAAGGTGGAAAATTATGTCACTGTCTTGGCGAATCGAAGAAAATGAAACTTCTGTGAGTGTATCGTTCAGATGGAATAGTTGTCAGAGGAGCGAAAAGACAAACGTAGGCCAAGAGCCAAGACGTAACGAGACAACAGATGCAAAATGGTGGATTTGGAACGAAGGGAAAAACACTCGTCCAAATGCGACGGCACTGCAAATTGAGAAAGTGAACGGACGGTGGAAATTAATGTCGCGGAGAAAAAGAAGCATTTAATGTGGGTACCACCACACAAACTCACTTTCTGTTTTTGAATTATGTCCGTGTGAATGCTGTTGTCAAAACAGCAGACAGACAACCCCAGTGTCGAAAGCATCATACCGAAAATTCTACTCAGACTATGCCTTCTTCATATTGTGCAGGAAGCAACGTTTATGAAAATTTAGTCACATTTTCGGAACTTTTTCAAAATGCTCAAGACAGTTTCGAAAAACGCACTTCACATTATTTTTAGAGACACAAACAAATCGAGAGCAGTGGCAAAATAAACCGTTTAATCAAAAAGACAAATAAAACTATTCCTCATGTCGAAAAACGTCCTCAAGACCAAGTATACTATTCAAAAAAGTAGGGTATATTTGATATAAGTGAGATATATGAAGAAATATATATATATACTCACCCAAAAAAGAAAGTGTGCATTGCAGAAATTGATCAAACTCCCAAAAAATAATTTCGTAGGTGTAAAGAGTGTTGACCTGTTCATGAATAAGTTATATTGAACACAAAAACAGCTTTCCCCGTTAAAATTGCATTACCGTTAAATGACGTGCTGCACGTTTGTGAAAAGGCATGTTTTGCACATGTAGAGTCTGAAAATTCATGCAGCAGTGTGAATCCTTGGGTATTTAAACATTAAAGTAAGGCCTTCCTATCGTTCACATTCACACTTGCACTGCTGTTAAAACGACTCCACATTAGCATGCCAAGATTGACAATGAATCAACGTCTCCTTGCCCTGGGTATGATTAGAGCTGGCAGAACACACAGAGAGGTTGCCCAGCATTTGAACTGCCACCGTAACACTGTAGACAGGCTAGTCCATCGACATGCACAACATGATGACGTTCGAGACCGACCCCACTCTGGCAGACCCCGAGCTACCACCCCTGCACAAGATCGGTATATCCGTGTCGTCCATCTCCGGAACCGGCAACAAACGGCAACGACAACAGCCAGGAACATCCCTAACCTGAGACGGATACATCCTCAAACAGTAATCAACCGGCTGAGAGAATACGGCTTACCTCCTCGAAGACCTGCAATTCGTCCGATTTTGACGTTATGTCATCGTCGTGATCGACTGCAGTGGTGTAGAGTAGGGGTAGGGTTAGGGTTAGCCTAACCTAACCCTAACCCTAAACTAACCCTAACCCTAACCTAACCTAACCCTAACCTAACCTAACCCTAACCCTACCTAACCTAACCCTAACCCTAACCCTACCTAACCCTAACCTAACCATACCCTAACCCACTTCCATGCTAACTTGTTCGCTTCCATGAGGCGGCGATGCACAGCAGTAGTCGATGCAGATGGAGGTCATACCAGATATTGAGTGTGTGACTTTAGTGTTGGACCCTTAGTGTCTTTGACTCTCCATGGCACCAAGAGAATTCGTCATAGCATAATGAAATTTCTCGTGTTGATCACAAATTGATTCATCTGTGATTGAAAAAAATTTCCATGAATGAAAATGATATATATCTTTTTTTAGGGTTATTTTTTAGCATGCACACTTTCTTTTTTGGGAGAGTATATATTTATCAAAAAGACAGTTGATGCATTGCACTGTGATATTTGGTGAATGATTTCGGCGATAGTTGGGTGTCTGACAAGCACACATTCCACGCACTGAGCTGTAGAAGACATGGACGGTCAGTCAGAGAATTTACCATATTAAGTCCAAGACCTTAATACCTTGTAAATCTTCCTCGGTTCACGAGACAAGTGCGGATACTTCTCAACAAACGTCCAATATCAGCTTGTCGGGTGTTATTCCATTCTTCTCGTAGTGCAGCGGCGAGTTCCTGGACATTGGTGGGGGCTGTTGGCATTGTCGTAAGCACCTGCCAAGCATATCCCAGACGTGCGCAAATGGTGAAAGGTCTGGACTAAGTGCTGGCCAAGGCAGTGTAGTGATGTTCTGCTCCTGGAGGAATTCTGTAGCGATACGGGTCATGTGTGCTCTTACATTGTCATCTTGGAAATTGAATAGACGGCTGTGATGTCGCGCAAATGACACCACATGAGCTGCTAACATGTTGTATCGGTAGTACTGCCCTTGGATGACTGTAATGCTGTTCTGCTTGTCATGGTTATGCCTCCCCATACCATAACCGATACACCACAAAAACGATCGTGCTGCCTAACGGTTACGTCATGGTATCGTGTGGTCTGTCGCCGCCACATTCTGTTTCGCCTGTCGTGGAAGTCGAGAGTGAACCTGAATTCATCGGAAAACATGACGTTGCTCCACAGACGATTGTCCCAGTGCTGTCGTCCTCGACAACAATTACGTCTTGCTGCGATGTGACGTTCAGTCAAACATGGAATTATTCGAGGTCGCCGAGCGTACAAATTCCAGCTCTGTAGGCGATTTCGGGTAGTCTGACCACTGGTTCGCACATCTGTCGATCGGTGCAGCAGCTGTCCCATTTCATTTCTGAGGCACGTTGATGGCTGCTATGTAATGCTGTGGTTTGGATGAAACGATCCTGGTTAGCAGTTGTCGCCCTTGGACGACCTGATCGACGTCTGTCATCAACATTGCCTGCCTGACGGCAGCGTGACCACAACCTGCTAATCACCGATTGAGTAATGTTGAGAATTTGAGCCACTGCAGTCTGTCTGTTGCCAGCTTCCAACATGCCAACGGCACGTAAACATTCGCCACGTGTCAGTCCTTGCATACCTCACCATTTACGTTTCGACCGATTTTGAGCCACTGCAGTCTGTCAGTTGCCAGCTTCCAACATGCCAATGGCACGTAAACATTCGTCACGTGTCAGTATTCGCTTACCTCAAAATTTACGTTTCGACCAGAAACTATTGAACTAGTTTATACCAAGAAAAGAACGACGAGACCTCCGAAAAAGCCCGTCCAGTACAAATGAACATTTCAAAACGTAGCCCACAGACATTAACACGGTGCTCGCATGACAAACTTCCATGAAGTTTTCGTAGGCCGGTGACATTCATGATCCACACTAAACTTGGTAATATATTGATGTGTCCAATCACGCGTATCCAATACCATTTTCCGAAAATATCAACATCAGTATGGATATCCTCTACTTTTTTTGAATAGTATAGAAAATCAAAAAAATAAATTGAATAAAAATTCAAAAATTAAATAAAAGAAATAATAATGACGAGAGACATAATACAAAACGTAAACATATCCGAAGGGCAGAAAGACAAACTTTGTAAAGCATTAGAAAATCGAGGCAAAGTGGGGAAATTGGAAGTAAGTCATCAAGACTTGAGCAATTGATGCGACAATGTTGCATTAACTAAAATGCAAATCAATAGAACAGCCATCACCATATCTGTGGGTTTGGGTGCTGCTCGAAATTTGTCTCTTTTATTGACCGTGGCCACCATTCTAGCCGTGTTGGCGATAGAGGGTGTTGCTCTTGCAACTGGATTGTTGAGCACGGTCAGAAAGTTCGTGAATAAAAAATTAGCATTGAAGGCCGAGAAACACAAAAAGATCAAAGTATTGGTTGGCGCGAAAATAAAGTCAACAAGGTACATGATATTGGCTTTTCTGAAGGACAGAAGGATTACCGATCGGGAATATCACTACATTCTCGACAAAATGGATAAACTCGACGTGTTGAAAGAAGGAATAAGATTAAAGTCTCATCAGATTCTTAACGATGATATGAAACATAATCTGGTAGAAAAAGGTAGACAAGAAGCCAGAGTATCCTTTCATAAACTCTTGGGAGAAAAATAAAGATCCAGAAATACTCACAGGTTTAAAACAAACATATTGATACTATGTAGATTAGACAATAATAAGAACAAATAAAATTAAAAAACATTAAATTAACAAAAACAACGCAGTGCATAAAATTAAGAAATACGGGCACTGATAACTAGCGTACTGGGTGCAAACTAAAAATAATAGGCAGATGTTTCGCAGCATTTGTAAGGTTTGTGGTTCGACCAAAACTCAATTCGTCAAAAGAGGTGGAGAAATGGTCAACAGACTCCTCAATAATCTTTCCTTCGAAATGCATCTGCAAGGACAACAGTTGACGGGACGAGGCATGACATTGAACAAGAGACTGGATAAAGATCTGACGCCGAAATCGTGGAGCAAACTCATTAATAGAGGTGCCTAGAATCACAATCTCTGTTACGCAAAGTATCCCGACACGAAGACTCGAAACGTTGTGTGTGACAAAAACATGTTGACAGACTTAAACAATAAGTCAGTCTTACGATGAGAGAGAAACAACACGAACGTTCGCTAGTCGATAAGCTCATCAGTCTGAAACGTCGATTTGGAATGGTAAATAGAAAAAAACAATTCACTCATGTATTAGCAAATGAACTGCATAAGCTCATAATGCACACATTTCGAAAGGGAAGAGTTTTCATGAAAGGATTGGATCAGGCGTGGGCAGCTAATGTGGTGGACATGCAATCGTTATCGAGATACAATGGAGGCCTGAAATATCTACTGACGGTCATAGACGTGTTTTCGAAATGCGGATGGATGAAAGCATTGGAAAATAAATCGAGAACGAGTGTGGCCGAAACTTTGGAAAATATCTTCATGGCCAACTCCAATAAGAAATACTTGAATGGCTTAGACAGTTTGGTATATTTGACTATAACAGGGAGGAGAAATTTTATTGTCACTGATATTATAATAAATGAGGAAAATAATAATAATAAAAAAAAATAATTAAAACTAGAGTGAAAACAAAAAAAGAAGAACCTTTTCATCCAGGATTCCTCTGAAACTTATTTTTGGATTCGCCGAAGATTACGACAAATTCGTTTATGGATTAAAACATACTAGATCGTAAAATGACGCCAATGCCATTGTGAGTGCTCCCACAACAGATGATGGAAAGGTGCATCTGAGCAAGGTGTCATGGTTCATTCCACACATACAACCGAATGACAAGGAAAGAATGAAATGCTTCAAGATCATTGAATCGAATACCAGATTACTGGTGGTATTCAAAATGAGACAGTGCGATGTCGCAAACTTTATAACATTGACTCAGTTTGATTGGAGATTGTCAATGAAATATTCCTTGGAAATACCGCATTTCATTATAGTAGGATTTCAGACAGACAGGATCGGATCTCAAAAAAAAAAAGAATTCATCTCTATTCGATCATTGCAACTTGAGGAACATGCAGGTGGTTTTCAATTCCATGAGATATCTGGTCATAGATTACACCTAAATTGAGAGGAACATCTTTTTAAGGATGTACGGCGATGCCGCAGACTTCAGATCGAAATATCATCACGTGGACGAATTGATAAGCAATCCAAATGTAACACCCACTGAATACAAGATGATTTATTTCCTATCCGTGGTCAACGTCAGCAAACAGAGTGAGAAACTCAAGAAAACCACCCATACGTCATTAACTGGAGATCAGGTAGATTCGTGATTCCATTACCTCCCATGTCCAGATCGTCGTTCATTACATCGCAAGTTTTCTCCACTTTAGTGTCATCTACATATTTTCTGCTTCTACACTCGAATATTATTGCCGATCGTCCTTGAGACCGAAAAGTTTGTTACCATTAATGTTGATGCCGGATTCCATCATTCAACCCAATCTTTCGTTTACATAGAGATTGGTTGCATGCTTTTCATGACAAGTCTGAGATTTTATGAGAGCAGAATCTATGTAGCCTTTATCGACTGCGGTCAATTCGGAATTGTCGTCGTTGATTTGTGCCAGATTGACGATCTTATTGAATCAAGCCCGCAGATCGTTCTTTGTTTCATTTTTCTCATCATTCAAGGCATCGACATTCTTTCGACCTGCGACATTCACGTATTGTTTAGTTGCGGTATCTCTGGGTTTCTCGTGTTCTCTAGGATTAGATATCTCGTAAGAATTCGCATCGACTTTAGAATTCCTCATTTTTGGAATGTAGCATTCTCACAGATATCGGCCGAGACGTCTGTGCGAACCATCAGCATAATTTTGTGTGACTGCATTGCTCGAATCCACCAGAACTGCCATGTTCACCAATTGTTTTGATTTCAAGTCATGTTTTTATCCACGTAATTATCTCCCATGTACTTCTCGAAATCTGCAACTCTGATCTGTATACTTTTTGGTCACAGTGTCGCTGAAATCAATAAGTTCAGAAATGTTATAAAGCTTGTGATTATTCATGTTCAGCGGTTCCTTTCGAGGTTGGTATCTCCTCACAAAATTATCGTTGAAGTATGCAAAAAACATTCTTCCATCACCTTCAATGGCGATCTTTCTTTTTTCACGACTTCATCAGATCTTCCAAATTGATCAAATGTCGTTTTTTTTTATTTTCTATCTAATATTTTATTATTATTATTTTATATACCTTATATATATGTGACAATTTTTTTTCTTTCAATGAAATTTATTGAGAATGTCTTGCGAATGACCATCTCTTGAGATTGTAGCGGCACAAGTGTCCACAAAACACTTGATCGTGAGGCTGCATACGTTTTGCATTGAAATATATCAACGATTTTAAATAATCCAGCAATTCCTTGAGTGGTGAGATTCTGTAACTGTAGAAATAATAATAATTTTATCCCACGTTCTTAAACCACGCCACCCAATGAGTGCCATCGCACGAGCAATCGTCTATATTCAAGATTCTGAATCTAGATTTTCATCAAAGATTGATTTTTGTAGTTCGGTTTTGAAACGTTTTTCTAGGCTGACTCTCCGTGTGACGAGACGAATGTCAGTCTTTTTCCTGATGTTTTCCATCCATTTTCCGTGTGTGGAATTGTTCAGAAGTTTAAAAAAAAACTTTCTCGAATTCGGTCATGGCCTGCATTCTCTAATTCGTATTAATATCTATGTATTTCTTCATCCAAGGTTCTTCGTCGAATTGGATGAGGCGATGTATGACTAATGTCCTGTCGTAATCTATGTAGAGTTTCAGATTTTCACAGTAGGTTACGTATTGCTGTTTAATTTGGAACGAGGTTTTGGACTTTGTTCACTTTCATTTGTTCGGATTGCAACATATAATCATTTTTTTTTCGATCGTGTAACATTTCGGGATATTCTAGATCCACCTCTAGAAAACAGGGATAGTGTCTCCATTTTTTCATTTCCTCGCGTTTCTCCACCCATTTGAAATTTCCCGTTGGTAACGGATGACGCATAGCCCAAACCATATGAATTATTAGCATCTAGATATGGTATATGTTTTTACTAGGTTCTCGCACGCCGAATTCTTCTACCATGTAGTAATTGTTTTTCTTTTGCGTATCTGTGAGATATCATCGACACTCCGCCTCTCACACCCTTTTCGAATATGAGCAACATGTTCGCGTCGGATAATAATTCCAAGTGAATTTCAATCGTCTTCAACAGAGCATACAGATCGCAATAATCTCATGGATTTCATGGCGAATATTTTCCACACTGTTTGAGCGTGCTCATAGTCGCCATCAGAAATGTCAGCGTTGTATAACTTCGAATAAAAATGATCTTTAGAAGGTAGCATCGACTCGTCGAATCTATGCAAACAATCCATGTAATCATAGGGAAAGTCTCCTTTCCGCAATACGCTCTCTAATTGGCACTCGCCTCGAAAGTGTTCGTTCGTGATCACAAATTTCTCCTTCCCAAAATTACCGACTAGTTTCTCGAGTCTTGTCGACCTGAATTTAAAACTATCTATAAAATGTATTTCTCTCTTGATATCGACTGCTGACATCTCTCCGTCTATTTTTCGTCTTTCGACTATCCATTTCGCAAAAGAAATATATTGTCTTCGCTCTTCACGATACAGATTACATATCCTTTGCTAACTCTACTGAGATTCTTCACAAATATCTATGTATATCTTTTGAGAAAGAAACGAATATATATAAATGTATATAGCTCCGCCGGAGGATCGTCCGATTCGAGCTTTCTTTTGAAAATTATCTCTCGTCCGAGAGATCTCCGCCGAATCGAAGATCACCGCCGAATCGACGAAATCTGTCGATCACACACTTTATAAAACAGACAAAAATTAGATGTTTTCGCACATTTTCACATGTTGACACGTTCGCATCACTCACTTAGATTTCTCACCCAAAGTGGGGTTGATAGCCACGTGACAACATGCGACATTTCGACCCAAAGCTGTTTTTGTGTAAAAAATCTGTCATTTTCAACTCAGTTTCGGAAGCTTTCGCGTATATCCACTGTCATCTTGTGACAAAATACTATGAATTCTCTGACATGGCTCGAACTGGACGATCCCGAAATTTGCTAAGATTTTTATTTTCGCTCAATCTTCGAGAGTTCAGATTCCTTACTCGAAAATGTCGCGTGTTGTCTCGTGGTATACGAGTCCATTTTCTGAGAAGTCTCGTATCGGAGGTTTTTGGTCTTAAGGTGATTTCTCGAGAAAATAAGGCCGAAAATTCCGAGAAGTTAATCAGGGTTTTTAGTGGGCTCGAATTGTCTTTTATACTCTACTATTTCCCATGTGGAGGATCGGTAGCACTGTGTGCTAAGGCGTATTGCACGTTCAAGCTGCACGTTCCTTCATCTTCTGTTAACTCTGCTTGACCAGTGTTAGGAAGTTGGAGAGGAGAGTCTTGCAGTTGCACGCTGCTATTTGGTGGTTCTCTCCGGGTACGCCGGCTTCCACCATCACTAAAACTGTCAGACATGATGTTACCCTGCAATCATGCATTCCATTGAAAACAGTACAGTAGTAGCATCCTCTTGAAGCATTTCAGGGACGTTAACCGACCTTTGAAGTTGGAATTCTTTCAAATTAACTCAAGCCCCCCCCCCCCCCCCCCCCCCCCCCACACACACACACACACACAACACAAGTCTATAATGCTTAACAAATCGGGTATCGTCTGATAAATATAGTATGGAATTTGTGATTCTTTCAAAGGTTATTTATGACACTAGACCGAATTCTTCATTAGATTAAACATATTTTTATTTACTATTTAACAATGCAAATCAAGATGCTTACCACTCAGAAGCCCCTCCGTTCCTCTACAATGACTAACAATTTACAATATGGCAGAAAGTATTCCATAAATAACAAAATAAAACAAAATACAAAATCTAAATATTATAAACATTATAGACAAACACAAATTAAACTGAGAGAGAGAGAGAGAGAGAGAGAGAGAGAGAGAGAGAGAGAGAGAGAGAGGAGAGAGAGAGAGAGAGAGGGGGGGGGGATAAAAAAATAGAATAGAACGAAAAAAGAAAACATCAAATAATACAGCATTAGATCCAGTGATGATGCCCTTCACTCACCCATTTGCATTCTATAGTAACTTGCTCCGTAATGTGAGTCTCAATTAACATCTTGGTTACTGCCACTAAGCATAGGTTTTCACTTCTGGGGATGTTCACACAGCAGTTTCGACCTCCATTGCGTGGCCAAACCCTTGATAACCTTACTTTCGCCATGGGTACACTATCACAGTGGGAGTTTCAAGTCTCTCCGCGATAGCATACCCATGGCGGAAGTCAGGTTATTTCTATTATATCCTAGAGGGCACAATTTTATAGAGAACATACCTAATTATGAGGATGTAGATCGAATCTGTGTGAGACACGAATGAATTTTTGAACAGATAAAAAAATAGATATATTACTACTTTCGGGTAATGACCGGCTTCCATATAATAATAAAACAGTTGAATTCCAGGTGGCTGTGAATTTTGACAAATCACCGATGAGGGTATTGCGAATATCAAAATTCAAGGAGCACACGAAGGTGATCAGATAGACCAAGCTCTAGAGTGCCCGAGTGAACGACTTTAACTTCTTCATTTTGCCTTACCAGTTGCTTGGCAAATGAACACTCCTGACACAAGTTTCATAAGTATAGTATGCGAAAAATACTCAATTCATAGCCACTGTCCCTTGTAGCGTGTATACGCTGACTGTTTTTTCTTGAAGCTAACAGCCTAGAAATGAAAGCAACCATTATTCCATGTGACCCCGGCAAAGATCGCTAAGGGTGTTATTGATTCCTATATGCATTACAGGAACAAACCAGTATATTGTGTGGGCCACCTATTTTGTCTCTTAAGTTCCATTGCCACAAGTGTGTTCAATGATGTTATCAATACGTTCAAAAATAAACTCTCCATTCACATTCGAGATACACTACGAAGTTGTTGCATTGCTTCTGATGCCCTAAATTTAGGTCGCTCCTGCCCCAGATTATCAACTCTCGAAAAATCACTGTGCGCACTTATGGATTTGGTACGGTAGCCAATCTGGTTTCTTTGACAATCAATATTTGTGATTACAAATTGCCTGTATGACAAGGTAAGACTGAGACGCCATACCAGCATCTTCTTCATTCTGTTTTTTGTGTATTTGGATACTTTCGATATTCATTTGCAGAAGCCAATATTTTTCGTGGGAGCAGAACGGTCTGACTAAATTCATTTCAAGGAGACTTTCCATATCTTTCCGAAAACTCGTACAGTTCTAAAAATTAGTAAAAACCAATTAATATCGTAATGAAGTACGGATTAACCACTGACCTCGATACGGCTGGATTACTGGGACGATCATTGGTCACGTGCACAAAAAGTGGCTCCATCGCCGCCATTTTGGAAGGTTGCTATAAATAAGGTTCTGCTCTACAGTTTCGTACTATTGCGCAGGCCATATGTTGAGACTAATGCCTTGTGAATTGGAGATATATTTTGATTATCTGATATATGATTACATTAGGGTATTTACTGGACAAGAGACTTTAAAGCTGTAGTTACAGAGTTGGAGTCGGATGCATAGGGGTAAATTAACAGAGGAACTATGGGAAGCAGTGGCTTCGAAAAATTGGCTATTTTTTAAAATGTCCTTTTTACACGTGAGTTGTAACTAAAAAATGAAATGGAAACGTATAATTTTTTTTCACATTTTAAGGACAAGTGATTATATACTCCAGGGTTAAATATGTGAGGGCAGTAGAAACATTCTGCTTTTGGGGCTGCTAGATGGCTGAAAATGACTGGTATGGGCCTTTTGTCATGCAGTTTTGCAGGTTGAAGTCTTGCATTTGACAATAAATTATTTCACTTACATTCCGAATGTTTCTTTTTACTTAGTCAGATATTTTTTCTGTTTTTGAGGATTTGGGAAATGTAATACATGTTATGGGTTTTAGATAACTAAGTTAAAGAATATTCGCGTCTGAAGAGAGTGTGTGGCATGTCAGTTTTTGGAAATGTCTGGAAAACTGTGAGGGGACGGGGGGGGGGGGGGGGGGGGGGGGCTTAGAGCATTTTGCGTTCGGTGTCAACTCTTGAACCAGGAAGTTCTTTATTTGTAATTGAGTTGTAAATACACCATTTTTAGCTCAACTTTTGCGAAGCCAAATTTGAGCTTTTGCCATGGCCCGTCATCCGTCTGTCCGTACGTCTACAATTGGATACGGCTCGGGCTAGAGGCCGTATTTATGAACCGATCTTTACGAAACTTCTTGGGTACCTTTGTTATGATCGTGGGACGAGAAGGAGTTTTTTAGGTGCGGTCCGAAATTCAAGATGACTGCCAGCCGCCATTTTGTACCGACGATGCAGAAATCTGTTTTTTGTACAGAACTTCCATATGAAAGCTCTGATTTGAATAATTTTTTGTATGAATGTTTAGTACCATGAGATACATTACATATCATACGGGTTTTTTTCTCGTGCTTAAAGTATGCAAATTAGACTAACTTTGATTTTTTTAGTGTTACTTTCAGCACTCTCAGTGCAAATGTCAATATGGCTCGGGATAGAGGCCGCATTTATGAACCGATCTTTACGAAACTTCTTGGGTACCTTTGTTATCACCGTGGGACGAGAACGAGTGTTTTGGGGTCCGGTCTGAAATTCAAGATGGCCGCTGGCAGCCATTTTGTTCAAAATTAGGAGCAATCAGATTTTTGCGCAGAACTTCCACATGAAAGCTCTGATTTGAATAATTTTTTGTATGAATGTTTAGTACCATGGGATACATTACATATAATACGGGTTTTTGTCGTGCATAAATTATGCAAATTAGGCTAACTTAGATTTATTCAGTGTTACTTTCAGCACTGTAAATGTAAATGCCAATTCGGCTCGGGCTAGAGGCCGAATTTATGAACTGATCTTCACAAAACTTCAAGGGTACCTTTGTTATCACAGTGGGATGAGAACGAGTGTTTTGGGGTCCGGTTCGAAATTCAAAATGGCCACTGGCAGCCATTTGGTACCGCAATTAGGTGTAATCAGTTTTTTGTACAGAACTTCTATATGAAATTTCTGATTTGAATAAATTTTTGGACAAATGTTTAGTACCATGGGATAGATCACATATAATACAGGGTTTTTTTCTCGTGCGTAAATTATGTAAATTAGACTAACTTTGATTTATTCAGTGCTACTTTCAGCACTTTAAGTGCAAATGCCAATACGGCTCGGGCTAGAGGCCGTATTTATGAACCGATCTTCACAAAATTTCTTGGGTACCTTTGTTATCACTCTGGGACGAGAATGAGTGTTTTGGGTCCGGTCTGAAATTCAAGATGGCCACTGGCAGCCATTTTGTACAAAGTTAGGTGCAATCAGATTTTTTTGTATACATGTTTAGTACCATGAGAGACACCACATATAATACAGGTTTTTTTTCTCGTGCATATATCATGCAAATTAGACTAACTTTGATTTATTTAGTGTTTCTTGCAGCGCTGTAACTGTAAATTCCAATATCGGGCTCGGGCTAGAGGCCGTATTTATGAACCGACTTCTTGGGTACCTTTGTTATCACCGTGGGACGAGAAGGAGGGTTTTGGGATCCCGTCGGAAACTCATGATGGCCACTGGCGGCCATTTTGTACCAAAATTAGGTGCAATAGTTTTTTGTACAGAACTTCTATGTGAAAGTTCTGGTCTGAATAAATTTTTGTATGAATATTTAGTAACATGCAGGCTTCTCAACAGTACCCTGTACTGGTGCCGGAATCGGAGGTACTCTGGCATTTTCGTGGTACCCGTTCTGATTCTCAGTACCGTCCGTACTCGGTACCAAAGATGCATATACAGACACCCGTAGATTGGCAGGATTTTTAACTAAAACTATTAGTATAGTATACAAGTTTTGCTTTACTGGTACAAAAGGACGCAGTCACCAATTCTTGGGGTGGATGTCCTCTAAAATGGGCTGCATGGGGTATAAACGATTGACTAAACTTGACTTTATCTCCATGTTATGTCACGATTAGCCATTGTGCATAAATATGTGATGTTAAACACCAATAAATAAATAAATATTAGTATAGTGTAGTTTGTAGAGGTAACTGTATGTATATTGTGCCTGCGTTCGCTTTGAACATAAATTCAGTATCAGAAGTGTGTGTGTGGGTGGGGGGGAGGGTCATATTTAGTACCATGGGATACATCACATATAATACAGGTTTTTTTCTCGTGCAGAAATTATGCAAATGAGATGAACTTTGATTTTTTCGGTGCTACTTACACACAGTAAGTACACATGTCAATACGGCTCAGGCTAGAGTCTGTATTTATGAACCGATCTTCAGGAAACGTCCTGAGTACCTTTGTTATCACCTTGGGACGAGACCGAGTGTTTCTGGGTGCGGTCCAAAATTCAAAATGGCTACCAGTGGCCATTTTGTACCGAAATTAGGTCTAATCAGTTTTTTGTACACTACTTCTATACGGCTCAGGCTAGAGGCCGTATTTATGAACCGATCTTTACGAAACTTCTTGGGTACCTTTGTTATCACCGTGGGATGAGAAGGAGTGTTTTGCGGTGTGGTCCGAAATTCAAGATAGCCATCAGCAGCCATTTTGTACCAAAATTAGTGCAATCAGTGTTTTGTACAGAACTTCTGTATGAAAGTTCTGATTTGAATAAATTTTTGTATGAATGTTTAGTAACATGGAATGCATCACATATAGTACAGGTTTTTTCTCGTGCAGAAATTATGCAAATTAGATGAACTTTGATTTATTCAGTCCTACTTATACACTGTAAGTGCACATGTCAATACGGCTCAGGCTAGAGGCTGTATTTATCAACCGATCTTCCCAAAACTTCTTGGGTACCTTTATTATTACCTTGGGACGAGAACGAGTGTTTCTGGGTGCGGTCCAAAATTCAAGATGGCTGCCAGTGGCCATTTTGTACCGAAATTAGGTCCAATCAGTTTTTTGTCACAACTTCTATACAGCTCGTATTTATGAACTGATGTTCACGAAACTTCTTGGGTACCTTTGTTTTCACCTTGGGACAGGAACGAGTTGGGGTGTCTTTGTTATCACTGTGCTGTGAGAACAAATATTTTTGGGTTCAGTTAGACCCACTCTGGGACTCAAAGATTTCTTTTCTAGTTTAGCATCTGACTGTCACCCACCTTTACAATACTTTACCTATACATTTGTTACAGGCTACGGTCAGTATTTATGTACTGACTGTTACAATACTTTATATGTACCTTTGTTATCAAGTCATTACCAAGATGTTTGTCATTGCTGTGTCACATACTATACATGTACATGTCTTAACAAGTTGAGCTACAGTGTCATTGACACTTTCATTTAAAAAAAATACTTTAATTATTACTTGTTTGTTTACAATTGTTAGAGATAGTTATCATTCAGCAGGTGATATTTCAGCACAACTGGAAGGAAATAAGTGGAAATTTTGTGAAATTTGTTGGTGTAGCGTAATTTCGCAACTTTTTGAATTTACAATATTCGCATCTGAAGAGAGTGTATGTAATTTTTGGAAATGCCTCGAAAACTGTCGTGTGGAACATAAACAATGTTCAACAGAAAAAAAGTTGGAGGTTTTCAGTTCCCCGACGCCTCACAGTCTCCAATCGCTTTTTGAAGAATATTCTTTGGTGTTTCCGAAAGGTGAATATGTTGATGATGTAGGCAGTTTTCCTGGGAATGGCAATTCGATGTTTACAAAATATTTGCGTTATTATTGACCAAAGCAAGTGCCGAGATTGAAAAATGATATAGAGTTATTAGATTGCATGCATGGTAAACGCCAACTTTTTTGATGAAGACAAAGCTGTTACGCTGTGGCGTAGCAGCTTTCACGACATCAAACGTCATGGATGGCCGGATATGGGAGAAGTTAGATTCCGCTCTACATTTTCACACTATTGCACAGGGGTAAAATTCTAAACAGGGGGCATATGTTGAAACTAATGCCATGTACATTGGAGATATTTTTAATATCAAATATATAAGTATGTTAAGCTAATTGTTGGTCAGGAGAATTTGAAGTTTTGGTCATAGAGTTAGAGTCTGATGTGCAGAGGTAAATTACCTGAGGAATTTGGGGAAACAGTGTCTTCGAAAAATTGAATATTTTTTGAAATGTCATTTTTATACGGAGTTGTTATGTATGTAACTAAAAATGGGACAGAAACATATTTTTTTCACTCTTTAGAAACAGAGTTACATGCTCCAGGGTTAGGTAAATGGGGGTAGTGGAAAAATTCTGCTTTTGAGACTGCTTGGTGGCTGAAAATGACTGGTATCGGCATTTTGTCGTGCAATTTCGCAGGTTCAAGCCTTGTATTTAACAATAAATGATTTCGCCCACATTCAGATTGTTTATTTGTACTGAGTCAGATATTTGTTTGTTTTCAGTGGGTTTGGAAAATGTAATACATGGTATGGGTTAGATAACTAAGTTAAAGTTTATTCCCATTTGAAGATAGTGTATGGCATGTCATTTTGGGAAATGCCTGGAAAACTGTGGAGCGGAACCTTAGATCGTTGATTGACTTGGCGCCATCTTGGGGTGGGGCAGTTTGAAAGACTACGTTTCTCGCTGACGTCCATCAACCCATTTGTGTGGAGATCGGGGGATTAACACTAAGACTTTTGGAGTTGAGTTACCACCCAGTGAATTACCATGATGTCTGTTAGAAAGTATAAAGATAATGTTGAACACCCAAAGGTCCATAAGCTGAAACATTCCCTTTGACACCATTGGACCTTCCACACGATCGACCATTGCACAGAATTTTATTATTTGCTGATTTTCTTTGAGGTGAAGAAGGAAGAATCAGGTAATGATTCCAGGATACCTTTTGCTGCAGTTCATCGGAGATGACCTATTAGCATTCTCCATCTCTCTGATTGTTTGGTTGAAATCAAACATATACACTGAGTATAAATCCACCCCAATGGCCTCTGTTTTGTCTTCAGGAAAATCACGATAAGTGCTTCAGTAGTGAAACAACGGTTTAACACTTCACCCAAAGGAACTCTCAAATAACAATGTGCGCATTTCACTTAAAATCTCTCTTCCAGCTCGTTCAAATGAGAGATAAGCTATACTTCAGCGGCAAAAAATCTAAGATAGTCCATATTATGTTTCATGTGTCATCTAATTGTTTAGGCAAACTGGAGGGGGGTAGATCAGTAGGCGGAAGTGCCGGCTGCAAGCCGAAAGTTCCTCTACGCGAATCCCGCCTGCGGCAACCGCGTTGTGTCCTTGGGCAAGACACTTCACCCTCTTTGCCCACGTGGGGGCACGGCGGCATTGTGCATTAAGGCGTACTGCACGACGATGGTGCACCTGTCTTCAACCCTGCTTGTCTGGAGTTGGTATGTTGGGGAGCTGACAGTTGCTCGCCGTTCCTCAGTGGTTCTCTCCGGGTACTCCGGCTTCCTTCACCCGTAAAACTGTCGTGGTCATGATTAGTCATTGTGCAGAAATATTTTACCTTAAACACCAACAAAAAAATAAATATAAGTTAGGTGAACTCGTTAACGAACAATCGCAATATACCGTGAATACAATGGAGTTTGATTGTAATTTATAGATTGACAATTAAGTATAATTATATTGCAACATGTGACATTTATCAAATGCGTCTTCATTCTTTCTTGGTATCAGAAGACATTATTTCTCAATATGTTAGTGTTGGTTGTGTGCGATTAGTGCGGGACCGACGTTGAAACTCTTCCCATTATCAGAAAATAACTGAATTTCTGTTTTAATGGATCCCGTTTTATTAAAGAAACTACGAGGAATAATTTCATGAGACTGAAGTGGATACGGTTACGGTGGTTAAATTTTGGAATGGATTAAATCTGGTATATCGCATTCATGTAATCCCGGGAATAATGTCGGCCTCAACACCACTTGCTGATTTGACGGTGGACATAAAAAGAAAAATGGATCGACCGACGCCAGTGCAGTCTCATCAAATGCAAAAAGAAGACGATTTGTTTCCTGCCAACGACTTTTTAAACACATCGTTTAAACACATAGAATTAATGAAATATGCACTAAAAATTGGCGGAATGTATTTTGAACCCCAAACGCCGGATTCATGGATGTTTCGTCGTTGTCTACAAAGACTTTACGTCATAATTATTCAAATTGTAGGTTGGGTGAATATTGTTAGATTTGTCGCCGTTATGGGAGATATGAGCTTGCCTCTGATAACAGTTATTCTGTTTGTCATATTTGATCACCTCGCACCTACACTTTTGTTGTATACATTCACTCGACACTTGAAAGAATTCGGCCGATTGACGCGGAGTTTCAAAGCACAGCAAAGCAATCGTGTTATCCGATATTATAAAGTGATTCTGATTTCTACCATGGCTATTCTAAATACTTTCGTTGTGATAGGTATATATAGACTTTATAATCTCGACTCTGACAGCCACGAAATGAAACAAATTATGACTCCATTTGATCCTTGCAAAGATGACAAGAAAATGCTATTCATCTGTATTACTATTATAAATTTAATTGGAATCAATCAGTATGCTACATGGTGGATGTGTTTTTGTCTCCTATGTTGGATCACTACGAATGAATTCAGTGACATTGCAAATAAGCTGACAAAAAACGAGCTTTTCATCGACTTTCAAGAAACACAGCGACGTCACTGTATTGCCTGCGGAGCAGTCAAACTGATTAATAGGAATTTTACACACGTGGTAACGTCATTGATTTGCCTCGATCTTGTCACGTTCTGGTCGATCTTGTTCCAGAGTCTCAACGCCCAAGAAGTCAGTATGAGTGTGTTCGTTCATATATTTATCATGGTGGGCAATCTGCTTTCTCTTTCATCCATATTCATGGTTGCAACACACCTGCATACTAAGGTAAGACTGAAGCGTAGAATTCGGAATTACTTCTAGTCACTCACGTGCATCGTTCTATTCAGTATATTTTAAATTCAGCCAATGTGTATAGCTACTATCTCAAAATAAGTAAGGTCGTAAACATCGCCCACCCCCCCCCCCCCCCCAAAAAAAAAAACACACACGCTACGTTTCCCGAAATTGTATGCAGCTAAATGTCATTTAAAATAACATCTTGTTAACCCTTTCGGTAAGATCACAAGAAACGATACTTGCAAAAAATATTTCTTGGATGACCAAACATTTTATGTATTCCAAAATATACACTTTGGCACCTCGTTGGAACGAGATCGACGAGCTCGCTCGAATAAGGATTCATATGCTATATTCGGGATGGGAATATTTCAAATAAATAATTAAATTGGAATGAGGTGGGTGGGAGGGGGGGGGGGGGGGTAAAAAGTTCTGGCTGGATTTCCCCCCTATGTTATGTGCAGGTTTAATATGGTAATGACAAATATGCAAGTCTTTGAGTTAGTAGCGTCCTTCTGATTTTTCAGTTTTGTTGCGTATTAACTTTCTCAGTCTTATGCAACGTGTGTCAACTCACAACCAAGGGAGCACTGGAGACATGTGCCTCTTCACTTCTTTCAACGGGCATGTTGAGAGAATGAATTAATAATGAATTAAAATTGGCGCACGTAAACATACCAATATACAGGTATTCTTGTAATATATTATTTGCAAATCCAAACAACATTTGGGCAAAGAATTCCACATTCGGTCGCTTCGGTCCGTTTCTTCTTCTTCATCCATCTTCCGATAGCTGAAGTAGAAGAAACGAGCAGGGCAATGGTCACTCAGCGGTATGGTCATCTAAACGAGAGACTATAATGTATCATGGCACATTTACCGATATACGATTATAACGTTTCTCACACTGCATTGGGCCAAACCATGATAGCCTTGAAAATGTGTGCCCCTCCACTTTTGACGAGTTTCCTCCGCTTCTGTGTTAACTCGGGGATGGGTTGCAGTTTTGTAAGAATTCGGCGATACTAAAGGTATAGTATACAAATGTTTCAAGTGATCCCGGATGTGGAGCAATGGCGAGAAGGTGACTTTCTTGTCGCGGGAGCTTTTTCTCTTATAAATGGATGTGAATTGCTGATTTATTGGGCCAATTGTATTTTACATGAATTGTAGTTGTTTGTCAGAATTTAGTGGTGCTAGATGAGACTATAGAATATGGACTAAGGTCTAATTGGTGTGGAATTTCTAAAAACAATAGAGAACGCTGTTACCTAACTTCGATGTACTCTGTCTTGTACACAGCTTGGAACACAGTTGTCGTTGTCATTGTCTACTTTCATTTGAGTAAGCACATGCATATGGCTGAGCATAGAGAGCATAGTGAAATAGTGGTCGTCGATACACGTGTACGAGCTGGTGAGTCCAGTGGTAACACATCGCTCGAACAGCAATTGAAGAAACCGAGAGAGGGTGACTCAGTCAGCTCACTTAGTGAGTCAATCCCAGTCTTTGATTCTTTTGGTATTCCTGGAATTATGTCTACTCCTATTCCTCCTATTCCACAATCGTCTTCTGCAGCCGAATTTACCACCTTATTAATGGACCCTGCAGTTCAGACTGCTCTGAAGGGCATTATGTCTGCAGCTATCACTGAGCACATTGGGCACCTCAAAAGACGTATAGACAATTTAGAGCTTGCAATTGAAGCGAAGGACGCCAAAATCTGTCAGTTAGAGAATGACTTAGATGACTTAAAACAATACGGTATGCGGAACAGTTTGAGGGTGTCTGGAATTCCTGAAAGTATTCCTGGAAGCACAATTAGTGCTGAGAACACCGACGAGATCATCCTTGATATAGCCAGGAAGATGGGCGTCGATGTCAGCCTGAGTGATATTGAGAGGAGCCACAGATCAGGGCGTCGAGATGAGGGGGCCAGTTATCCTAGGTCTATTCTCTCGAAGTTTGTGAGCTATAGGACGAGAAACTATTTTTATAGAGCTAAAAGTAAACTTAAGAATATTCAGTCAGCTGGGAGAATTTTTATTAATGAACACCTAATGCAACCAGATCAAGAATGGCCAAGGACTGTAGAGTTCTCGTCAAAAACAAGAAAATAAAAGACACCTGGTCTCATGATGGGGTAATCTTTATTAAGCAGTTGAATGATTCAATTCTTAGAATCACCACCCCCCAGGATTTACTCAAACTAGAACATTTTCTATAAAGGTTTATAAGTCCATTACACACCCCCTCAACTTAGATAATTCCCTGTAAGTCCCTGCAAGTCCAGGTAACTCTTCCCAGTATCACCAGTATCTCTGCCACTATAATTCCATAATAACACCTGAACGTCGCTCCCTTTATACTAAATTACTAAAGGGTACAGGGTAAAGGGTCAATGGCTAATTGGCAGTGTCAGGCTACTGTCAAGTCACTGTTACTGCCCTCTGCCATAATGATGCCATTAAAATGCCAGGACACTGCTCTTTTACTGCAAAGTGGCTACAGACCTGCATAGTCTATGCTAAATGTTCTATGCTAATAGTCTAAAAGTCTATGCTAAATATTGTGCCATAATACTAGCTTGCAGGCCTCAGCAGTCTATAATATTGCCCTGTAGGCTCCAGCTATCCATTTACATATGCCACAACTCTTTCTTGTAGTCTCACTATGCTTAAACCCATACATTCTGCCATTTCTACAATAACCATTCCTATAACAATTCTTATAGCAATGCCAGGTCACTGCCCCATCAAAGGATACAGGTCTGATATGCACAGCCTATACTAAATGCAGTGTCATGGTACTTCACTTTGGCATAATGATGCTATAATAATGCCAGGACATTGCTCCTTCGCTGCCAAGTGGCAATTGTTACTTGGCAGCGGAGGGTCTATTGCCTGACATGCATAGTTTACGCTAAATATTGTGCCGTTACATCAAGGGTTACGGGCCTGATATGCACAGCCTATACTAAATGCAGTGTCATAGTACTGCACTTTGGCATATTGATGATATAATAATGCCAGGACATTGCTCCTTTGCTGCCAGGTGGCAATTGTTACTTGGCAGTGGAGGGCCTATTGCCTGACATGCATAGTTTGCGCTAAATATTGTGCCATTACACTGCTCTGCTGTTGCTGTTACTGCTGTTATTGCCCCTTGTTTATAATGATGTTATTATAATGCCAGGACACTGCTCTTTTACAGCAGTGTCGCTATCGCTACTTGGCAGTGAGGGGTGAATGGCCTGTCATGCATAGTCCATGTTAGATATTGTGACATAGTACTGCCCTGCAGGTTTTAGCTGTCCATTTACTTGTGTCATAACTCCTTCTTGCAGTCTCACTATTGTGGCACAATATTGCCCTGTAGTTACCAGGTGTCCACTTATATGTGCCATAAGTCCTTCTTGTAATCTCACCATGATCAAGCTCATACACAAGGCACCACCATTCCTTCAAACACCACTTCTTCAATAGTGTTAGTCCACTGCCCCACTACCCCTTCTAAGATCAAGGGCCTGACTTCCTCAGTCTATGCTAAATGCAGAGTTACAAAACTGCACTGTGCCATAATGATGCCATAATAATACCAGGACATTGCTCTTTCGCTGCCAGGTGGTTACTGCTGCATGGCAGCGAGGGGCCAATGGCCTGACATGCATTGTTTATGCTAAATATTGTGCCATTATACTGCCCAGCTGCTGCTGTTACTCCTTGCCGTAATGATGCCATTATAATGCCAGGACACTGCTCTTTTACTGCAGAGTGCCTATTGTTACCTGGCAGTGCTAAATATTGTGCCATAATACTGCCCTGCAGGTTTCAGCTGTCCATTTACATGTGCCATAACTCCTTTTTGCAATTTTACTATGTCCAAACACATATATATGATAAGTTCATCACTAAGAGTGAATATCTCTCCAATAATGAATCAATGCCCTGACAGTTAGAAATGTATAGTTGAAATTATAGCCTATTGGAGCACATCTGGCACATGTGAGACAGTGCTCCACTGGGCACTACCATCCCTATAACAATGTTGGGCCATTGCCCCATTATTGCCAGTTTGTTTTTGCAAATTGGCAGTGCTGGGGCGGTGGCCCGTCAATTAGAAACATATGTTGAAAATCCCAACTTCCTACTCATTGGTACAATTGCTGCTTGGCGGTGAAGGGTCAATGGCATGACATGCACAATCTATGCTAAATATTGGGCCACTTAACTGCACTCTGCCACTGTGAAGCCACAACAATGCCAGAGTATTGCTCCTTTACTGCCAAGTGGCTATTGCTGCTTGGCAGTGGAGGGCTACTGCCCTGACACACACAGTCTATGCTTGAAGGACCCTGTTGTAAGAATTACCACTCCCCATGATCTTCCCGAACTTGAAAACTCCGGTAAGCTCAGGAAATTCATCTCAGATTCATTGCCTAATAATTCTAAAAAAATAATTCCATAATAATGCCAGGACATGCCCTTTTACTGCCAGTGAAGGGTCAATGGCCAGTGAAGGGTCAATGGCCAGACAAGCATAGTCTATGCTAAACATTGTACCATAATACTGGCCTATAGATCTTGGCTGTCCATTTCCATATGTCACAACTCAGAGAAGGGTCAGTGGCCTGACATCTAGAAACATATGTTAAAAGTACTAACTGCCTATTCATTTGTACATACTGCACTAATATGTAAATCTAAAATCGAAATTCCAGGTGCCCACCTAGCTGTGCTAGAGTCCTGTCCTATAATCTACCCAGATTCGCATACATGCTGTACTTCTGGCAACACTTTCTTTAAGGCACAATCATTCCCCCAATGATTGTATTTATTGTAATGACATGTGGAAGTTTTACATTGAAAATCTAACTATCCATCTAGCTGTGTCAGATTTTTGGGCTTACAATTTACACAGATTAAGATATATGTTGTACTTTTTGAAATACCCCCCTTCCCTGGCACAAGAAGTTTAAAGTTGAAATTATACCTGCCCACCTAGCTGAGGTATAGCCAGTACAGCTAACTATTCATCTAGCTGTGTCAGATTTCTTGGCTTACAATTTACACAGATTTAGATATATGTCGTACTTTTTGAAATAACCCCCCCCCCCCCCAAAAAAAGTTGAAATTATAAAATTATAACTGACCTCTTAGCTGTGCCAGTATCCTGCCTTACAACTTACTTCTGGCATTACATTTCTCCAGGAACAATCACTCCCTCAACGACTGTAAATATTGTACTGACAAGTGGAGGTTCAACATTTAAACTTTAACTGTCCATTTAGCTGTGCCTGAATCCTGCCTTACAAAATTACCCTGATTTATATATGTGCTGTACCTCACCCCCCCCCCCCCCCCCCCAAGCACAACGAAATTCTAAATTAAAATTGTAAGTGCCCTTGGCCATCTCACAACAGAATTGGCCAGTGCTCTGTCGTTGTTTTACAGTACGTATGAGATTATTTAGCTGTAGAAAGTGTCACGGAAACCCAGAAAATAACAAAAATGTTTACTTTCAGAAATTAGATCAAGCACGTTCTGCATGGCTTGTAATTGATTCAAACTGGTCTCTGGGTTTTATCAGTTATGATACCCGAGCAATCAACGTCGTCTGTTCCCTCCAACCTGTTAATCACTTAGTTTTATTTAACTTGCTTTGTCCACAGTAACTATAACGATTGCAATAATAGTTGTATTCAAGCAAAACTAAGCTAAGCTCGGACTTTAACAAATCATAACCAAACTAACACCGATTGAATCACTTTAGCATAAACAATTTTAACCCTATACTTACAGAGTCCAATCTTAGTTTCCAATTATTGTTGTAGATAGTGTTTAGGTAAGCCTGGGCTCCGTATTCGCGTGAAGTTAAATCAACAGTAATTTATTGTCGGCTGTACTACAACCTATAATAATTTAGGTATTCTAATATGCCAAATATTACCCCCACCCCCTCCCCTCCCCCAAATACAAAAATACTCAAAAAAGTACATGTAATGACGCATACTAGCTGACACTGCCCCTGCCCAAGTGAGATGATCAATTAGACATTTCCCTGCTTTTCATATCAACTGATAGTCCACACCAATAGTTCCATGACTAGCCCAGTAATGCTTAAAAATGTTGAATTGTTCCCGCATAGCTCCCAAATACCCCTCTTAACTAAGTTAGTTAAATTCCATTAATTTTGTTAACCTTATATTTTTAACAGCATCTTCTGTTGTTTATCTGTATATATATTTTTGTTTTTCAGGTTTGTTCATATCTAAATTTTCTCTATTTGACAGCTTGAATATATTCTGGCATCCGTACTCTTATCGGTTTGTACATTAAATGTGTTCTCTTGAGTTATATCGTGCCCGAATAGGCACTTTTAACTGTAAGATTTGCTCCAATGACCTCAAACGATGTTCATGGAATAAGAGTAACATGTGTATTACTCATTACTTGTTACAATATCTCTGTGGAGTTGACCTCCACCCTAGTCTGAAAGTACTGATCACAGGATTCTCTATCTTGTTGTTCTACTTGGCCTTAAATCTGCTATTGTCTGGTGACATTGAACTTAATCCTGGCCCAAACTCTTTTAACTCGAGCCAAAGTCAGAATACACTAAAAATCGTCCATCTTAATATACAGAGTTTAAAACCTAAAGTAGATACAATTCAGTATGAATTTGCATCATACGATATTGTGGCCCTGACTGAAACATGGTTGTGTAGCGGCGATCTCACTTCTGAAGTTCTTCTTCAAGGGTTCCATGAACCATTAAGATATGACCGTTCATCAAGGGGAGGTGGAGTCGCCATTTACATCAAAGACGGTATTTCGTTCCGACCGAGACCTGATCTATACACATTGAACATAGAGTGCATATGGACTGAAGTTTTTACAAAACGGACCAGATCTTTACTTCTAGGAGTATTCTACCGGCCACCCAACAGTCCTATGGTCCTATGGACTCATGGGAAGCCATATCAGCATCTATTGAAACCGCAAGAGATACGCAAATCGCGGACCTAATTGTCACAGGCGACTTCAATGATAACCAAGTGGCTTCTGCAAGAAGTGTTTTTCACAAATATCAAACTATTTTAATCTAAGACAGGTCGTCAATGAGCCGACTTGTTTTACCGAATCGTCTGCCTCATTACTGGATCTCTTTGCTCTCAGTGATACAATTAACATGAAAGCTTGTGACGTCTTAGAACCGATTATCCCAGACATGATCCGATATCACTGCCCAATTTCACTTGAAGTTGAGTTTTTAAAATCTCCACCCCTCTCATTTAAAAGAAGAATATGGCTTTACTCCCAAGGTAATTATGAACTGTTGAACGAGGTTTTTAGGAACGTCGACTGGAGTTCTCTTTTTGATAATCCCTGTCTTGTTACCATAGTTTCTAATATTACAGATAAAATAATTGACACGGCATCTATTCACATACCTAACAAACTTGTCACCATACGAGGAAACCAACCTAAATGGATGCATAACGAGATAAGATTATTGATCAGACAGAGAAAACGCTTGTACCGCAATGCTAAACGCACCAACATTTCACAGGCCTGGCACAATTATAAACTGAAACGCAATGAAGTTGTATAGGCCATTAGGAAGGCAAAATTCTTGTCTAAAGTCCAGTCACTCTGAGTAGCCGAGAAACTCCACCAGCCCAGTGGTGGAAGACCCTGAAAACATTTATTGGCAACAGTAACCACGCAGCGATTCCTACTCTCATTCATTCGAACAAAACAATTTGCTCAAATGCAGAGAAAGCTGAAGTGTTGAATGAGTACTTCAGTTCTATCTCATTCGTCAATGACTCGAATGCTTCCCTACCAACCGCAAAACCCCAAGCTTCTGGAGGTATTGATTCTATTACTCTGCACTGCAGCGAAGTATATACCGCACTTAAGTCGCTAAAGGCGTCCAAAGCGTCAGGGCCAGATCTAGTAAGTCCGCGTCTTCTCAAAACATGTAAGTCATCTTTGTGTGAGCCCTTTTCGATTTTATTTAACATATTAATGAATAATTCATACTTTCCATCACTGTGGAAAAAAAGCCAATGTATCTCCAAGTTTGAAAAAACAACCCTCCAATTTGGTTTCAAATTATCGCCCAATATCACTGATCAGTTGTGTCGGTAAAATACTTGAAAAATGTGTGTTCAAACGTCTGTGGGCGTTTTTAGTAGACAATAATGTACTAAGTCAATTCCAATCAGGATTCACACCGGGTGACTCAACCGTCTTTCAACTGACAGACATATATGATGAATTTTGCCGTGCTCTTGATGAAGGCAAAGAGGTTAGGGTCGTGTTCTGTGATGTAAGCAAGGCCTTTGACAAGGTATGGCACGCCGGTCTTATTTACAAGCTAGAGAGCATAGGTGTTTCTGGTGAGCTCCTGCTGTTCATAAAATCATATCTGGCAAACAGAATGCAAAGAGTGGTGATATCGTCAGAGGTATCATCGTGGAGAACCATCAATGCCGGTGTTCCACAAGGGTCGATCCTTGGTCCCTTATTGTTTCTTATTTATATTAACAATATTACCAAAGACCTTCTGAGTAGTATACGTCTCTTTGCAGACGACACGTCTTTATATCTAATTGTTGAAAATCCCATACAAGCCGCGAATTTAATCAACCATGACCTAGCCACAATTGAAAATTGGGCTAGAACATGGCTGGTAGAATTCAATTCAAATAAAACTGAGACTATGCTAATATCGCGTAAAAGCATTCCCATTTCACATCCGCCACTATTTTTAGATGGCACTCAGATAACTGAGGTATCCGAGCACAAACACTTAGGAGTAATACTGAATAGTACCTGTACGTGGAATGATCACATTGAACACATTTGCGCCAAAGCCTGGTCTCGTTTAGATTTATTGAGGAAGCACAAATTCATATTAGATCGCAGTATTAGAAAAAATATATTTTGCCTTTATTAGACCCCTCCTTGAATATGCGGATACTGTCTGGGATAATTGTTCGGCAACGAAAGCAGCAGACCTAGAAAGAATACAAATTGCAGCAGCGAGGATTATTACAGGAGCAACCGTCAGCGCTTGTAAGTCCTCTCTTTACTCTGAAACGCAGTGGGACCCACTACAAGATCGACGTCGCAAACGTAAGTTAATTCAGTATTTTAAAATGTATCATCGGATGACGCCACCATATCTCTCCTGTAAAGTCCCTCCACCTGCTCATTCGACAGGGCTGCCGGTTAGTCTTCGATCAAGTCAGAACCATCGTATCCCCTTTTGCCGTACCGAACTGTACAAGCAATCCTTTATCCCAAGTGTCACCGATCTATGGAATAATTTGCCACTGTCTGTCCGCGAGAACGCGTCCTTGGTTAATTTCAAGATCTTCTTAAACAAGGGTAACCTACGACCCCCAAAATTTTACATTAAGGCGAAATCTCGCACTGCCCAAATATATCACTGTAGATTGCGATTGGAATGTAGCAACCTCAATTCTCATTTACATGCCAACCATTTATCACCAAGCCCTTCATGTCAGTGTGGTGAAAATGAAACTTCCGAGCATTTCCTTTTGCATTGTCCAATTTTTACCGATGCTCGTAATCAAACAATTAACATTCTCCCGTTTGCAGTTGACACATTAATACTATTTGGATCAGAATTCTTGAACTATGATGAGAACTGTTTCGTCTTTGATGTTGTACAAGACTATATCTTATTAAGTAAGAGATTTCATTAACCAATTGCCAATATTATAGAATACTTGTCAATGTGTATCTGTGGGCGTGTGTTTGTGCCTGTGTGTATGTATATGCTTGTATGTGTGTACCTATCTGGATATATACGCATGCATGTATACATGCATATATGCATGTGTTAGTACATGCACATACCACAACGATTCACTCCATTTACCCATCGTCCATCAATTTGGTGCGAATATACATGACTACAAAATTACTGCGAGTCACGCCATATTGTTTCCATGTTCCTTACCTTGTGTGAAGACAATGTACCTTATATTCTAGCTGTCAAATATATCTTGGCTTTACAGATTTAATCATGTAGTTTCTGATTCTTGTCATTGTCTCCAAGTTGACTCTGTAATCTTGCTGTTGGTGGAAACGGCCTTCCATAAGCTTATAGCTTTCTGCCGAATCCACATCAATGTACTATGTAATTATTGTTATAACGTCGCATTTACGAAATAAATAATGTTTAAATCAAATGTTTCAAGGGTACTTACATCTGTGTATACAGTACACAATCCGTGCTTTGGAGCTCGACCAACCTGCCTAAGGACATCGGCCATTACCGTTTCTTTCACTTGCCAAATCGATAAAAAACATTGCAAACAAATTCGCAGCTGATGGCTCACGGGGTGATCTATTTACAAGTAATATGAAATTTAAATAATTGGTTAATGAGTAATTTGCCTCTGGCCAAAGCCGCTTTATTTTTGTCATAACTTTTTTGTCATAAATTTTTGCCGTGTCAGAACCGGCAGCGTCGTCGTGAAGATGACAGATTGGGGAGGGGTGTAAACAAGATTCGTCCAGATAATCATGGTTTAATTCCCTACAGATAACATATTCCAATTTCGTCATCAGCGCAATTAATAGTTGATGGCAGGACTTGGCGTAGTCATTAATCTTTGACTTTTGTTTATGGATAACTAGTGTAACAGTCGTAGCACATGACACATTAGCCACTCAACATGTTATTCAATTAGCACATACGGCACCCTAAACTGGTTATGATGGGAACCCAATAGCCTGAATCTAATGCCACATACCTATATTTGAATGAACGACTGTATGTGTGTGACACAAATCCAAGATGCAAATCCACCCTTTTCAGAAAGTACATACACGTTGCTTCCCAGAGCAGGTCAATATCTAATACGTCAATTCAGACGAAAGAGTCTGTT
Source organism: Pictodentalium vernedei (assembly GCA_031216915.1). Classification (NCBI taxonomy): domain Eukaryota; kingdom Metazoa; phylum Mollusca; class Scaphopoda; order Dentaliida; family Dentaliidae; genus Pictodentalium; species Pictodentalium vernedei. The sequence continues at coordinate 341,225,664 of CM062290.1, read as the reverse complement.
GGGGGAGTCGCTTTATTCCCTCCCCCAATTAAGGCCCCAAAAAATGGACACCGTGGTAATTACTTGTTCATATTTATTACTAAGATCGTGGAAAGTGAGTGAATTTGTACCTTGGACGGTATTTGTAACAGTAAATATTTCCTCTCGAAAATAATACCCGGGAGATAATATCTCCAAGGAAATTTTATCCATTGTATGAAATATCCTAGGAAATATAATGACGGTTGGTTCTCGGAATGCCGGCTCACTCTGAATAAACACTTCTCGGAATGCCAGCACATTAATTAATTTTGTCCGCACAACAGAGTGAGATTCCATTATAGTTTATTCTATATTAGTGAATAGTTTTAAGACTGCATTTCAAGTGAACACAATGTTAGAAAGTTATCAATTGTGTTTTTAAATAACTACATAATGAGTACATAATCAATGTTAGATATGCTACAAGTTACTGAGTTATCAACTGTGTTTTTAAATGACTGAGTACATAATCAATGTTAGATATGTGAAATGAAAGGCTTCTCTTTCATTATCGCCAGTGTATCCAAAGAAATGTGCAGCGTTGTGGCCTTCAAAGTGCCTTTTCATCTGATGACAGCATAAATCAGTTTGTCCGTCGTGCATCTGCACTTCCTCTTATAAGGCAATGTGACATTGACGATGTATGGTTGAATGCGTTGAAAAATGTTGATTTAGAAAATGGAAATGTTCTAAAGTTTGCCGATTGTGTGACAGAACAGTGGGTTGAAATGCCAGGCAAGGACATGTGAAACCATATTGACACTGTAGGTCCACGGACCACTAACCACGTGGAAGGCTTGCGTTCAAAAATTTCCAAGTTGAGTGCTGCACACCCAAATTTATTCAGATTCATAGATCTTATAAAAAAGACAAGATCAAACAGAGACTGTTATCATGCAATTACAATCCGGAGGGAAAATGCGAACTTGAAAGAGGAAATAACGACAATTAGACCAGGGTCTGAAAAATGGGAAACGAAAATTGTTGAGTGGTGCCAAGACTGTTCTTGAATATGCTGACTCTATATCACATCTCGCTAGGTTATAAATGTTTAGTTTGCTTGTTCATATTGGTTATAAATGTTTAATTTGCTTATTTAGTTTGTAAAATTCGGATAAAAATACATTTTTTGTATGAAATTTAGGTAAAAAATACATTTTTTGTATGTTTGTGTGCCTGGTTTTATGCATTTTTGTATGTGTATTCTCATGGTAATATATTTAATTATTAATTAGTGTGTGAAAAACTTCTTATTTTTGCGAGAACCGACTGAATAAATGTATCTTTTGAATTAAGCCGTTATCGCTCATTTCTCCCATTTATCAGAAACAAACTATACTTTCCTAACACCCAGAAGGTGTTCTTTTAGCACTCAACATGCACCACTGACTCCAGGTTAGAAAACAATAGGTGCCGGCATTCCGAGAACCCCCCATAATGACCTATTAAATTTATCCGTCTGTATACTTAACCTGTAAATATTATCCGGATCATGTTATTGTTTTTTTAATTATAGAACTTCCTTGAGAATAATGTGATCTGGATAATATTTCAAAGAAGGTAGTATTCAGAAAGATAAATTTTACAAATGCTTAATATATTTTCAATGGATATTTTATCTGATGGACAATATGCCAAAAATATTATCAAAGAATAGTATAATAAGAGTATATTATTCCGAACAATAAATACATATATACTACTCAAAGTTTCAAGTACATCCAACATGTAATGAAAAGTGAATATATTTTTATTTAATTATATCTTTAATGATTCAAGAAATTAAGATTTCATTTGTGTTTGACACTATTTCTTAGCTTTTAAATACGATAACCTTGGGAAATGAATGTTATTGGTAAAAAAAGAAATTTTTAAATATGCCAAAAAGCTGACGGAGCGAACTGGTATGGCTTCAATATTAAGTTTGAGACCCATTACTGTTAATTACAGCTTGACAACGCCTTCTCATGATCCCAATCAGGTTCCTGATGGTCCTTTATGGGATGTTGTTCCATTCTCGGACCAGCATGGCACCAAGCCCCTGGACACTTCTTGGCTGGGCTGGACGGGCTGAAATTGCAAGCTGCAACTCATTCCAGACATGTTTGATTGGATTGAGGTCAGGGGATCCTGCTGGCCAGTCCATACGCTCAATCCCCTCCCTCTGTCGGTACTCCCCGACAGCATTGGCAACATGAGGACGGGCATTATCGTCCATCAGAATGAATCTATCACCCACTGCACCTGCATACAATCTGACGTGGACATCCAGGATCTCATCAATATACCGCTGTGCAGTCAATGTACAATACAACATTCAAGAACACAGAGCTCTGTACGTCCACCCCAGCTGATTCGCCCCAGACCATGATTACCCTCTACCATAGCGGTCATGGTCAGCAATATTGGCCGCATGGAATATCTCTCCTGGTCTTCTCCATACCCAAGAACGCTTTTTGTGTGGTTTATGCAGTACCTTGACTCATGTGTAAAAGGGACAGGTCGCCAATCTTCTCTGGTCCATCCAACGTGGTCCATGGCCCATTCATATCGTGCCTGGTTGTGGTTCCGGGACAGCGGAATGTGAATACATGGTCTTCTCGATCGGAGACCACCTTCGTGCAACCTTGCCTGGATAGTCTGCGTCGAAACATTTACCGCGGATGCATTCTGAAGGTCTCTGCGAAGCTGGGTTGCAGGGGCAAAGCGGTTCCTACGGGCCTGAATGATCAAAAACCGGTCTTCAGCTGCAGATGTTGCCCTGTCTCTGCCACCAACATACCGTCTCACTGGTGTGCCTTACTGCTGAAATCTCGCCAAGGCTCTGGTGATCACCGTATGGTGCGCACCAAAGGCTTCACCAACCTGACGATGGGTAGCCCCTTGCTCCACCATCCCTACAGCCCACCACATTTTTGCTTCAGACAAATGTCTTCTTACATTTGCATTCGCCATATTCAATCATTGAATCACAAGGGTTTGTGTTGAAATGAAGAGTGAATACCGTACACATGTCATGTACATGTAGACAGTACACGAAAACATCATGCAAATCAAGGAGTACGTGTTTTCCATGACTGTCACGGAAAGTCTGCCTGTTAAGAGAGCTAATGTAAACGCTGGGGACCATCTCAATACATTCCTAAATCATATCCACCAAAAATATCGCAAATATGTCACAAGCAAATTTCACAATGATGTGTCAAATGTTTGGTGCTTAGCAAACTTTGAGTAGTATATTATCTGTATTGCATAATAGTCCTGAGGACAAATTTCCAAAAGCAAACAATTGGCAATGTTTTTTTCAAAAATTGTCAAAGAAAAGATAACTTCAAAGGAGAAACATCAAAGTCTGTGTCAAATGCATGTTTGTTTGTTTTTTGGGTAGTGTGTGTTTCTGCACGAAATTAGATAAACAAATTAATTATTTTCGCAAAGAGTTTACTTTAATTTATGAACCACAGTTATAATAGATGAGTTATAACAAACGGGGTAATATTTCTTAGCCATATCTTGTTGAATGATTGAAATGTTCTCACATTAAAACTACAGTACAGTCGCCGGGGACTGATCGTAATCCACGCGTGGGCAGTAATGTCCACGGATGCGTTTTCCATGTGATAAAAATCATTATCAGCAAAATTTTAATTAATGAAGCACCGGGTTGTACACGGTGCTTCATTAATTAAAATTTTTGATGATCATTCCTATAATTAGTGTTTGGAATTTAATATTATTGTGTCCGTGGAAATGTTGCCCACCCGTGTAAAGTGACCAGTCCACGGCGGCCGTACTGTACTCCCCCATCTCTCTAGTCTGTAAGGTACACAGTATATCAAACAGTCATAGGCCCTTCATCAATGCGGATCCCGGATCGAATTTCGGTGTCTTAGGGACAGAGGAAGGCAATCCAGGATTGCGTATTTGAGCAAGATTGTGAGTTGTTCATCAAGGGTCGGTGTTTTTACACACAGATTAATTCTCCATCCGATCTGAGGAATGACCCAATGATATCAATTCCGATTTTGGCTCATACCCTAGGTGCCACTGGCACTGGGGTCATCTGGTTGACGGTACTTTTTAATAGTAAATATTAACCCCCCACCCCCACATACTATCCGGGCCATTATATTTCCTAGGAAAAATTTGGCCTCAAGACATAATTTCCTAGGAAATATGTTGACAGTTCAATAAAAATTATCCCTCAAACAATTCCTGACAGAAAGACGAAAATAAAAATATACCAAAAATATGCTTTTAATATATCAATATTTGTTTTACTTTTAGTAATACATATGACAATTGTTTTGTCTTATTTCTGTTTGGCCTTCATGAAATAAGAACTCTGTAAGAAGCAGAGTCATCACTTTCTTCTGACAATTTTTCTGAAAAAGGTCACTTATGACCTCCGAAGAGGAATCAAATTCTGATGAAGAAGATTTATTGGGTACAGTTCCTGATAGTGGCATGTCAGAATCAGTGTCAGAAATTATAAGTATCTCTTCTTGCACATAACGAGGTTGTTCAATTTGAGAGGTGTGTGCGTGAAATTTCTTGCAATTAGCCAGATTGTGAGGCCCAAATGTTTTACCATTACTGTTTTCTCACATATAAATTTAGTCCCTATGAACAATATGACTTAACACCATACGTCCCCTAATTTGTTGCAAGTATCCATGTCACTACGGCGTTTAAAGGTTTCCAATAATACTTCCTCTCCAACAACATATTTCTCTTCAAACACTTTGTGCGTTATCCTAAGATTATTTCTGCTTTTTTGGGGCTTTACTTATGTTTCCAGTAGCTTTTTCAGAAACAACTGACTGCAGCTGGGAGAGTTCGTCAACAAATCATTGACCTCTTTACTACTATTTGCATCCGAAAATTGTTTGACATTATCTGACTGGAAGTTCCAGAATTCTGTTTTTCGTAACATTAACCCTTCGGCCTACATTGATCTAGTTCCCCGCCGGGGTATTCCTCTCCCACTCTCTCTTCTAATCTCCCAGCATTCAAAACTGTTCCATAATTCCCCCACTGGCGCCTTCTCGATCTCCCCAACTATAACATTGACTCTTTTACTCATGTCATTCCTCATCCAATTATCCTTCACATTTTCATCCCATTGTTCCATTAGTTTTTCAAGGACTCTTGTTTTATTAATATCCATATAGTGGATTATTGTGGAGATCTCCGCATGTCCGATCCGTCCGTCCGTACGTCCGATCTTCATATCACAAAAAGTATGTAATTCGAATCGTTTAAACTATGCTGAGGTGTTCAGGTAGCATCTGTAGATGTGCATAAAGGTTTCAGAAATATGATTTGGCCCCAAGTGGTTCCACTTTCATTGTTATTGTTAAAAACCGGTTTCCATTGAAACGCCCCAAGGTACTTTAATCTGAAACCTTTAAACTATGCTAAGGTGTTTCGGTTTCATCTGAAGATGTCCGCAAATGTTTCAGAATTTTGATTTGGCCCAAAGTGGTTCCAGAGGAACCACATTTATTATTAGAAAATCACTTATCGGTGGAAGGCTCCTTGGGGTTCTAATTCGAAACTTTGAAAGTGTATTCATATTCCATTACGGTCTCTAGATGTGTATAAAGGTTTCGGATTTTTTCTTCGGCCCCGTGTGGCACCCGTAGCTCCACTTATGTCGTTAGATAATCGGTTTCCGGTGGAAGGCGCCAAGGGGTTTTAATTCGAAACGTTGAAAGTGTGTTTATATGTTCCGGTGTGATGTCTAGATGTGCATAAAGATTTCAGATTTTTGATTCGGCCCCATGTGGCACCCGTAGCATCACTTTTGTCGTTAGAGAATCGATTTCCGGCAAAAGGTGCCTGGGTGTTTTAAATCGAAACGCTTAAAGTGTGTTCATATGTTCAGGTAGGGTCTCCAAATGTGCTTAAAGGTTTTGAATTTTGATCAAGCCCCATGTGGCCCCATCGTGCCATTTCTATCGTTGGACAATCGGTTTACGGCAAAAGGCTCCCAGGGGTTTTAATTCGAAATGTTGAAAGTATGTTCAGATGTTCAAGTAAGGTCTCCCGATGTGCATAAAGGTATCGAATTTTTGGTTCGGCCTAAGTGGCACTCGTAGCGCCACTTTTGTCATTAGATAATCAATTTGCGGCAAAAGGCTCCGAGGGGTTTTAATTCGAAATGTTCAAAGTGTGTTCATATGTTCCGGTAGGGTCTCTAGATGTGCATAAAGGTTTCGGATTTTTGATTCGTCACCATGTGGCACCCGTAGCGACGCACTTGTCATTAGTTAAACAGTTTCCTACGAAAGGCTCCGAATAGGTTTAATTCAAACCATTGAAAGTGTGTTCATATGTTGGGGTAGGGTCTTTAGATGTGCATAAAAGTTTCAGATTTTATATAATACCTTTTCATTTCTGTCTGTATCAAGCACTAACCAATGATCAAGAATGCAAATGCGGGGATACACTACAGTGTGCGTGGCACATAAATGGCACCATCTAGCAGTGATGTATTTGAAATCTTATGCAATGGGAGAATGGGGTGCCTCATATACACTAGATAGAATTGAGAGAGTCCTGTACCAGAGTGCACAGTAGATCTGTATACAAATAAACTTTCATCTAATATTCTGTCCCAACTTTCATCATCATTCGAAACTACTTTATTTATCATTGATTTCAGAGTCTGGTTGAACCTTTCACATTTACCATTTGATTGAGGATGGTAAGCACTTGCAGTGACATGTTTTATATAATGAGAAAAACGAAATGTAGTCATTGTCAAACTATTGAATTCGCCTCCTTTGTCTGAAATAATTTCCTCCATTACTCCATATCTATAAATGAATTTACGTAATTGTTCAATAATTTCTTTTGATGATTTTGAGTATAAGTGTACAGCTTCCGGCCAATTAGAGAAATACTCTGTCGCTGACAGAACACATTTGGAGTAATAAACTGAGAGAAGAGAACCATCAGACTTCATGAATGGACTGATATATCAATTCCTATTTTAGCCTATGCACATGGAGACGCTGGAACCACGGTCATTTCACTAACAGAGCTGGTCTTTTTTGTTGTTGACAAATTAACATTGAGGACAATTAACATTGAAATATTTTTATATCACTTATCATGGCACTCACACAGAATCTTGAGTTTAGAAGATCAGATGTCTTGTCTTTGCCCAAAAGCCATGCAACACTTGTGTGACATTGTTTAATGGTTGTGTTTTTATCCTCTGTGATGACCTTTCTTTTCTGACCTTTATTTGTGTAATAAATAGACAGAACTGCACAAGTGTTTGAATGGGTTAATGTTTATCGCACGAGTTTGGTTTGGCGCAAGAATACCACGAGAGGCGAAGTGGAGACATCGCCCAGGAATCACTCAAATTCTGCACACATAAATGATAAATTACAAGTGCACAAAAAGCACAAGTAATGTTTCAGCTAATGGACCTCCGGTCCAGGCTTAACCCGGAGATTCATTGGTTGAAACTTTGCTTGTGACATGTATAATTTAAGCCACTTCCCAGTGCATGTATAAATATTACTTAAGAATATTAATAACAAGCACATAAATAGGGGGCCATCATTAATGAAAACGAGGAAGTGGGGGACCCTATTAAACCGTTTATATCCGGTGCGGGGAGGAGTGGAGAGGGGGTGGGGTGCAGGGGAAACGATGGCCTTCTCTTACGAGAACCGTGACAAACCAGCGGCTGGCCGAGGAGTTATTAATATTAACTGGTTGAGTGCTAGAAGCCACTATCAGGGCTTTGAAAAACATGAGGATACCAGAGCACAAGCCAATGTTTGCCTTGTTCATGTTTCATACTCAGTCAAACACAAATAATATTCTGTTTATATAAATTTGTTTTATTAGAAATTATTGAAGAGTGCCTGAGGGCACTCTTCAATAATTTCTAATAAAACAAATTTTGATGAACAAATTCAAAACATCAAAAATAATGTAGCCCTCAACCAGTTAATAACATTATTATTTGGATTTCAACCATAAATTTCTGCAATTTAATGGTACAAGTACATGTATCAAAGTTTTACACTAAAACCCAAATATGAGCTGGAAATGATAACTTTCATCAACTGAGTGGATACATTCATTGCTGGAAATTGCTTATTCTTTTTATAACTGTTCAGTTTGTTGGTGAAATTTTATTTGATGTCTGTGATGTGATATTAAAAGAAATGTTAAATGTTCCACCATAAATATTGGCACCAGAAAATAAACCGTTAGCTAAATTTTTATATCCAACCAACTTTTGCTCACTATCACTTTGTGCTACTTTCACACTTTTCTCATTCGGCACACATGATACAGAATTGGCTTTATTTGATGCATGTATGTTGGGGGCAGACTTTGTTTCCTCTGGATGTGGGTGAGGGTTAATTTCATGCTGTTGCGCCTCCTGTAAAATACTACACATTTCTTTCTGTTGCTGTAGAGATGCTGTTGCATAATTATTTATACTGTTCACATTTTTGTGACCAGAGAGTTGCATTATTGTTGTGGGGGCACCCCAGCATGGAGCAGGTTTGTGCACATTGTTTTCCGCAAAGAATGGTTAGCTTTCCTCCCTTTTAACCCGGTTTGTGTAGCCCTAGTTTTCATCATGGTGCGCAGTTTATTTATCCCGACAAGTTGTGACTTGTACCAGTGAGCCTTTTCATTTTTTTTTGTAGTTGTCATTTACAGCTATATAGAAAGGTGATCCAGTGTGCTTCATATTATCCGGTCTCTGAAAAGCATATTTTTATAGGCTTCTATTGGGCATAGTGTTTTGTCATCATTGGGGAATATTTCAGGATCAAATGCCCTGGTAGTTGTATTTCCGTCTCTTGTTTTTGTTGAATGCTCCCTGAATTCTAAAAACTCTTTTCCATTACTGTCAGATTTTAGTTCAATGCCCCCCCCCCCCCCCCCCCCCATTTTAACTGGCGGTTTTCATCACATCCCCTAAATCCCATAATTTTTGTTATGTTAATCCACATCAAGTTCAAAAGAGCATTAGGGTCATGAAGTCCAATAACTTGAGTATCCCTTAATTTTTGTTCCTCTGAAGCTGTCAATGTCTCAGCTTTATTTTCTTTATTTCCCATTCCCTTTTGTTTGAGCTCCTTCCTTCTCGCTTTCAGAACCTCACAGCTCATCTTAAAAAAAAATCAGATTTCAGAATACTATGTTCATAATTTTTGTCACACAGGTATCTTTCTATAGATCTATGATAACTTGTTAATGAATCTGGTTCATAATCTGTCCCATCATACTTTTTCAATGTTAAAATGAATTTTCCTATTAAGGCATCAAGTTCTTTGGGTGGTATCAAATAAACATCCCTTTTTTCATGAGGAGCCACTTCTCCTAGCCAGTTTTTTAATTTTCGCATTGAGGATTCTGTTTTTTTAACAGTATTGGGATTTTTCTTATCATCAATGTATTCTTTAGATCTTTAATATTTGCTGATACTTGAAACTCAGTTGTCTGAGAATGTTTTGGACTTTTACCAGTAGAATGGCACTGGAATTTGGATGGTAATTTTGGGGTACAGTGTGTGTCATTGGCAGTGGCTGTGCTACAGTTCGAGTTATTGTCACTCTTACTCTCAGTTTCAAAGCGTTCATCGAATATCTCATCTGTAAAGTCTAATTCCATGAGAGCATCTTCATCATTGAATTCTAACATATAGCGATCTAAATTAGTGTCATTTTCCCAATTTTCATCATCAGAATTTATTAAATTTAAATTAAAATTTCCATATTCACTTTTTTGCGATGCAAACTCGGCCATTGTTTTTGTGTCGGAACTGTATTTGCAGACGACAAATCATCGCCTCGGTAATTCCGACGCTGATATACGGAGCACTGAAGAACCCGTAATTTGATGACGAAAATAAACGAATGAAAGATAATCATTTTTTATTGAAAGAATGAAACGGTAACACCATTATTTGAATTTTTAATGTTTAAATCCGATTTTTTAACATTTAGGTCTGTTGATTCGCGAAGCAATTGCGTCACTCAAACCCTGACCTATTTTATTCTTAGATTTTCCAGCAGCTAAAAATACATGGCCGGGTCGACCGCAACGTCGAGATATGATTGGTCAACTTTGCAGAAGAGAGAACCCCAGAATTTACGACTGGTTCTCTTTCTGCATTTGTAGTTCAGAAAAAAAGTGCGAAAAGCTGTATTGCAGACGTGTGCAATAAAACTTTATTTTTATTTCACAATCTGGAATGTCGGAAACGAGCGGTAATTTTACATAGGTGTGTAATAAATATCATCTGCTGTTCTGAAATTGTTAGCTTTTGTCCTCAATGATGTCGTTTGGTTGTCAGTGAAAGCAGTTGGGTTCACGTGTTTAGAAAGAAAATCCAAAAGTATCTCAAATTCATTACAATTCACTTTTCTCATCTGATCTCAACACTCTACTTTGTGGCCAGGAATAAAGAACTTGAGTGACCAGCATAAAACAATTTGTGAATGGTGTTCTGTGCATGATGATTTCGTGTCGCACATTCACATAATTTGAATCATACAAGCTTTTGTATTGGATGATTCTCTGCAGAGAACCCCGCAATAACAATAAATAGGGTGCAATTTCCAGGGAAGAGTAACCTCTTTGTAATTCTATCCTCATCTCATTGACTGTCATTCTGTTTGTTCTCAATGTTGGTAAACATTGTATAAAATGTTTACATTTTTCTTGGATAAGTTTTCCTATTTGGTAAGAGGATTTCCCAAGGAAATACTATAAGGTGGATGCTATTTTTATAGCGGATAGAGTTTGATCTTACATATTCACATTACAGTGCGGTCGCCGTGGGCAGGTCATTTTCTACGGGTGAGTAATATTTCCACGGATTCAATAATATTAGATTCCAAACACTAATTACAGGAATAATCATAAAAAGTTGAATCAATGAAGCACCGGGTTATAATTAATTAAATTTTTGCTGATGATGATTATTTTATTACCTGGTACATGCATGCGTGGACATTATTGCCCACGCGTGGATTACGACCAGTCCATGGCAGCTGTACTGTAAGATAAAACACAAACAATAATTGCTGATAACTCGCTCCACACAGCCAGGTTATGACTTGTTGTTGGAATTTGTTTTCGCAAATATGGAACTGGGGTGTTCCCCGGTAGCTGTCTTCTCCGTTGGAATTGGACTGCCTATATCACAAAGTTCTGCGGTTTTGTGCTGTTAACATATTCTAATATAATGTCAGTATTTTGTCTCTAACCAAATACATTTCACACTATTTTTTTATACATGTCTTTATTTTTAAGCCTCACGAACCGCCTTCTCTTCCCAGCATTATACACAAAGATGGGCAGTTAAATTGTGTTACTTTTCCTCTTCTTTTTACCTACTCATGACGCTTTGATTTACTTCGGAATGAGTAGATGCGTGGATATAAATGGTGGTTTGGAAGAACAGATTTTCATGTTCCGCACCTTTATGCGAAGCGGCTATTAAGTGTTACCCGTGTCCATGTTTCTGCCCAGTACGTACAGTATAGTCGCCGTCGACAACTGGTCCTAATCCACGCGTGGACAGTGATGTCCAAGCATGTCTTTATCAGGTAATAAAACTCACCAGCAGCAAAATTATAATTAATGAAGCACCGGTTTCCACGCGAAACTTTACTTTCGTTTGGTGAGTTGATTGATGACTTCTCTCCAATTACCACATTTCTTTTTCTTTTGAAAGGAGAAGCATCAATTTCCTGTCGGCTTCTTTTTTATCAGCGTGTGTATTAACAAGTCGTTCTTTCTCATCAAAGACGAAATGTTACCTTTATAATCATCTCTTTCTCCAATTACATACCATTCGTTTCCCAGCATCACGGAGACGAATAATCTGTCCAGATATTCTCTCGACAATAGAACGAATTGGCAAGAGATTTGTATTCCGAAAGAGAGTTATGACATAGTCGATCCCAAACGATAAAATAGAGATGAGAATGAAGATATGTGGTCACGGAGGACCTTTAAAAATAACTGCCAATGCCAATACTTCACGAACGATACTAGATATGGGAGCTAGTTACCGAGTGGATTTTAAGGAGGGCGATACTTTTTGAAGATTGTTAGGATTCGATCGAAACGTATTTTAGTGAATGTGGACGACATTCGCAGGAAGTTTCGTCAACGGTAGCGCACATCCCACGAGCTATTCTTTCTTCCGAACGTTTCATCGGGCTACAAGACTGTAGAGCATTCTCGAAATATAATTTATTTATCCGTGCCATTGGACACCGTGTATCGCATCAAAATCAAAATGGCGAATTATTATACCTTTGAGCAGAATATGTGACCATACGTTTTCACATTAAGGACTTTTTAAAAAGAATTGTTGGAAAATTCATTCTAAAAAGAAAGTATAATAGAAACAAATGTAAACAAAATAGCATAAAGGATGAAATATAATAGTTCTAATGTTGCATGTTTGTGGACAAGAAGTCGTGCAAAGAGTTTAATGACATGTTGTTGTTGTCCACCCAAACGTATAACTTTTGCTGCAGATTTCAAAATAGCACGTACTACCCGAGAATGTCAAATTGAATGGGTGACCGACGATTTTCTTTGTGTTATATTGTGTTAGAGAGCCTGGGTTATTGAAAAAACACGCTAGTTTTTGTCTTCCGACATTTTAAAAAATGCCAAGGTTGACCGAAAATCAGAGGTTGCGTGCCATTGGTATGCATGAGGATGGGATACCTCCAGATGAGCTAGTATGCTGAGTTCGGAGTCACAGTGGTCACTATTTACCGTCTCATTGGAAGGTATAGAACCACTGGATCTACTGCCGACCGCGTTCAGGTCGACCAAGAGTTACGACTCCTGCACAAGGCCGATACATCAGAACGTCTCACTTGTGGGATCGCTTCAAACTCGATAACCCACGGGATTCGGAATGAATCTAATACGGAGTGCGTTCCCAGAACGAAGCATTTCAGTTGGAGACTGACAATGAAATCTTCTTTGGAATGACCGCATTTTATCATAACAGTCTTTCAAACCGCAAAGGCAGGTTTGCAAGAAAATCCGTCTAAATTCGATCATTTGAACGGGAAAAATATTCACGTGTTTCTCAACGCTACGAAATATCAAGAAGAGCGACTTTTGTGGGATGTACAGCTGTGCCGTAGTTTTCCGATCGAATTATCATCGCCTGGACGACTTGAAAAGCAATCCGAACATCGGCCTACAAGTACAAGACGCTCTATCCATTGTATGTGTACGACGACGTCAGCAAAAGGAGTGACAGACTAAAGAACAGCGTTTTATACATTTATGCATTCAGATCAAGATGTAGTTTGATAATAATGCACCTGCATGAACCGAAGCTTTTCCCCTGTTCATTTCCAACACACTATTATCGTTTCAATCGGATGGAAATAAAATGATGTCGACAATTTGGTAAATAAAAAAAAAACTTCAATTTTTTTTTTAATTCAATAAAATGTTAAAAAAACGTAAATAACTGTGTAGGTTTTTTATTATTTTTAATAAAAAATGAGAATAAAAATAAATCTGCCAAAACACCCGCATTAATACATTTTTTTCTTTCAAGACTATAGCCCAGTATTGTTTGTTTTTGTTGCTGTTGAAGTTTTATTTATTTTTTCAGAATAGGTTCTAAACTTTGCTCCAGATCTTCACATTTTCTCATGAATTTATATTTTCTTATAATCGGTTCTAAAACTATGTTTACATATTTGTATCTTTTCTTAAATCTTTGTCTATTCTCTCTGACGTGTTCTCATTCTCCTTTACGAGTTTTTCTATGAGCAAATGATCAAACAATCATTATAAATGTTTTATTTTTTTTCCTCGAATTGAACCGTTTTTTTCGGGGAGTTTATTTACCCTTTTGTCATAGTCCAGCATTATTATTAGTCCAGCATTATTATTATTATTTAATTTTATTTATTCAAAGGATCACATTTGATCAACAGAGACACGATACAATTCACAACCTTGGTATTAGACTAAACGGATTTGAAATTAATTAAATCCAGCAGTTTGACTCGGAACGGTATGATGAATACGTTCGAACTAAAATATTGATCCTCCGGCTTTCCGATGTTATGGAGTTCATTTTCTACACTGTTTACCGCGATATTAGCAATTGCTTTGTTCATCACACTGGTAGAAGTCAAACTCATTCGAATGATTTCTCCTCTGATCGGCATGGGATATACACACAACGACACGCGTGTGTGTATGGGTTAATCGATATGGCACGAGTGCCAGCGCGGCAGGGTAGAACGAGAGGCCACATGCCTTGAGTTTAATCCTTCCACGACGGCACAAGTACAAAATCGATTAACCCATTCACACACGCGTGTCGTTCTGTGTTTATTGCAAGCCTTCACGTCTATAAAAAAATAATATTAGAAGGACACTCAGCAATTCATTTGACAACTATCAACAAAAAGAGCGCATTTTACCTTCTACTGGCAGATAGAACACATTGGAACTCAGGGGACGATTTTCGGCTATTGCTAGCAATTCAAATTGTAATTGCGTTGCATGATTTGTCGAAAATTCCAGTGGAATTTCGCTTCTTTTTAAAGAAAGTCTGTCTACGATTTCCGTTCCGCACATATGTGCGGAACAGATTTTCATTTTCCGCATGGTTTAGTGTTGCTGTAGATGGGGATTACATAGATCAGACGTGTAATAGAACTTATTTCGCCATGGAGAGGTCAATTTCCTCCCTTTCAGAAGAACCATTCCGATTTACCAGATATTTTATGCACAGCTCTCTTCGGCCCATACTATTATCAATTGTGTCGCATATTTTAATTTTTCCACGAACAGAATCAAAGTGCAGGCATCACTAATGTGTTCAAGATCCAGTAGATTCGTGTTTCGATTACTCCCATGTATAGTGTACCCTCCATCTTATCATCCGATTTCCACAATTTAGTGCCATCCACATACGCTCGGCTGACAAAACTTGATCGGAATTCCGGCTCAGCCTGGAGACCGAAAAGTTTGTGGCCTCCCATGTCAATTCTGGACTCCACCATTCTCCCATTTTTTGTTCAGATATAAATCGTCCACGTGCGTTTCGAAATAAGTCTGAGATTTTGATAGTAGAATCGATGTCGACTTTATTGACCGCGGTCGATTCCGAATCCGCGTTCTCGATTTTCAATAGATTAATGATCTTTTTCAGTCCGGCATCCAAATCGGTCTTCAGTTCATTCTTTGTCATCGCTTGATTATCTTTCGTGTTTTTTTTTTGTTTTTTTTTTTGGTGTCTGCATATCTTAGATGCTGCGTCTTTATGATCTGTGGGTTTGGCTAGATTTGATATCTTATTCGAATTCAAATTCGGTTCGGAATTCATGGTTTTGTTGACGTGACGATCTCTTAGATACCTACTGAAATATGCGTGTGAAGCATTACCATATTTTTTGTGGCCGCATCGGTGGTATATATGGGATCGGCGACATTCACCAATCATTTCGATTTTAAGTCTAGATCGACATTCATGATTTTGTATATCCACGTAATTATTAACCCTTTGAACTCTAGTGGTATCTTCCATGCCAGTTCAATGGCAGCAATTAGAAGAGTCCATATTCATTATTTGGGGTAGACCAATCAGTATTTTCAACGTGCAGCCTCGGGCTGCACGTTGAAAATACTGATTGGTGTACCCCACAAATCATAGTTAAATTCACTTGTTTTCTATCGCGGTCGTTTCTGTGTGAACTGATTCCAGTGGGAAACACTTTATTCTCATCATGGTACCCTATTATATTTATATTATATTAATCAGGCTCCGTTTTTTTCGAAATAATCGACATCTGGTAACTCCATCAGACATTCGATTCTCGACCAATCTAAACGCTTCGAATTCTCTCGGTATTTCTGAACGCTGGGCACGTTTACAATGCAGAAGCGACTGTCCATTTGAAGCATTGGTTATCTTCCCGATTTATGACGTTTACTATAGCATTTTTCTTCTCTAAAAAGTAAGGCAATGTAAGAAGACGTCATATGAGAAGACATCTGTGAGGGATGTATTTGTCCTCGTGAGTTTCTGAATTCAACACTTGTCGGAACGTCCAACCACTACCATCGTGTTGATATGTTGCGAGAGAATGCAATATCTTATCTTTTTCTTTTTTTCGCGTGTGTAATTTTTTCCACGCAACATTTCTTCGTGTTGAGTCTACATTATTCGATCCTCGCGGGCAAGTACTTGGGGTTCCTCATGGTAGTATTTTATCTGTTACCCTTTTCTCGGTCAAAATCAATGTTATCATCGACGCAACTGAGAATACGGCAGATTCTGATTGTATGTGATTGACCTTTAACTTGCTATAGCAGCAGAAACATGAATGTCATTGTGCGCATACTCAATCTGAACTTAAGCTAGAATTCGAAAATAAGCAAAACAAGATGGTGTTAAGTTCTCAGTGATTAAAAAGAATTGTGTACGTTTTTATATGGTACGGAAACATCATCACCTCGATCCGTAGATGAAAATAAATGGGAGTACTATAAAAGTTGGTAGAGAAGTGAAATGAAATTCGTGGGTTTATTGTTTGATAATAAACTGAGTTCGCTTCTCATATAAAACAAGTAAGGATCAAATGTAAAAGAGCACTTTGACTTTGGAAGGTAATTAGTTGGCCGATTTGGGTGGTGACAAAATATGTTACTTCATCTCTATAGATCACTTGTGAGATCAAAATTAGATTACAGTTGTGAAGTTAACGGTTCTGTGATAAAAATCCTACCTCAAACCACTTGATGCAATCCGTAGCAGTGGTATTAGAATGTGGCTGGACGCATTTGGAACATCACCATTCGATAGTCGTTGAAGCAGGGGATACTTTTTTCGAGACTCGCAGAAATAAGCTGTTGCTACAATATGTTCCTGAAGCCCCCAAGATCTTCTGTTTCTCGGGCCATTTTTTCTAAAATTGCATATGGGTGGGCGTTTTTTTATTTTATGTTTTATTTTTGTTATTTTTGTAATTATTTCTTTTCGATCAGAAGCTCGTGTTCTTCGGTTGTTTTGTTTTGGGCCTCATAATCTACAGAATAACATGGTGGTGGGGTATTTCGTCCCCTGAGTGCAAGAAAGCTTTCACAATGCTACAAGCATTGTAAAGCCTTGTTCTCACTGAAGGGACAAATTTATCAATTTTATTAACTTGGGTAAAATATCAGACATAAACCATTTAATTGATATTTTTTATTTTTATTAACTTTTCATTGGTTGCAAAAAAGACTATGCGGCAGCTAAAAGGACCGTGCGGGAGGCCTGAGAAACAGATTTTCAACTTTTGTATGCCTAAACTGTTTTCCAAACCATCAAAAACCGCTTATTGAGCCATGCACCGAAGTTGAAATGACAGATAACGACCCTTTCCTGCTTGTTTCTTTCTTTTTTTTATTACCCACTTATTGTCCTTTTTATGTAGTTCTCAGCTTAGGCGGCGGTTTTTGATATCCCGCATTAATCAAAAACATCGCACATTTTAGGCGCTTTTCTTCAACTATTAATTTCATCACAAATATTAAACTTTTCTTCTCGAAATATTAGACAGATATTCTCCAATAATAGCCATAGTCCTATCTAAAAATGTGATATCGACCTGGCACATTCTCAGCGGTTATGACTGAACTTACGGCTGACGTAATTCACGTCGACGTCACGAAAAATTAAAGTTCGTCCGAGTTTTTAGTATGTTGTAGCGCTCGAAAAATAAAAATATATGTGTTTTGGATTTTTCATTTAATGCCGTTTAGCGTTTTAACGCTATTTTTCGTTTTTCGTTTTCCCCTTACCCCTCCCTTCAGGTGACAGCCCTACCCCCAAATTACATAACATATCACTACAATAATGTCACACACAGCATAAGGAATAGTTAAAGGGGTGAATTGCCCAGTTTATATCCACGTTGTCGGAAATTAGTTAACTCTAGTAGTGTGTTGGGGCACTCTGGGCCCCGATGCAATTTACTATAGAAAACAAAATCCTATGATAATTTTCATTAGGGGAGGCACTATGGGCTCTATGGGAATTTACTATAGAAGACACAGTCGTGTACAAAAATGTTCGCACTCTGGCGCATTTTTTTTATCAAAAATACGCCAGAGTGCTTACCTTTTTGAACGCCAGAGTGTTATGTTATGACGTAAACAAAGCCAGGGGTGACCGTCCTTACCCCCAAACTACATAGCATAGCGCTAAAATAATATCACAGACCTAAAACAGAATAGTTGTGGAAGGTCAAATGCCACATTTTTCCACAGTAACGTTTCCGAAAATTCTTACTTAACGCTATGACCCTAATACCTATCGAGGATCGGAAAACGACAAATTTAAATTGCACTTCACGGAGTTGAAATCTAAAGACATTTTAATGCTCGTGGTCCCAAATATAAAGGTGAAATATTTTGAAAATCCGATTTCAAACACCCCAGATATGGCGTTAATACTTTGGAAGTATCATTCCATCATTATTTATTTATTTATTTGTTTATTTATTTATTGGTGTTTAAGGCCACATATTTCTGCACAATGGCTAATCATGACCTCGACAGTTTTACTACGCGGTTGCCGCAGCTGAGATTCGAACCGAGGACCTCTAAGCTTGCAACCTGCTATTTTACCTACTGAACCACCGCGCCCCCTATTTCGTCATTTAAGCCATTTTTCATTACAATTGCTATCTTGTAATTCATCCCCGTGTTTATAAATGACACTGCAATGTTACTTCACACACTGTTTTCTGGTTATTTGAGATTGTTTTTTATTTCAAATTTACGCACCCGATGCTAGCAATGCCAATTTTACATTTTTATATACCTTTTATTTTCAACCTCATTTCAGTATCAGTCTTTAGAAATTTTGTGAACATTAACCCTTTACCTAACATGAAAAGCAGACAAAACAATTCTTGAATAACTTTTGTTTTCATTTTTTATGTCTCAAAAACATAGGTTATGACCCCTCGTCGTGATCTATGTTTTTGAGACAAAAAATGAAAAAATATTGTTATTCAAGAATTTTTTTTTAGACAAAAAATGAAAAATTAATTAAGATTTATTGGCAATTTTTGAGAATTGCTCTGGTCGGTTTTTGGCCGTTACGTTGGGTAAAGGGTTAATCTCCACAAAAAAACATATAAAATGTGTTGACGTCCCAGAAATTCTTAACTGTCATGGCCGAACTTTGAGGTGACGTCTTAAGAGAGGCTGGGTCATAAAAAATGCGTCGGATATCTTTGTAATTTTAGTATGCTGTTAAGCTAAAAATTAATAGATAGATTTTTTTCTGTTTTTCGATTTGGCGCCATTTTGACATTTTTACGTAACTTCAAATTTTAGCCTATTGTTTATATATTTCATTAAGAACGTTATCTTATGATTCAAGTAGTTTCATATTTAAAAACAACATATATACGAAACTTGATACTCTGTTTTCCTGTTATTTGAAATTGTTCAATTTTATTTTTTCATTTTGAATTTTCTCACCCGATGCAAGCGATGCCAATTTTTTTCTATACCTTTTATTTTCAACCTCATTTTAAGCCTCAGCCTTTCGAAATTTAGGGAATAAAAATATATATCGAAAATGTGTTTTGTCCTAGAAAATTCTCAATCGTCACGGCCGAACTCATATCATTGGGGGTTATATGGTCAAAAATTAAAATACATCGGATTTTTTTTTTATTTTAGTATGTTATAGAGCTAAAGAAATTTAGAATTTTTTTTCTTAGTTTTCGATGTGCCGACATTCTGGCGTTTTTAAGTAACTTTAGCCTATTTTTGACATATTTCATTAAAAATGCTATCTTGTCATTCACGACGACACAGCTCAGAACCTGGGGCACGGTGGCTCAGTGGGTAGAGATGAAGGCTGCAAACTGAGAGGTCCTCTGTTAGAATCCCACCTGCGGCAACCACGTTGTGTCCTCGGTCAAGACATTTCACCCCCATTGCCCACGTGGGGGCACGGTGGCGTTGTGTGCTCAAGCATATTACACGTCGGTGATGCACTTGTCTTCAACCTCCTGCTTGTGTGGAGTTAGTATGTTGTGTAGCCTGACAGTTGCTCGCAGTTGCTCGATGGTTCTCTCCCGGTACTCCGACTTCCTCCACCCGTTATACTGTCCGCCACGAGGTGACCCAGGCTGTCGAAAGTGTCGTTAAACCCCAATAAATCAATAAATAAATAGTTCAGAACCTTCACACACTGTTTTAGGGTATTTGAAATTGGGCATTTGTATTTTTTTATTTTAAATTTACGCACCCGATGCCAGCGATACCAATTTTACGTTTTTCAATATATACCTTTTATTCAACCTCAGCCTTTCGAAATTTTGGGAATATAAACTCCACAAAAAAAACATATCTGAAAACGCGGTGCCGTCCTATGAAATTTCCAACCGTTGTGGCTGAACACTGATGCGTCGTCTTCGTGGTCAGAAGGTCGAAAATTAAAATACGTCGAATTTCATTGAATTTTTAGTATTTGTAGCGCTGAAATGTTAGGAGATAGCTGGTTTTATTTAGTTTTTTGATTTATTGCCATTTTGACGTTTTTGCGTTTCTTCAAAGTTTAGGCTGTTTTGGTCATATATCTTTAAAATCTCTACCTTTGTAATTTCAGTAGCCCGCATATATCACACACTGAAAACTGAAGTGTTAAAACTGACACTTTCAAGGTGTTAAACCCATTCTAACTCGTAGGGTTTGATTTTAACACTCAAAGTGCAATGCTTTAAGCACTTAGACATTACAATCGTCAGACATCTGAAACTTGAATGGATGGCACTTCCCATGTGTCTGGCATTGTTGGTTCTTCCAGAATCCTCCATAATTTGATTTGCGCTTGGTGGGTACATAATTAAAAGGACACAACGCAGATGACGCGGATCAGGCTCGACAGTTCGAGTCTGATCCGCGTCATCTGCGTTGTTTCCTTTTAAGTGTCGCGACATTACACTTGTCAAGTGGTATTATTGTAACACCTGTCAAGTTCTGGGATATCTACACTTGAACAAAGTGCTAGTTCAGCACTTAGTAAGTGTTAAATACAGCTCTACAAGTGTAGTTTTTAACACTTTAGTTTTTAGCGTGCAGTTGCACATTTGTGAATCTTCACGCACCGTTTCTAGTCATTTGAAGTTGTTAATCGCCATTTTGGAATTAAAATAATTTTGCCCCCACCCCTATGCCTATTTTACGTTTTTGTGTCTACCTTCTCTTTTCAACGTCATTGTTAACATTTTCCTTTTGAAATTTTTGAAATATAAAATATAATCACATTATTCATCAGAGTTTGCCGCCAAAACGACGTTAGCCGAAAAATGGCGTTTGCATGTATCGTGGGATGACTTCGAGAGATCCGCTTTGCTATTTCAAAACCATCTATTAATTGCATCTCAGATCCTCAGAATCATCTGAATGTTGGATTTTTTGCTTCTGACGAAAAGCATGAGACAAATTCTTTGCAATCCAAGCAAAATATGCCGCAATATAGTCTACACTTGGAACATACAGAAGGATCTATACAGATAGATCTAAAGATGGTGACGATGTATCATCAGCTCAGCTTTTGTTGCTGGTGATCAGATCACGTATATCAGAATACCAAATAAATGTCCTATTTTCACTGCTGAAGTTAATGCTTTACAACATTCGCTCAAACAAATCGAAAATGTTTATTATTTTCTCCCACTCACTTTGCTGGCTTTACTCTTCCCCAAGTTGAAAAAACCCTCTTATCTCGGATCCTCGTGAGATGTTGAATACGCTTAAGTCTAACCAATATGACAAAGTGTTTTGCTGGTCACCTGTGCGTTTTGGTAATACCGGTAATACAAGGGCAGAGAGTGCAGCAACAGAGACTCTGAACATGCCTATCACTAATTTTGAGATTCCCTTCAGTGATTACACGCCTCATATCAATAAGTACATCAATCGATATGGCAGACAGAATTAGTGTTCAACCGATGATCGGAACCGGACACGACAGTCGGCCGATTGTGGGCAACTGGTTGACAACGGCAACGGCTCCTGTAACATCGGTTCACCCGATTGTTGCCAAGCATTTTGTGATGATTCATAAACCGCAATTTATTTTCTTTTGCAATTCATCAATTGTTGATGTAAAATGATGTCACTGATACCATTCAATAAAATTGAGAAACAACCACAATGTGTATTCTTAATCTCTCTAGACGCCCGTTTCCGGAATATACAAGTTGAACGACATGTGAAGCTTACAAATGAGCGTATTTGCGGCAATTGCCCGCTCATACCGGAAAAGTGAATGTTGCATTCCATTGGCTCGGGTCGCAGTAAAATTACCAGTCGCACAAACTAGTCGCTCAAGTGTTCGCGATTTGTAATTTTACTGGACCTGAGTTAACGGAGTTTAATTAACACTGTGAAATGTGTTCAGTTTAGTGTAGTTTTTTTGAGTCTCGACTTATCTAGTAGTGAACGGACTGTAAACCCGTAAAAGAAGTTCAATTTAATGTAGTTCTTTCGATCCGCGACTTGCCTAGTAGTGCGCGGTATTGCAATCGGAATCAGCATCGGAATCAGCTGATTGTGAGCTCAAATGACCTGTAATCGGTTAGCGGGCATTTTTGGTAATCGGTTGAACACAGGACTGAATAGGATGAGGCAACAAATAACCAGCTCCATCGCTTCCGACCAAATATCAATGATATATATCCGTCTAGTAATCTTTGTAGAAAAGCTTGTGTAATTCCGACACGATGTCTTATTGGTCATACAAGACTTACACACTGTTTTCTTTTGAAGAGAGGCACGCAACGAGAATGTGTTTGATTCACTGACAGTCGAATACATTCTCTTATATTGTACTGATTTTAATGATGTCAGACGGCGACATGTTAAAGCAACTTTTTTACACGATACATTCTCATCATATTCTCTCGTTCCTCAGGGAAATCAACCGTTTCTATAAATGTTAAATTGTTTTTATATTTTTAATCTAGATTCCATCTTCCAAGCAAAGATGGGCAATAAACCGAAAAACCGATCCGATACCGATATCATGGGGATACCAAAAAGCTGAACAGAACCGAATTCATTACTCAATACCGAAACCATCTGAATTTTTATATTTTCCTACATTCAGTACTTATAAGGCCCTGTTGAGGCGTGATAGCAGTCGAATGGTTCATTTCCTTGAAAGACGTAACTGATTTTCTTTTCAGTTTTGTAAGCCGTTAAGGAGCTGGGAAATTGCCCTGAATTCCCTCTAGACAGCAACCTGTACCTGTCCAGTTGCTTAACCGTGATTTCTAGTCAAGTCTTGGCTGCCTAAACAGACAGCCAAGACTTCACTACAAATCACTGCTCAGGTTATATATTTATTGTCAGCAGGACCTCCTAATGATGGCATTTTAATATCATATGTTCTGAGATAGCAAATACCTGAAATAAATGACAATGTTGAGTTTATTGGCAGTGGCATTTGTGAGGTTGTGGTAGAAAGGTACAAGAACAACTTATTCTGTATTTCCCTGGCGCGAATTCTCCTTTTGTACCATCAGCAAATATCAGTTAAGTCATATACCGAATACCGAACCGGCGCCGCACTCAAAATTTCCAATACCGCTCATCCCTACTTCCAAGTTTCTTTCAATCATCCGGTTGATTTACATCATGCCCAGCATAATAATTCTTGGAGCATTTACTCATGAGTGTCATCACTGCTCATTTTTGCTCTCATTTCAGAGAACTTATTTCCTGTCTCTAATGATTTTTTTTATATATTCTCGCTGATAATTACCTCTCTTATAACAATAAATACGGATTTATTGCCGTGATATAGCCTTAGATGTTGGTGTGGCACTAAGGTCTAATAAATAAATTAATTAATTAATGAATTAATTACTTAATTAAATTTAATAAATTAATTAAATAAATGATGTTCTGGGGCAAAAAATTAAAGTATTTGGTTGTTGTAAACTCTTTTTCACGTGTCGACTTTTGGTAGAGTGCTAAATTATTTTTGTAGAAATTTATTCACATGTCTATGCCTTGTTACACTTTACGGGAGAGTGCCTTGAGGCACTCTCCCATAAAGTGTAACCAAACATATTCATACAGACTAAATTATTTCACTTCAAAGATAATACGAAACACTTCCATCAAATTTGAAAACTTCAAATTACGTTTCCTGCATTTCAGAATAAAGCCCAAATATGGGCTTCTAGCACCAATTCTGCCAGTTTAGTAAATGGATTATATGTCGCAATAAACTATGAATGCACTAGAGATGGAGGGCTATGTATTGATTAGCAATTAACTATTAATTACCTTGCATAGTATAATATTTATAAAAGTGTCTTCGTCCTATCTTGGAATCACAAGACACTTTGATATGTTACAGACTTGGGTGTATGATTGTCACGGAATCTGAGTTTGTTTTCAGAAACTATCCCCGTTTATAGAAAATAATTGAATTTCACTTTTAATGCTTCCCTTCAAACAAAGGAATACATTCGTGAAACTGAAGTGGATACAGAAGTTGAAATCTGGAATAAACTCAGTCTAGGTATATAGTTTTCTTTTAACCCGAGAATAAAGGGTATCGTACAGACTCAACATCATTTGCTGATCTACTGGCCATTCATAGAAAAATGATTCAACCGACGTCAGACCATTCTCACCAAATGCAAAGGGAAGATAATTTGTTTCGTTTCAATAACTTTTTAAACACATCGTTCAAACAGTTACAGTTCACAAAGAAGGCGCTGAAAATCGGTGGAATGTATTGTGATCCGAAAACGCCGAATACAAGGATGTTTTGTCGACTGCAAACACTTTACGTCATAATTATTCAAATTTTTGGTTGGATGAATGTTATACGAAATTTCATTGTCATGGGACATGTACGCTTGTTTCAGATTACTCTCTTTCTGATTGTCACTTATAAGCACCTTGCGCCTTCAGTTGTGTTATATACAACCACTCAACGCTTGAATGAATTCGTCTGTTTGATTCAAAGTTTCAAAGCTCAGCAATGCAATCGTTTCATTCAATATTATAAAGTAATTTTGATTTCCAGCGTCATTCTTATAAATTCGTTGCTTGTGATACTTTTGTATAAACTCTATCATCTTGACGGTACCAGCCAAGAAATGAAAGATTTCATGACTCCATTTGATCGTAGCAAAGATAACGAGAAGATGATATTTATTCCTATAGCTATTATATTTTCAGTGGGAATTAACCAGTTTGTTACATGGGTGACGTGTTTCTGTCTACTATGTTCCATTACTACGAATGAATTCAATGACATTGCAAATAACCTGAAAAACAACAAACACCCCATTGACATCCAAGATACACGGCGTCGCCACATGATTGCTTGTGAAACCGTCAACGCCATTAATCGGATTTTCACCCACGTGGTAGCGTCATCGATTTTCCTAAGTCTAGTCATGTTCTTGTCGCTGCTGTACCTCAGTATCAAGGTTCAAGAAGTCAATACAATTGAGTTCAGTTACATATTTTTCATGGTGGGCAATCTGCTGGGTTTATCAGTCTTAGTTCTGACGGCAACACGTCTACATGCAGGGGTAAGAATGAAATTTGAAATTATCAATATCACCAACTTTATCATTTCGTATTTGTTTATCTGTCTAGCCTGCATATTCATATTCAATCAATGTACGTAACCGCAATATCAAAATAAGTAGAGTCGTACCCATAGGGACAAAAGCAACCCTCCTGCCTTTGCCTAAATTATGTCATTCAAAACAACACCTTGTTAACTGTCAGCCCTTTATGTAGCGCAATTAAGAGGATCTTACGAACAATTTTTGTGTGACCAAACATTTTCATTTTTTGCCTCCAAAACATAGCTTATGACCCCTCGTAGGAACGAGCTCTACGGACTCGTTCCAACGAGGAAGCATAAGCTATGTTTGGTATGCATAGATTTAAAATTAATAATAAAATTTGAATTACGATTTTTGTGAAAAGCGATGGCCACATATCGCCGTTTTGTTAGGCGAAGGGGTGAAAAAGTAGTGGCAAATATGCATGTCGATGAATAGATAGGACTATTTCTGATTTTTCAAATGTCTTCGAACTCGTTCCATTAAGAGGCCCTAACCAATCTATGTTTGAGGTGCATAGGTTTCAGAGGGCGCGGTGGCGTTGCGATAACCGGTTGTCAGATCACCGAAGTTAAGCAACGTCGAGCCCGGTTAGTCCTTGGATGGGTGACCGTCTGGGCGATCGATTCGGACTCCTGCGTTGTGTCCTTGGGCAAGGCACTTAACCCCGATTGTCCACACGTGGGCACGATGACGCAGTGTATTAAGGCGCACTGCACGTCGATGGTGACCATGTCTGCAGCCAATCTAACCATGCCTGTGCTGCAGTGCGGAGTAACGATGTTGGGGAGCTGGCAGCTGCTCGGTGGTTTTCTCCGGGTACTCCGGATTCCTCTACCCGTAAAACTGTCACCAACACGATATGAACTTGGCTGTTACAGTATCGTTAAACCTTAACATATAAATAAATGGACAGGTTTAAAATAAATGATAAAATTCGAATATTTGTGAAAAGCACTGAATACATAGCCCGGATACTGAAGGATTAAAAAGAAATAGTGGCAAATATGCAAGTCGTTGTTGAATGGGTGGGACCATTTCTGATTTTTCAAATGTCCATTTGGCATGCACGTGGCTTCTTTGTTGAGTACTGGTCCCCTCATTCCTATGCCACATGCGTCAACTTAGGGATGGGTCGCATACTTTGTAAGAAAGCTGATATGCTAAATGTATGGCGTGACGGTAGTACTTACATGTGCATACAGTTAACAAGGGATGCTTCGGCGCTTGAACAACCGGCAAACTGACGGACAATAGCCATTATCGGCACCTTTCCCTGCAAGACGGATAAACACTGAAAAAAAAACAAATACAAATTTGCAGCTTATGGCTCGCAAGGTAATCTATGAACAATTCATATGAAATTAATTAAAATGGATGGATGCTATTTTGGAACGGACAGGGGCGTCGCGAGGATGGCAGACTGGTGTGTGAACCTGATTTATCCCAACTGTCATGGTTCAAGTCTCGACAGATTATTTATTTATTTATTTATTTATTTAGGGTTTCACGACATTTTCGACAGCCAGGGTCACCTCGTGTCGGACAGGGTTTTTTTCGGGAGGAGAAAGGTGGAGTACCCGGAGAGAACTACCGAGCAGCGACGAGCAGCTGTCAGACTCCCCAACGTACTAACTCCACACAAGCAGGGTTAACACTGGTTGAATACAAGTGCACCATAGATGTGCAGTACGCCTTAGTACATAGCGCCACCGTGCCCCCGCGTGGGTAATCGGGATTAAGTGCCTTGCCCACGGACACAACGTAGTTACCACTGGCGGGGATCGAACCATGGACCTTTCGGTTTGTTGTCCAATGCCGTAACCACTGAGCCACCACACGCTCTAGTCTTTACTGATAACATATTAGAACTCTATCGTTCGTCGAAGGCATGTTGGGATATCAGTCAATCAGAAGTAATCTCAAAAATCTATTTATGGATAAATACACGCAGTCGTCTTGACATATGGGCTTCACAACTTCTTAATTACCCAACATGAAAAGCAGATGACACTTGCAAACAAAATTCTTGAATAACGAGCTCGGTCCAACGATGGGTCATAACCTATGTTTTTGAGACAAAAAATAAAAAATATTGAAAATTAATAGGCGATTTTTGTGAATAGCGCTGACCGGTTTTGGCCCTTGGATAAAGTATTAACCCTTTATTACACATCCATTAAACTTTAAACCCTTCCATTTAACGCAATCGCCGCTATGACATAAATGTTTCTGTATTCAACTGGTGATGAACAAGCCTGAACTTTTTTCCCAGCACCGTTTGTACTAGTTCTTTTACCATCGAGTCATTAGTTACGCTTCGAAAAGTTTCCAAATTTCTTTATACAATTATCGATCGTCTGTCGTGTGGTGTGAACATGAAAACGCCCAAAGCGAAATAAAGTCGGTTCACAAAAAAATTAGTTAACCAAAAATGGCATAATATTTAAAAAAAAAGCATTTCCAACCACAACATTCACCTAGTCCCGTGACCGTCTCGTTTGCAGATCCCGTTATATCTAAATTGGTCAACTTTATTTCGGTAAATCTTCGGATATCTTGACATGCTTCGAACTTCTTTTAAAAAAAAATTCTCCCAGCTGTTTTGCAAATCTGCCCAAATTTGTACTTATATTTTTACTGACAGTAATATCCACCAAATGATTAGGCGTGAACGGACACCAGCCGAGGAGAAACAGCGATACGAATTTCAACAAAAACGCCCATTAGAAAAGATAACGAACGTAATTTAGATTGGTTTCCAAAAGGTTGTTTTGATTTTTTATCGATCCGTTTGATCAGTACAGCTTCAAACAAAACAAACGGACTCTTCACCTTTGGGTTTAAACTTATTTAAATGAATTTTAATGCATGGGATGTGTAAGAAACACAGAATGCTATGTGTGTTTGAATCGGTGGGTGTTTAACATAACGAGTTGAAATGGCATAGTTATATTTCGCGAGAGCCCTGGGCTCTACCCGTAAAACTGTCCGACACGAAGTGATCCTGGCTGTCGAAAGTGTCGTTAAACCCCAATAAATAAATAAATAGTTGGTGGCTCTGAACTGGCATGGAATATACGATTAGGGTTCGGGGGGTTAAATAGCACACAGGATACTCCAAATTGGTCATCCTGGGACCTCAACAGAACCAATCTAATATCATAGACATGCATTTGTATAATGGCCGACTTTGTGTGGGGGCATACGTCCCAGTGGCAAATTTACTCTCTTAAGAAAAGACCTACATGGTTCCTTGCCAGAGCGAATTAATACCCAAGACCAAAATCCAGACGATATGTCTGTCCCGTCTAGAAAATTATTTATGGGATGTCACCCGTACACCCTCCCTTAGTTACGCCCCTGAAAATTGTGCATCGTAGTAATTGCTTGCTCATATTCTTTATTAAACTTGTGGAAAGTTAGTGGGTTTATGTGGTGAATGTCATTTACGTTAAGGAAAAAAGTGGGGGAAAAAATAACAAATGTTGTTATCCTGGGCGTTGGGTGAATCGTTAAATTTCTTTGACTACAAGGACCTCCAATAGAACATCACCGTGTTATAATTATCCTCAAATGCTCAGATGATTCGGGGAGCCCTGGGGAGAAAATTATGAAATTCTTAAAGCCGCGATTTTGAAGAAAAAGTAAGTTGACCATTTACAAAACTACAATTTTCCGTTTTGCAAATATTTTTTACTTATCATCCGCATGGAAGCGTCCGATTCGATTAACCCTTTACCTAACATGAAAAGCAGACGACACTGAAAATAAAATTCTTGAATGACTAGTTTTTTTTATTTTTGTCTCAAAAACACAGGTTATGACCCCTCGTTGGGGTCATAACCTATGTTTTTGAGACAAAAAATGAAAAAATAATGAAAATTATTTGGCGATTTTTGAGAAAAGTGCTGGCCGGTTTTGGCCGTTACGTTGAGGAAAGGGTTAAATAAATTATCTGGAAGGGATATGTGTGGGATATTTGATAACTCGAAGGGATATGTATGGGATATTTGAACTGGTTAGGCGATCACTTACGGAAAATTCCGTTAAATGTAATCGTTATTCTTCACATTCGTTGAAATGAGCTTTCTCGGAAAGACGACTGATTCGCGCTCCCGCGTTGTGTCATTTTGGGCAAGGCACTTAACCCCGTTGCCTACATGGGGACACGATGACGCTGTGTACAACGGCTACTGCACGTCGATGGTGCGCATGTCTTCAACCAATCTAACCCTGCCTGTGACGCGGTGCAGAATTCAGAGTTACGGTGTTGGAGAGCTGACAGCTGTTCGTCGTTTCTCGCTGGTTCTCTCCGGATACTCCGGTTTCCTCTACCAGTAAAACTGTCACCGACATGATAAGGCTCTGGCTGTTAAAGTGTCGTTAAACCCTGATAAATAAATTCTCAGAAAGACAAAGCGGAAGTTTGTGTTCATTCGTGTCTATTTATAGCGTTCGCGTCAATGAAATGTGTTTCAGATTCCCGTTGTCGATAAACGTAATTTGGGTTTGGTTGGATAGATTACTGCAATTTATTTCAAATAATACAAAGTTTCTTTTCATTTAAAAATGACCAATTATTGCTAAACTGATGCACAGCTGTTGTTCTCATTGGTCATTTATTCGAACAGTGGCAAACTTAAAATTAGAAACCGTGTGTATTCAGAAATTATGTTACTGTGATTTCTTTACTTCCGATAACTTTCGGGTAATTTCGTTTATATCTTCACAATGTCATGATTTCTGAAACTGCGTCTGCATTAAAGCATTTTAATCACAGACTTGAGTAATTTTGCGTTACTTACACTTTGCATGTAGTAGTTGTTTTACAAGCTCTTTCACATACAAGCAACTTGTATCAGTTGAAATTCTAATTCCAACATGCCGCTTCAGTGTATGCTGATTGCTTCCATTTACTTGTCTAACACCCATTGCACACGTTTGTCGAACCTCTTTAACCCTTTGAAGCAGAAAGAATGCTTTTCCGGTCCAGGATCTTGATATAATCTGACTTCATTAAATACATAGTTGCTCGTTGAATTTGTATGGTAGACCCATCAAGATAGCACGTTGAAAAAATTGATTGGTCTTCCCCAAGGTAACGAATATTGACTCTTCCAATTGATGAAACTGAACTGACTTTGGTTCAAAGGGTTAATACATGAGACTTTCTGTGAAAAAGAATCTTCCCAACATGTGTCATTTATTTGGGAAAAAACAGTGTGCTATTGATTTTATTATGGGGCTGTATATTCGACTGCTAGTGACAGAGTCAGATGCAGAATAGGATAGTGGTCAAGTCAGGAAATAAGCAGAATGAGGTTCCCAGAGGATACATTTGGTGATGCTACCCTGCACAGCAGAGTAGCATTACTACATTTACCCTCTGTGAAACTCAGTCTGAATCATGGTCTCTCTAAACAGAATGAGGTACCTAGAGGATAAGTTTTGGTTTCTAGCCCATTGTATGGGATAGCATCAGACAATTCACCCTCTGGGGACCTCAGTCTGGAAATGAATGACAGATTGCTTATTTCCAGGCTTACTAGTGGTTTTAGTAGTATTGAAAGCACAGAATCTCTTTTTTAGTATCTGGATGTTGATGTGGAATCCCTTTTTATGAAACGAGTCACAGAATCATAAGAACAGCATTTACTCTTAGAGGCAGTTGTATTTCACGGAAGCGGCTAGAAATCCCACTTGCCGAATCCCTTCTATAGTATGTCTATCTTTGTGAATCTTTTTTTATGCGAGATGAGTCGAAGAGTCTGTTCATCGTGGTGGTTTTCAGGTACTGAGAAGAGTCACATTCAGATAGATATATTTTATTTCACCAGTATACAGAAAATAAAACACAATTTACATATAATGTACAAATCATAACACAGAAATCAAACCAATAAGTTTGAGACCAACAAGTTTACTTAAGTATACCAGCAGGGAGAGGCATAGCCAGATTGGCTGTCTTTCTGCCTTCCCCGAGGTGAGGGAGAAAGAGAGTATGAGGTAGGTAGATAGGAACAGGCATGTAGAAGAAAGTACAGAAAGAAAAGGGAGGAATATCTAGATCGAAAAGGGAAAAAATAAAATAAAATTGTAATGCAACATCATGAAGTGCCATTATTGTTTTTGTTTTTAAAATAGATCGACAATTGCATTTGCATATGTTGTGTGTGGTGGAAGAAAGCTATTGGGCTGGCACCTTCTGGCTAGGCCCATCCTCTGCATTAATATCCTAAGGTGCCATAACAAGGAGCAGACTGGTCGTGTACAACACATTTATCAAATGCACGGATCAGGCGGAACCCGATGGCACCAGCCAGGACGAGAATACCAGACAAAGTTACATTGAAAATGAACAATAGTAATCTATATATGCGAGCCTTGTCAGCAAACCTTGTCAAACCTTTTGCAATATCATGTTGGTGTTAGCTTGTACGGGACTCTGTGGCTTGAAGGGGGTGGGGGGGGGGGGCTACCGGTCTGGGGATGCCTTGGAATGGAAGTATACTAGACAGCACAATCCAGGCAGTAAGAATTTGAATAATTCAGAAAAATTCAATACTATGAAAGGAGCTTTGAAATTAACCTTTTCTTGAACTCTTTTCTGCTGTTAATTGATCTGGTGCCCAGTTCCAGTTCATTCCATAGTTCAGGGAATGCAAAGACGGGTAGATTTTGCAAGGTTGTTGTCCTAGTTCTACATCTATGCAAGAAGCCGACTTGGCGTGTTATTATATTAATTTGATTATTTACAGTGGAAAAGAAATTCGCAAAGGATGCCGGAAGATTCCCATTTTGCCAATCAAACAAGAATAAGTAAGCGGGCAGGTTATATAGATCTTTTATCTTCAGAATACCATCTTTGATAAACAGTGGGTCGGTATGAGAATTATATTTCTTATTATTAATGATTCGAATCGAACGTTTCTGAAGTTTAAAAAGTCGATTGCATGCTTTGAGACGCCCCATACTGGAATTCCGTAGATGAAGTGACTTTATATCAAAGTGAAATACAGGCTTTCATGACTCTATGCGAGAGAATTTTCTCAACTCTATTGAGACTGAAATTGGCAAGAGCAACTTTCGAGCAAATTTGTGATACATGTGCATTATAAGGCAAGCAACTTTCGAGCAAATTTGTGATACATGTGCATTATATGATAGATTTTCATCGATATTTATGCCAAGAAATTTTACAGATTTCCCATTTTGTCTATTACCGACCTTGTCAATAATCTGATTATTTATACGTATATCCTCATGAATGTAGCTGGATTCTTTATGGGTTGGATTGATAAGTATGTATTTTGTTTTCTTGGGGTTCAAGACTAGGTAGTTGGCAGCGTACCAATCAAATATCTTTTGTAATTTCTGGTTGAATTCTTAGACCAGCGGTTCCATCTCCGCCCCGGATTTGTATCCTGTGGTGTCATCCGTATGCGATAAGAGGTTTAGGGTTGTAGAATTATGTTTTTCATTTATATAAAGAAGGAACAATATGGGGCCCAATATCGAGCCTTGGGGTACACCACATGTTATTCCAGATAAACTAGATTTACTCTCGCCAAACGAAACATATTGAGATCAGTTTCGAAGGTAGCTTTTGAACCAGTTGTGAGCATTACCTCTTATACCATAATATTCTAGTTTTTGAAGAAGTATCACATGGGTTATGGTATCAAAGGCTTTTGAAAAGTCCAAGAATAACGCTAGGGTGGTGTCTCTTTAGTAGGTTTATTGTTTTCTGTGGCTATGTATTTTAACAATTGCACAACAGGATGCAATGTACTATGATCTTTCCTGAATCCGTATTGATAATCAAAAAGACATCAAATTTATTTAGAAATTTTATGAGTCTTACAAGCAAAAGTTTCTCTAGAATTTTAGAAAAAACAGGTAGAACATTGATTGGTCTATAATTCGTTAAATTCGTTTCATCACTTGATTTTAAGACGCCTATTACCATGGCAATTTTCATCCTGTCCGGAACTATTTCCTAATAATATAGGCGAGTGGCATTGGAATAAAATTTATTGAATGCTTAAGGATGCCAGATGAAATTTTTCACAGTCTTGGCTAAATTTAGATTTCATTGAATTTACAATATCTGTTATTTCAAGAGGGGACATATGTGTGATAAACAAGTGTTCCTGTAAGCTAGCATTCAGGAAATTGTCAAATGATTTCTGAGGTTTCGGTAGAAGTTTTGATGTTTGTTTACCTATATTTGCGAAGAAATTATTGAATTCTTGCGCAATGTCATTGGGCTCATGTATCTCTTTGTCACCAAGACTGAAAAACCGGGTTATAGTACTCTTACTTTTATTCCTATTAAGTGCGTTATTTAGTACCATGTTTTCCGCATGTCATTCTTGTCTTCTGTGAGGATGTTTTCATAATACATAGCTTTGCTCTTTTTTATTTCTATTAAATAGTTGGCAGTAATTTTTGTAATTTCTAACATTGACTTCTGTTGGGGATCTTAACGTCTTGTAAAAGATTTTATTCTTATTGTTGGCTGAGATTAAAAGTCCTTTTGAAATCCATGGCTATCGTTTTATAAATTTATTATTTGGCTTAATGCTCTTTGGGGGAAAAGCTGTTTCAAAGACATTCAAGTAGATATCGAGGGAATTTTCGTAGGCTATATTTGGACTGTTAGATTCCATAACTGTGGAAAACTCACACTGGGACAGTAGCGACCTGAAGAGTTCGGTACTTGTAGAATTTATTTTTCTTGCAGGGATCGGTTTCGAATTTTCAGGCGGTTGATTTAATAATTCAATATAAAGAGTCCCAAAGTGGTCAGACAGGTTGGAAAGAATTATTTCAGATTTGAAACAATTAGGCTTACATACAATGTTGGAAAAGATGTGATCAATGAGGGTGGGAGATCGATCCGTTACTCTGGTTGGTTTGGTAATAACAGATACGAACCCTTCACTAAACATCAAGTAAATAAAAAAGTATGTTTAGGAATGCGATCCTACTTTTAAGAGGTCGATGTTCAGATCGCCCATAATTACGACTGTTTTCTTTTCCTTATTGATTATATAAGTTATGTAATTAATTTTTAATAGAAATAAATCTATATCTGCTTTCGGTGCAGTATTTCGCCTGTTGATTGCGCCAACTATTCTCGAAGAGTATATAAAATTTAATTCAACAAATATGGACACAAAGACGTGTGGTATGAAGATGGAGAGATCTTGACGAACACTGAAGATAGTATTATTTTTTTATGAACAGACCAACTCCTCCGCGCCCATCGTCGTCAGTAGATCACGTGTTTTTCAGTAATGGGTGGTAATCTTCAAGAATATAACATGTGTTGGAAGGGATTTGAAAGACTTCCGTAAGATCGTTGACACCCAACAAGTTCTCTTCGTCATTTCGAGCTGAAAACAAGTGGCGTAGAGGTTCCCAGTGCGCATTGAGACTTTGACAGATAATGTGAAATGCTGAGAAGGATCAACGCACATCGCTGAGCTCAGTTTCCATCTCACTGGGAAGAAGATATTTGCTTCCAACATTGTTAAATATAAACGGAGAGGCATTGTCTTCTAATTTTTCCCTTGTTTTATCATTTAGTATGTTACTAAAATCATATTTCGGATTGGTCTGGATCTCGCCCAGCGTAATTCTACCCGCCATGATAACCATAGCGCCCACCAACGCCACCATCGCAGAAGCAGGGTAGAGAGGTCTCTACGACAGGTACTTCATCATGAGGAACATGTCTTATAGTTGACTTTGAAGAATATAATAATACAGTAAAGGTAACAACACCGTTGTATCCAAATAACAATTCTTGGTAAAAAGGAATAAAACAGAGTAATAAGGAATGGTATGTACAAGAAATTTCTATCTTTCAGGAAAGATGGGGGATTTTATTAATCTCTGGTTCTGTTTCTAAAATTAAATATACACTACACCCATTAGGATGGAGAGTACTTTTCTGCCATGGGAAAAGAGCTTTTAATTGACAAAAGTAAAAAAAAACAGAGTGAACAACAGAAAGAATGATCGGAGTTGTAATAATTGTCATTGTCTCAGTACTACCAAGTTGCTGAACATGACACGAATCTTTACTTAGCCTTAATTATCGTCTAGAGTATGAACGTTTTTGACTGGAGCTAGTGATGCCTCACCAGGGAAAACTCAACGAGTTCCAAAAAGGGCTACATCCGTGTCACGTCCACATAAAGTAGATCCTGATGCAGAAATATTTGGGTGCAAATAAATCAAGGGTTACCTTTTGAAAATTAAAATGGAAATGTGTATTAATTCTCCCGTGAAATGAAATTCAAATAATCGATTAGCTCAGTATTTAGATGCTTCGTAGACCAACTCTGAAATTAAAAGAAAATAATTTGCTTGAGTTTAATTTAGACTGACCAACCCAATTTTAGTTCTGGGGTACGCAGTCCTCTTTTATTCAGCCTGCTTTTTTACCGAGGAAAATGAAAAGAAACATTCTGTTGCATTTACAATCGTCCATATGACTACAATTTTAACGAGTATTTTAAGACAATCATGATAGGATAGAGCCTGTAATCGAAATATTTGTATTAAAAGAATGGTGTACAAAACAATATATACTTTGAACTCGTGCACTGGCACACAATAATGTTGATTTGAAGGCCCGCGATAACAGTTATATCGGAAAATTAAGGATCTTGAACAATATGTCTAGTTAATGCTGAATGGATGCTGGGTCATAATTGTTGTATGCGCTGATCCCATAATTAACGAGATTATCTTTTATTCTTACAGAGACACTAAATCCTCCTCGGGGGCGCGGTGGCTCAGTGGCAGACTGTTGGAATTCTATGCTAGAGGTCCAGAGTTCGATCCGCGTCCGAGACGACCCGCGTTGTGTGCTTGGGCAAGGCACTTTATCCCGGTTACCTACATGGGGGCACAATGCCGCCGTGTACTAAGGCGTACTTCACGTCGATGCTGCACATGTCCGTAGCCGCCGTAACCCTGCTTGAGCGGGGCTTGAACAGAGTTAGAATGTTGAGGAGCTGACAGTTGCTGGTCGTCGATGCTCGGTGGTTCTCTACGGGTACTCCTGCTTGGCTTCCTCCACCCGTAAAAGCGTCACGGTCACGATTAGCCATTGTGCATAAGTATGTGATCTTAAATACCAATAAAAAAATAAATAAATAATTCACACTGAACAATATCTAGCTTAGGTTTTAAGCTCTAGGTGTTAAGGTGGACTACTACTAAATAAATAAATAACACTAAATCCTCATTTTTATGTTTAAATCTGGTAACAAATCATTGAATCTGTCTTAACCCTTTGAAATCTAGTGGTATCTTCCATGTCAGTTCAATGACAGCAATTAGAAGAGTTCATATTCATTATTTGGGGTAGACCAATCAATATTTTCAACGTGCAGCCTCGGGGCTGCCCGTTGAAAATATTGATTGGTCTACCCCACACATTACTGAACAGCCATCCTTTTTAATGACGTTATGACGTATCATGTTGCTATCCGGAAAAAACGTCCGCTGGAGTTCAAAGTGTTAAATTAAACTTTATTTCCTCCACTTGAGTTTGCTTCAATCATATCAGTCATTTCAGTTTGTTTCTATACCTTTAACCATTTATATGACGTAAAGGACAAATATAAATATGAGATACATAATAAAAAAAATATTGCAGCTCGTGTCCATAATGGTGGTTAAAGATATACACTATACATTAAAACCACAATGTGGGTTTTAGAAATAGTGTATTGATGTCAAGACCTCGTCTCTGGGCATATATCGCTGGATCCGTTAGGAGTTTTCCATTTTTGACCAAGAGGCAGGTTGAGACTTCAATACACCTTCTCGGAAACCCACATGGTGGTAAAAAAATAGTTCACCTTACAACATCCCCCCCCCCCCCTTTCTTGACTTGATCGCATACATTTTGACAATCATTCGGCGTCTATGAATTGATTTTTTTGACTGAAGATCATTATGTTATGGTATTACATTTTGCAGCTGTGCATGACGTAATCCTCATTCATTGTTCCATTTGTACTATAACAGCCGAAGTTTATAGCAATCTTTCAGCTGCCTGTTTCTTTCGTTATTTTATTTTTCAGGTTTAACGAATAGTAGGTATATATAAAAAAATATCATGGGAAAAATAATCTGGTATAATTTATTTCGCTGAGTTGGTATCATTTAAATACTTTTATCAAAACGGTTACCTCGACATATTAATCAGTCTTTGATAAGTGCAGGTAATTGTAAAAAAACGTTCTCTTTCTCAATCGAATGATCGCAAATGCGGTTGCTGCCCTCAATACAGTTTTGTGTTTTGTCTAGATGTTTTACTCGTATTGGGGGAAATACGTACTTGTTGTGCGATAAAACACAATACATTTGGAGAGGAATATCTCTCTCT
The DNA here is from genome assembly GCA_031216915.1 of Pictodentalium vernedei. NCBI lineage: Eukaryota > Metazoa > Mollusca > Scaphopoda > Dentaliida > Dentaliidae > Pictodentalium > Pictodentalium vernedei. The sequence continues at coordinate 341,187,549 of CM062290.1, read as the reverse complement.
CTCTCTCTCTCTCTCTCTCTCTCTCTCTCTCTCTCTCTCTCTCTCTCTCTCTCTCTCGAAATCGTAGTCGAAGGGGTTAAATGCATGCACTATAGTAGGAGTTCTATTGATTTTTTCACGCCCACAACATTATTTTCAACTGTTCTGGGGTGTCCCGGCACATCTGTATTGGGATGGAGTAAAAACTTGAGGGGAGAGGGTGTAGACTTTCACTCCGATGCGATAAGCTTCGGTTATAGTTAAGAATTCGACGGCTACATCTGCCTCGAAAGATTTCAGTGACCATTATCAAGCGTAATGCAATCGATCGTGTTCTTATGATTATTTTAGCCTTCTGTAGTAGGGAGGGTCTCTAGCCTCCAGGCTATTCCGGCATAAAATTGCAAGAAATGTTTTGTGATCAATTTTAGATGTCTCTCGTCGTTTTGCCGTGATGCAAGATATGCCACGCTTACAGGGTTGACACATAGCATTTAACCAAGGTCACACCCTCTTTTATGGAACGTTGTTCGTGAAATAGTAGGGAGAACTTTCCTTACTTCGAAAGTTTGGGTCCGAACGGAGTTGAAAGAGGGGGAGCTCAGGAATGATAAGTGTTAAAAGTTTATGACTAGCATTGTTGAATTTGTATGGCAAATATGTTTCTACTGAAGGCAATATAATCTCAGAGTGAACGTTGATGTTATAAATATGCCTGGATGTTAAACTAAATCAATTAGTATTTATACCATGGTTACCCACTCTACTATATATGAAAAGCCTATGAGATCAATTTTAGCTCTATAAACCAACTGTGGTGAACACGCCAGCAATGCGATTTCAATCGTTAAAATTTACATTTACAGTGGCACTACATCGTTGACCTTTGGTGGCGTCGACCTGAATGTGAACTTATCTAAATTTATCGCTCCTCGCCTCGCGAAAAGTGAAATGAAAGTGGCAATTATTTATTACGTTTTTAACTGAGCTTGCCACATAAAACACCAAAAATTGACAAACATGCATTGTCTCATGTTAATAAAGCATCCATAACTCGAAATAGTATGTTATTATGTTATTAAAATAAAAAAGGCCCTGTTTCCTTTTCAATTTCGTTTCGGTGATAAAATTGACAGCGGAAGTACCGCCCACCGATGGTCATGTAACCAAAAACAAATTCGCTCGTATGTACGGCTGCTGCTCAGTGAAATCGAGAAAAAATAATAGCGACTTTTAATAATCTGACGATTATGGTATAAATAAAATATACCCAAAGGAGCTTGGTGTACCGAATGTTCACCACTCGTGGTAAATATTTAGTCCACCAAGCTACTATGGATATATTCTATATATATTCGTGAGGGTTTGGGATGGTAAGTGATGTCTAATATCAGCAGAGAGAAGTGTTATAGAATGTTTTCAGATTTTTAATAAATTGTGCGAGATTGTAAATTTCTTTAGTAAATGACTAGTAAATAAACCTTGGGCTTTGTACAAACTCGGGTGACGTGTGTAGTAGGACTTTGTGTATTTGGCTCTTAGTTACTTTAGTTCGCTACAAACGAGGATGTAATGGTATTCGTCACCCATATTGGCTTGGAATAAATTATATTTTTGAGACAGTTCTGTCGTTTACCTTTCGGTTGGGAGCCTGTGATTCTAACTCGAAAATGGAGTAGGTGGAAGCCATAGATAAAGGTGATTTTGGAAGGTAATCGTCTTGACTAATTTTTAATTTCCTCGCGTTATAAAATTCATACTTATTTGAGTTCATAATATTTGTCCGCCTTTCCTGTAGTAAGATAGATAGTTAGATAGATAATTTATTCGCAATATATAGAGTATACAACAACAAACAATAAATACGAACATAGCAATTGTATATATACTGCAAGGGAATGGCATACCCCGACAGGCTGTCTTCCTGTCATTCCCATGGAAAGAGCCGAGATAGGTGTCCTGACAGCAGAGTTTCCAAATACTATGACGATTTGCTCTTGATTAAATAGTGAGGTTGCTTCGCTTCTAAGTGCAGAGAAGCCACTGGTCCTGGTCATAAGCAATGATTCTTCTTTATACGGTCTACCGGTGCAAGTGAACTGCAAGTAATAACTCGTTGATTTGTCTATACTATAGACGAGAGAATTCAGAAACGAGGGCAAGTAAAAGAGAGACAAGGAAAACGGACAAAAAATAAATAAAGTTATCGGCGACAGTCCAGGTACATAGTGTTGCTACAAGAAACATTAGATACGTAGGTATTCAAATACTGAGCGGTTATGGCCTTTTAATACGTGGTCTAGGGTAGTTTAGTAGGGCTGGTTCAACTGTGTTCTTGCTTCGGGGAAATGAGTGGAGTGGGAGATCGGCGGAAAACTGAGTTCTGGAGCTTTTTAGTTTGGATTTTCCCACTTTGTCTCGTGTTCGCGCCAGGCGGATTCGTATAAACAGCAAAAACATCTTCAAAACTAGGAAGTAATTTGTTGTTGAACCAGTCGTGCATGAACAGAAGAACATGTAGGTTGTAGAGATCTTTAAATTTAAGAATCCCACAAATACGAAACAAGGGGTCAGTGTGTGTGTTGTATTTCTTTTTGTTTATGATGCGTAAAGCTTTTTTTTTAAGCGTGCGGATTCTGTTGGTTGATGGGACGTGTCCCCGGATGTGTATGCCATGTATAAGATGACTCTGGACGAGAGAAAGGTACAGCATTCTCAATGCTGATAGTGGAAGCTCTCTTTTTGCTCTGTTGATTACATAAATAGCACGGACTACTTTTGAGCACACAAGTGGTACATGCTGTTTGAATTTCTGATTTTCATCCATCTCAGCGCCTAGATATTTGACAGTTGTTTCTTCACATTGGTTACTAGCTAATAAAACGTCCCGACTGCCTAATCTCAGATTGATGTGGCCAGGGTTACATGTGTCGTTTGGGGTATGAAGTAGCATACATTTAGTTTTGGAGGCATTGAGTGCAAGTTTATTCACGTTGCACCATTCGTTAATTTTAGTCAATTCTATGTTAGTGTCATCAGAAAGGTTTCCAAGTTGTTTCCTGGCGCATAGGCTGTCGTATCGTCAGCAAAAGAGAGTACACCGAGAAGTGTTGATTTGCTGATATCGTTGATTTACAGAAGAAGCAGTACACGGCCAAGAATAGAGCCCTGTGATACGCCAGTGGTAATGTCTTCGCGATTTGACTCTGCGTTGTGAAAAGCATCAAATTGTTGTCTCTCGGATAGGTAGCTTTGAAATTACGTGTTGGCTACTTCTCCACGAATGCCGTACTATTCTAGCTTTTTCAGTAACGTTGAGTGGTGCAGTGTATCAAATGATTTTGAAAGGTCAAGAAAAAATGAAAAAGTACAGTCTTTAGTGTGTTTATCGTTCTTTGAAGCGACATTATTTACGAGGTGCAAAATGGGATGGAAAGTTGAGTGTTTCTTTCGAAAACCAAACTGGTATTGGTAGACGGCATTTTATTGGTCAAGGAAACTGACCAATCTCACTTTCATTATTTTTTCGAGTACTTTTGAGAAGGCTGGGAGAATGCTGATTGGACGATAGTTATTGAATATATGCTTATCGCCTGATTTGAATACTGGAAGAACTTTAGCAACTTTCATTTTTGGCTCACCAACGTTAGTTGTGTGAGCCTATGGCATAGCCCTCATGTCGGCGTCGGCGTCCGCTCTTAAATATTTTGAACTTTTGTGTACAGGTTTTGATTTTTTGGCTTTTCAATTTTTTTTTTAGTTTCAGCATATTGCTATAGTGGTTCACTATAACATTTAACTCTTTTCCAGGTTATTTTGTCGTAATTTTAACCCTTTGAATCAAATTTTAGGCTTATTTTGATGTTTGCGTGCAGGTTTTGATGGGTTTTTTTTTCCTTTCTTTCAAGTGGAGATTTACCTTGCAGCATATGTCCATGCTTTCTATTGTATGTAAACATGCATCTTAGGGCTATGTTTGTATTATTTAACCCTTTTCCTGCTGAATTACTTCAATTTTGGACATTTATGTACAGCTTTTGGACTTAGGCTTACAGCTTCTTACTTTTATGTACAGGTTGTGATAAAAAAAAAACAATTTCAAGTGAGGTTGACCTCACTGCATATTGCAGTGGTGGTTATTATAACATTGATATCTTTCCAGTACATTTTTAAAATTTTTTTAACCCCTTCAATAGATTTTTAGACTTATTTTGACGTTTGCGTGCAGGTTTTCATGTTTTGTTTTTTTTTCCTTTCTTCCAAGTGTAGCGTTTCTGCATATTGCTATGGTGGTTCACTATAACATTTAACTCTTTTCCAGGGTATTTTGTCATAATTTTAACCCTTTGAATCAAATTTTAGACTTATTTTGATGTTTGCGTGCAGGTTTTGATGTTTTTTTTTTTCCTTTCTTCCAAGTGGAGATTTACCTTGCAGCATATGTCCTTGCTTTCTATTGTATGTAAACATACATCTTAGGGCTATGTTTGTATTATTTAACCCTTTTCCTGCTGAATTACTTCATTTTTGGACTTTTATGTACAGCTTTTGGACTTGGGCTTACAGTTTCTTACTTTTATGTACAGGTTGCGATAAAAAAAACAATTTCAAGTGAGGTTGACCTCACTGCATATTGCAGTGGTGGTTATTATAACATTGATATCTTTCCAGTGCATTTTTAAAATTTTTTTAACCCTTTGAATAGTATTTTAGACTTATTTTGACGTTTGCGTGCAGGTTTTCATGTTTTTTTTTCCTTTCTTCCAAGTGTAGATTTACCTTGTAGCATAAGGAAGGAGTGTATAGGAAGGGTGAGGGTCCCAACGAGAGAGCTTGGATACAGGGTTAACGAGGGACTGAAAAAGGCTATAAAAGAAAGGAAGGTAAAATGCGCTGCTTACAGAAGAAGTAGGAAGCTTAAAGGGGTGGATAACAATGACACGAGACTAATGAAAGGAGAATATGAACTGGCACGGAAAAAGGTGAATGAGATAAAGGATCATAATAGGAAGGAGCGCAATTGCAGTCTTGCCAGAACAATAAAGAAAACGGGGGGTTCGAGCTCAAACGTATTTTGGAACTGGGTAAATAAACGGGGGAAAAGTAGTGTGCAGAGTATCAAAGTGGATGGGTAAAGTACAGAAGATAAAGGCCGTATCGCTTCAGAGTTAGTCAAGCACTGGGAAAAGATAAACGATAGGCGATGGGGCAGTGGGTCCCCACCAAAAAGAAATACACTGGTGGAGGAGAACCTATCCAATCGTGTATGTAGCGAAATAACGGCAGAAGAAGTGCGGAACGTGGTCTCGAAATTAAAAAATGGTAAAGTGGGAGGGACTGATGAAATTCCGAACGAATTCCTCAAAAATGGAGGGGAGGCACTTATTGAAGTCCTGACAAACCTTTTCAACCTGGCTCTGCGAAAGCAAGAGGTCCCCAGAGAGTGGAGGGAAAGTAAGGTGTCGTTCATACACAAAAAGGGGGATAAGGAAGTTCTAGATAACTATAGGGGGATATCAGTTAGTAGTAACATCGGAAAAGTATTCTGTAAGGTCATATACGGTAGACTAGAGGAAGTTATAGAAGAGAAAGGTTTTTTAGGAGAAATTCAAAATGGTTTCAGGAAAGGACGAAGAGTCACTGATCACCTATTTACACTCACCCAACTGATAGAATCAACAAAGGCTGAAAAGAAAAAGATGTTTCTGGCATTTCTAGATGTGAAAAAAGCGTACGACCGAGTGTGGAGGGAAAGTATGTGGCGAAAGCTCGAGGGCATCGGACTGGGGGGTGACTTTGTGGGAATCATGAAAGCACTGTATACAGATGTGCAAAGCCAACTCAGTCTAGGGAGTATCACTACAAAACGAGTCCCTATGGATATAGGCCTCAAGCAGGGGTGTATCTTTTCACCGATTTTGTTTGCATTGTATGTTAAAGATTTAGGGGACGAACTAATTCAGAGTGCGGAGGGGGTAAATGTTGGAGACATAAAGATACCAGGCTTATTCTTTGCGGACGACATGGTGTTAATGTCTAGAACTGAACAGGGGCTAGAGAAACTGCTGGAAATTGTTGGTAGATATGGGAACACTTGGCGGCTCGAACTAAATGAAAATAAAAGCAAGGTAATACCCGTTGGACGCAAGGTAGATATGACGAAGAGATGGAGAGTGGGGGAGTTCTCAATCCCCGAAGGGGAAAGCAAACAAATCACTGTAGGAGAAACGGGAGAGTATGAGTATCTAGGGGTAAGCATAAATATAACGGGAAGAGGGGTGTACAGAAATTACTCAGCCAAACTGATTCTGAAGGGGAAAAGAATTCTGAACCAACTAAAACTTTTAGGGAAAAATAGTTTCAACAAGGTCTTTGTGGGGAAAACACTGTGGGAGAGGGTGGGTTTACCAAGTATAACGTATGGCACGGACGTGATTCCATTAAACCAAACCGTTACTAAGAAGTTGGAAAATACTCAAAATGATGCCGGCAGATGGATAACAGGGTCGAGTAATGCTGCAGCTTTGGAAGCAGTAAGGGGGGAGCTTGGGTGGATGAAAATCAAGGACAGGGTAGATTTGGGAAAACTGTGTTACTTTAACTACTTGAGAAACCTGCCTGACAACCGGTGGTGCAAATTGATGCTCGATACCATTTGGAATTCTAATATAGAAACGGGGTGGTCAAAACATGTGAGGGAACTAATGGACAATTACTCTATAGAGGTCACAAACATAGAAGTAGGAATGAAAGAAGGCAAAAGGTTTGTCAAAGAGAGAGTCATGGAAGATTGCAATCGAAACTGGCGAGCAGGGGTTAGCGTGAAAAGATCACTGCAGGGGTTACAATATAAAGAAAAGCCAGCTTTTGAGAAGTACTTAGATGGCACCTTTGGAGGGTCACTGCTGTTCAAACTGAGATCAAGATCACTGGAGCTTCGGGGAAAAATTGGGAGAGATGGAGAAAAGGGATGCCAAATGTGCCACTCTGGAGTAGTGGAGACCCTGGAACATTTTCTCTTGGAATGCCCACAGTATATACCTCATAGAATAAAATTTACTTGAAGAATAATGCAGAAGTGGGGTGAAGAAACAAAGGATAGATGGCTGAAGGGGGACACGAGGGAGAGGGTAGGAATGCTTATTGAAGAAATTGAAAAAGAGGAAGTGAGGGACACTATTAAGCAGTTTATATCTGAATGCTGGGAGGAGAGGAGGGGAAGAGGGGGTGGGGTGCAGGGGGAATGATGGCCTTCTCTTATGAGGACCGCGACAAATCAGCGGCTGGCCAAAGAGTTATTATATTATCTGATATACACTTTTTCGGGACTTTTTTCATGCAGACTTGAATTCGCAGTATTATATATACTAAACCTCTTGTTCCTGGCGATTATGTTTATGAAATATCTGCCAACTGGTGAGAGTGTGTCGCGATCAGGTCACAAATTGATGAATAAACATTATCATGACCATGTGCATGTCCTGCAATTTGCTTCAGATTCCAGGACGTGTTTACAATGGGATTGCAACGAGCCCGCCAGGGGTCGTTGCGACGCGATTGTAAACATGACCGAGAATCTGATACAAGTTACAGGACATGCACATGGTCATGATAATACATTTAGCTAACAATCCCGTAACATTAAGCCCGTTTCCCCCATTTTTCAGTTTAAATTAGGTTGAAATTGGTCAAAATTTTGAATTTCAGGAATTATATTTTAATGCGTAATAACAATGCATATACGTGATAGTGCGATGTTTACCTGAAATTGAATCTCTCTGATACGGAATAGGAACGGGGGTGGGGAGGGGGGGAGAGGCGCTGAAACAACGTTCTTTTCCAAGCTTTTGGGTGCATATTCAGTTGATTGTTCGATAAAGAACAATACCACTTCTGTGGTTACAGTATTGTGGGTGGCGAATTTGGGTTTGAGGTTGAAGCTTAACTCTTATCGGGATGAGTAATTTTCATGAATTATTCATCAAATCTAGTCATGGCTGCTTTGAAGCAGCCATGACAAGATTTGATGAAAAATTCCTGAAAACTTGACACAAGAAATGATTGTTCAAAAAGTCTATGCAATTTACAGGGGAGAATTTGGTTAAATATCCTCAAATTTTACTTATTTTAATGGCAAGAGATTTCTGGTCCCGGGCAGGAATATCCGCCAGCAGCATGCAAGGAGATAAAGCCAAGCTCTTGATCTGCGAGGCGATTTTCTAATGAATTTAACTTTAACCCTTTCAACGCGGTGTGCATAAATTTTGCAGTGGACGAGCAGACGATTTATTTATTTATTTGGGTTTAACGACACTTTCGGCAGCCTGGGTCACCTCGTATCGGACAGTTTTACGGGTGGAGGAAGCCGGAGTACCCAGAGAGAACCGACGAGAAACGGCGACCACGAACAGAAGATATGAAGAGCACAAAATCTGAAGCGAGGCTCGGTAATAATTTAATCCAACAGCTCGACAGAGCTGTTGGATTAAATTATTACTGAACCTCCCCAAAGCCAGGATGGTTTCACCCCATTCGACCGTTGACAGTATTGACTGAAATGATACCGTCCAGGGCATCAGTGTTGAGAGGGTTCAAACATCATATCACGAGGATAATCTGAAGATTAGTTGTACCTATTCCTTTTAGTTAGATATGACTGTTTAGAAATGTTTAGAAATGCCGATTCTGTGTAGATTTAATTTTACTTTGAGTTGGGCTCATATGGAGATAATACTGCGATACAATTGTCGTTATTGCATTCATATGACGTGAGTAAGACGATAGGCTATATATTAGCGGCGTAACACCCATGTACGGGGAGCGCGATGGTAACTGCACTCTGTCCTTGGGTGAGACACGCTTAATCCCTCTTGCCCATGTGGGGGGCGCGGTGGCGCTGTGTACTAAGGCGTACTATACGTCAGTGGTGAACTTTCCATCAACCGCTGCTAACTCTGCTTGCACAGAGCAAGTAAGAGCGATTCTGACAGTTGCGTGGTAGTTCTTTCGGGTACTCCAGCTTCTACCATTAAAACTGTCCTTCTCTATTGAAAGTGTCATTAACTCCAACAGAACAAACAAAGACAAACAAGTTGTACACGATGTCAATTAGACGTACATTTCATGGCCGTTCCAGCAAACCATTCAACTCATGATGAACGTTAAATTTAAAATTTCTGAATTAGTTATTAAACCAAGCTGTGGTTGATTCATATCTAGCAAATGTCGATAGAAATAAAATAAATGTTAAAAAAAATGATATTGAGAGTAATCGCTTGACTGGACTGGGTACGTGGAATAATTCATGAGAGATGAGGGACGTTTGTTCAAACACGAGTGCGCTAATCTCTGTTTATTACTTTTCATTATTAACGATAATTATATTATTTAACCCTTCACCTAACGTATCGTCCAAAACCGGCCAGCGCTATTCTCAAAAATCGCCAAATAATTTTCATTATTTTTCATTTTTTTGTCTCTAGAACATAGGTTATGACCCCTCATTGGAACGAGCACGTTCCAATGAGGGGTCATAACGTATGTTTTTGAGACAAAAAATGAAAATAATAGTTATTCAGGAATTTTTTTATTATTATTATTTTGCATTTGCAAGTGTCGTCTGCTTTTCATGTTAGGTAAAGTGTTAAAAAAAAACAAAAAACAATGAAGTCCCCATTACACCCATGGCAAAGCGTCCTCGTTTGCACGTACGGATACATGACCCAATTGTTGATTGCATAATTCACTTGTGAAGTTATCGTTTATAATCAAATCCGGAATCACACTTTGGAAAGTAATAAAATCAAGTAATGCTTTAAATTCCTAAAAGTACAAGCAGCGTAAACGACTGTTCTTTTCTTCTGACACATAATCTGCTCAAGCAGGGCTACTATTTCATCCGGGAGCGCTGTGGCTCAGTAGGTAGAGATGCAGGATGCAAGGCGAGAGGTCCTCGGTTCGAATCCCACCTGCGACAACCGCGTTGTGTCCTTAGAAAATTGCCCACGAAGGACACGATACTAAAGCGTATGGCACATCGATAATGCACTTGTCTTCAACCAATGCTAACCCTACTTATGTTGAGTTAGTACGTTGGGGAGTCTAACAGTTGCGCGTTGCTGTTCGGTGGTTCTCTCCGGGTACTCCGGCTTCCTTCACCCGTAATACTGTCCGACATGGGGTGATCCTAGCTATCGGAAGTGTCGTTAAACCCAATAAATAAATAAATAAATAAATACAAACCGGTGCTCCATTAACTAAAATTCTGCTGATCATGATTTTTAGTACCTAGTAAATTCATTGCTAAAGTTCCATATGATGTGAGTTAAATGATAGACTATATACTAGCGGTGCCACATCCATGTACGGGGAGGGGGGTGGCTTAGCGGTTCGAGCATTATCCTTGGACAAGGCACGTAATCCCAATTGCCCAAGCGGGGGCACGGTACTAAAGCGTACTAAACGTCGATGGTGCACTTGTCTTCAACAAATGCTAACCCTGCTTGTGTGGAGTTAGTACTTTGGGAAGTCTGACAGTTGCCCGCCGTTGCTCGGTGGTTCTCCGGCTTCCGACACCCGTAAAACTGTCCGACACGAGGTGATTCTGGCTGTCGAATGTGTCGTTACACCCCAATAAATAAATACATAAACAAATATTTCACGTAAATTTGGAAGAATCCATGTGGATTCTCGCGAAAATGGTTGCGAGAATCAATACCGGCTGTGAGTGTCCCAGGATCCCATGAGGCCACCATGGTTGAACCCTTTCTGTATACTGATAACGCATGTTAACCCTTTTACTAAAACAGCGTTTTAATTTTTAAAACATCAACTGAATTTGATATTTTTAAAAAAAATAAGCAGTATTTACCAATAAAACCTTACAAATATGGATGTCATTGGAACCGGATCATTGTGCAATATTTGGACAATTGGACTGAGAGAGTGTCAGGATATTTCAGGTCATGTTAGCCTTGCATTGGTTAATTGGATACCGCTATGTTAGGTAAAGGGTTAAATTGACAATCCTTTCCACGCGAATCCTAGCAGAGGTGCTGCAAGAATCTGCGTGGATTCTCGCTAGTTTTGTTACGTGAATCTTTACGTGAATCGATTCTCGGATTCTCGTCGAAATATAATCCCTGCTCCATGTCAAACAATCATGATCAAAGCATCTAATTAAAAGTTTCCATCAACCAAGATTCTGATAATTTTCTCGATATGACCTTGTATAAAGGCAAAACAATTCAAACCGCCCGCTCAGTAACATTATGTATATTTTAAACCAACAAGTGTTCCATACAAAATCATTCCATCCAACATATCCATTTACAAGAATCATTAAATCTCAGATCATCCGTTTTCACCGCAACTCAGATTATAAGATCAATTTCAACGAGGGTTGTTCCACCCTGTTTGCCGCCCTGATATCTATAGGGTTCTCTGTGTGCACTTTTGAGTAGTCTCAAATCTGAGGCTCTGAAAAAATTGGAAACACCTGTGGAAATTAATGATTTTGAGCCACCTGATGTTGAACAAAGAAGACCTTTGTACAATTGTAGTGACGCGGTGTAGAATGGTATTTATACCATGATTATCTATTATACTATACATGAAAAGCCTATGACATAAATTTTAGCTTTATACACCAACCGTGGTGAACACGCCAGCAATGGTATTTCAGTAGTTAAAATTTACACCTACAGTGGAACTACATCCACGTTGACCTTTGGTGTCGTCGACCTGAATGCGAACTTGCCTAAATTTATCGCACGTCGCCTCGCGAAGAGTGACATGAAAGTGGAAATTATTTATTAAATTTTTAAATGAGTTTACCCCATAAAACACTAAAAATTAACACACATGCATTGCCTCATGTTAATAAAGCATCCATAACTCGAAACAGTATGTTATTATGTTATTAAGATGAAAAAGGCCCTGTTTGTTTTTTCTATTTCGTTGTCGGTGATAAAATTGACAGCGGAAGTACCACCCACCGATGCTAATGTAAACAAAAACAACTTCGCACGTATGTATGGCTGTTGCTCAGTGAAATCGAGAAAGAATAATAGCGACTCTTAATAATCTGACGATCATGGTATAAATAAAATGTACCCAAAGTAGTTTGGTGTACCAAATATTCGCCACGAGTGGTGAAGTGGTGTTAACCGCGCGACAAAGGCTCGCGGTTAACACCACTTCACCACTTGTGGTCAACATTTGATACACCAAACTGGGAGCGCGGTGACTCAGTAGGTAGAGGTGCAGGCTGCAATCCGAGAGGTCCTCGGTTCGCATCCCACCTGCGGCAACCGCGTTGTGTCCTTGGGCAAGACACTTCATCTCCATTGCCCGCGTGGGGGCACGATGACGCCGTGTACTAAGGCGTACTGCACGTCGATGGTACGCATGTCTTCAACCAATCTAAACCTGCCTGTGCGGCAGTGCGGAGTTACGATGTTGGGGAGCTGGCAGCTGCTCATCGTTGCTCGGTGGTTCTCTCCGGGTACTCCGGCTTCCTTCACCCGTAAAACTGTCACGGACAAGATTAGCCATTGTGCATAAATATGTGACATAAACATCAATAAATAAATAAATACACCAAGCTACTATGGGTATATTCTATATAAAACTCCATTGTAGGCTGCATAGTTTTATTCTTGGTCAGAAAGAGGAGTTCCCCCTGCAAAAATAAAAATGTATCAGTCATATCTGTATCTCCCTTCATTTGTGATTTCCTAAATGCCATTTGCTTTGTCATTTGTAATATCATTTGTAAACGCCGTAGTGTTTAGGCCAAACTCAAAATCAATTTCTAGAGCGTGATACTGATGCCTCAGTATCACATCTTACTCTTCCTGGCCATTCTTTGGACGATTTAGAAACCCATCCAATTGAACAACCACCATTTAAAGATACATGAAAGTTGAAAATTTAGAAACTTTGTGGACCTCTGCGATACATGAATTTTGAAAATTTAGAAACTTTGTGGACCTCTGGCCATTTGGTATGAACCTGTCAGATGGAGAATTCGAAAGGAGGTGCAGCATTCCATTTACCTTTTCACGCAACAGAAGGAACGCTGCAACAGCAAAGGTAGCAAAAGATGAATTCAATTGAATCAATTCAAAATTTTAACAAACTTCTACATTTCGATTTGTCATCGATTATATGAAAAATACAATCTTGTGTAACATCCTTATACGAACTAAACTGGGACACATCAATGAATAACAATTATTGCCTGTCATTTTAATCAGATTCCAACTCAACAATTCGCTTAAATCAAATCAAATGTCTCTTATATCATGTTCGAAACCCATTATGGCTGAAAATATATTATTAAAAAACAATATAACAGCGACATGTCTGTACAAGTGCGTTTCTTATTCACACTCTTCCATTACACACTCCATTAAAGCCCTATCACACTGAGTTTCCCGACTATTCCGTTCTATCCGACTGTCCCGTTTTAATTTTTTTTAACATTTCACCTGAATCGGGGAATGATCGGGTGAAAAATGAGTAAAAATCGGGGAATAAGCAGTGCTTTCCCGTTCTAGTCAAGATCCTTCCCGACTTTACCACGATCTTGCCCCGACACACCGTTCTACTCACGTTTGTTTCATGATTTGTCAATCGACTGTACCCCGATCGATCCGTTCTATCTCGATTGAGCCACGTTTCTGTCCCGATCAATCCACGATTAATCCGATTTGGCGAAGATTGGGCTACGTTCAAGCCACGACTCTTACGTTTTCTATCACGTGCACGCGACGTCCTATAAGCACTGCTGATTATCGAGGATTTGTCATTCTAGTTTTGGATGTTCTACTGACCACTACAGAGATTTATACTTCAACATAGCAGTATGCCACGGAAAAGGAGAGCAAAGCCACAGCCTCCATCTAGTGATTCTGAGCACAGTGGTGATGTTGGTCCTGAACATATTCCCAGTGATGCTGGTCGTGAACATAGTTATGGCGATGATAGTCTTGTTAATCTCAACGTTCTAAGAAGATACGGATGGCGGCTGATCTTACACGGCAGGAGGTGGAGGATATGATGGAGTGGGTAAAGGAACATCCACTCTTGTATAACAAGAAGTTAATGGACTTCAGGGACAAGCAGAAGAAGGCTGCATTGTGGCAGGAGCAAGCAGAGAGGTTGGGGAGAACTGTCAAATTGATCCAGACCTGGTATGATTCTATCCGGACAAGATACAGCAAAATCCTCAAGGCTTTGAAAGCCTCTGGTTCTGGACTGGCGCATTTGACCGAGAGACAGCAGTGGATATTGGACCACTTCAACTTCCTGCGGCCTTTCATTACTCCATGCCCTCGCCGAAACATTGCCAGTATCAAGTCCAAGGCCTCAACCTCTACAACCTCCTCCATCCAGTGTTAAAGATACTGATGATGATGCTCAATTCCTGGCCTCATCTGTTGGTGAACCATCTGCTGATACTCCATCCTCTACTACGCCTATGCTGCTAGATGTCCGACCTAGAAGAGATGGTACAAGGAGGGAGAAGTCTCAAGAAGATCATGTCCTTACCAAGATTGCTGAAAATAGAGACAAGAGCCTTGAACTACAGTCTGAATTGCTGAAGCTGCTGACAACTCAAGAACCAGCCACTGAAAGAACCACCTATGCAGACTTGTGCAAAAGGGTTATGGTCAATCTCCATCCTACGTTGTGGCGCAAGTTTCAGCAGGAACAGACTGAACTCATACTACGTTACAGCCGACTTAATGATGAAGTTCCGGAAACATCTGTGCAACCATCTCAACAGTCGTCTCAGTAGCCTGCAACACAACCATCTCAGCAGCCAGTTATGCAGCCACCACCTATTCAGCAATCAACTTCACAGCAGCAGTACCCATCAACTTCACAGCAGCAGTTCCAGTGGCAGCCATCTCCTCACCAATGGCCATCTACAGTTAACCGCTGCACTAAGTGTTTGGCATTCTCAGTCATCAGAGTGGGTCTCCAGTCAACCACAGGGTGTTGATTATATGCCACAGTATACAACACTGACTCCAGTCACATCTACAACCACAACTTCAGCTGCAACTACTACTACCATTACCACTGCCACTACTTCAGTCTCTACACAACCTCGCCTCACCAGCACTCCACAGACCTCAGACTCACAGACCTCACAGACACCCTTGTTAAACATCAGCGGCTTCTCCTTCTCTTCTTCAATTTTGCCTCCACCAACTTATGACAACCAAGATAACGAAAGTGACATCTTCAAGTAACCAGCAACCTCTTCAAATTACCAGCATCACCAAACAAACGGCCCTTTTCAGGGCCACCCATTTCTTCAAAATAAAATGATCAAACCAAAAAAAAAATAAAAAATAAAAATAAGTCAACCAAAATCCCCAAGTCCAATAATAAATTCAAATCAAAAACTCCAAGTCCAATAAGTCCAATGAAGTCAAAAATAAAGTCAAATAACAATGTTCATTAAAGTCATATTATCTGAAAAGTCCAAGTCCAATAAAAAATCCCGAACAATTCATGTGCAACATAAAAAAATACAAGTCCAACAAATGAAAATTTTTTTTATGAGTACAGGTTTGATTTTTTTTCTTGGGATAAAGTGGGGTTTTTTTCCAAAGTTTTGATATTTTTTCTTTATTTGTTTCTGTATGTACATATACATTCAAGATTTATATCATATCATTTTGCCATGGCACTGAACCAGCTGGTGAATTGAAGTAACGTTTCAGATATTCTTGTTGCCGCTTCCCTGTATTAGTAGCACGTGTAGGCCCTTTGGTCCTCTTTATTTCGTGCATCATGCCAGCATCCCTCCATGCACCTGGGATAACTTGATTGTTCTTATCTTCTGAATCTAGAACAGCATTCTGTAAGGTAGGATATCGCATTCTCATTAAGTTATGGAGACATACACAGGCTTCAACTATGAGTCTAACATTTAATGGTGCTTGCCGCATGGTAGTTAACAAAATCTGCCAACGTTGTGCTAGAATGCCAAACGCATTTTCCACCACTCGACGCCCTCTTGAAATTCTGTAATTGAAGATTCTCTCCTGTACACTCATAAATCTTGCAGAATATGGTTTCATAAGATATGTACGTAATGGAAAGATATCATCTCCCAGTAGAAAATAAGGTGTGTCCTTGTCATCATTGGGGAGCTTGTCTGGTTTTGGAAAGCCAATGGTACCATTCAGGATGCACTCTCGCAGCTCTGAATTATTAAAGATTTGGGAATCTGACATATGACCAAAACCACCAGTGTCAATCCATATAAACTTGTAATCTGCATCAACCAGACCCAATAGCGCAATAGAAAAGAAGCCTTTGTAGTTATAATAGAGGCTGCCACTGTTGTTAGGTTTTCTGATTGCAATATTCTTCCCATCTAAGGCGCCAACTGCATGAGGGACGTTCCATCTGTTTTCAAACTGTTCAGTTATGGCCTTCCATTCTTCAGAGGTAGTGGGGCATGACAGGACTTCATCTTTGAATTCTTCTACAATGGCCTCGCAGGCTTCTCTAACTATCAGAGATATAGTGTTCTGTGGGACTCTGTGGGACTCTGAAATTGAACTTCATAGTTGTGTAATTGTCACCAGTGGCCAGGTGTCGCAAAGTGATTGCTATCTTCATATTGGGTTCTATGGCTTTTCTAAAGTTGGTGTCTCTTTTAGTGCACTTTGGTCCTAGTCTTGTGACCAGCTCGTCAAACATCTCTGGTTGTATCCGAAGAAAACTGATAAAGGATGCGGGGTCTTCATGTCTGAATTCGGGCATCAGGCAGTGGAAGTGTCCAAACTGGAGTCTTCTACCAACATCAAGCCAAGGGCGGACCCAACATCTCCTCTGTCTTGGCTTCCTCCTCTGTCTTCTCTTTTCGGTTATTACTTGTATCATCTTGTCATTCTCTTCTTCTAAATTCAAATGTAACATATGCTGCAAGATTAGCAATGTTTTCTTGTTGACTTTGAAGAGAGACATGGTCAGTGGTGAGTTGATGTGTACTGCTTGGTGTCCACTCTGCAAATGATGAAAGTAGCTAGAAACTTGCTTTTTTATACCATTGGTGTGTGAATCTTCTTAAGTCCTGTCTGGGCCGTAGTGGCAACGTAGCGAGAACGTGTAAAACGTAGTGGGGTCGTAGCGCTTACGTAGCTAAACATGGCAAGAACGGCGTAGTCGTAGTATGATTGGGATGAATCTTGATGGGAACTTGGTAGAAACTTGGTGAGAACGTGTCACAAACGTAGTGTAATCGGAGTGATCTTGTCAAGGTCCTGGTCAAATCGGCTTCACATCGGGTAAGAAATGTCTCCACGTTGTCATCCGATTGTGCCCCGATCCACCAGATTGCACCACGATTCAACCCAGACCTTGTCCCGAACAGTCCGATTACACTACGTTCTCACCGCCTTTGTAACACGAATTTGTCAAATCGGGAAAGTTTCCCGACTTTTTAGTGTTGCGCTTAATAATCGGGAAACGACTATCCGTTTGTCCCGATCTCCCAGATCTAACTAGGACCCACGCCGATCACATCACGTTCTATCCGATTCTACAAAGATTTTCACCCCGATTTTCACCAATTTTCGATCGGGAAGGACTTGGCTCTGTCGGATGCGCCAGTGTGATAGTGGTTTTACGGACTGACGTGAATGGGTTAATGTAAATGAGTTCTATTTTAGATAACTGCACAATTACCGTTGTTCTTATTACCTGTTCAGCAGTAAATACTGTCTTCCCGTAAAGTAATTAATGACAACTTGATTAGTTATATGAAATGTATAATTTAAGATGATTGGTAAAATGAAGTTTTCATTGAAGAACTAGCATTTGCCAGCCTATTTAATTATCTATAGTCTTTTGTCCTTGTAGTTTTAAGCGAGGCATTGATGGCTCTGTGTGTAATAATAGTGTCGGAACTAGTTCCTCTGTGGATAATATCAGTCTTTATACCACGATTACCTATTCTACTATAGAAAAAAGCCTATGGCATAAATTTTAGCTTTAACCCTTTACCTAACCTGAAAAGAAGACGACACTTGCAAAAAAAATTCTTGAATAACTAATATTTTTCATTTTTTGTCTCAAAGACATAGGTTATGACCCCTCGTTGGAACGATCTCGACGAGCTCGTTCCAACGAGGGGTCATAACCTATGTTTTTGAGACAAAAAATGAAAAAATAATGAAAATTAATTGACGATTTTTGAGAATAGCGCTGGCCGGTTTTGGCCGTTACGTTGGATAAAGGGTTAACCACCAACCGTTGTGAATACACCACCAATGGGATTTCAGTAGTTAAAATTTACACCTACAGTGGAACTACATCCAAGCTGACGCTTTCCACTCGGCGGGTGGAGTAAGAAATGACCAAGAGACCGATCGATTAAGGACATGCATCGCAATTAAATCCCCGTTCTTTAAAATCACTGGTAGCCGGTAATTGATTTGATAAATTCTGGTATACACTCGTGGATCTGGTGATCTGCGTACTAGAAATTTAGTCCTTTGGTTAGAATGCGATAAGTTTTTAGGAATTGTGGAGGCATAGCCAGTCGAATTCAGTAGAAACATAGGGTAGATAATGTACGGCACCCAACTATCTCTTCCGTCCATTTCCTTTCCACGATTGCCCAGGGACTGATAGATTGTGAGGTAACATAAGTCTGTGCATTGGTGGTTCAAGTACTGACAATAGGCGCGTGGAGACACGGGTGTGTCCCCCCTTATAGTGGTCGTACTGTACATAATGGTGTTTCCGAGGTTCATACATAGTGAGGTAAAATCGGTCCGTGCATTGGTGCCCCAGGTACTGAAAATAGACGTGTGAAAACATGAGATGTGTTTCCCCCGGTAGGGGTTCTACTGTATACAACGGTGGTCCAGGGACTGATAGATAGTGATGTAAAATCAGTCTGTGTGTTAAGGGTTCATGTACCGAAAATAGACGTGTGGAGACGTGGTATGTCTCTCAATAGGAGTTATTAGTCCCCTACGAGAACCGTAAGGGGACTATAGGATTGCACTCCGTCCGTCTGTCTGTCCGTTCGTCTGTCTGTCTGTCTGTCTGTCTGTCTGTCTGTCTGTCTGTCTGTCTGTCTGTCTGTCTGTCTGTCTGTCTGTCTGTCTGTCTGTCTGTCTGTCTGTCTGTCTGTTTTTATGTTACCACCTCTCCCTCCAACATGCTTTAAGCTACACCTTTCATATTTGATACATGGATAAATTGTTCTGAGAGGATGATGCACGCTCAATATCTTTGTTTCAAAATCCAAGATGGCGGAATGGCGGCCATTTTTGTTGTGTTTTTTAAGCTTTCTTCTCTATTTTCATGTTACCACCCTTCCCTCCAACATGGTTCAAGCCACACTTTGCATATTTGGCACATGGATAGAGGGTTGGTTGGGAATGATGCACGTTCAATATTTTTTTTTTCAAAATCCAAGCAGGCGTAATGGCAGCCATTTTTGTTGTGTTTTTTTAAAGCTTTTTTCTCTATTTTATGTTACCACCCCTCACTCCAACATGGTTCAAGCTACACTTTTCATATTTGGTATATGGATAGAGGGTTGTGATGGGATGATGCACGTTCAATATTTTTTTTTCAAAATTCAAGATGGCGCCATGACAGCCATTTTTGTGTTTTTTAAGCTTTTTTCTCTATTTTATGTTACCACCCCTCCCTCCGACATGGTTCAAGCTACACCTTTCATATATGGAACATGGATAAAGGGTTGTGAGGGGATTATGCACGCTCAATATTTTTTTTCTCAAAATCTAAGATCTGTCTGTCTGTCTCTTCGTCTGTCTGTCTGTCTGTTTTTATGTTACCACCTCTCCCTCCAACATGCTTTAAGCTACACCTTTCATATTTGGTACGTGGATAAATGGTTCTGAAGGGATGATGCACGCTTAACATTTTTTTTCAAAATCCAAGATGGCTGAATGGCGGCCATTTTTGCTGTGTTTTTTAAGCTTTTTTTCTCTCTATTTTTATGTTACTACCCCTCCCCCCAACATGGTTCAAGCTACACTTCTCTCAATTCTCAATTTTTAGATTCCATTCACATTTGAAATCCTGTCTGATAACCTGTATTTTACCCAAATCACCCCCAGGTCTGACACTCCTGTTGACTGTTGTCATGAAACCCGAATTGTCCCCAAGCCGAACCGTCCCCAGGCCGCACCGTCCACAATAATTTTACCAAAACTGCCCCCCCCCCCCCCCCAGGTCTGATACTCCTGCTGACTGTGGTCATGTCTTATGTGACAAAAACACCTTATGTCACAAAAGCGCCGTAGGGGACTAATACCACCTCGGTGGTCAAACACTTGTTCTGTATATAATGGTGGTCAGAACGCTGATAGACCTTGATGCAAAATCAGTCTATGTTGGTGGTCCAAGTGCTGAAGATCGACTATGGAGACAAGGGGTGTATCAATCCCCGGTAGGAGTCGTGCTGTATACATTGGTTGCCAAGGATCTGTTAGACATCTGTTACAGTGAGGCAACACCAGTCTGTGCATTGCTGTCCAAGCGCTGGAAATTGGCGTGTAGATATATGGGGCGTTACACCCCCCCCCCCCCCCCTTTCCGGTGGTGGTTGTACTGTATACAATGGTAGTCCGGGAACTGATACATATTGACATCGCTCTGTACACTGGCGGCCCAAGTACTTAAAATAGATGTGTAGACACACGAGGTGCACTCCCCCCCCCCCCCCCCCCCCCCGGTAGGGATCATACTGTACACAATAGTGGGTCCAGGGAATGATACAGAGTGAGGTAAAATCAGTCTGTATATTGGCTGTGCAAGCACTGGAAATCGACATTAGAGACATGGATCGTGTCTCCCTCGGTAGGGGTCAAATTCCATACAATGCTGGTCCAGGGACTGATAAATAGCGGAGTGAAATCAGTCTGTATATTGATGGTCCAAGTACTTAAAATAGACGTACTGGAGACATGAGCTGTGTTTCTTCCCCTCCCCCGGTAGGGGGCGTACTTTATACAGTGGATTTATTTATTTATTTATTTATTTATTTATTTATTTATTTATTTATTTATTTATTTATTTATTTATTTATTTATTTATTTATTCGACAGCTAGGGTCACCTCATGTCGGAATACAGTGGTGGTCTAGGTACTGATAAATAATGAGGTAAAATCTGTCTGTGCATTGGTGGCCCAAGTATTGAATTCGACTATGGGGACACGGGGTATGTCACCCCCGATATAAGTCGTAGTGTATTTATGTGTATGATTATCCATTGGCCTATACAGTAGGTAGAATCAGTATGTACATTGGTGGACCAAATAATAAACTGAATGGAAAGCCCGGCAATATGTTTATTATTCGTATTAGACAGTGTGATAGGGTTACTGCGTATAGATCTGATGGAGTGGTCACGTGTAAGTTTACGTTGGCGATATTTTGCAAGTTGCGTTTCTTGTAAAAGCGACATTGAGGTTGTGCATCTGCCTCCCGATGGAAGAGATCAGGCTGTGTTTAGCAGAAGTCTGACTCTAAGTTGAACTGAGAGGGGCAACGTCTGCATGGTGGATTTGGGGTGTAAATAGACAGTTAAAACTAGAAGTCCAGTCATGAACTGTGCGCTTATCTAGGCTTAATTGCGGGTATGAATTGCGCGCAATTGCTATATCGAATGGCATCCGAAGCACGGCAGGTTCTTTTGGTTACTCAGAGCAAACACAGGCAATGTTTCTGCCAGTGGACCTCCGGGTTACCCGGAGGTCCATTGGCTGAAATATTGCTTGTGCACAGACCATATGCACAGAATTTGATAGAGTTATTATGGCCATAATGCGTAGATTAACGCGCAGATCGACGTGCTATTTGTGGGCATTTCATGACAGGACTTCAAGTTTTAACTGTAGTCACTGGTGGTGATGTAGTGGTAGAGAATTCTTCGTGTATCTGTTCGGAATTAGCTTCCGCAGATTGCGACCAAGGTTTCAGCCCATTCGGCTTTATTAAACAAACAATTGCAGAGATCTGCAGTAATGTAGTGGTTCTATATGTCAGGTAATATTATAGGCTCGGATCATGCAGTGATGGATTAGGAGTCGAAATCGAGAGAAGGGGATGTAGAATTTCTATGACCAGGGTTTGTAAGCAATAGTGACAGGGATTATGCAGTCGTAATTGCGGTGACTGGAGTGTATTAGTGGTATTACTGTACAGTCGCCGAGGACGGGTAGTAATCCCCGCGAAGTCCACGCATGCGTTTACCAGGTAATAAATAGAGAATCTCTCATGAGTCCCCGATAAGTATGTAAAATATGAACCGAGTCCACTAAATTCGATTCGGGCCGAGCTTTAGCGAGGCCCAAATCGAATTTAGTGGACGAGGTTCATATTTTACATACTTATCGGGGACGAGTTTGAGATTCTTTTTATCACATCACCGTAATTTGTTTACATTCTGACAGAATTTGGTGAGCCTCCTTAACCCAAACCCACATTGCTACAATGTTTCGGCTTCCTTTGAATGCACTCTTAACCCAATCACGTTACTGAGGGCCAGCCACTTTCTCGTTGAAATATAGACCCGGTAAGGTTTATGTACATCGGGTGTCAATGACTAAAGGTTATTCATTTCTGATTTTCATGAGTTATTAATAACAATAGGAACAATATTTAATGATGATAATATTACAGCTCCATGCAGATGACTTTATAAGAGACATTCGAAAAAGAAACGCTACTTTTTCTTTGGAATGTCGCGTGCTGGAGCCAGCAAAGGAAAGTTACGTCACGGTCTCAATCACTGTCTGAATCAGTGTAAACAATTATCCTTCGTCCTTTCGCCTCAGGTTTAGCCGGGCTTTTATTCTCATGGACATGGATTTTGAAATTACCACCATAAATATTCCCTGAAAACATTGTGAACATTTCGCCGGTAGTGGCCGTGTGTTTTGCACCAACAGTACGTACAAATGTGTTATTTGTGGAATTGTATCCTGAGGTTAAACTTGAAGTTGAAGGCATTGTCGTCGGCAATGGCAGCTGAGCCTGACAGTGACAGTAAGACTGAGATCGACAGTCGGATTCAACATGACATTCGTTCGTACTTGAGAGATTATTAAGTTTATTGGAAGTGTTACTTAAAATACGGGAAATGTTTTTGTGCTGATTTTCATTTATGTGGCTATAATTATTGATGGAAGCAATGTTCTTATGCCCTGTTATCTGCATTATGTAAACTAAGGGCTGGAATTTCTGATTCACTCAACTTTTGGACCAAGTGTTTTCTAGCACTGTGATTTGTGAGGCGTTTTTGAGTGGAAAGTCCACCAATCGTTGCCATACGCTTCATTATAGAGGTAAGTTTGTTTTTGCCTATTGGCTGCCTCTTGAACCATTGATCTCCGGATTTCATGTTCATTAGTTCAACTGATTTGTGTGGGTTGCAATATGAATATTCAACGCGTAGGAAGACGCATATCAATTAAGGTGATTCGCCGGTCAATAAACTCACGTGAAAAATCTCGTGGGTTTATGACCCGTGTATAATATTCCTGTTCTGAACTTGGTTATGAGGCAGTGCTTATGTGATAAACATCATCATCATCAAAATTGTAAATAATGAAGTATTAATTCCTGAATTAAATTTTAGATAATTAGCGTTTGGAATCTAATAACATTGTGTCCGTGGAAATATTGCACACCCGTTGAAAGTGGCCAGTCCACGGCGGCCTTACTGTATACGTTGACTGGCTATTGCTAATAAGCGATGTAGAGCTATAGCTTTGATGGCTAGGAGGGTCGCGAAATCTCTGGAAAAGATTATATGTATAACCTGAGAATCTATTGACAATTCTCGTGAAACATTGGTAAGAGATCTTCTAAAAGACGACGGATGTCTGCTCGAATATGATTTCGTAATAATGTGATATGTCGTTTTGGAACGACTTTGGTAAAGCTGCGTTCATCAGTCGTCTCTTTATTCCGCAATGGCTTCCGGTGTGCACTTCTATCCTGGTAAGTGGTGGGTAGAATGTTGTAATATGGTACAAAATGTGTGATTCTGCCAGGAAAAGACACGGGTGGTATCAGACATCGAGGTCATGAAATGTTTGACTTATGTGGTGAAGTAACCGTGAGGTAAACTCAGACATGCTCACAAGCGGCGTACAGCTGTAGCCTCGTTGGTGAGGTATTCGGGGGGGGGGGGGGGGTGGATCTCCAGAAACACATGCTGATTTTTAACTTTCGACATGTTAGACCACCCACCCATTTCCCCAGTTTGTTTTTTTTTTTAGTTATGCAGGTAGAGACAAAGGTGGAATTTACAGTTGCCGACTTCAGTATAAACTTCCCAGTGTAATTCGGTCGGAATCTAGAACACGTAGACATGTAAAACACAAAACAAAGCTTAGAATACCTGTATAAATAATTCTGTATGTTATTCCAAATACATGGTTTGAACTATGTGGCCATAATGTGGGCACGTAAATGTAAGGTAATTCAAATGGAAAAATACACAAATTGTTTTGTGCGGAAATTTGTTTTAAAACGGCTACCAAAGACGTTCCAACGAGGGGTCCATAACTTATGTTTTTGAGACAAGAAATGGAAAAAAATAATGAAAATTAATTGGCGATTTTTGAGAATAGCGCTGGCCGGTTTTTGGACCGTTAAGTTGGGTGAAGGGTTTAAGTCAATGAAAGCGATAATTTCTCCCAATCCGCCATGATGTTTGATGATGTGAAAACAGTTCCACCACAGCATAACAGCTTTCACTTCATAAAACGTCATGTTGTTCACCTTGTAGGAAAACTAACACACTGTATCAAATTTCCAATCTCGGCACTTACTGGTGGTTAATAACAAGTAAAAAGTGACATATTTCTTTTTCGCAGACATTAAAGTACATTCTTTAAAAAGTGATCGGAGATTGAGAGGAGTTGGGAAACTTAAAATTTTCGGGAAAATTTGTTTTGATTGAGCATTATTTATTCACAGTAATTTAGCCCCCTCCCTCCGTTTCGCACTTTTCTATATGTGACCAATGAGCGTTACAGTAATCTAGTTGTATGAAGATCAGTGGGAGACACACCTTTATGGGTAGGCTTACGTAAAAGTTTTAGATTTTAGCTATCTCTGCAATTACCTATATTCCACTAAGACTAAAATCTTCGCCCTCTGTTTTCACGAGAGCTCGCTTAGTTTTTCTTTGTTCACAGCTCCAGTGGCATATGTTATCGTCTGACGTCACCACGCGAAATATTTGAAAAGAGGATAACAATGGGTTGAGATTCAAAGTGCATACTGCATATAGAATCGTATTTTTCGAGGCCGGTGATCATTCTATGAATGTTTTCTCAAAACTCCCTTTAACCCTTTACCTAACGTGAAAAGCAGACGACACTTGCAAAAAAAATTCTTGAATAACTATTTTTTTTCATTTTTTGTCTCAAAAACATAGGTTATGACCCCTCGTTGGAACGAGCTCGACGAGCTCGTTCCAACGAGGGGTCATAACCTATGTTTTTGAGACAAAAAATGAAAATATTTTGAAAATTAATTGGCGATTTTTGAGAATAGCGCTGGCCGGTTTTGGCCGTTACGTTGGGTAAAGGGTTAAGTTCGTGATTTGAAGTGAGGTGGAGTAACCTCGACCTTTATTCAAGTCATTGATTTTGTGTTGTGCGGTGACGTCATGGGATACACGAGAGGTTTATTGACATAATTTTTTATCGTTAAAAATTGCCTTGTTCATTCAAGTTGCCTCGTTCATGTCACGATGTGCTGTTTTTGTTCATTTCACGATGTGCGGTTTTGGAACATCTACGCCATTGTGATGAATTAATGGTAACATGGTCTGAGGTTTGCGGGTCGAATCGTACGTTCAACCTCGACGCTTCGAGCCGAAAACCTCAGACCATGTTACCGTCAATTCATCACAATAACTTTGTTCATGTTCTGTGTCTTTCGTTTTTAATTACAATTTGGTTAGTTCAATGTGTGATGAAGGCCGGTCCCGCTGTGTAACGGAATCCGGATTTTGTAATCTACTGTACTGAAAAACCTCACGTGTATGTTGTCATTTGTTCCATTTAATAAAAGGTCGTCTCGAAGTTGTAGAGGTGTCTGTCAATATCACAAGTGGCGTTGCCGAACAGGATTGTATCCCTGATGAGAGTGGTAACTGTATTATATTTGCGAACTTGCTTTTGTAATTTTAATGACTGCAATAATTGTCGGAGATTCGAGATTCGCGGGGTTTCAAAACGCGGAATCGGACCTGGCTATTAAATACAACATAGTTCCCGGCTCCCGAATTACCGATCACATTAGGTATTTAAAACGGGTCGGCCCTGTTACTAAACCTGCTGTACTTTCTATCGGTGTTGGTATTAATAACATTCCATATGATATTGGTGATAGGAACGACCAAGAGCTTGATGAACTGCACAATAAGATTATTAGGAAATATGATAAATTGGTGGAGTCTGCAAAAAAGTATCATAGTGGTATTAACGTAGTAATTGCCACTATTACACCAAAAGAACTGACTTTCAGCATAAGGGCGTATCACAGCAAGTCAACATTACACCGGCAGAACATTAAGCCATACCACCAAACAGCCTTCGAGAAATTTGTAAAGAAAATAAACGAATCATATGTGGAAAAGTTTAATGCGGAAGAAAATTCTTTGTTCATACCTCTTCATAAATTCCTACGGAATAAACGATGTCGCAAGGGCCGAGTGGTCAGAAGTCAATATTTCTATCACAAGTTATATGATGGTCTTCACCCGAAAAAGGAGCTTCGTCGGCAGTGGCGAGATTGTGTCATTGAAGTAATAAAACAATTTCACGGAATAAATTGAGTGATTTGGTGCTCTAAAGCCCATATCTTTTGTTACATTGACAATAATTAAGTGATTTGGTGCTCTAAAGCCCATATCTTGTTATACTGACAATAATTTAAAAACAAAAATGCTCAGGAAAACCAGAAACAGATTGATGCCTTCGAACAGCAGCTCGAGCATGAACGAGCTGAGAGACAGAGATTAGAAATGGAACTTCAACAGACAAAGCACAGAAAGCACGGAGAATTACTCTCAGATGAGGAAGGTGATTCTGAAGTTGTCGATACGGACTCAGAACATAAATCTGCCAGAAGTGGGAAAACAGGATATATGGTTAAACCTGAACCATTTATGAGTACTGAATCAGATGACTGGGATGCATGGGTGAGGAACTAAGATCAGATTGTTAAATTGAATCGCTGGTCACAGACTTACAAATTGTCCCACCTCCCAACATTGATGCGAGGGGAGGCAAACAGAAAATACTGGGAGTGTCATCCTGAAAAATTTTGCTCCTGGAATGAATTAATAGTAGCCTTACGAGAAAAACTGAATCCCGAAAGTATCAGAGCAACGTTCGAAGCAGCACTAGAGTGCAGAGAAGGGGATCAAAACGAAACTTTGGATGAAAACCTAGGTGAACTCAAGAAATTAGCCCTCAAAGCTTTTCCAGAATGGCAGTCAACATACCGAGATAAAATGGTAAAAACATATTTCATTGAGGGATTAAATCAACACCTGCAGATGTGGGTTATGCAGGGTAACCCCAGAACTGCAGACGAAGCTCTCCAACTGGCAATTCGGACTGAAACAAACCTGTCAGCAAATTATGTTTCCTAGAGAGAACCCAGTAGTACCACTGGAACTACAGAACTTGCAGAAGCCATTGTCATTGCTTTAGAGAAACGTGGAATAGGTCAAAATCCGACCACTCCAAGGGGCTATTATCGAGGACGTGGCTATTCAGGGAGCCGAGGTGGCCAAAGTCGCCGTGGGCCATGTTTTGCATGTGGAAAGGAGGGACATTTTTGGAGAGATGAAGCTTGCCCACAGTCACCTCAGCAAAGAAATCAGGGAAACACGCAACATGAAACACGACCATGGCCACAGATCCATCCCAAATTTCAGTAAGTAGTCGGTCACATGAGAAACCAAAACAGTTATTTAGTGGAAACTCAGCTACATATATTTCATGTTGCATTAATCAAAAACACATTGATGCATTAATTGACACTGGTGCTCAGTTTTCATTGATAAACACAGACATATTTAATAATCTTAAAGAAAAACCAACAATCAGGCGAACTGCGTTAACTGTTAGTGGGCCAGATGGTAAAGTTAAATTAGACATTCTTGGTGTGGCAGATCTGGATATAAATATATCTGACATTTCAGTTCAGTGGCCAATACTTGTCTGCAAAAATCTATCACAGTCTTAGGTGAAGATTTTCTGAAATATCATGGTGCACTCATTGATTATGGAACGAATACCATGAGTATTGCTGATAAGAGGATTCCACTTTATTCGCAGTAAAAGTATCTAGGGTTAATCTCAATAATACTATTATTATTCCTGCAAGAACAGCATTGAATGTTGAGTGTAAGGTAGCAGGGGGAGTTACCAAAGATAATTTGTCTGGAGTACTGGAACCAGACCAATACTTTGAAAATAAATATGATGTTTGTATTATTAAAGTTGTTGCAACTGTTCAGTGTGGGACAATACCGATTCGTCTGATAAATACTTCAGAAACAGATGTGAAGATATGGAATGGTAGTACTGTTGGTAATTTCTGTCCTCAAGTCAATCAGGCTGAGATAAATGAAGTTGAAATTCCAAAATTTTGTTATTACATGCAGAGTATGAATTGTGAGGGCTTTGAAAAAGTCCATACACACACTCAGTAACTAATGTTGTAGCGACTGCTAAAATACAGGAAGATACCACTGATTGGGAGCAGTTATTCCCCATAAGAAATCCTGACATTACACACTCCCAAAAATAACACATGTATGGTATTTTGCAAAAACATTCTAAAGTAGTATCAAAGGGACCACATGCCATTGGAACCCTCTTGCACACAGAACATGGCATTGATACGGGAGAGGCCGAGCCTTTCTCAATTGGGCCACGCCGAATATCTGCAGGGAAGCGTGAAGAAATTCGGCGAGAAGTGGAAGTAATGTTAGATGATGATATTATTGAACCATCATCATCACCCTGGTCAGCTCCAGTTGTGTTTGTCAATAAATAGGGTGAGACCGGGTGGAGATTCTGCATTGATTATCGTGCCTTGAATTCGGTCACTAAGCGAGATACTTATCCATTGCCTAGAGCCGATGACATACTGGAATCTATTAACCCTTTACCTAACATGAAAAGCAGACGACACTTGCCAAAAAAATTCTTGAATAACTCATTTTTTTCATTTTTTTGTCTCAAAAACATAGGTTATGACCCCTCGTTGGAACGAGCTCGACGAGCTCGTTCCAACGAGGGGTCATAACCTATGTTTTTGAGACAAAAAATGAAAATATTTTGAAAATTAATTGGCGATTTTTGAGAATAGCGCTGGCCGGTTTTGGCCGTTACGTTGGGTAAAGGGTTAATGGTGCCAAATATTTTAGTCACTTTGATTTAGTAAAAGGCTACTGGCAGATTCCTGTATATACTGCAGATAGGGAAAAGACCGCTTTCACGACACCAGATGGTCATTACCATTTTATAAAAATGAGTTTTGGATTAACGAATGCGCCGGCTTCGTTCCAGAGAGCTATGGACATTAGAAAGATGCGTTGGTATATCTTGATGATGTGGTGATATTCGCTTCGTCTTTTGAGGAGCATTGTAACAAATGTGAGGAGCTGTTGCAATGATTGGAATCTGCTGGTCTCAAAATAAAACCAGCCAAGTGTGAAATTCTTCCCATTGAAATGAAACTCCTTGGACACATTGTGTCCCCAGAGGGAATCAAAAGTGGATCCTCAAAAGGTGGAAATAATTTTGAACTGGCCAAAACCAACATCTTTATCTGAACTGCAGTCCTTTCTGGGGCATGCGGGCTACCACCAAAAATTTATTCCTCGCTATGCAGAGATTACAGCACCTTTACACAAGTTAGAGACAAAACATTGTCAGTTCATATGGACTAACGATTGTAGAGATGCTTTCCAGAAGTTGAAATACTACTTGACACATTCGCCAGTTCCAGCATACCCTTCCATTTATCATTGATTGTGATGCTAGTGACGAAGGCATATGGGCATCACTGTCTCAAATCCAGGATGGTGTCGGAAAAACCTATATAGCTTATGCAGCTAAAGCTCTCAGGGGTGCTCAGAAAACAAACTATACTGTCTATCAAAAGGAGATGTTGGCATTTGCTTGGGCATTAGATCACTATGAGCCATATATATACGGGCATAATTTCTTAGTGCGAACTGACAACCATGCTTTAACATGGCTAAAATCAACAAAAAATATACATGGACCAGCTGCTCGCTGGCTGGAGGGAATAACTGAATGCATGCCTTTTCAAATTCAGCACAGATCGGGTATGTTACACAAGAATGCTGACTTTCTATCTCGATTTCCATGGCAATTGGATGAGGCCCAAAGTTTACAGGGGCCCAAAACTATTGAAATCAAATCATATGTTGACTCCATATCATGTGTGCCCAAGGTAGATGTTAATGAGATTTTAGAACACCATGACTCGACATCTGGTCCATTGGGTGTATGGACACAAAATGAACTTATATCGGCACAGACAGATGATGGTGTTCTGAAAGTCGTGGGAATTGGATGGTTAATGGTGGTCGTCCAGAAAAGCGGTTAATGGGGGGTAGCAGTAGAAGTCTCTGGAACATGTGGTCTCAGTTTGAAAGACTTGTAATAAAGAATGATCTGCTCTACAGAATTTGGTATGACAATGACTTTGAAGTCCTACAACTGTGTTTACCTCGTAACATGGTCAAATCTGTTTTATATTGTTTGCATGATTGTTCTGGACATATGGGTACTGGAAAAACCATTGCCAAGTTGCGCCAGCGTTTTTACTGGTTTGGGCTCAGGGAGGAGACAGAACATTACATTCAGTGTTGCCTCATATGCCAAAAGAGTAATAACCCCATAAAAAAAAAACAAGAGCCCCACGGCAAAATATATGTGTGGGCTTCCCATTTGAAACGCTAGGAATTGAGATAGTAGGACCACTTCCACGTACGTTAAACAATAACTCTTATATACTAGTAGCTGTGGAGCATTTTACAAAATACCCATTTGCATTTCCTCTTTCTGACATCAAAATAGAATCAGTAGCCAACAAACTCATGGATAATGTTATAACAGTTTGAGGTACAAGACAGCATCCACAGTGACCAAGGATTCAATTTTGATAGCAACACGTTTAAGGTCTTGTGCAATATTATCAACACAGCCAAAACAAGGACCTCAGCATTTGCCCCGTGGAGGAATGGCGAAACTGAACGCATGAACCAAACACTCATCCACATGCTAAAGTGTATGGTTCATGAAAATTCTCAGAGCTGGACCACTTCCTTCAGAAATCATTCATGCATTACAGATCCTCTGTTCATAGCTCCACAGAGTTTATGCCATTCAGATTGATGTTTGGAAGGGAGATGCGCTTGCCTCTTGATGCAATGATCGGTTGCAATAACAGTTCTCCAGGGGAAACAATTCCTCAATATGTAGCGAATCAAAAACAGAATATTGCGAAGACAGAGAAATTAGCCCGGCAGCATCTTAAATCAGCACAGATACACCTGAAGGATACGTACGACAAAAAATCAGAACAAAAATGTTACAAAACTGGCGACCTTGTAATGTTCCACCAGCTTGCAATTCCAAGAGGAAGTCACAAAAAGTTTTTTCAACAATCGTCTGGTCCATGGACGGTGATCAAAGTTCTCTCGGATGTCACCTAAGAATTCAATTTTCTGGACAGCCTGACAAAAGGAGGAGAAAAATGAGGAAGGTCGTTCATTACAACCATTTAAAGAAATTTTATCCTTCAAACGAAAATGGCACTGAAGAAGCCCTCCGCTTCCTTCGGGAGAAGAACGAGGGGAAGCGATTAATGAGGAGAATATTGTCAACAACAATCCGTCCGAAAATTATGAAAGTGATTGTGATGAATCCCCAATCATGGACTCGGATGAAAACTGATGTGATCGTGGTCAAATGCTGACTACATCAGAACAATTACAAACGCTTTGTAAGGATGCTCAAAATCTGTCAGGTTTGGAGCAAAGTGTACGTGCGCAAAGCCGTCTGAAACAGAGTTTGGACTTGAACCAAAAGGTTGTGCTCAAAAGCCGACCAGTTCAAAAATGGAACAGACTGTTTGTGAATTTGATCAGTCATCTAGTGAGGTATCAGAAGTGGTTCCCCCGGAAAGAGCTCAAACGCCTTTCCACCAAGTAGAAGTGTCAGAAGGTCAGTCAGTCATGGAGCGCGTGCCAAAGACATTTCAGCAAAATGATTCGAATAAAAGTAACGTTGTATGCACAGAACAAAGTACATGTTGGCCCACCACAACACCCCAAGAAGAAGACACTGCACTGCGTCCTCGCAGAGAAGTGAAAAGACCCTCCCAGTACAGTGATTATATTGTGGACTGGTGGGATGTAAAATCGGGCGATCATTGAACTTGAACTTGGTGTTTAATTGACTGAAAACATGTTTTGGAGGAAATTGGCAAGATGCAGTGTGATGTGTACAAACTGTAAAGACAGACCATTCGGGAACTGACTATATGGGTCTTGAAGAATCCCAAAACTATTTAGTAATAATAATATACGTAGACCAGCACAGTAGAATAGGAAGCAAATTCTACATAACAGTTATTAACCTAGGAGGGGGGAAAGTGTGAAGAAGGCCTGTTCCGTTGTGTAACGGAATCCGGATTTTGTAATCTACTATATTGAAAAACCTCACGTGTATGTTGTCATTTGTTCCATTTAATAAAAGGTCGTTTCGAAGTTGTAGAGGTGTCTGTCGATATCTCAAATGTAATGTACAATTTAACTTAATTGGCATGATGAAGACGCCATTGAAGAACTTCCATTTATTACACGCCTGTTCTACGAAATCCCCATCTACAGCAACACTGAACGATGCGGAAAATGAAAATCTGTTCTGTATATATGTGCGGAACGGAAATCGTTGACGGACTATTTTTATAAAGAAGCGAAATTTCACTGGAATTTTCTACAAATCGTGCACCGCAATTACAATTTGAATCGCTAGCGATAGCTGAAAATCATCACCTGAATTCCAATGTGTTCTATGTGCCAGTGGGCACATAGAACACATTGGAATTCAGGTCACAAAGTAGTAACACGGGTTCCCCTCGCAAAACTGGTTGGCCATAAAATGTGTTCTTTTTGTTGATAGTTGTCAAATGAATTGCCGACAAAATTAGTTGGCCATAAAATGTGTTCTTTTTGTTGATAGTTGTCAAATGAATTGCTGAGTGCCGTTCTAATAATTGTTTTTTATAGACGTGAAGGCATGTAATAAACACAGAACGACACCATTGTGTGAATGGGTTTTATCCTTCCGCGATGGCACAAGTGCCACATCGATTAACCCTTTCACACACGTGTGTCGTTCTGTGTATGTCCCCGTTGTAACTATTCACTCTCAAAGTAACATTTAATCTCATTAATAACGAGCATAGTTTTGTCCCCCGTAACTAAAGAAAATATCGGGCATAAAATAGAGGCAGTACGCGTTTGCAGTAGACTCATTGGTCTTGACAGACTGCAACAGAAGTACTCTCTAAAATCAGTTTTGTTAAAAAATCAACGCAAAGCAACTGTGTTGAGTGAATATGAACCCAATTGACTTCAAATTCACCCAACCCAGTAGATTTGGCTACAGAGTTTCTGTTTTTCCAAGGTCACCACTACGAACATCATCTCTAAACTTCATCAAATGTTAGAACGTTTGGGTCATTCAGCACATCTTCTTCAGTAAGTTTCCCTGGAGAATACACAAGAGCGTTAAGTTTATGTTTTGATGATTGCGGTATGTTCACTGTCGGGGGGGGGGGGGGGGGGGGGTCTGGAAATTCATTTGCAACCAGGAATCGAAATATTAGTAGCCTCTCCAGGGATTCAATCATTACTTTATAACAATGAATTACCCGCGAATAGGTTTTACCAAAGATAACACCAATTGATGAGATTAAGTTGGCTTCCAATAAAACATCAGACGATCATCTTCCGTCTATTCTCTTCCCTATTGAGGTAGGCGCGTGCTAAATGAAATGTCTAAATCATAATGATATGCTTCTTGTAACGTCTTGAGTAATTCCAAATTAGAGGGAACTCACCTAAATTGAATGTGGTAATCACATACTCTTGTCCCACCTCTCTCGAAGCCTTCTCTGGATACCTGATACTCCTGCACAGTTTTCTATACTGTAATTGCATGAGGTGTTATTTGATATATTCTGTGGTAGCCAGCTTTGTTGGTGCATCACCAGTCAAAGATTAATACAAACCTCAAACTGGCGATGTCTGATTAGTCTTCGCACTGTGAAGTCGAACCAGGATCAACAATATGTGTTTAAGCCTGAGATTTCTACATTCTAAACTCAGTAGGGTTATAAAAATCAGTTTGGTTAAAAATTAACCCAAATCAACTGGGTTGAGTGAATATGAACCCAATTGGGTTCATATTCATTCAACCCAGTCGATTAGGATTAATTTTTAACCCAACTGATTTTAGAGTATATGCGCATCCTGCCTACTCTCCGCATCTTCAGTGATACTCTTAAACCAAGAGCCTTTACTCTTTCCAATATAACACCCTTCAACCTGCGCTTCTGGCTGCAGTCTCGGTGACTGTTGTTGACCAGTTCTCGTTTGTTGTGTTATCTCTGGCTTGGATTCACCTATATCCTCCCCAGAGGCTGCAATTGTATCTTGAAACATGATCCCCTGTGCTTAAAGTCAGCGTGAAAAAGAGATGTACGTGATGGTTGCCTGGTTATCTGGAGGGGAAGTAACTCTGATGAATTAATCACGGCTGCAGCTTATAAAATTAATTATTCCTGAATAGATGCCCCAGTGTCATTCCAAGAAGGACGGCGTGGGTTTCCACTTACTACACTTCTCACATCTTGTCCAATCGCATTCACTAAATGTCTGACTTTCCGTGATGGTTTCTCGTTTTTCGACAGGACGTGAGCTCTTTTTGAAAAATTCAAACTGCCCGCATGACTAGCACAGATGCATTCTACGCCGAACCATGGCATGACATCTAATCCTACCCAAAGAAGGTCTGTCAAAAGCCCTAATCGGACCTGTCATACAAGGAACACCCCCGTAGTAATAGATTTAGGCGTCATTGTGCAAACAAACCGCTTACACGCATTACCACTCTGACCCAATTGGCTGATTCCGCTAACAAGTACATCACACATTTATCCAAACACCCATTAACTAACCATGAAAAGATTGTACCAGGGAAAGGACTAAAATTATTCCTGAAACTGATTCCGCTAACAAGTACATCACAAATTTATCCAAACACCCATTAAGTAACCATGAAAAGACTGTACTAGGGAAAGGACTGAAATTTATTCCCATCTCAAAAAACCCACCCGATTCCACTTCCAGAGCGGGGGTATACGCCAGTTGACCTCAGCTGCCCATCATATCCCAATAAACACTGGCCTCACCCCAAAACACTTCCTGAGGTTCATGGCACACTCCAGCACATGCATGACAATCGTTAAATTGACTACCGTTTGTACAAATCGCTGAAACCAGACACCCTCCGAAACCAAATAAGCCACTCTCTACCTCCTCCCCAAAATCCATAAAAAAATTCGTCTACCACGGGAAGGAATTATTGCACGGTGTAATAATCCGACCACTACAAAATCTGCCCTCTTGAACTTTTTTCTGGTACCCATTGTACAGAAACAACCCACATACATCCGCGATAGGTTACATTTTATCCAACTCATTGAAGAAGAACCCACACTACAGGATGCCCTGCTCATCTCCGCAGACATTGTCAATATGTACACCAATATCTCTCATGATGAGGCACTCACGGCAGTTCACGATGCCCTTGAATCCCACGAAAGCCTATCGTACCCCATTCGCAGACAGTCAACCGACTTATTCTTGACCCTTCTGCGAATCACCTTGAAAAGTAACTGCTTCAACTTCAATGATCAAACACAGCGCCAAACGCTTGGGGCTGCCATGGGGTCCAAGTGCATCCCTGAGATCTCGGACTTTACCGCCCACCAATGGGAGTTGTCCCTCCTACAGATGGGGGGGGGGGGGGGTGGGGGGGGGGCTTATATCCACAAAAGGCGACGTTATCGTGTTGATACATTTGTTATCTTGTCTGACCCTGTAACCGACCTCCATGCCTTCATGGAACGAACAAATCAATCACACTATATCTTTCGGTTCGTATACGAAGTGTGTCCCTGCCAAGTCACATTCCTGGACACTGAAATTTACAAATGGCCACGTTTCAATGCTACTGGCATCCAAGACGTCCGTCTACATGTCAAACCAACGGAAACTTTCCAATTCCTTCATTATACATCTGCACACCCACCTGCTACATTTAAAGGGTTCATTAAATGGGAACTCATCCGCTTCATACAGAACAATTACGATCCGGCTCTGTTTGAGCACCATAAATTACGCTTTATCCAGAACTTAGCTGATCGAGGTTACCCCCGTAATATCGTCGAACCCCTGCTATCCAGTATAGGCTTCCATAACAGGACAGAAATATTGTCTAAGACTAACCGAAGGAGCACACGGAAGAAAAATTCCGAACCTCCACTGGTATTCACCACGCCCTTTAACCCATTCATACAGCATACCAAATGTGCTTTTTTAAAATACTAGAGTCTGATTGAGAGTTCCCACCAACTCAGTGAACTCTTCCCCCATCCCCCATCCCCCATCCCCCATCCCCCATCCTGGCGTTCCAACGCTCAACTAACCAAGGCGATACGCTGGTCACAGCACGCCTTAACCCCCAAGCAAACCGACACTTTCCCCTCCCCCACCCAAGAGCAACTTCCCTGATGAGCCAGTCGTACCCAACTCTTGATTTTGGGATTGGAGAAAGTTACCCTCCAGTCCCCCAGCTGGTATTCCCTTATACATTCTCTGTACCCATAAAAATACGCCGCCACTACCCGGATAAAAGCATACACCTCAAGTAAAAATAACACTCCCTCGCTCCCATGTGAATTGAACTCTCACCCATCATATACCTTCCCAACAACGTCCGTACCAGCTGAGCCTGATATTTCCATTTCCCAGCATTCCGAGATCTTCATTTCTGATCCTCAAATCGTCTACTCTGAGTATCCCTTATTTGCGTCTTCAACGACGTCTGTGCTAATCGATCCCTCGATTGTGTACTTCCGATCCAGTGAACCCTTTATTGTGCGCAATTTGTAAACCATAATTTCAGTTTGCTTCTAGAATACACCATGCGGCCCATCAGAACAAATCATATGTCGGAGAGACGTCACAAGGCACAGAGGAGCCTCCCGTATACCCAACGGGTATCCAACATTAAGATCCAGCCCATTGACCTAACCCTCAAGAGGATGCTAGGCTAGCACAACGCCAGCGTTTTCATGAAGATTGGACCCAATACATTGAGTCCGACAAGTGGACATCTAGAGTCCGTACACCTATAATTACGGATCTCCCAGACAACTCTAACCTGGAACTGAAGCTTCAAGAGTTGGCAGAGAAGCAACGGGAGAATACAAGCAAGATCAGATGGACCATATCAATGCCTACCAAGGAAACGACAAGCAGCTGCCTGACCCCAAGGTGATGTTTACCTTGCGGTCCTTGCCGCAAAGGTCTCAGTGATGGTGGCAGAAACGTTACTTAGAACGAACCAGTCACCCGAGCAGGTTGCAGCCAGGATTCAAAGGCCTGAACAACTCAAGCCTTATCCAACGGCCCTTTTCATGGCCACCCAAGCTTTTAAAAGGCTACTTTGTCGCAATACACATGTAAGTATAACAACCACTCCATTAATTTTGTTTCCCCCACATGTATGCTTACTTCCCAATTCCACTCCTATCAATATAATGTCCACACAACACCCCCCGGGGTATGACATAAGCCCCCCCCCCCCCCCCAGTCCTAGTACCCCATTAGTATAACTGAATATCCAATTTGGGAGTGATCCTCATTTCTAAAGAAAGATGCTCCCATAATACGAGGCAAGGCCTGCCTGACCTAGCAATAATGGGCCTACTTCCCTTATGTGTCCCTCTCACCAAGGTACCCCTCCCAACACACGCTATTAGATCTCTGGATCTTTGGATCCTCTGCCCCTTGATATGCCCCTTTCCTTGAGCTTTCTGCCTAGCTTGTTGTGTATCATTACTAGTGTTCTACCGATTACCAAAACTGGCCGTTGACCGATTACAGGTCATATGAGCTCACAATCGGCCGATTCCGATGCCGATTCCGATTGTAATACCGCGCACTACCAGGCAAGTCGAGGCTCGAAAGAACGACGTTAAATTGAACTTATTTTACAGGTTTACAGTCCGTTCACTACTAGATAAGTCGAGACTCGAAAGAACTACATTAAACTGAACATATTTCACAGCGTTAATTAAACTCCGTTGACTCGGGTCCAGTAAAATTACCAGTCGCGCACACTTGGGTGGTAAACGTGGCTCTCAATTTCACGTTTACCACCCAAGTGCGCGCAACTGGTAACTTTACTGCGACCTGAGTCAATGGATTGCAACATTCACTTTTCCGGTATGACCTGGCAATTGCCGCAAGTACGCTCAAATGTAAGCTTCATATGTCGTTTAACTTGTATATGCCGTAAAGGGGCGACTAGAGAGATAAAGAATACACCTTGTCGTGGTTTTTCAATTTTATTGAATGGTATCATTGACATCATTTTACATAAACAATTGAAGAAGGCAAAAGATAATAAAATGCGGTCCATGAATCATCACAAAATGCTTGGCAACAATCGGTTGAACCGATGTTTCGGGTGCTGTTGTCATTATCATCCGATTGCCCACAATCGGACGATTGTGTTCGCCGGTTCCGATCATCGGTTGAACACTAATCATTCCCTCCATTTAAATATACTTTAGAAATCAGTGTAGGACCTGGGGCACAACAGATTAAGAAAGGTTCATGACATGAATTGTTGGCGGCTATAGTAAATCACCCACCTCTTTAAACACCTGAATGATTCCCCTCCTGAGTAACTCTGTAACTTGTTCAACTTTATCAGCACAACCAAGTTTGTAGCTAGAACTGATCGCATGCTCAATATCGATCTGTAAGTTGAACAAGAGGTA
Source organism: Pictodentalium vernedei (assembly GCA_031216915.1). Lineage (NCBI taxonomy): Eukaryota > Metazoa > Mollusca > Scaphopoda > Dentaliida > Dentaliidae > Pictodentalium > Pictodentalium vernedei. The sequence continues at coordinate 341,148,332 of CM062290.1, read as the reverse complement.
GGAATGAAACCGTCCAACATCTCTTTCGATCTGACAGTAACCCCAAAGACTTTGGTCCTCCTTGAGTGTCTGAAATTTCAATTTCAAACTTTCGCCCCTTTTATTTTCATTTGGAAAATGTGAATCACGGAGAACTGCTTTATAGTACAGTTTGCACATATCAGTTAGTTTGATCACCTCCCGCTTTACTATGACTGTGTCATTTCTTTCTACACAAACTGTCTTGGAACTCACGGGTTCAACATTTAGAAATGGATGTATACGAATGGTGTGAGCGGGCCGGGTGCGTATGTATATCGTCCCTTGAGTAGAAGAAGGTGCCATCTACAATGCCGAGGCATTGCAGGTGGTACCCTGTTCCACTCAATGGGCGATGTACAGCCTAATTATATTCTATTATATATAAGGTTAGTAGTATCTCATAAGACTTTTAGGCTGGATTTCATTCCATTGTTTTGTGAAATTATTTGAATTGTGTATCGTGTATTGAAATGTCACACTTAAATACAATATTTACTTCCTTTACTGTAGCTATATAGTAACAGCCTTAATTAACCATTTGCTCACATGAGGGCCAAAACCGGACAACACTATTTTCTAAATTCGCCATTAAAATTTTATTATTTTATCAACTTTTGTATAAAAAAACAGAGCTCCTTTACTTAGATTTCAATTCGTCATCCCATCACTTGTGTACCGATTGAAAAAGCCAAAGTGTCCCACGGAACAAAGAAAAACCGGCATGCGATACTCAAACAAAATTTAACGTTTTGCCCCAAAGACTTAGCACATATCGTTGAGCTCGTTCCAAAGATGGATTGAAAGCTATGTTTTGAGGCGAAAAAATTACATATTTAGTTGTTCTGGAATGATTTTTTTTTATTTTTGCAAATGTGGTTGGGGATGGGTCAAAGTTGGGACTGATGTCGGTTAGAAATGTTACTTTACAGGAGTGGGTGGAGGTTGGGGGTATCATTAAACATAAAACAGTTTTGAGGTGACAAATCCATAGAAATTAAAATAGAAGGTATTTTGTTTATTTATTGAAAAGTAGGATTCCCTCAAACCCTGGTCGATATTCTGGCGATAGTAACACACCCCAACATAATGCTTATGACTGATTTATTGGGCAATATTAGACATTGAACTGAAAGTATATCTTCGAAGAAATGTTATTAACCATGTGGAAAACATTACTGTTATCGTTGACGATGCAATGTTACATTTTAACACCTGAGTCGACTAACCGAAACCGTAAAAAATTGTTCTTGTAGCATCAGCTTTCCCTTTCGTTCATTCTGGGCGATTAGAATGTTGTCCTCTTCTGTGCAATACTCAAACATGGAGAAACAGGACAGTCTTGCAGAAGAATTTATTTATTTATTTATTTATTTATTTATTTATTTATTTATTTATTTATTTATTTATTTATTTATTTATTTATTGTTTAATGTCACGTTCAGCATCTGTGGCTATAAATTTGAGGCGGATCAACCATAGCAGTAATCCACTGCAATTGACAATGGTGTGATAAAAACCGTGCCAGTCTGTCACGGCTTTTACCGCGATACTACCAATTGTCGTGTCTATTGTCGGTAATTGTAGACCTAGAACCCTGCGGAGCTTCGAAATTCGAATTGTCGAGATGTTCTCAAAATCCTACAAAGTGTCTCCTCTTGAATTCTTCTTCCATCGTCAGATCTCTTCTGCAGGAGACCTGATGATAAAGAAGAGTTCAATTTGGTTCCGCGTCCGAAATTACATTGATTCCGTTTCGGAAATTCCAATTTTTGCTTGATTTGCACGAGTCGCCTTTGCACACAGTATCTGAGTGGAGGCTGACAATATTTGCTGCTGCAAGAAGGTGCAATATCCACAACTTGACAAGCGGTGAGATTCGAATCGAGTTACGATTCGATGCCAGATTCGATTCGATCCGATATTTGTGCTTCGCGGGGACCTGGTAGACCCCCTTGTCTGAATAACTCACAGGGAAAGATAAGTATGTGTCTGTAAGAGCTGTCGGGCTATTTTAAGGCTACGCGTTGAAAATTGTAAATTGTTCAGTGAATTTGTGTGGTAGACCAATCAAGATTTTCAACGTGCAGCCAAACGGCTGCACGTTAAAAATGTTGATTGGTCTTCCTCCAAGTAACGAATATAGACTCTACCAGTTTATGGCTCAAAACTGCCATGGAATATACCATTAGGGTCTCAAATAACGAATATGGACTCTTCCAATTGATGACATAGAACTGAGATGGAAGATATTATCAGGGTTCTGGCGTTCAAAGGGTTAAGAAAAAAACAGGATTGTTTTTATTTTGGGGGTTTGGGGTATTTTTATGAAATATATGTAGATTATTCTTTTAAATGTCTGTTAGGTAAAGAGTTAAAAAAAATATTGCAGCCTTCACATAATTTCTAAAGCAATAAATGGACTATAACTAAAATCTTGTAATAACAATAATAATTACACTATAACTCCAGCTGAGTGTGACGAAAAGGAATGAATGAATTGACACTGAAAGCTTTTAAAATATTGTTCCCTATGGATGTTTTTGTTCCACTTTATTTACTCACATTCGAAACACATAACGATAACGTCATGAAACGGAAATGGTAAAGCTGCGCTTTAAATTTTGCTGAACGAATTGTTGTGGGTTGAAAAAAGTGTAACAACATTTACTTCGCGTCTCTTAGAAGAGCAAGCATGGACGAGAGGGAATCACCGAAACTGACATGGTTTGTCAAAACGCAAAGCGAGATCAAATCTACCGATGGAACTGTGACGGAGAGTACTTTTTTTAAGACGTCGCATTTGGCTTTAAAAATTACCAAATTTGTGTTTATAGGTCTCGGAATGTACTATGAAACCAAACGAAATGGTCGATATCGCCTGAACATTTTATGCAGAATATATTGTCTAATTTTACTGGTCGTCAGTTGGTTGAATTTGCTGAGATATGTTTGTGTTCTCCACGAGATTGATTTGCTTTTGATAATACGAATTATGATGTTTTTGTATAATGTGTTGATAAATACCTTTTTGTTGTATACTTTACCACGCCACCTTGATAAGTTTATCGCTGAGATACAGAAATTTGAAGTCCAAAAATATAAACACTACATTAGACACTATGTTATTTGGATTTCATCCGTTGTGCTTGTGAATTCAACTGCCGGATATCTCGTATATGGGATGTATATGGATGACGAAACAGGTGTTGAAACAAAATATAGACTAGTGCCGTTTGATCCGAAGGCTGTTAGCGTAAAGTTAATTCTGATTCCATATAGTATTCTTACAGTGATACAACTTAATCAGTCTACAGTATGGTGGCATTGTTTTTCTCTTCTGTGTTCCATTACTGCATCAGAATTCACTGATATTGACAATAATTTAACAAAAGCAAAATTTAATCTTGGACTTGGAGAACTGCGAGAGAGACATCGTATCGCTTGTCAAGCAGTTAACGTTATAAATAAAATATTTACGACTTTGGTAACTATGGTGATTTGCATCACTCTAGTAGCGATTTGTTTGTACCTGTTCCTGTTTTTAAGAAATCCTGAAGAAATGGGAAACGTTGGTGTGATTATCATGTGTTTACTTTCGCTGTCAGTTATATCCATATGTGGATCAAATATTTATACAAAGGTAAGGATGGTATCTGTTACTTGGAGATGAATCCGAATACGCGCTCTCAAACTCTTATAATCAGTAAACGGATCATGTTTCTTCGTTTAATTCTATAAACATAATCCAAAATGTAAATTGTATTGCATTCACTGTTATTTTTTTCCAAGGCATAGTTGAGCCCTTTGAATCCCAAAGGTCACTTTTTCCGGCCTAGGATCGTGATACGGCCAAAATTAAAAAAGTAGAAAGTTGCTCAGTGAATTTGTGTGGTAGAACAATCAAGATTTTTTCAACGTGCAGCCAAAAGGCTGCACGTTAAAAATGTTGATTGGTCTTCCTCCAAGTAACGAATATAGACTCTACCAGTTGATGGCTTAAAATTGGCCTGGAATATACCATTAGGGTCCAAAGGGTTAAGCAGTAGTATCTGTACAACCAAATTGCCGGAATGTTCATTTTTATTACATAATAGGACGCCCTCTATTATATTAACATAAGATTTGTGGCGCGGTTAAACTACGTAACGCCCATCACGCCACGTGACGTGTCGGGCCGCGGGTGCCGCTGAAACAAGTTTTCCATTAGCGTACACCACTAAACCGACTCCTCTTGTCATTTACTCTTCTCTTCAGGTCAAAAACATGAGCAGCTGCAACAGAAAGTATACCGGTTCCATTTATCTATCTAAGACACCACATCGCCTCAGGTCTACTTGGGCTCTGTACGATCTCTGGTTGGTCTGTGGTGAAGAGGAATCTTACAAAGACTTACGTTCTTGTAAATATGAGTATTTGGAAATACTATTTGAGTGGTTTAGAAATTATTAATTCCCTCAATTGGACATTCAACAAATTCATTAAGACAGAGTGACACGGTTACATTCAGTCTTCTGTTTGCAGTTCAGTCGCCATAGAGTGGTCGTAATCCACGCGTGGGCAGTGATGTCCACGCACGCGTTTACCGGGTGATAAAAATCATCAGCAGAATTTTAATTAATGAAGCACCGGGTTTTATTTATTTATTTATTTATTTATTTATTTATTTATTTATTTATTTATTTATTTATTGGGTTTAACTACACTTCCGATAGCCAGGGTCACCTCATGACTGATAGTTTTACGGGTGGAGGAAGCCGGAGTACCCGGAGAGAACCACCGAACAGCAGCGAGAAATTCTCAGACTCCCCAACGTACAAACTCCACGCAAGCAAGGTTAGCATTGGTTGAAGATAAGTGTTCCATCGACGTGAAGTACGCCTTGGTATACAGAGCCACCGTGCCTCTACGAATATAGTCGGGATTAATTGCCTTGCCCAAGGACATAGTGGAGTTACACATGGGGGGGATCGAACCGTGGACCGTTCGGTATGAAGTCCAGTGCCGTAACTACTGACCTGCCGCTTCCGAGTGACATTTAATCTTTATTCGGGACATTTTACATATGGTGGGTAATTGCAATAGCTTGACTGTCGAGCACTACGGTTCAATCAGTATCGCTCCAGAATGACTAAGAGTCCTCTGTCTCACTAGTAACCCTCGATTCCGTCTTTTGCCGCTCATAAGACTTCCGGCTGTAAATCATTTCTGTTGGGCCGTTAATGAACCGGAACGCTTTTGTATAGCATGTTATATATGGTGACTTTTAGAAAAGTGTCTCCTCTGCCTCCGTCATACCGGGGGGAGGGGGGGGGGGGTGGCAAGTGTGGCTATAAATGGAGAAATGCAGGAGGGCGGGCAATTGGTGTCACAGTACTAAATATTTTCCCATAGGCAACCATTATAACGTTCTGTCGAAAACAAATTATGATCGTATCACTTTAACTTTGGCATTCAAATATCTTTTTCAAATTTCGCTCTTCATGCAACTTTTTCTGACCCGCGAAAACAGAGGTCGTACAATAAATGAGAGAGAAACATTGACAGGAAGGGAAGTCCCGGTCACATATTTTTCAGGGAATTCCCAACAAAAATACACCAATAGTTAATTGTATTTTGGTGGGTAAAAAAAGTCATCAAATCACCCTCTTTATTTATCTGGAATATTCAACTATAACGCAAGATGTCAGTAGAATACTTCAGATTTTTATTGAAACAATATATTTCCCCAAGGCTGCTTAGTTTTGGAGATTGCATTATTTCCGAGTTCAACTTTTCAAGGCGGATAACTCTAATTCATATATTTACTATAGTGATACCAATTGTGGCAATTGTACAACAATCGAACAATTCTCAACAACAATTTTTTTCTCGAATTTTTCAATTCTCAGACGCTTCGCAATCACCGATCGGGTTTTACAGAATATTATTAGTTTTCCTTGTGTTTTCCAGGGTGTATGGGAATTTACACTGGTTTGGGAACTCGTACACCCTGAGGCGAAGCCGAAGGGTGTATGAGTTCCCAGGCCGGTGTAAACTCCCATACACCCTGGAAAACACAAGGATAAGGGATTTATTTCCAAGAATTTTGGTGTACTTAATACTTTAACCTACATTGTGCTCAAAAACTGACAGAAAATATGTACTTTGTAAGTTTATTAATAAACCCAGACAAATATGGATGTCATTGGAACTGGCTCAATGAGCCAGTTCCAATTACATCCTTATCTGTAATATTTTTTTGCACATAAATATTAAATTTCCTGTATTTTTATTTTTTTTCTAACATAACTGAGCAGAATGTATGAATTAATAATTAAAAATGGGTACTTCTTCAGCCATATTGTGTATTCTTATTTTTACACCGTGGTTAACCACGGTGTAAAAAAGCCACTGTGGATTGCAGGTTACATCGTACCTCTCAGCTAATCAAAACGCAGTAGTTTGTTTCATTTGGAAATAAAGTTTGATATCTGGGGAACATCAATAAGTTGATGATATGCACCTTTTTCGCGGCAATGCAAATTGAATATTTACAGCATATTTTAGTTACAAGTGCCGATATTGGAATGTCGTAAAACTAATTTTTTTTTTTTTTTCTGATTCAGATAAACATTCTGTATCATAAACAAGAAGCATTGTAGGCAGCACATATGACAGTGCACAAATAATGTGAATAACAAAAAACTTCTATTACAACAAAAAATATGTATAGATGCGTGTATATTCTTTTCATACAAGATCAATTTCTAATTTCCTTTTTCACACATTATTACGGCTTGGACACTTTATAGAGAGAATTTTAAATTTGTTTCCACGTGCAAAAGAAGAAAAACCTCTGCTGTCGGTCAGTTTGATATGGAGGGCAATATAATGGTTGGCCACACCCGGTAAGTACCCTTAGGCGTCCCTTAATACTAATGGGGCACCATCAGCTTGTTCAAATAGGTGGACCAGTTTGTCCAAGCCGATAGTGTCCTTCTTGTGGAGAAGATATATAAAGAGAGAAATTTGTGACTGTAAAATGTGGCCTAGAATACTCCATCGTTCTTTTATACTCGCAGGTGTTTTAGATTTTTATGTGGTGGGTACATACATGTAACTGTTTGACATTTCCAGGTTCTGTTGAAAGTTAAGTTCAACTATAAAAGTTTTTAAACTGGTTTGCATCCCCTCATCCTGCAAGAGCAAATATACTTTTTAACCCTTTACCCAACGCAGACGATATCAAAATTTATTATTTTAAATATCATTTTTTCAATTGTTTTAAAACAATTCAACAAAACCATATCATGTGACCTCTCGTTGGAACGAGCTCGTTCCAACGAGGAGTCACAGGATATGGTTTTGTTGGAATTTTTTGAAAAAAAATATTTTTTCAACTGCTGAATTTGTATATTACGCGGGCAGATGCGGCCGATTCGTTGGGTAAAGGGTTAAAGATGAGTACACTTAGAGCTACTATCTCGTCAGATGGATTTTGATGGACTGTGGATGCGCCAGAAGTATAAATTCTGGTATGAGTTCGATAAACACGTTACACCTGTCTCTCGACTGCTCTCTAAATTCTAATAAAATTGATTTTGTGTGCGAACATTCTAAAAACAAATGCAATGGTGTCTCCCTTGTATTGCCAAAGAAAGTACAAAGTTCTGTTTCTGACAGCTTGCATTTAATGGAAAAACGCTTGTATATCAACTGCCAATCTTGCAATCGTAGGTTGGTACCCAAACGTTGATTCTACTTTTCCTTGGTTTGGGTTGGCGTCTTGCAAACAACTGTAAAAAGATTAAATAAAATGTTTGACAAACGTTCTGTGTGTTTTTGACAATCTCAAAATTTTTGCGCCGCATGATTTCGACTTTTTTGTTTTTCTATGATTAATATCCAGGAGGTAGGAATAGCCTTAATAGTCTATGATACACAGTAAACGGCGTTATGATATAAAGAAAAGTGTATAACTAATTTCAGTGGTAGGTGAACTCCATTACGTTTGGTGAAGTGAGCGTTGTTACGCTGTGACTGTACTACAGTCACATCGTAACAGCTTTCACGTCACCAATCGCCATGGCGGCGCGGTGGCTCAGTGAGTAGAGGTGCAGGCTGTAAGCCGAGAGGTTCTCGGTTCGAATCCCACCTGCTACAACCGCGCCGTGTCCTTGGGCAAGACACTTCACCTTCATTGCCCACGTGAGGGCACGATGGCGTTGTGTACTAAGGCGTACTGCATGTCGATGGTGCACTTGTCTTCAACCAATGCTAACCCTGCTTGTGTGGAGTTAGTATGTTGGGGAGCCTGACAATTGCTCGCCGTTGCTCGAAGGTTCTCTCCGGGTACTCCGGCTTAATTTACCCGTAAAACTGTCCGACGCGGGGTGAATCTGGGTGTTGAAAGTGTCGATAGACCCCAATAAATTAACCAAACGCCATTGATGGGGAGAATTAACACATGATTGCCTTAACGCAATCGTGCGGTGACAGACTGAGTTGCTACTTTTTCGCCGATTTTCCAACAATCTAGTTGTATTAACCCTTTACCCAACGAATCGGTCACATCGGCCCGCGTAATATGCAAATGCAGCAGCTGAAAAAATATTATTTTTCAAAAACATTTCAACAAAACCATACCATGTGACCCCTCTTTGTAACGAGCTCGTCGAGATCGTTCCAGTGAAGGGTCACATGATATGGTTTTATTGAACTCTTTGGGAAAAGTTTTAAAAATGATATTTAAAATAATAAATTCTGAAGTCGTCTGCGTTGGATAAAGGGTTAAGAACAGTGGATTTCAGCTATATTTTATGTATACTGTTTATCTTGCAAAGCTATATTTTAGAAATAAAAGTGGTACTTTTATCTGCGTCGCTATGTTTTAGAAAACAAAGGTGATACTTGGTATCTGCTAAGAAGTTTTTTACACGTGTTGTCATCAAGTCATTCAAGTTCTCCTTTCCCTTTTTGCTGCCAAACGACCCGTGAGTGTTCCAGACAATCACTGACCCATCTAGTTATACTGTCCATTATCGTGCGTGGTCACTCTAAAAAACAATTAATCAATAATCAAGTCAGAAACACAAATAATAATACAAGCTTGGATGAGAGCGCAATTATAACAAACAAGCAAAGGTCCATACGTTGACACATTGATACCTGGTTATTCTTACAACATTAATAGTTGGATGATTGTCAGTATTACTGTTTTACACACAGGTGCTTTTGCCTAAGACGCCCGACAGATAAAAACTGATGTAAACAATGTAACCCAGTAAACAATTAGTCATTTGTTGATTTATTCTGTTTAATATGTAGCAAGCATTTGGAGAGACAGTCACGTTTCAGTGAGTATTTCACAGTGCTCAGCACATATCTCAAGAAATGTCGCATGCATCTCTTCTCGTGTATCGCCAGAAGTTGGAACTATCCGACGAATCATTGAAACGAGCACTAAAAAATGCAAACTCTCAGGCGACCTGTCAGATTCCATGGCCCTTAAATAGTCCATCGTATTTGTTTAGATTCACTGGTCTGGAATGTTTCAGATGGTCGGAAAAGGGATCCTCCGGTTCCCCTTTCCGACGAACTGACAAATTCCAGACAAATTAATCTAAAAAATACCACGAAACATCCCCTTCATTTGAATCAATACAAGGAATGTTGCTTAGTCGAGACTTGATTCGACCAAACTTTGATGACATTACCAGTAGAAATTAAGATTCAACACAATTGTAGTTTTATGATTACGCCATAGTTCCACAAATTGTTTACTCATATCTTGTTGATTTTAAGCTGAATGGAATGCTTACTGATTGGAATATCTAACTGGAGCACTAAAGAATATCTGCATATCTCTGGGTGAAAGAACATCACATTACTTTAAGAAGTGTGCGTACAAACTCCACGAAAAAGAGTTAAATAAACAACCCATAACAGCGTCGAACTCCTGACAGAATTAGACTAGTGACCTTAGAGCTTGTGATAAATGGTAAATAATGGCACCGTTGGGAGTTGATCGTGAAAGAGGGTCACTAACATCCATGAAGAGACAAATTCGAATATGCCAAACTGGTCAACCCGACATAATGCCAATCATTCCGACAAACAAATCACAATGATATGAATATTCACTGGAGGCAGCAACGGGACACGAACTGACCAAGAGAAATTAAGTAAAGAATAATACACTCGACCCAGGGTGTTATGCCAGATAATGATAGGTGGGGATGCTGGATACCATCATCTGTCCGAATTCCCTGGATCGAGTGTATTTCCTGACCTTAAACCCACTTTTATATTAAATCCTCGTTTAATAGGAAAACAATGAAATAATTTTATCATTTGGAGCTGAATTATAATTGAAAATGTAAACCGTTTGATCGATGAGTTAATGTTAGGGGAAACTCATAAACTAAAACAGTGCCTGATATCTGAGAAGAAAGTTAGAAACACTCCAAACTGCCATCATTAATTGCACCCCTAACATCCAGTTCAGACGGTCGCACTTTGGGCGAATCTACGGGCACTCTCCAATAATTTGTAATAAAACAAATTTATATAAACAAAGTTTTTGTTTGTGTGACTGAATATGAAATATAAGCAAGGAAAGTTTTGGCTTTTGCTCTGGTATCCTCATTTTTTGAAAGCCCTGGTAGTGACTCTAGTACTCAGCCAGTTAAGAACTCTTGACAGCAGGATTATATCAGTATATTAAGCTGCAATAACATTTGACTCAACGTTTGTCATTGAACACTATTCGCGAGAAAATAGAAATTGAGGTTAAAACTTTAAAATGTCGAAAATAATAACAAAACTGTTGACCACAAGGTATCAACGCGCTGTTTAATTTCGTACAATGGATTTAGGGGATAACTATGTTTTATTTGATTGTTTGGGGCCGTAAACGATGGTTTTACTGTCGCAAATTAAGTTTTGCCGGCGACGCAATAGCGAGGCCGGTAAAACGGATATCTGCGCCGGTAAAACGGATATTTGCGACAGTAAAACCATCGTTTATGGCCCCAAACTATCAAATACAACATAGTTATCCCCATTCTAATATAATTCGGCTGAAAATGGAGATAGTATTTGATCCCCCATCTACAAAACAACGCCTTGTTGAAGACAACAATTTAAATCTAAAAATACAGTCTTCGTGGCGTCATTTGGGAGTTCCGAACCAAATCACGAAATATATTTTACGCTGCCACTATACAAATAGTTCCAAACGTTTTAGTCATTTTATCACCAATAACAAAATATATTTATATTTGTACTGACAACATTTATCATGTTTACTGCGTGTGTTTACCTTGGATACGGTAGTCAGTGACTCTCAATGGAGCGAAAATTGAATGCCCACGAATACATCTTGACTTTCCTGAAATAGTTTTTGAAAACACAAAATTTCCGGCAGGTTACGCCGATTTCACTGTCGCTAATTTTATTGATTAACCAATCAAATTTCGAGAATTATAGTAATTGTATTAGAATAATGTATTTCAGTGCCTGGATAGTATTTTTTAATAATATAATAAATACAATCTGCAACTCGTCCCTAGTTTATAGCGAAATGTACAAGACTCATCTAAGACTCGAACTAAAGCTCTGTTCAGACCTAATTTTATGAACTGGTTTTGAAAATTTCAATATATACTGGTGGAATTAACACATTGTGAAACAAACGAGCATGGGTACAGTCAACACTGAAAATCCATACGTGGCTGCGATCATGTGGTTACCCAAGTGTAGAATTCCATTTCTTGCATACAAAATACCTTTAACCCTTTACCCAACGAATCGCTCGCATCCGCCCGTGTAATATGCAAATTCAGTAGTTGAAAAAATATTATTTTTCCAAAAATGTCAACAAAACCATATCATGTGACACCTCGTTGGAACGAGCTCACTGAGCTCGTTCCAACGAGGAGTCACATGATATGGTTTTGTTGAAATTTTTTGGAAAAATTTGAAAAAATGATATTTAAAAAAATAAATTTTGATATCGTCTGCGTTGGGTAAAGGGTTAAACCTCTCCAGGACATCTATTCCCAAAATTTCCACAAGTTCATGAAGTTCAGCTTTTACACCTATGTTATGATATTTAACCCTTTTACCCAACGTAACGTTCAAAACTGACCAGCGCTATCCACACAAAATAACCATCAAATCTTTATTGATCAACCAATCAATGCCTCAAAAACTCAAACATATAATTTTATGATCCCTCATTGGAACGAACTCTTTGCGCTCGTTGCAATGAGTGCCATAAGCTAAGTTTTTGACGCAAAAAAATAAAAAAGTAGTTAATTAAGAATTTTGTTTGTAAATGTCGCATTCCTTTCGTATTAGGTAAAGGGTTAACACTAGATATATCATTCTCGAACCCCGCCTGTCCAAAAACGTTCAAAATCACCACACTCAACAGAAATTAATCTCTTTGAAACACAATAAAGCTTGGGTCCATACATTTCAATTTATTCATATAATTTTTTAAACAAACACGGTTGATGCCGCGCTTCTGTCTGTTGGCAGTTTGGCATCTATCTCGCCAACTGATGACTAAATAGGGGACGTGACAACCGTTCCTTATTCTCAGTCCCTTATTCGACTTTCGTTATCAACCGATAAAATCGGTAGATAACGAATGTTGAATACGGAACTGGGATTAATTAACGGTTGTCACGTCCGTGATTTCCGCTGCATTGTCGTCTGCCCTTGCTAATTTCTATGGACGGTTCGGCTCACATACTTTCAAACCAGTAATCCACCTGTGACACTTTTATTAATACGAAGAGAGCTTTAAACATGACAATAAATGAACACTTACTTTCCGTGACATTTTAGAAAGCAGTTGGCCAGCCTTTTGGGTAATTCGATGTTTCTATTATTGACATTTGCCACATTTGTTCCACCATATCTACTTTTGTGCATGAATTTCAGCATGAGTGGTTCTCATAAATTTCGATTGTTTTTCTAGGTAATCCTCATTATTGTATACAAAACATTTAACTTCATTTGTTTTTGAAAAAAACTTGACCTTTCATATTGTTAAATAAGTTTTAAATATGTTATAGTTATTTCATAAACTTCTATGTAGCCTTACAAAGTCATTCAAAATAATTTCAAACAAATCAGTTACCTCTGAATTTTTATTATCTGCCCCTTGGTAAGTATCAACGGTTTCTTTTTCTGGACTGTTCCTACCAAGTGACAGTTTTCTTCATCCTAGGGTTTCTAACCTCATGCCAAGGTCCACTAAAGCCCATCAACTAATGAAACAGCCCGTTCCAAAGAATCTGGATGCCTAAACTGAACATATTTAGGGTGTTTTTTGCCCTAGCCCTTACTTAAACTGTTCTACTAAACATGTACCCCTCGCTGAATAAGGTAAATTTGGATAGGGCTGACAGCTTATGTTTCGAAGGTAATATTCATAATCAGCAATGGATTCCTTATTTATTAAGCGCCTATTCTACATTCACACCCATGTGAAATCTCTCTACCTACAGGGTTACATTTTGACTCGAATGCATTCCACAATGCATAATAGTAAAAACTGAAATGGATTTAAGTCACTTAGCAACTTTTGACCACAATCCAGTGACGCGACAACAGTTACTTATTCCTTATTCAGCATTCGAATAGAAAGTTTTAGACCGATTTTTCGGTGAAATAAATGTCATTGTAGGGTGGGAGTTGACGACTGATTAAGACTTAACCCAAAACCGGTGGATCCCCTCAAACCCATCTCTCGAACTGCGACCCCCCCCCCCCCCCAAAAAAAAAGGATGAGTTTGAAAAAATGTCATTTCGAACTGATTTTTATAAAATGAACGGCACAGTAGGGTGCCCTTTTACGATTAAAATTTGACACCAAAGGGATGGAAATCCTTTTGGGGGTGAAATTCGAGGGCTGGGGGGGGGGTTGATGGGGTACACTCCTTATGGATCAAATCTTAAGCAATCGTCAACGCATCCCTAGAGAGCAGTTATTTCATCAAAGTCGGTCCATTTTTTTCGAATTTTGAATAAGGAATAAGTAACTGATGTCACGTCCACGCAGAACTTTGTGATGATGATAAGTCTGAAGTCGAGCCTCACTAAAGTCCACCCCGAAAAAAACGCTCTTTAGTCAAACGCATTGCTGATTATCGTTGACCATTCGATATTAGATTGTTACGCCTGAGTCGACTAAATGACCCCCCCCCCCCCCCCCCCCCAAAAAAAAAAAAAAAAAATATATATATTTCAGCCTACCATTTCGTTACTTCAGGGGCGATTAGTATATTGTCCTCTTCTGGCAAATACACAAAAATGGAGAACCGGTACTGTCTTACAGAAAACGTTTACAGACCAACGGTGTACATACATTTTGGTTGCTTGTGGTGTTCAACATTTGTACGTAAAGCTTGTGGAGGAAAGGTTTGGGCCGAATACTTTTGCCCAATGGCTGGCATGTTCAAAGACCTCTGCAAAAGAATAAAGTAGGGCCATGCGAATCGGGGATTTTGACTCGACTAGAATCTCGAGCAAAATCGCCTTCGTGGTAACGAATCCAGCCGAATCTCGAACCTTGATACCGGTAAAACAAGACTGTTCTGAACGGTTAGTGTTATTGATAAACGAATCACCCAAGCTTACCCTAGTCAGCTTCGTTCACAAAGGCAGGCTTGTTGTGAGTAATGTTTTACACCAATCGTGCATTTTTATGTTGAGAATCACGGTCACGATAAGCCATTGTGCATAAGTATGTGACCTTAAACACCAATAAATAAATAAATAAATAATAATGTTGAGAATCTCGCTCATCAATATGCATTTTCCGACGCATCTCTGGCCTAAGATGTCTCGCCTTACGGAGGCCAAAATCGCTTAAAACAGCCTGTCGCTTCTTGTCGCTAGGACCTGAAATGGCTGAATCGGGAGAGCCTGAGTAGTATGTCTCGTATGTTTGAGGGAACAGTTGGGGGACCCCGGTGGGGGACCCCGGAAGTGACGTCATGTCACGTGGCCTAGTGGCGCCATGTTGTGTTGTCATGGTAACCCGCGTGAACGGCCATGTTGTGACGTCATCTCCATAGTGATACGTGGTGTTAGTGCGCATGCGCAGCGCGTGTTGTTAGGGTGATACGTGTTTCCGTCGTCCATTTTGTATACTGGAGGCCGCCATCTTGGTTTCTATGGTAGCACGTGATTGCTATGTTACCCAATTTTTCTGCAATAAGACGGGGTATGTTCGGAGGGTGTGTTCCTTTGTAGAAGAGTAAATCTAATTACCACAAACAACCCGACAATCTCCCCAAATCACCAAAATCCACCCAAAATCACCGAAATTGACTTTATTTCCCCAATTGATCGGCTTAGCACGTAGTGCTATAGTACCGAGAGGGTATCGGGGGTGCATTCGATTGAACAGGAGTAATGTTCTGGATTAGAATTCTCCCAGAATCCCTTTTTTTGGATCCCATGACGTTTTTTCCCTATTAAGAGTAGCACGTAATACCGAGGGGGTGTGTTCGTTTGAAGTGGAGTAATGTTCCCATTTTTTGGGATCCCATGACGTGTTATTTCCTTATTAAGAATAGCACGTAGTGCTATAGGACAAATTTACCCAGAAATCCATTATTAAAATTATAAGTAGGACCCATATGTGTACATGAAGGCCATGAAGCTAAGTTCCACCATATACTCATAAGAGGATCTACCCAACAGATGTGTCGTACGAGGTCTAATTTACTATCCCTCATTTTGATTTTTCTTTGTACTTCGATGGAAAGTTTAAAAAAATAACAACACTAAATATAAATTTAAATTTCTTTTATTCAACAACAAAAATACATCTTTTTATGGTATGTAGATTGTCAGATATTCATAAACAGTATTTCTGCAGATTGGGCATCTTCTCAGTGGTTTACAGAAGTCTTTGCACAGGCACAAATGGTTACATGGTCGCGGAGCGACATTGGCTTCAGCTAATAAACACACACTAGATTTTGTCCTCCGTGAATCTTCTTCTTCTTGAAATGATGTGTCCATTTCTTCTTCTTCTCTGATGGCCATTTCTTCTTCTTTTTCAACGTCCATGAATTCAGGTGGTAAATTATGAATGTAATAACAGTCTGGAGAATATTTTCTGTGTTCTTCTATAACATCATCTTCGGTTTCCCAGAAACGAACAATAATACCACAATGAAAACATTGAGTTCTGTCTCCTGTCCCCAAATAAAAGAATCCAGCTTTTGTCAGTTCATTCGGGGTTTTCACACTTTCACTTTGTAACATGAATTGAAATGTCTTGAGACGATTTTCCTCCAATGCATACTTGATGTGTTTTGGTGGTCTTTGTTCTGGTGTCTTTCTTGTTTTTTCTTCTCCACGTAATAACTGCTCCAGTACTGGTGGCGGAACATCACGAAAATACGTTTCGAATGAAACGCTCATTCTCTCTACAAAGTCTCTTGGATTTCTTGTTTCTTGGTTTCTTGATTGATAATCATTCAGTGCCATCCTGATCAAACATGGAATAGTGAACATTCTTCAATCCTTTTTATCTTCATTCTTCTTTGGTTTTCTTTCTCTTTTTGGTTTGGGTTCTCCTATTTCAAGACTTCTCTTCTTTGCAATATCCACTGCTTTGGTCACTTGTTCCCAATCTCTGGTGGTAAACTGGAACCCAACGTCGTTCTTGAACAGTTGAATCTGTAAATCGTTGTTAAGTTTGAAGACGGTCACATTAGTAGACATCCTTCTTCTTTGGCTGTCGAAACACAAATGAGCTGAACACCAAGTGCACCAGTTTTTATAGTTTTCCTTCAATGCAGCGACATCTAGTGACTGGTTTCCTCTATGACGTCATTAACCAACACATCATTATCCGTTAGATCAGTGGTAAACATGTTGGATATGGTTTCCATCGGTACACCGCGACAGCGATGTTTCAAGTAAAACAGACATTATTGTCCACACACTGGTAATGGTCCTTGAAGGCGTTTCGTATTATACTTCCAATATCTGGAATTCTTCTTCAGGAAATTCTCGAATGGTCTGTGTTGTGGTGGTAATCCATAGGAATCAAAGTATTCTGCGTTGTGGTGACTCACAAAAAGAGCCACCCAATGTTCACCTTTTCTGTGGTCTGGATCCGTGTTGGCTATCAAAGCCATTGGTCTGTGATCTGCTAATCTTCTTGGTAATTTGTTTCTTGAAAATACACCCAAACATATTCTCTTCAAACAACTATCTGATCGAAGTGCATTCTCTAACTGCAACGTGTTCATGTTGAGTAATCGAAGATTACTTGTCTATTCTCATCCACTTCTATGATGTTCTGGAATTCTGCATACACCAGTACGTTGATTGTGGTTGGTAATGGGTTTTCGAAATGGACTTCTAGTCTCAAGTTTCCTCTCTTCACCAGATCGAAGTGTTGTCCATGTGATAGATCTGGAGTCAGGTCGAATACGAATAGGGTGTATCCATTTATGTAGTCTTCTCGGCTGATGTGGTTTCCTTCATTCTCATACATTTGTCCAGTTCCTTGGAACAGAGTTGCATAACATCTCGCCACTTCTTATTGTTCGAATCTAGGTTGTAATGGTTTGGCTGGAATCTGCTGCCCATCCACGTACAATGCCAAGTAATTGATTTTGTAGTTCTTGAAATTATATGGATTCTTTGAAAAGTTTCCATTGAAAGCATCGTTGTCTACACATCCCACTACGATGCGTTTAGGTAGTTGGCCTAAAAATAAGTTTTCTTGTGTAATGCTCAGATTTCCTTTCGGCACTGAAAACACCTTGGTTTCCACACGATCGATAGGATATTTTGCAGTTGCTTTTGTTAGTGCTTTCTCGTGAGCCATTCTCACGAATGATTGGAGTCTCTCTTTGCGTACAAACATGGATACATCTAGAATTTTGATCTTGTATGTAGCGGTATCGGCCATCAATGCGAAAGCATCTTTGGCTCTATTCATTTTAACATGAACATTAACTCCATTCAGCAAGTAACGAGTTTGGAAAAACATGTCCAAATGTAATCTTCCAGTCATGTCCACGATTTTACTTTTCTCTATAAATTTCTTTCGAAGAAGAAATCCCTTGTTATCATCTGTCAAATCTTCCATGTGTCCGGCCGTATCCTTGTACCATAATGCATTAGTCAGTTGTGACTTCTTGGCAGCTGGTCCATAACTCAACAAAGTTTCTATGAAAGCTCTGTAATGATAAGTGTTGTTGGAAGGAGATACCAGTTTTTCATTCAAGCTGATATCGATTTGATTAAATAAGGAATGCATCCATAAATTGACTGGGCCCACTTTGGCATCGGGTGCAATTGATGCCCCATTGGAATCTACAACCGTTGCTTTAACATACAAGTATGTCTGTGCCAAATTCAAATAATCATCTCCTAATCCTGCAATGTGGAATTCTATTGGACCACTGTTTCCTATAGTCGCCAAAGGCCTGTGTTCTACCCATTGCCCATGTTCCACACTAGTCTGTGTTGGTGGTATGGAAAACAAGTCGAGTTCACTGTTGACACACTCACAAGATTTTTCATTAATGAGAGACATCATGCACCGAGATGGTCTTGGGTCTGAACAGTTCTCCTTCTTTTTGTCGATTTGCTAGTTTTGCGTGGTGCGGGCTTTTTTATACTTTTCCTACCGGGTGGTTTTGAACCACCAACCACTTCATTCCAAGCTCCTGCACCAGCCTCTTTGACTCTTTTGATTGCTGCCTTTTTTACATTTTTCCCTTCAATGACATCTTCGGCAAAGGCTGCTCCTTTTCTCAATAACTGTTTTCCCACGGTCCTGGCTGTAGTTTTCAATAAAGGTAACACCATATTCTTCAGTCCTCCCAATATACTTCCCAAACCATATCCTCTCTATATTTGAGCTCCAGAAAAAGCCGGTAGACCATTCCCAGCTTGTTTCGTGTAATATTCTTCGTATAATTTGGACTTACAACAGTAAGTCATGTTTATGTGAAATGAAGAGATCTACGATTTCTGAAATGAAGTGTCACTGTCACTTTCCCGAACTCGAATGGTACTATGGCTCCTGTGTCACCCCTTATATACACCTGGACGGTACTGAAATTTTTTCGTTCTACTGGTACATAATACACATTCTCAAATGTTTTAGAGATGATATCCCCATATTTCCCACGTACAGGTACGATACGAAGAAGTGGTATTCTTGTATCTCCAACGACTTGGTCACGAACCAAGTCACAATATACATAGAGGGAATAAAATCCTTGGTTGACATCGGCAACTCTGGAAGTATTGTAAGTTCCTGATTTAAAAACACACTCATTAAATCCCAAAATATTTTGAAGAGTAGGGCTCAATGTGACCACGACTCCATCACGTACCGTGATACGAACTTTACCAGTCACTCTATCCAGTTCAAAAGCTACCTTATCGTGACGAGGCAAGAGTAATTCTTTAACACCATTGATAGCTCGTATCACATCAATGGGATCCGAATAACGATCTTCCTTGAGAGTAAGTCGGTAATTCTTTTTCGAAGACCAGAACACTGTAACGAAAGCTTCTTCTCCACGAATATTGAACCAAGTATTTGGATACTGAATCTCTGCCAGACCTACTTCCCATTCTCCCGTGAGATTCACTGGTTGTGATAACTGAGTGGTGTACGTAGTCAACGTGTTTTCTGGAAACACGTTCATAGAACTATTACTTGGTAGAGTCAAATAAAACATTACTTTTTCTTAATGGTTGGATTTGGTAACAAATATCCTATGCTACTACTCAAGAGAGCAGTCCACAACTTGCTGTCTGTGTTTTCGAGAGTGAGATTAACGACACTGGTAATGATGATGATATACAAAATGATTATTTGTGAAAAATAAGTCATCTCGCTCCTTGGAATTCTTTTACCAAACAGAGGCCAAGAACCGTTCGACCCTTCTTCCATTTTGAAGAAACTTCAGAGGTTCACTTCCTTTTATAGGTGAGCTGACTCTGTTTGATCCACGAATTGAACGAAGTTGGGTATCCCAACCATTTTACGAACAATTCCCTTTTCTTACCTCGACCACGTTTCTTCAGTACGTGTTCGATTTTGTAAATTGTTTTATGTGAAACTCGCTGAAGCTCTTCAGTGTAGAATGACCCTTTCAATATTTCTCCATTATCATCTTGTAACATGTATGTGACTGGATGTCCTTTCTTGATGGCTACTACTGTGAATAACTCTTCGGTCCAATTGGGCAAATAACCTTTCTCAAAAGTTTTCTTAACTTTATTGATTCTCACTCTGTCACCTACTTTGTACTTTGGTGTCTTGTGTTTTATGGGTTGTCCATACAACCTTTGCCAAACCTCTTCTTGATTTTCAAAGTTCACGGCGATGGGGGCCATACCTATACTGCGATGATGAGAATGATTATATGATTTCACCAAGTTTTGAAGTGGAAAAGTTAGTGTATCATTCTTGGTAAAATATTTCCACATTTTGGTTTTCAAAGTTCTATTGAATCTTTCTACTGTGGAACATTTTGTTTCCACATTTTGTGTTGTGAAAAAGTTGACTTTGTGATCTTTGAGAAAATTCTGAAATTTTCTGTTTAGAAATTCTTTGCCTTGATCAGTTTGTAATTTTTCTGGTTTACGACCTTGTTTGAAAATTTTACTAAAAGCTTTCACGATGGAATCACCAAGTTTGTTTTGTAATGGTATCACCCAAGCATATTTACTAAACACATCTATACATGTCAACAAAAATTTTATGTTTTTGTTGAATTTACTTAAGTTTGAAACATCTACCAAGTCAGCTTGCCATTGTGCATCTATACCACTAACTATTACTTTTCTTCTACGAAATGTACGACGAACAGGTTTGTGAAGAGTGTATGTGTCTTGAGTCTCTAACCATTTTACAACTTGTTTGGTTTTTTTCTTGGACGCTCTACGAAGAGCGTCTACACCACCAAAACTACCAGGCACTTCAGAATCATAGTACAATGCTTCCATGACTGCCTTGTTCAAGTGTCAACTCTATTTATACCCTTTTTTCGGTCCACTTTGGCGTTTCTGTTTTCTTTGGTTGTTTTGGTTCCGACTTTATCGGTGCCTGTTTCATAAAATCCCAACGTTCTTTATGACCAATTAATTCTTGGGGTATGTTACTATCTCTCAAAGCTTCGGCCAACATTTCCCATCCCTTTGGTTGGAAAGATTTTCGTCTTCTAAGTAAATCGTTTAGAAGATCTGTTACATTCGACCCTACCACTGTTTGATCTTTGTAGACTAATTCACCCTTCTCATTCCAAGATATATTTGGGTCACTTCTAATACGATTCAACAACAACTTGCCCTTTCTCTTCATTGTCATAGGTACAGAATCGAGAATGTCTTCGTCTTTATTATCTTTCTCGAATTCGACTTTAATTGGTCGAGGAGCCATTACCTTTTGTTGAAATGTCAAGTATCTTTGTAAAATTTGATTATATTGAGTCATCTTTTCATCAGCCGAAAGAAAAGGGGCATCGAGAATATCTCTCATTTCTCTATCCAGTGATGAAACAGCCAGTTCATTCGGTTGTCTTGGAGTCTCTTGTAGACGTTCCAATAACCTTGGTTCTACCAAAGCCATCTTCTTTGCATATTCCATCATCCAAATATACCTTTAACAGCACCCAATAGTACAGGAGGTAGCAATGCCCCCAAGAATCCCCCTTTCTGCAAGATTTGTCTCCTCTTTTTGTCAGATGTACCTTTGTTTGCCACTGCCCTCACTAGTTGTTTCTGACGAACGAGTTTGGTTCTCTGAGCTTTGGTCAAAGGTACTGCTCCCTTCAGTATATTCGAGGCACAGTCACACAAACAAGTTATCAATTCTTTGTCTGCATGTTTTAGTATGGATTTGACGAGTGCGGGTTTCGATTTAATAAGAACCTTGAGAAGAGAGATGTTGCGCTTGAGACGGTCAGACATGCTTCTGACTCGAGTCAGACTTGTTGCTCCCCTTTTATACTTTTCGGAGGTACACATATTGGGTTTCCCCAGGAAAAATTTGACTTCTTAATCTCATGTGTTCAGGAGTATCTTGTTTGAGATCTATTAAAAGGTAACCATATGGTGTCGACGTGGCATCTTCAAAAACTTCTCTCAGAAACTTGGAATGACCAGGATACATCTGTGCTGCCAAGTGTGAGATCTGAGAACGATCCCTAGGATTTTTAAACAAGATCATGTAATGACTATTGAGAGCTACAGTCCTATGGACTTTATTTTTATCGAATAAATTTTGAACAATGTAAATCACACTAATGTTACGGTGATGACTACCTTTAGTAAATAATCTAGACACTCGAACATCGGCATCGAGCATCAGATCATCCAATATGACTAAACTATCAGATTTTAATTCTTGAGGGAGACCCTCTACGAATTCTACTTGGGGTAAAGTATTGTATAATGGTTGCCATTCACTATAACACCAAATGATGTGACTTGGGACAGGTGATATAATATTTTGAATGTTTTGAATAACCCGATTTACAAAGGATGATTTACCACTACCCGTGGGACCACACAATAAACAAGTGAATGGATGCTTCCAACGAGGATCCATCTTTGTTGTTCTTTGTGGGTACTACTTCCCTTTTATACCTTTTGGGGAGGTGGCCCCCACTGAACGTGGGGACTACTCCCCCTTTTATACCTTTTGGAGAGGTGGTCAATATGAACCGTCATCCAAAAAATATTTAAAATTGGTGGCCCTCTGACTTACTGGCTGGGGACAGTTTAAGTTTGTTTGATATTTGTCAAGAAGATAAACATCAAATAACTTAAGCGTCATTACCACCTTTTTTTCTTGTTTCTTCATTTTATACTTTTTTTCTTCTTTTTTCTTCTTTTTTTATAAAAATTTACAACATCTATTTACATCTTCAATTAGAATCCAATTGTAACAGGTTTCTTGATGGTCATAAATTCAATCACCAAATCCATAATACAACGTCTCTGTTCATTTGTGAGAGGTTTCTCGAACATATCTTCATATTCTTTCTGTACTGTTGGTGGATTCATTCCAGAAGTATTTTGGTGCCACAGTAGATGAACATCATTCTTGTTAACTCTTTCAAGTGCGTCACTAAAACATGTTATAATCTTCTCTTCTTCAGACATCATTAGACATACATTATGCTGAATCTGACTTGGGTGATCGACTGTACATCCATAGCATTTTTCTTTCATTACAGCATCAATGTTCTCTTCGACATAATGAGCATATGCCAAGCAAAGTTCATGCTGCAAGCGAACTTGCCTGAGTTCACTATCAATTTCATCAACGATCAATGGTCGTGGTTGGGTTATTCTCACTGTGATCTTCTTCTTCTTCTTCAAAGGTGGTTCTTGATTTGGTTTTTTGAAGTCTTCATGGTTAGTAGGTTTAGTGTCTTCAGTTAAAGTTGTTTGTTGGGTTTTGATGGCTGCATCTACTTCTTCTATTTGAGATTTCAAGGCATTCCATTCTTCTAAAGATAGAGCAATACCAGTCTTCGTAGGATAAGGTTTCTAATCTTTTCCATCAAAGTATCTTCTGAGATGAATCTTCAGTTCACCCTGGTACTGGGTGACGTTAGCATAAGTCTGCTTGGTGCCAATTCGGAACATCTTCTCTGGTCAATGGTTCGATCGTGAATGATGCCAAGTCCATGCTTTGCCTAATCTTATATATCTTTGACGGACGTGATTGAAAACATCACCCCAGTTGAACAAATTTTGATTGAGTTTTTGATTCTTGGTTGGGGTTTGTGTTTGTTTCCTATAGGATTATAGGTTAAAGTTGGAAAATTTAGAAAATTAGTATAGAAAGTAATGGGAAAGAAACACAATGAGAATACAGAAATTTGATTGGTTGATTAACTTCGATCTGATTGGTCAGTTTGGCGATCAAACTGCAATCTTGATCCTTAAACTGTAGGATATGGCCCTCTGCATTTTATACTGGCTTGGGACAGGTCAAGCTACAAACCTCTGTCCAATGGAGATAAGTCAAATAGCTCGAGTGCATTCCCACCCCCTACAGTTCGTATCCGCTTTGAAGGAATTTTTTTTGTTCATCAAAAAAAAGAAAACGAAAACAACATGTCCAACTTAGCAATTTAGTTTTTTCTATCATAAAAATTTCTCATTTCTTTTAAATATTCACAACAGAGAATTTCTTAGTAATGATGATGATGATGATTTATTCCTTTGGTTATACAATAGGGGTAGCCTAAAAGACACCAGGAATCAACTTTTTTAAATGAAATGAAACTAAAAAGTAAAGAAGTATCATCTGGTTCCAATAGGTGTAACCTAAAAGATACCATGAATCAACATGTCTTTTAAAATGAATGGAACTAAAAAGTTTTGAATGAAACTAAAAAGTTTTGAATGAAACTAAAAAGTAAAGAAGTATCATCTGGTTCCAATAGGTGTAACTTAAAAGATACCATGAATCAACATGTTTTTAAAATAAATGGAACTAAAAAGTTTTGAATGAAACTAACTTTTGAATAAAGACGTATCATCTGGTTCCAATAGGTGTAACCTAAAAGATACCATGAATCAACATTTTTTAAAAATAAATTGAACTAAAAAGTTTTGAATGAAACTAAAAACTAAAGAAGTATCCTCCACTTCCAATAGGGTTAGCCTAAAGTATATCAGGAACATGATGATGATAATGATGAAAAAAACTCTCTGTATTAGAATAAATAAAAAATTGAAAAATCTTTACACTAGAAAAAATGTATTGCCTTGTAAGACTTGCCATTTAGAATTTTTTTTTTGAAGACTGCCATATAGGACTTTTTACTTAGAGAAAAAACTTGCCATATAGGACTTTATGAGGACTGCCATAAAGGACTTTAGAGAATGCCATATAGGACTTTTTACTTTGAGAAAAAACTTGCCATGTAGGACTTTATGAGGACTGCCATAAAGGATTTTAGAGAATGCCATAAAGGACTTTAGACAATGCCATATAGGACTTTATGAGGACTGCCATAAAGGACTTTAGAGAATGCCATTTAGGACTTTATGAGGACTGCCATAAAGGACTTTAGAGAATGCCATATAGGACTTTTTACTTTGAGAAAAAACTTGCCATATAGGACTTTATGAGGACTGCCATAAAGGACTTTAGAGAATGCCATATAGGACTTTTTACTTAGATAAAAAACTTGCCATATAGGACATTATGAGGACTGCCATAAAGGACTTTAGAGAATGCCATAAAGGATTTTAGAGAATGCCATAAAGGACTTTAGATAATGCCATATAGGACTTTATGAGGACTGCCATAAAGGACTTTAGAGAATGCCATTTAGGACTTTATGAGGACTGCCATAAAGGACTTTAGAGAATGCCATATAGGACTTTTTACTTTGAGAAAAAACTTGCCATATAGGACTTTATGAGGACTGCCATAAAGGACTTTAGAGAATGCCATATAGGACTTTTTACTTTGAGAAAAACTTGCCATGTAGGACTTTAGAGAATGCCATAAAGGACTTTAGAGAAAAACTGCCATAAAGGACTTTAAAAATTTGATGAGCCTAATATGATTGAGTAGACCACCTAAAAACCATTTCGGTTTTTTTTTAGGAATTTTTTTTTTATCAACTAAATAGAACTTTTTTGTAGGCAAAAGCTAGACTTGGTTCAGGTTGTAGAAAAATATGACACTCACTCAATTGTTTCTTCTTTAAATCTCTAGTGGTATGGTACTAACTCCATCTTCTAAAACTCTTCGTTTTGGGTAGAAATATGATAGTCCATCTCTGCTCTGCTGGTAGGTATACATAGTGTTGTCATTCATCACAAATCCTCGGTTGATGCCAGATCCACTTTGTTGAGTCTTCAAAACTTGCAAATATCTGTCTTTCGTCAAATCATTGTGGCGTTTGCTGATTCCCTTACAACTGAATTTATTGGTGGCTCCGAAACAATAATATGTTTTACTACACAGTCCAACAATGCCGGTTCCTTGCCATTCTACCTTAAACAAGCCTGGAGTTCTCCTGTCAAAACGCTTTCTTTCTTGGCAGCATGAGGGTGACAGCCATTCTTTGCCTTCTAATTTGGTTTTCACATAATCATCTCTGTGGAAATCACAACACTCTGATGGAAACCACTTGTGATTCTCTTTGTAAAATTCTACTCTCTTCTCTGGTTTCACTAATTCATCTATGGATGGTGACGAAGTACATATATATGCAGAATCTGTGTCCATTTCAGCATATTCGAAATCTTGGCGGTTGATAAAAGTATCGATGACATCATAATAGAACTGAAGCATCCAGAGTTTCGCATACTGGTAAACAAAGAATCCGATGTGAAGTGGCAGATCCAACTTGATGGTCTTCTTGTTGAGTTCGACTTCATATAATGTTTCATCTAATGGATTCAAGGCTCTGAAGGACATGTCATTTACAGCTTTGGTAACTTCTTCTTTGGTAACACACACGTCGATGCTTCTCTTTGTTGGTGACGGTTTTGCCATATCCAGAATTTCCCAACAGCTTCATGGTATCGGCAACGATCGACTTGTCAGGGTCAACATCTCCTTGTCTTCTTGCTTCAGATACTTCATCTCCAAATTTTTCAAAACATCTTCTTGGTTTATATTGGATAACTTGATAGACGTGATCAACTTCAATACCATGCTGGAGGTACCACTGCAGTAAAGGGGTTGCAAACAACATTTTTTCCGCTCCATAGCTTCCGATCAAACTTCTTCGGGGTTTCTTCATGATTCCATTCTTCTCGGCAAAGGACTTCATGTGTTCACCAATATCATCTATGGAAATATCTGTATTCTTGAAGATAGGTGTCATCTCTTCAAAGTACTCTTTCAGGTGATCTGGTACATGTATATCACACTCGACTAAACCAAACAGTTCACCGGACTTCACTTTGTTCAGTATTTCTTCCTCTGTCATCGCACCATCTATTTTGTCTGAAAAGTTCTCTTTCAGGAAGGCTTTGAGTGTGGCATCGGTCTTCTTCATCTCTCTCCACTCACACTCCCAGATTTCAATAAGTTTATAGCCCAAATCGGTGATGTACTTTGCATTGGTACGGGTGTCTTGTAGCAGTTCTTTCATCGGTTTATCTCTGACTTCATTATGGATGATAGGAAGGCCATTCTTATCTTTCATGCAGGTATGTCCGTGCCAGAAGCAGCCATGGAACTGGTATACAGTCTGTGTCTCTTTGCACCAACCATCAACAGGCAACTGTCTTCGACCAATCATTTTTTCAGCTCCGTTAAACTGATGTCTGATGTGGATGTCATCTCTCATGGATAAAAACTCTAACCATTGTTCAGCCATTTTACCATACTTCATTGGATGTTCTCGTTTAAACTGGTTTTCTTCACGACGTCTAATACTCCAACCCGTTGGCATCTCTTGCATTAGGCACCAAAGATATAATGCATTCGCATCAAAGCCTATAATACTTCCACATGGTTTTGCTTCTTTGCCATATTTTGTTTCTCTGATTCAGGTAACATCTTTCTCTTGGTATCGGTTGAAGATAATTGAAGGTCCACCAACGATATTATCTTTCACCAAGTGATGCAAGTCTTTATTCTTCTGGTTAAATAATGTGAAGTAAGTGTCATCATTCATGGTCTGGAACAGGTATTTCAACGTGAGGCCCGGAACACTGATACCATCTTTAAACATGTCGATGTGGCGTTCTTGGTAGAAAGCAAACTGCTTGTCAACTGCTTCAAGGAATGGTTTTACATCTCGGTTATTATACCAGATCAGAAAATCACGGAAAGTTGTCATCTCCAGGTCGTTCCATACATGCTGGCAGTACTGGTATTCTTCAATGGATATATTTTCTTTCTTGAGAGAACTGTAGAAGGCTTCATGGTCTGGTAGGTGGTCTTGATCCAATTTGTTCAAGCTGTCGATCCATTCATATGGTAAAAATCCCTTTGTCACGGAGCAGCCAAATGCTTTCAAAAACTTGTCATAGCTGAATCCTGGAGCGAGGTAGTTGCAAATATCAACAAACTTGAAAGATTCTGTCGAGACGCACATGTAGTTATTCGATTTCTTCACTGCAAACTTGAGTGGATTCTGTCTCTTCAGGTATGTCATCAGTTCACGCTTGACTACATTCATATCATATTTTCCAGAGTTGAATCCGATGACGGGCATCTCTTGCAGATAATCTTGAAATTTCTTCTCCAATTTTTGTAAAGGGTGCATCTTGGATGTATCTTCTCCAGTAGCTCTGGCTTCCGCTTCCAGCGTTTCATCAATTTTCTGTCTGAGTTTAAACAAGGTCCAAGCATGGTAGGTCTGCATCAGTTGGTGGCAATGAGATGAAATAGCAGTGAGGTATGTCATCATTTCTTCAACAAGTTCTTGAGAATTTCCATTTGTAATAAAACATTTCGGTTCTTGGTATTCTGGAACATTACTACATATGCTCACACTCAATGGTCGGTGTTCTGCTTCCCATATCAGTTTATCACTGTCAGCAGGTAGACTGGATTTGACAAAATAACTTTCAAAATCAAACGTTGCACGGTATGGATAAAACTTCTTCTCTTCAGATACTTCTATACCTTCATCTTCTAACAGATCAAATATGGACTGGGATGGATGGTATACACCGCCAACATACTGGTAATTGACTTCATCTGTACAGGTTTTCTCGTGGCGATTGAGTAGAAATCCATTTTTCCATAGTTTGCCGCATTTGCGGCATTCAAAGGATTTGCAGTATTGGTCTATATCGATGATGTAGCTAAAATGGTTCTTGTAAACGTTCACATACATGGTATCTTCATACTTTCTGTGAGATCTCTGTACTAATTTGGCAACAATTTGGTCATCATCATTCTTGACAAGTTCATATACTTGGATATTTACTTCAAAACATTTCTCCAAGTCAGGTAATTCGGCTAAAGTTACTTCACGGAATTCATTCTTTGGCTTCTGGGTATACTTGTTGTACATGGCATCTGTTGTATAGTTGAGGTTGTCTGTTATGGAACCACTCCATAAAGCTAAACAGCGGAAAATACACAGGTTGTCTTCATAGGTAAAATGGTGAGCTCTATCTTTCACCAAAGCATTTACTGCTTTGTTCTGGAGAATGTAGTCAGGAAGATCTTCTGCCATTCCAATTGGGTGGTCTTTCAGCTTGTTCACATAAAATGTGACGTTGGTAACTCTCTCCACAAGCCATTTGGTGTTGGGTCGTTTTAATTTGGCCCATTCTAGGATATCTTCTTCCATGACATCATCAAGGAATTCTTCAAAGTCTTCTAAGCAGCATACAAGTTGTGGAACATCAAGTACCCGGGCATTGTTTTGTGATGGATGGTAATACTTCAGTTCATTCGTTTCATTGTGTCGCAGGATAAAACCAAAACTCAGATTAATTTTAAATCTTAGCTGTTGTGGCAGAAATATGGAAGTCATCAATTCATCAGTCATCATCTTCAGGTTCACATCGTTGATCCGGTAGTTATATTGGTCCTGGACTCTTCTGTTCATCATGTGGCGAGTTCTAATAGAACTCCAGTTATCTTTGTACACGGTCAATATCTCATCTGGCTCTTCTTCAGACATCATATTCTTTTCAAACTCCATTGGGTCAACATCATAATGGGTGGTCGTCGTGGTCCGTGGTTGTTTAGGTGGTCCTCTCTTCGGTTCATCAGTCTTCCTTTTCGATGGTACAGGAACTGGTCGGTGGGCAACGCTCTTGTGTCGATTAAAATGGAGTAGTTGGTTGAACTCCTGGCCGCATTCCATACATGTATATATCTCCAAACATTTCTTCAGGTGTTGATCCAGCTTGTCTTTCCTCGTAAAGGTCTTGTTGCAGTTGGTACAATCGTGGGTCTTCTTCTCTCCGGTGGCGTGCTTGGTACGCACATGGCGGTTTCGGTTCCGACGGTCCGTAAAGGTCTTTCCACACTCTTCACAGGCGTAGACATCAGTTCTGGTAACGGCAGTAGCAGCTTCAGACATCTTCATAAATTTCTTGAAAAGGCAAAATTGCTATAGAAAACTCTCTAGCGATGTGTTCAGTTCGAAGGATCGAAACAGAATGACGCGACGTTATTCTTCTCCGGAATTTATTTCGACGTGACGGACGTTTTTGAAAACGTCACGACATCACAACGTTTTTTCATTGATATTTTCATTCTCGATGGGTGTTTGTGTTTGTTTCCTATAGGATTATAGGTTAAAGTTGGGAAATTTAGAAAATTAGTATAGAAGTCAATGGGAAAGAAACACAATGGGAATCCAGATATCTGATTGGTGGATTAACTTCGCTCTGATTGGTCAGTGTAAAAACATCTTGATCCTCATTAATTTTATTATTTAAAATCATGTAGTTAGGGGGGTCATTTGAAGAAATTGAATCCAAACAAAATGGTCGACCTTGGCTGCAGCTTTTGCACAAAATGTATTGTCTCATTTTGCTGATCGCCACTTGGTTGAATGTACTGAGATATGTTTGCGTTCCACACGAGATTAATTTAGTCTTGATATTACGGATTCAGATGCAATTGTTCTTTGTACTGATATATACCATTTTGCTATATACATTGCCCCGACACTTTGACAAATTTATCAGTGTAATGCAGAAGTTTGAGGTTCAACAATCTACGTATTACATCAGACACTACCGGTTTATTTTGTTTTCATCGGCTGTGCTTGTGAATTCTACTGTCGGGTATGTCATATATACGATGTATTTGGATGATGTAACGGACCCCGAAACAAAATATAGACTGGTGCCGTTTGATCCTAAGACTGTTAATGTCAAGGTCTTACTTATTCCATACAGTACTCTTCTAGTGATACAACTTAACCAGTTTATAATGTGGTGGCTTTGTTTTGCTCTTTTGTGTTTAATTACAACATCAGACTTGTCTGACATTGACAATAATTTAAAAATAAACCAAATTCCCCCCGGTCTTGGTAAATTTCGAGAGAGACACCGCATGGCATGCAAAGCAGTTACCGTTATAAATGACATTTTTACAAACTTGGTAACGGTCGTGATTTGCTTCACTCTTGTAGCGATTTGTTTGTACCAGTTCCTATTTATAAGAAGTCCAGAAGAAATGCAAAACATCCGTGTTATTCTCTTTTGTTTGCTTTCACTGATAGTTATAGCCATATGTGGAACAATCGTATATGCAAAGGTAAGGATGATATGTTTTCCTTGGAGATGAATCTGAAATGTGTGTCCATAAACTCTTATAACCCTTTATCCAACGTTACGGCCAAAACCGGCCAGCGCTTTTCTTAAAAATCGCCAATTAATTTTCATTATATTTTCATTTTTTGTCTCAAAAACATAGGTTATGACCCCTCTTTGGAACGAGCTCTTCGAGCTCGTTCCAATGAGGGGTCATAACCTATGTTTCTGAGGCAAAAAAGGAAAAAAATCAGTTACTCAAGAAATTTGTTTGCAAGTGTCGTCTGCTTTTCATGTTTGGTAAAGGGATAATTAGTAAATGGATCATCTCACTTCGCCTAATTCTGCAAGCAGACTCCACCATGCAAACTGTATTATATTCGCTGCTGTTTTGTTCTAAAACATGGCTTAACCCTTTGAACACGGGAGGCAGCTTTATGACCTGAATTCATAAAGAGGATAGTTGCTCAGTGAATTTGGGTGGTCAAGCAATCAAGATTGGAAATCCTCCAAGTAACGAATATAAACTCGACCATCTATTTGCTCTAACTGGCATGTTACGGGTACAGTCGGCCTGGACTGGTCGTAATCCACGCGTGGGCAGTGATGTCCACGCATGCGTTTAACAGGTAATAAAAATCAGCAAAAGTTTAATTAATGAAGCACCGGGTTGTTCCCGGTGCTTCAATAATTAAATTTTTGATGATCATTCTAATAATTAATGTTTGGAATCTAATATTCTTGCGTCCGTGGAAATACAGCCCGCCTCGTGGAAAGTAACCAGTCCACGGCTGACGTATTGTATATACCATCCAAAGTCCAAAGGGTTAAGCAGCAGCCTCTTGACAAGTAAATTGTCGGAATGTTTTTATCACTTAATAGGACACCCTGTAGGACATTAACATAAGAAACCGAAACGAAATCTTATAATTAGTTAACAGGTCATCCTACTCCGTCCCATTCTGTACGCATTACACACAATGCAATTTATTTATTTTTTTTCGCTGTTGTTTTGTATTTTCTTCCAGAACAAAGCTCAGCCTATATTTCAGTCAAGTCACTTAAGTTCCTCATTTTTTTTTTATTTCTATCAAGTGTGTTTGAATTTTTGGATTTGGAGTCATTCTAAGGCCAGATAAGACGAATATAACAATAGCATGACTTTGGATGGCATTGTGGTTTATTTACGGCCCAACAGGTGTGAATAACAGCCCGACAGCTTATAAAAGGCCCGAGACGAATTATTCACACATGTTGGGCCGTTAATAAACCACAAGGCCCGACAAAGTCATGTTATTACCACTGCGATTCTGAGAATGTTTTGACTCTGTACCTTACATGGCAGCTACAAACAGTCAATTGGTATTCATTCATTTCGCTTGGTTGAGACGTTTTTAACGTTTTCAATTTTGGCAAATGATATCATCGTCTGTTCTCAAACAAAATGGCGTCACATGATTGTGATCAGCACCGGTACTCTTTAAATTGCAACGAAGTCAGAAAGCTTAAAAACAGACCCGATATTTACCGCTTTTAAGTCAGGAATGAAGGCTTAAAATGTCTGCAGACTTCCTATATACATCTGCTTTTACATATTTAGTAATTTAAATAAAAATCACATTGTTTACTAGTTGAAACCATTTCAGGAAACTTTTTTCATTTTCGAGTGCAGGACAGCGAGGAACAAAAGTCACTTGACGTGTCGGGCTGTTAATGAGATGTTCAACTCATTAACTGCCCGACACATCACGCGACTTTGTAAGTTGAGCGTTACGTTCGTGTAATGCCCTGTTAAACTTTTTTAATGTACTAGGGAACGCCCTATAAATTGGTAATAATTTTAATTCATTCAGACCCGTTGGCTAGCTTCCTGCGACATCTATGTGAATCTGATATGAATTACTGGACATGCACATGGTGATGATAATAAATTTATCTAACAATCCCTTTATATAAGGCACTTTCCCTATATTTATACCACCCACTTGAAAAGTGGGTGGTATATAGCATTCATGGTGTCCGTACTTCCGTACTTACGTACGTCCGTACGTCCGTACTTCCGTACGTCCGTACGTCCGTGACGCTTTGGGGGTACACATCTGCTATCCGCTACTCCTCTTAAACCAGTGGGTGGATTTCATTGAAACTTACAGGCATTCTTTTCTATACATTATAGATGTGCACCTCCTATTTTGCTTTCAGGTATTTTTATTTTTTACTCTTTCCCAAAGGGCGAAATGAACTTAGCCAAATTGTTGTGATGCTTTAGGGGGGTACACTCCTGCTATCCGCTACTCCTCTTATACCAGTGGGCGAATTTCATTGAAACTCTCAGACATTCTTTTATATACATTATAGATGTGCACCTTCTATTCTGCTTTCAGGTATTTTTATTTTTTTTTTTTTTTTTTTTGGGGGGGGGGGGGGTTGTCAGTGTTTGTGCTCTCTACATTAAACACACTTTTACTGTTGTAAAATGTTTCTTGGTGGGAGTGGGTGGTATCATTTAGTGAGCAGTGCTCACAGTTTTTCTAGTTTTCAGTTTAAATTGGGTTGAAATTGTTCAAAATCTTCAATTTCAGGAACAATATTTTAATGCGAAATAGCAATGCATATATGTGATAGTGTGGTGTTTACCGGAAGTTGAACCTGTCTGATACGAAATTGGAACGGGGGTGCCGATACAAACGTTTTTTACCGAGTTTTGGGATGCAAATTAAGTTGATTGTTAGATAAATGAGAAAATCATTAACTGACTACTGAACTTATGGTTGAACATCTTTATGCGAAGTACTGTTTATAGATGGTTTATGGCGCCTGTTAAGTTCACTTTGACGACTTGAAAGCATACATTTTTAGAATTTCAAAAACAGGTTGGAAAACTTCAAACAAAGAAGACAAATTTCAAGTATTTTGTGGTTTCCTAGACAACATAGTTGTTTAATTCGTGTAGCTTCATGTCGAATATCACGATCCTTCTCAAACCAAAGTACCGGTACATAATAAATGTTTGAAGTCACACTTCAAGCGACACAAATATCATATGCGCCGGTAATTCTAGAGATGAAACGTTTGTTAGATTCTTAGGTGTTAATATGGACGAAAATTTGACCTTCAAACATCATATTTCTAGTGTTTGTTCAAAAATGTCACGGGCTATCTATTGCATCAATAAAGCAAAACATATGCTTCCAAGGGCGGCACTTAAAACGTTATATTTCTCTTTAGTGCACTGTCATATTCTATATGACATTCAAGTTTGGGGCCACTCACCTTCAGCACACAGATTATTCAATTTGCAGAAAAAAGCCCTACGTATTATAGATAACAAAAAATACAATTCCCATACCGATCCCCTGTTCAGGAAATATAAACTGTTGAAATTCAATGACCTATACAAACTTGATGTCCTTCTTTTTATGTATGATTGGTTCCATAATAGGCTGCCTACGAGCTTCGAAGATACCTTCAAACTTTGCACAAACCCCTCTGGAATGGAGACAAGACAAACAGGCAAGATATACACACTCAAACCTCGCACTCAGTTTACAGCTAATCTTGCGATACATTCTTTTCCGAGAATGTGGAACGAAATCGAACCAATTATTCAAAATTCTACCAGAACTGAATTTAAACGGATTCTAACAGATAAAATGCTCAGTTCCTATTCTCTCAATGTTACTTGTAGTAACCCGCGATGTCCGGATTGCAGGCCTAATAATTTGTGACTAGTATTTAGATGTTCTGTTGTCTCGCCCAGCATTGGTCTGATTGGCCCTTGGACCTCAAATTGCACGGTAAAGTTCGGTTTGACATGATACTCTAAGTCACTGTACTTATAAATATGATACTCTCACCTTTGCCCTTTGTCGAAAACTGACCAGCACTCTTCACAAAAATCCCCATACAAATTTTATTAAGTTCAGATTTTTTGTCTCGAAAGCGCGGCGCTTGACCCTTCGTTGGAATGAGGTCGTTGAGCTCGCTCTGACGAGGTGTCATGCGCTGCGTACTTCAGACGAGGAATGGATCATTCTCAAGAACTGATTTTGAAATGCTGTTTCGTACCCACGTTGAGCAAGGGGTTCAACACCAATAAATCTAATGGCACTACGGGCAGTTCCATGGTGGGCCGTCAATTTTTTCTGCAGAGAGCTTATTTTCGGCTTTTAGAAGCTTCCCCACTGATTCTCATGAGATGTTGACCAAAATAAGTGTTTGAGTATACGTAATAGAAATTGTATCTGCTGTGAAGAGTACTTCTACTCCCAAAACGGGGACAGCGGGAAGACAGTCCCTGTGACTATGCTGTCTCCCCACAGTATAATATATGTTATTCAGTTTTTTAAAAGAAAATGTACACTGTTATAATATTATGCTGTGAAATAAACTATTCATTCATAAGCTATACAGCTGCAGTAAACCAGTACACTAGAATTTAACGTAACTCAGATAGAAACAGTAAGGTCGTCATGGAAAGGTCAAAATCCACGCGCGAGCAATAATTGCACGCATGCGTTATCAGTTAATCTCCAACATAAAGGAATGGGATCGCCATCAGATTTTCAATGAATGAAGAACCGGGTCGTACCCGATGCTTCTTTCATTGAAAATTTGCTGAAAACTACTGATTATTGGCTGAGAAAATCCCCTGTGGACAACATTGCGTACGCGTGGATTTTGACCATCACACGGCGGCTGTAGTGTACAACATGGGACGGAACAGTACGTCACCAATGTATTTTGCTTGCGAACCCTTCAAACTATTAACTGATAGAGTGCTGGAAGTCCATATTTGAGCTTTACTCTGAGGTGAAAGTACTGCAACTTGAAGGCTTCATACTCAATGGATGTGCTTCGTATTATCTTTGAAGTGATATTATTTAGGCACTCTCCCATAAATTGTAAGAAGGCAACGATATGTGAACAAATTGTGATGACCAAAAATAATTTAGCACTCTACCAGTTAAAAGATTGTGCTTGGCAACTTGTGTGCGCAGTGTCTCAGTGGTTGGAGCATTGGGCGTTAAATCGTGAGGTCTACAGTTCGATCCTTACCAGCGGTAACTGTTGTGTCTTTGGACAAAACACTTAATTCCGATTGCACACACCTGGGAACGGAGGGGGGGGGGGGGGGTAGCTGTGTACTAAGGCACACTGCACTTCGATGGTCCACTAGTCTTTAACCACTGCTAACTCGGCTCGTGCAGTGTTTCTAAGTTGGAGAGTCTGGCAGTTGCTCGCTACTGCTCAGTTGTTCTCTCCGGGCTCTCCGACTTCCTCCACCCGTAAAAGTGTTCGACACGATGTGGCCCTGGCTGTTAAAAGTGCCGTTAAACCCCAACAAATAAACAAACTGGGCAACCTGACAGGAGTTCGTACTGCCATCCGTCGCATAGTTAATTTAATGATGAGTATTGCTTCCCAAGCAGCGATTGGTATCATGAAAATTCATACCGACAAGCTACAACACTAGCTCGCTTGTTTACTTTATACAAACCATATAAATATCAAAACTCCAGTTATTGTGTTAAGGACACTTTAAAAACATGCACATGTTTCAAAAGGAGCTTCATGATTGTTACGGGTTAATTTGTGATTTTTGCACTCCATCATTTCTCTTCAAGCGTTGCTGTGCTTTGATGGAATCGTCGCCGTATATACCTGTAAAATAGATGACATCTGTTTTTTGACCAAGCTGGTGGAACTGCTTTTAGCAACTATGCTTGGGGCCAGTATGGTGTCTTTCTAGAAATAAAAATTAGACTGCCTGCTTCTCTAAAAAGAGTGTCCCCTGCAGTAAATGTAGGCAAGCAGGCCACGAACACATCACTGGTCAGGTGGTGTATTACTGTAGCCTTGTTTATTTTGGCTGTGTAGCTGTCTCCCGAAGCTGATTGGAAGGCCGCTAACGCTGATGGGCTGTGTAATAAGCTGTCGATTAACCCTGATCTGGAAGGCAAGATATTTCCCGTTTCTTATACTGAACGGCCCGCTAGTCTTGAGGGGATGTCACTTCGCCATGAAGTTTTTGATTTTTCATGTTTCGGCTTCATCTTGTGACGTTTGTCCAAAACGTTTTTTTCTTTATTTTACCGTATTCCTCCCTATCATCTCTAGCGAAGAAGGCAATCCCAAGGTCAGTGCAATGATCTCTATACAACTGGAGTGCTGCAACGTCAGTGAAAAATATCGCCTGTCAAACTGCACCCCCACCCCCAAGATTGAGTCAAGTCAGTTAAGTGGATAAGTCTTCCAAATCTATAACGCTTGCTAACATGAGAGTTGTGACGCTGTGACGGATGTCACCTCCATCACAGTGTAACAACTTCCACTTCATCAAATGGTTGAAGACAAGTGCACCATCGACGTGCAGTACGCCTTAGTACAGAGCGTCAACGTGCCCCCACATGGGCAATCGGGATTAAGTGCCTTGCCCAAGGACACGACGCAGTTTTCTCCCCCCACTGCATGTGTAACATACGTCTGTCCAGGGTGAGATAGCAGGGAGAGACAGATGTATCCTACCCCACCCACGTGACGTTATACATTTATAACGTTATTATGACGTTATGCATATCGTATCAGTTTTTTGCTACAAACTGATTCATACTGGCGTCATCAGAATGCCGTGTGCTCAAAGTTTGATGCTCTAAAACTCTTTAGATCCCAAGATGCCACCGTTCCTAATTGATTTCGTGGTATATACCTTTGGTATATACAAGCCGAGTGTCTGGCCCAAATATCTTGCCCTCGGGTGAGATTTTCCCATCCCACACCCGTACCCATCAGGGATTATAATAATCCCTGGCGGGGATCGAACGGTGCTATTTTTCGGTTTGAAGTCCAATGCCGTAACCAATGTGCCACCGCGCTCCCTAAAATATGTTGTACATATTCAATCTGTATAGCCACGAAAATATGCAGATCATCAACATAGTCAGGCTTAACCCTTTACCCAACGTAACTGCCAAAACCCGCCAGCGCTGTTCACAAAATTCACCATTCAATTTTTATTACTTTTTCATTTCTTTCCACAAAAACATAGCTTATGACCCCTCATTGGAACGAGCTCAACGAGCTCGTTTCAATGAGGGGTCACAAGCTATGTTTTTGACGCAAAAAAATAAAACAAATTAGTGCTTCAAGAATTTTATTTGCAAGTGTCGCCTGCTTTGCGTGTAAGGTAAAGGATTAAAAGACATTCTTTAAAACGCGATTAGTTTTTGCGAAGTGTTAAGAAATTGAAATTTTCGAGAACATTTTTATTTATTGATCATTGTTAATTTATAGCACTCCTCCCCACAAAGATGGATACACTTTTCTATATGTGACAAATGGGTATTCCAGCAATCCCGTGGTCACGTGGTGTAGAGATCAGCGGGTCCATAACATAAAATTTGTAACGGACAATTGCCACGTCTTTCAAAACGCTTAGAATTCATTTCAACCTATTTAATTTATAGTCATAGAGAGAAAATACTATTCTGGAAAATACAATTCTAATATATTATAGTACTGGGCTCACGTGAGGATGACACCAAATACTCTCCTGCTAAGAATTTTGACAGTGATTGACATCCCAGCATCTTTATTTCCTCGGCTGAAATAGCATCACTTAAAAATAACGTGTCATCTGTGGCGAAACAATTCCCACAAATCAATATTACTTAGAAGCAAAAGTAGTACTTGCCTTGTGAATGATTTCAGAATAATTTAATTTCAGTATATGGAAATTACTATGTAATTTTTCTTTTGTTTGTTTTGTTTTGCGTGTCACATTATAATATATTGTAATCAATAGCTAAAAAATTAACGACGTGTGAATTGTAGGCAATGGTGGTTGCCTTGTTGGTAGGCATCCTGGGTTCTGAAGAACTCTTAAAACATAAAATGTACAGAACACAACCTCACACATCCTACATTATATAATGGGAAGCATAAATAATGTTTTTTATAAATATAAGTCATTGACACATTGCTTTTGTTTTTTGATAAACGTCTTTTCCGGAAGCGATAATCGCAATCATCTTTGATTTCTACGGCAACGTAGAAGCGCCACGTGTTGTTGTGATAGTAATATGTTTAAACAGATTAGTAATCCGTTTAAACACATTAGTAATCCGTTTAAACATATTAGTAATCCGTTTAAACACATTAGTAATCCGTTTAAACATATTAGTAATCCGTTTAAACAGATTAGTAATCCGATTAAATAGATTAGTAATCCGTTTAAACAGATTAGTAATCCGATTAAACAGGTTACTTAATCCGTTTAAACAGATTAGTAATCCGTTTAAACAGATTAGTAATCCGTTTAAACAGATTAGTAATCTGTTTAAACAGATTAGTAATCCCTTTAAACAGATTACTTAATCCGTTTAAACAGATAAGTAATCCGTCTAAACAGATTACCAATCCGTTTAAACAGACTAGTAATCCGTTTAAGCAGATTAAGATTAGTAATCCGTTTAAACAGATTACTTAATCTGTTTAAACAGATTAACTTCACGGAATTGATTGGTTGATTGTCATGTGATTTGTTATGACAATATAGCAGGGGATCACTGCTGATCAATTCCCCCAGATGTGGACATTTCGGCTATGAGTTGAGGCCTCAAAGCCACGAGGGCTGTGTGCTGAGACCTCATTGGGGCCTCTTCTGAAGGGCATCCTATACTCAATCCCACTTACCCTTCTTCCAGAACCCTCCCGGGCCCTAAACTTCACCCAATCTAATGGTTGGTGATCAGTGATCCGTAATTGCGGTACACCCAGTGATTACTTGATGAGCATTATAACTTAGATGAATCGAAGAGTCGTTCAGGGAGTCACTCGCTGGGGTCACAACTCGATTACTCACCAGCTTGATGGCATCGAGTCGTTCGAAGAGTCCCTTGAGCAGCTTCCTGTTTACTCATTTGTAAGAGTCGTTAGATGAGTCTCTCCCCAGGGTATTGCTCTACAACTTTTAATGCTAACTAAGCGGTCAAGGGTGTCCTACAATCACGGATGAGAGATGACCAATCGCCAGGACTGTGAGTGGAGACCTCATTGAGACCTTTTCGATCGGCATTTATACTCATATGATATTCTGCGATGCCCGCAATCCCATATTTTACCCCAGGACCATTCTCAAACGGCCTGAGCAAGGACAATGACGTCGCTCGATAGGTCAGCCACTGATGATCAGTGGGTGTTATTGAGAATCACTGATCGTTTGGCACTTGGTGATCGGTGATCAGTGATCCGTTATCACAGGACACCCGGTGATCGTATAATAATTGGGAAGAGTCCGTGGGGTCAAATATGGGTTTACAGGCCTCGCAGAACCTCATATGAGTATAAAGACCGATCAAAAAAGAAAGGCCTCAATGAGGTCTCCACTCACAACCATTGGTCATCACGTGATTGTGGGACACCCTGTGGCCGCTTAGTTATCATTAAAGTTGTAGAGTAATCCCTCGGGGAGAGACTCCTTGAACAACTCTTACATATGAACAGCGGGAGCTGCTCGAGAAGGGACTCTTCGAACGACTCGATGCCATCGAGCCGATGAGTAATCGAGGAGAGTAGTAGATGGAATTGGGGAATCTCATGGGGGATCTCATATGTGACATCATAGTCACGTGACCTGATGACGTCATGTTTGGTTGTTGTGGCAGCCCGCGTGAGCGGCCATCTTGTGACGTCATCCCCATAGTGACGCATGGTCCTAGTGCGCAGCGTGTGCTGTTAGAGTGATACGTGTTTCCGTCATCCATTTGTATACTGGAGGTCGCCATCTTGGATTGTTTGGTAGCACGTGGTCGCTATGTTACCCAAAATCTTCTTATAGGACAGGAGTGTGTTCGGAGGGTGTGTTCGATTGAATAAAAGTAATTTCCCG
Source organism: Pictodentalium vernedei (assembly GCA_031216915.1). Taxonomy (NCBI): domain Eukaryota; kingdom Metazoa; phylum Mollusca; class Scaphopoda; order Dentaliida; family Dentaliidae; genus Pictodentalium; species Pictodentalium vernedei. Next base: position 341,107,207 of record CM062290.1, on the reverse strand, counting down.
ATTCGTAGAATTACCCAAATAAACTCGACAATCCCTCCAAATCACCAAAATCCACCCAAAACAACCAAAAACGAACTTTACAAAGCCCCAGAATGGGCTTGTTTCCCAATAACAGGTGTGTTCCTTTGTACCAGAGTAGTTTTCTAGTTAGGACCTTCCCCAAATCCTCAAACCGAATCGCCCAAATAAACCCGACAGTTCCTCCAAATTACCAAAAATGCACTCTAAACTACCGAAACGGACTTTATTTCATATGAAGTCCCCCATTTTGGGCTTATAATATTAGCACGTAGTGCTACATGACCATTCCCTTGTATAACAATAATTTTACTTCGTAGAATTACCCAAATAGACCCCCAACAGTTGTTGGCGCAGATTTCAAACTAAATCATCGGCTTCTACTACCTTTGTATCTGCAAGCTATGTTATACCCCCCCCCCCCCCCCCCCCACCCCCCAATCTCTTTATAAAGTATTCCGACGACCCTAGCCGTGGTCGTAAAGCAATTAATTTTTTTGGTGTCCATACGTCCCTTTATACCTTGTTCAGCTCTAGGACTGGGGCGATGTGCGACGAAGAGTAAAGATGGCGGTGTCCAGTTGTCAACAACGGTGCTCAGATTCAAAGATGACTTACTACAGATCTTCAAGGATGATGCTGGATTAAAGCTGACTTCCCAAAAACTGACCCAATTGAATCGTGTGGTAGATGGAGCCAAGAGAAGAAATCTAGACCCGCAAATAGGTGCTGGTGGAAAGAAACAAAGATGTGTGGGTACTGACCGATTATTAACTACAAACAAGAGAACGAAGGCAACTCCGAACGAAACTCTTTTCACTCAAACTACGAAGAAGAATGAAGATTCAAGGATGGGCCAACTTTCAGACCAAAATATGAATGACGTTATGAAGCAGCCCTCATACAAGAGAACGATGCCAGCTCCCGCCAAGAACGAAGTTTCAACTGCGAATCAGTCTGAAGATTCAAGGATGGATCAAAACAAGATCAAACCAAAGATTGGCGAAGAAGACCGAAGGTCAAAACAAGAATCAGTTTGAAGGCAAGACCATGATGTCAGACCCCATTAAGAACAAAGTTACCACCACAAAGAAGCCTGAAGACACGAAAGGTGCCAGACAAGAAATCAAAACAACAAACAAGGACAAGCTAACAGTGTTCTGCCAGATAGCACACAAGGATATAGAGCGTCAAACGATGGGAAAACGCTCCAACCAACACGAAGATGAGATGGTTATCCTATGAGAGAAGTCAGAAGAAGAAAGATATTGAAAAAGATGCCTGGACCATTTAACTTAATAAACTGCATACTGGAATAAAAATGAATGAAATGTTATATATTGTTGTTTTTTATCAACTATCTCAACAAAAGTATTCGGATGTAAAGTGAATTACTCGGGTGTAAAAACCCGTTTGACAAGAATCCTCTAAATAGTATCCCCCAAAAAACTATCCTCCAATAGTACATCATCATATCATAGGTATCCTCCAATACCCGTATGTCCATATGTGATGTACTCACATTGTGCAGAAGTATACAAGCACATATCGGCACATCCAGCATGTGCCTATGTGCTACATGTAATGTGTCCACTAGAATATAAGCACGTCTAGGGTGGTCGGAATACTTTATAAAGAGGTGGGGGAAGTTATAACATAGCTTGAAGATAGGTAGGTAGAAACCGACGATTTAGTCGGAAATCCGCGCCAAATAAAACAATTGTCGGGCTGTTTGTGGTAATTATACAATGTAAACGAGCATTCTGAAGGAATCTGAACCAGTATAGTACTCCTATGTAAAGGAATGGTCCTGTTATTGGTTGAAAAGCCCATTCTGGGGCTTCTCCAAGTCCATTTCGGTAGTTTTCGGTGATTTGGGGACATTGAAGGGTTTATTTGGGTAATTAAATTTAATCTTGTACGGAGGAACATACCTCTGTCCATGGGGTAACATAGCAATCACGTGATACCACATAAACCAAGATGGCGGCCTCCAGTATACAAAATGGCCGACGGAAACACGTTTCACCCTAACAACATGCGTTGCAGATGCGCACTAAAACCACGTATCACCATGGAGATGACGTCAAAAGATGGTCGCGCGCGTGGGCTACCGTCGCAACCAAACATTACGTCACTTGGTCACGTCACCATGAGAACTCCCCAATGTAGGTTGTTCTCCACATCTACTACTGAGGAGTGACCCCTGCGAGTGACTCCCTAAACGACTCTCCGATTCATCTGAATTATAATATTCATCAAGTGATCTCTGCGAGTCCCGCAATTACGGATCACTGATCACTTGGTAGAGTGGAGGAAGATTAGGACCAGAGAGGGGTTCTGTGAGAAAGGGAAGTGCGACTAAGTATAGGAGGCCCATTAGGAGAGGCCTCAATGAGGTCTCAACTCACGGCTGTCGTGGCTAAGAAGGCTCAACTCATAGCCGCAATGTCCACATCTGGGTTAATTGATCAGTAGTGATCGCCTCATTCAATTATCGTGGCATCGTTAGTGATCAATTTTCCTATTCTCCCCTCATCTCATAGCCCATAGCCCCCAAAGCCATGTGAACTGTGCGGTGAGACCTCACTAAGTCAAATACTATATCATCATAACAGACCACGTGATAATCAACCAATCAAATCCGTGCAGCTAATCAGTTTAAACGGATTACTAATCTGTTTTAATGGATTATTAATCTGTTTAAACGGATTACTAATCTGTTTAAACGGATTACTAATCTATTTAAACAGATTACTAATTTGTTTAAATGGATTAAGTAATCGGTTTAAACGGATTATTAATCTGTTTAAATGGATTACTAATCTGTTTAAACGGATTACTAATCTGTTTAAGCAGATTACTATCACAACAACACGTGGCGCTTCTACGTTGCCGTAGATTTTCATAAAGAAACCACTTTATTATTCTGTTCATTTCCACAATGTGTTTAAAGATATCTCGGGAGAAGTTTAAAACTTGGTATATTGAACTATTTCTACTCTCCTGAATGCACATGCGTGTAAACAGTTGTGAAGATGACAATCTAAATTACTATTGCGATCTAGGGGAGAAAAACGAAAAACTTTCATTTTCCACAAATTTTATTTTTTACATAACGGACATATGATCAAATATTTTATAACATACTTTTTAAAATGGTATCAAATACGTTTTGTTGAAATTAGTTTTTAATGGTTCCATTTTCTGCTTTAAATTTTCACTTTTTATCCGAGTACATTACCTTATTAATTTGTAAGAAAAGGCTGAGGCGGGGAACTTCGAAGTCCTAAATATGTACTAAATCCTCATGAGGAAAATTTGGACGGACACAGATTTGATTAAAGGAAAAATTAATTTTCTTTGTTCTATAAACATATTTTGGATATGTTATTGTTTTAATGGTTCCATTTAACTTTGAAAAGTGGTGTTTTTTTCTCTATTTATGCGTTTGTGACAGAAAACACCTCTCCTGCCTGGTGACAATTACATGTCAAATATGATCGCGAGTGCTTCGTGTGCTTTGATGTGCAAAAAATGAAGGGAGATAACTCGTAATTCTCGCTCTTACTACAGGAGCAGAAATAGTTCAATATATTTCGTTTACTCTTGGGGTGCGTGGTGTGTGTGCAAATAGCGCCTCGTCTGTTGGATGGCGTGTAACGATGCTCTGGTTTACCTAATATTGGCTTCCGAAATAATTTGAGGCAATAAATACCGGTAGTATTTTTCCTAAAAATTTAAAAATCGCAGTTCTATCCCATTGTTTTGGGATGTTTTCTGTCTGAATATAGTTTGTAAATAACTTAAAATATTCTGTTGTTTCGAATGTTGTATCCGTTTATCTTAGAAAAAACGGGCATAAAATATGAGATAAGGCTACACAAAGTAGATCTTCTGTTTCTCAAGCCATTATTTGTAAAAGTGCATGAGGGCGAGCGGATTTTTATTTTATTTTTAGCTCAACTTTGACGTAGTCAAATTTTAGGTTTTGTTACGGCCCGTCTGTCCGTCTGGACGTCTGTGCGTCCGTCAACAATTCAGTACGGCTCTGGCAAGAGGCCGTATTTATGAACCGATCTTTAAGATTCTTCTTGGGTACATTTGTTATCACCGTGGGATGAGAACGAGTGTTTTTGGGTGCGGTCTGAAATTGAAGATGGTCGCCGACAGCCATTTTGTACCGAAATTAGTGCTATCAGGTTTTTGTACAGAACTTCTGTATGAAAGTTCTGATTTGAATACATTTTTGTAGGAATGTTTAGTAACATGGAATACACATATAATACGGGTTTTTTTTCTCGTGAAGAAATTATGCAAATTAGATGAACTTTGATTCATTCAGTGCTACTAATACCCAGTAAGTATACATGTCAACACAGCTCGGGCTAGGGGCTGTATTTATGAACCGATCTTCACGAAACTTCTTGAGTACCTTTGTTATCACCTTGGAACGAGAACGAGTGTTTTTGAGTGCGGTCCGAAATTCAAGGTGGCTGCCGGCGGCCATTTTGTACCAAAAATAGGTACAATCATTTTTTTGTACAGAAATTCTATATGAAGGTTCTGATTTGAATGAATTTTGAATGAATGTTTAGTAACATGGAATACATCACATATAATACGGGTTTTTTTCTCGTGCAGAAATTATAAAAATTAGATGAACATTGATTTATTCAGTCATACTAATAAACACCAAGTGCACATTTCAATTCGGCTCGGGTTAGAGGCTGTATTTATGAACCGATCTTCACGAAACTTCATGGGTGCCTTTATCACTTTGGAACGAGAACGAGTGTTTTGGGGTGCGGTCCGAAATTTAAGATGGCTTCCGGTGGCCATTTTATACCGAAATTAGGTGCAATCAGTTTTTTGTACAGAACTTCTATATAAAGGTACTGATTTGAATAAATTTTTGTATGGATGTTTAGTAACATGGAATACATCATAAAAATACGGGTTTTTTCTTGTGCACAAATTATGCAAATTAGATGAACTTTGATTTATTCAGGGCTACTTAATCACAGTTAGTACACATGTCAATACGACTCGGGCTGCAGGTAGTATTTATGAACCGATCTTCACGAAACGTCTAGGGTACCTTTGTTATCACCTTGGGACGAGGACGAGTGTTTTGGGGTGCGGTCCGAAATTTCAAGATGGCCGCCGGCGGCCAGTTAGACAAACTTTGATCCCTTCAGTGCTACTTATACACAGTAAGTGCACATTTGAATACGGCTCTGGCTAGAGGCATCTAACTGTCACCCACCTTTACAATACTTTAGATGTACTTTTGTTGCAGGCTACGGTCAGTATTTATGTACAGACCTTTACAATACTTGACATGTACCTTTATTATCAGGTCATTACCTAGATGTGTGTCATTGCTGTGTCACATACTATATATGTACATGCCTTACACAAGTTGAGCTACAGTGTCATTGCCACTTTCTTTTATTTCTGTAATTATTTCTTTGCCATCAAAAGTTCATGTTCTTCGTTTATGTTTTAGGAATCATAATCTACAGAATAGCATGGGTGGTGGTGTATTTCGTCCCTTGAGTGCAAGAAGGCTTTGCAGTGCTAAAAAATAAATATTATTTTAACTTGGGTAAAATAACAGACATAAACCATTTAATTTTGGTTTTTTTTAAAGTTTACATTGGTTATAAAAAGAGATCATGCGGCAGCGAAAATGACCATGCGGCGCGGAGCCTGATAATTTTTAATTTGTTTAGGTCTAAAAGATTTATCGGGGTTTAATGACACTTTCGACAGCCAGGGTCACCTCGTGTCGGACAGTTTTATGGTTTGAGGAAGCCGTAGTACCCGGAGAGAACCATAGAGAAATGGTGAGCAACTGTCAGACTCTCCAACGTACCAACTACGCTCAAGCAGGGTTACCATTGGTTGAAGACAATACACCATCGACGTGCAGTACGCCTTAGTACACGGCGCCACCGTACCCTCACGTGTGCCATCGGGGTGAAGTGCCTTGTCCAAGGACACAACGCAGTTAACTCTGGAGGGGATCGAGCCTTGGACCTTTCGGTTTAAAGTTCAATGTCGTAACCACTGAGCCGCCGTTTTCCATAGACGGCTGAATCTAACAAATACCATAAACTTTATTTTTCTTTGAATCAACGCGAGAACTATTTCTCAAAGGAGACTTCATTTGTCCGAAGCATTAACCCTTTGGACACTGGTTGTATCTCCCACGTCAGTTCATTGGCAGCAGCTGGACGAGTCCATATTCTTTATTTGGTGGTAGACCAATTAATATTTTCAACGTGCAGCCTTGGGGATGCACGTTGAAAATATTGATTGGTGTGCCCCACCCATTCATTTAACAGCCATCCAACTTAATGAAATTATGACGTGGCATGTTCCTAGGCCGTTAAACCGGCCTCTTGTGTTCAAAGGGTTATTGACTTTTTCGTTATGAATGAAAAGGCGCACCAGATTTGTTGTGTTTGTTATTACGCCGCATGGTTCCACTAATTGTGATAATATTTTGATGGTTTCAATTGGTATTAAATACTAATTAATTGGAATACAAATAACTGGACCACGAATGAATATCTTTGTGAGTAGTGGGGAGACACATTAAATGAACCGTAGTCTGCGCGCAAATTCCAGGAAAAATGGGTAAACAATGTCCCACAACAGCGTCGAATTCCGAACAGAATTAGACTGAGCACTTGGGCTGTTAGATTAAATGATTGCAGAACACCCCCCTCCCTTCCCCAACAAATACAAAAATGAACTCGTCAGTCTATATATACAAAATACAGTCATCCTATTCAGAAACTCAGCGTGGAAAGGTTTTACACAATGCATTCACTTCATCATAATACAAGTAGCTTCCTCGGGACAAAGAAAAATAGCTTTCCCGTGTACCAGATTGAGGAAAAGCATTTTCAAATTTAACCCTTTAACTCGTAAGACCGATTTTTCGGTCCAAGGCATAATTTCGTCCCATTTTTGTCTTATTATAAGAAGTCTATACACGGGGCATTGACGATAAAATAATAACTGGAGCCTGCAGCCATACGGCTGCAGGCAGCAGTTATTGTTTTATCCTCCTTGTATTTTGATATTGGACTAACCCACCTCATAGCAAGTGTACACAAAACCAATACCCTTCCAGGAAACGAGGGTTTAAAGAGTTAAAAACGATGTGGATTTGGGTAAATTAGCAACACCTTTTTTTGGAGATTACGTTCCAAGTATTTATTCCATGAAACGACCAATAATGCACATTGTTTAAACCTTGCAACTGAAAAAAATATTCAATTCGTTGTCATTAGAATAAATAACACAGAACCTAACATCAGAAGGGCGAATAAATGTGAAAAATAAGGCAAAATCATTCACTTTGCGACACAAGCGTGAAATTTAGTATTTGGCCCCATATTATAGTACTGATCATTTCTGCACGGTGTGCTACGCGGAAAAATTCCAAGATGGCTGCCACTGTCGGGGCTTTTCTGTGTTGGCTGATTTGAAATATCTCTTTACATTCTATCACATTGTGATACAAGTGTGAAATTTAGTATGTGGGCTCACATGATAGGACGGGTCACTTTGCTGAAGGTGCCACTCAAAAAAATCCATGATGGTCACCAAATCCAATATGGCCACCAGGGCGAGGTATTTCTAAGGTGACTGATTTAAAATATCACTCACACTCGATTACTTAGTGACCCAAGCGTGAAATTTGGTTTATGTCCTCATATAAAAGTACTTTTCATTTTTGCATGAAATGTCACTTGAAAAATTTAAGATGGCAACCAAACCCAAGATGGCCGCCAGGGGCACGGTATTTCTTAGCTGGCTGGTTTGGAATATCACTTACACACTATTACTTTGTCAAATCTGGTGAGTGACCTCATATAATACTACTGATCATTTTTGCTCGATATGCCACTCGAAAAAAAAGCTAAGATGGCCATCAAATCCAAGATGGCCGCCATTCCCGAGGTATTTCTATGTTGGCTGATTTAATATATCATTTGTGTAGAAAATATTTTTTCTATAACAAATCAGACTGGTACAGGTTGGTAAATACCCACTGCCCATTGATATGACTCTTATTGAAAATGAAGTCAACGAAAATAGGACTAAAATGTCGAAAATCTGTCCAAGCCGGCCAAAAGTGATTTTTTTTTCTTTTCGTGATTTCATATGACATTCGGATTTAATTCCAAACACACTAGAAAGAGAGTGGCCGTGTTCCGGTACGGCACACAATCATATTCACATCATTGACGGAGATAATACGAACAGCTTCTAAAATATCAATTTTCTTGCAAGGCAACCTTCTGCGCATAGCAACCATAGCTTAAATGGATCATAACGAACGTCACCATATCTTGGACACGAAACATCAGCTACTGAGAAATAGCTTTCATGACTAAGGCCCCAATTTGACGGACATCTCCTCAACGTATGTTTCTAGGCAAACTTTTGACCATAAAAACTAGGAAGGCTCAAGTGATATCCTGGGCCAAAGCAATTGAGTGCGATAATTCTTTACTCGTTCAAACGTATGCACGGTTCTGTATTTATCACACACCTCCCATTTAATCAGCCAGGCTACACGAAAATGGAACTAAAAGCACTTTCTAAGTTGATAATCGCTGCTTTTCCTTCATTGCCAAGAGACACCACTGTTAATGAGCGGGTGCCAACCCTAATTTGCTTTATAATTTTTACGACATTCAATTATTTGAAACAATTGACAGCGATCAGTGTCACGGTCAGACACGATGGTCGAACTTCAAATATTAACCAAACTGCGGGGAATAACACAACAAAAAGTGTTTAAATAGCTAATTAGTTTTAGCCCACTCCACCATTATATGGCCAGCTGTGGAAAGCATTTGTCAAGGAACAAGCAGTAAGAATGTTATTTTTATTTTGTAATTTTTTGACTCGAATCTGATTGTTTAAATATCCCGGGTAAACAAATCTAAATGAGGAACTTGGAATTTCCAAGCGATCTCTACTCCCGTGCATTCGACCAATGATTACGTTATTTATTTTGACGGGTTCCTTCTCTCTTTACGTTGGAAACGAAATCGAACGTGTTTTGTATCACCACATGGGCGATACAACTTTTTTATCGTACAGGCAGAACATTGGAAATTTTATGTTTTACATCAATAGGTGTGTGATAAATATCAGATCTTGTCAAGTGCCTAGAACAAATGATGTATATGAACGAACTGAACATCGATGTTGATATCCTCGAAGGTTCTGTGATTGTAAACATTTCGAAACCTACAACTGCTTGTGAGACTTTCAGCGATTATGTTTTAAAAGTTTTCCCCCAATATGTAAAGTCACAGTATGAATTCACCGACAGGGTTGACATAGTGTGGCACAAATACTTCGACCATAGTTTGAAGGCACAGACTCGCGAGTCTCGGAACGGTTTGCAGCAACAATTGATAAAGTAAATGCTATTGGGAAACTCCTACGAAAAAGGTAAGATTTCTAAAATCCAACCGAGAACAAGGAACATATTTTAGCTTATGTTTACTATTGGCAAATTCCTCTTCTATTATAAGTTATCGGGGGGCGCGGTGGCTCAGTTGGTAGAGGTGCAGGCTGCAAGCCGAGAGGTCCTCGGTTCGAATCCCACCTGCGGCAACCGCGTTGTGTCCTTGGGCAAGACACTTCACCCCGATTGCCGAAATGGGGGCACGATGACGCTGTGTACTGAGGCGTACTGCACGTCGATGGTGCACATGTCTTCAACCAATCTAACCCTGCCTGTGCTGCGGTGCAGAGTTCAGAGTTACGATGTTGGAGAGCTGACAGCTGCTCGTCGTTGCTCGGTGGTTCTCTCCGGGTACTCCGGCTTCCTCCACCCGTAAAACTGTCACGGTCACGATTAGCCATTGTGCATAAGTATGTGACCTTAAACACCAATAAATAAATAAATAAATTATAAGTTATCTCCGTCAACATGTATGGTATATGGAGATTTAATACCTGGATGTTTGTTTTTAAACACAGATCCGCAGGCGAGATGTTTAAATGAGACATCCAGGTATTAAATTTCCATATACCATACATATTGACGGAAATAACGTTTTTGTCCGTTTGAAACACAGCAGAAACATAGTGGAGAAAAATTTGTGGACGCGTTTCTCACGCTGTAAAAAGTTGGACCAAATTCGTGAATAACTTTTGTTTTTGCAACCGCAGTTGTCAACAGATAGAGTTACATCCCTTGGTTCATTAAGGAAACGAGTGAACAGTATTTTGTTGGCATATCGTCCCCGAGTTCCAGTGTTCTATGTGCCTATCGGCACATAGAACACATTGGAAGTGAGGGGACTATATTTGCTCTTATTTTATTTTTCTCAAGTTGTTTCATTTAATTATTCGCATATTTAATTTATAACAGCAAAATATGATCGAATTGTCGGAAATCTGATGATATTTGTGGCTATTTTACACCATACACCCCCTATGTTTCACGCGAGCTTATACCATGGATATTGCACGCTCTCATTTACCTCGGATGTTGGGCGCACCCTTTGCCATGGCTATTTGTCTAAGGCATTCTGACCAATCAAAAGACAGAATTTATCGGGATATAGGGACAACAATTAATCAAGCCTTTTTCGTCAGGTTCAGCATTCGTGAGTAGTCAGTCAAAAGGATCGGGCAGTTAGTTCAACAAACCCCCTTTGGCAGTTTATTGAACTGATTGTCGAAACATCAGATTGCTATCATCTACTTTCATCAACTCACCACTCCCCAGAAGAAAAGTGAACAACCCAGAAGTGAAAAAATCGCGAAAGGAGTAGTCACTTTAGTCGTAATTGGTTAAGAGGAGTCCCGCCTCAAGAACATTTTCACACAAAAACCAGTTCATCATCAGAACCATCAAGTAAAATTGCATTACACCGACAACCAATCGCCTGAGCTATTCAAATTGTTCAATTTTGTGTGAGGATGAATCTTATCTCATGATTATTCTTAGATTAGTTCATGAAATTTTCAACGTTCCCCAATTTAATTTCATTATTTGCCATTTTTGTCCCGGTACAAGCTTTCATTATCATCAAGTATTTTACACCCGAACCTGGGAGATGTGTTCATTGGTGATGTTTTTCTACGAAAATTTCGTGTTTCGTTGCTATTTCTATAATTTGCTTCAGAGAATTCCAATTTCCATCAATTTTCTTCCAATTTTTTCGCATTTTTATCCCAAAATTGCCATTTCTAGTTCTCACCTCTTAATTATGTCTGTTGAATTGGGTGATACCCTGCAATTCAAAATCTGTTGTGAAAGTTTCTTTCAGTCAGTTCTAGTTCGATCGATCATCTGATTAGTGCCTCGACTAGATTCATCTGCCTGTCCTACCAACTGTATGAGTAATAAGCATATGGTTGGTAGCTATGATCAGAAGGGTTTCTCAGCAACAGTTTCTTGGGGAATGCTTATGGATATGGACACATGAGACTCTTGTTTGATACAGCATGCGACCACGGCAAGATAATTAATATGCAGACCCTCCTTTTTTCTAAAGTTTAGTAAACTCACCAGTCGTGTGAGCTGAGAGTCGTTGCAGCAGTGCTTGGTTCGAGTGATTGTTCATGCTACGCAGCGTATTTGTGGACCATCGTTGACCATTGTTTGCGGAAAGGTGGAGATCAGTTGTGACTGTTCTTTGCTGAAAAGTGCGAGTAATGTTTTGGGACCATGGGTCCCACTGCTTTTTGGGACATATAATGGAGGTATTGATGGGAACAACTTGACGATCCCGCTTCCCTCTGCTGTTAACTCGGTGTTCTCGTAATAACTTTCATTTATTACAGGGTTGTTCAAAGGCAGTTATCACACACTATCACGTTTAACCCTTTCAGCACTGTTCTTCTGAATGAGATAGACGCATACATACTGACTGAATCCATCTTGAGCAAAACATTTAATCTCAATAGCCTGAATGCGAGCACTGTAACCCTTTACCCAACGTAACGGCCAAGACTGGCCAGTGCCATTCACAAAAATCACCATTCAATTATTATTATTTTTTGTCTCGAAAACATAGCTTATGACCCGTCATTGGAACGGGCTCGTTGAGCTCGTTTTAATGAGGGGGCATAAGCTATGTTTTCAAAAAATGAAAAAAAATAGTTATTCAAGAATTTTGTTTACAAATGCCATCTACATTTCGTGTTAGGTAAAGAGTTAAGGCGTACTACTGGTACATATGCCCTCATCCGATGTCAACCCCCTTAGGCGGCGTTAATAAGTTGGAGAGTCAGACATGTAGTTGCTAACCGCTGCTCTCTGGTTCTCCCCGAGTACTCTGGCTTCCTCCATTAAAAAAAAACTCTACGACATGATATGGCCATGCCTGTTGAAAATGTCGTTAAAACATAAATAAATAAATAAATAAATTAATAGATATAAAATCCGTTTCGTATTGGGAGGGAGGTTCAGTAAAACCCTAATCTAATCTGCGCGCGGGGCTGTTGAATTAAATTTGTGCTGGCCCTACATAACCATTGGTTTCCATTAAGTTATTCCCTAACCCCCAGTTCAGAGGAACGTATTTTGGACGAATATGATCGAATTGTATTAGATATGTCTCCAGTCGCACCTAATACCCGTTGATTTAGACGCACACATTACCGTCAAATCTAACTCAATTGCCCGGAATACTCGCGACAGTCTCTTTGCTTTGTTAACTCTTTCCCTACTGAGGCCCCTTTTGGGCATTTCTAACATAACCAATTATTAATAATAAGCCCTGGCAATAGGGATTCCCCAATGAGCATAAACCGGTATGCGAACGATAATACCCGAACACGACCGAACATCTGCGGAATTTTAGATGAGATTCATCGCAAGTTCGCGTGTCTGAATCAAACAACGCATAGAATCTAATAGGTGCATTAAATGCGCTTCTCTCAGACGAAGATTAGTCTGAAATGCGACTGAAAGACAGACGAATATTCGTCGTATGTAATTTAACCCTTTACCTAACATGAAATGCAGACGACACTTGCAAATAAAAATTTTGAATAACTAATTGTTTTCATTTTTGTCTCAAAAACATAGGTTATGACCCCTCATTGGGACGAGCTCGACGAGCCCGTTCCAAAGAGGGGTTATAACCTATGTTTTTGAGACAAAAAATGAAAAAATAATGAAAATTAATTAGGGATTTTTGTGATTAGCGCTGGCCGTTTTTGGCCGTTATGTTGGGTTACGGGTTCACTAGAACCTAATATTACATTAGATTCGTCCAAAATGCGTCCGTCTGAACTGGGTGTAACTGTTCTGGGTGTTCTTTTGCGGATAATTTATTGGGACCGGGCTGAATGGGTTACCCACAGATGTCGCAGAAGAAACGATTAAATATTTATTCGGTTTTATTCTGAAACGTATACTTTGACTTCCGTCAATCATTGTCAACATGGATTTCATTCAAGTGAGGAAATTGATTGCTTCTTCACATTTTGGTTTCATTCGAAATAAAGAAGTTGTAGTTTATCTTTAATGTTGATTCTGTAAGGTTTAACCCTCAGCACACCGGTTAAGGAATCACAATTTCAAGCCGCAAATGGTCCCCACAATGCAACCAGGAAGTTAACCTATTCAGTTTTGTTTGCCACAGTTCATTGAGCTCTGGCAAACAAAACTGAGTTGGTCAGATACCTTACACATTACCGTAAAATCTAACTCAATTGCCCGGAATACTTGCGACAGTCTCTTTGCTTTGTTAACTCTTTCCCTACTGGGGCCCCTTTTGGGCATTTCTAACATAACCAATTATTAATAATAAGCCCTGGCAATAGGGATTCCCCAATGAGCATAAACCGGTATGCGAACGATAATACCCGAACACGACCGAACATCTGCGGAATTTTAGATGAGATTCATCGCAAGTTCGCGTGTCTGAATCAAACAACGCATAGAATCTAATAGATGCATTAAATGCGCTGCTGTCAGACGAAGATTAGTCTGAAATGCGACTGAAAGACAGACGAATATTCGTCGTATGTAATTTAACCCTTTACCTAACATGAAAAGCAGACGACACTTGCAAATAAAAATTTTGAATAACTAATTGTTTTCATTTTTTGTCTCAAAAACATAGGTTATGAAACCCTTATTGGAACGAACTAGACGAGCCCGTTCCAAAGAGGGGTTATAACCTATGTTTTTGAGACAAAAAAAAATGAAAAAATAATGAAAATTAATTAGGGATTTTTGTGAATAGCGCTGGCCGTTTTTTGCCGTTATGTTGGGTAAAGGGTTCACTAGAACCTAATATTACATTAGATTCGTCCAAAATGCGTCCGTCTGAACTGGGTGTAACTGTTCTGGGTGTTCTTTTGCGGATAATTTATTGGGACCGGGCTGAATGGGTTACCCACAGATGTCGCTGAAGAAAAGATTAAATATTTATTCGGTTTTATTCTGAAACGTATACTTTGACTTCCGTCAATCATTGTCAACATGGATTTTATTCAAGTGAGGAAATTGATTGCTTCTTCACTTTTTGGTTTCATTCGAAATAAAGAAGTTGTAGTTTATCTTTAATATTGATTCTGTAAGGTTTAACTCTCAGCACACCGGTTAAGGAATCACAATTTCAAGCCGCAAATGGTCCTCACAATGCAACCAGGAAGTTAACCTATTCAGTTTTGTTTGCCAGAGCTCATTGAGCTCTGGCAAACAAAACTGAGTTGGTCAGATACCTTACACATTACCGTAAAATCTAACTCAATTGCCCGGAATACTTGCGACAGTCTCTTTGCTTTGTTAACTATTTCCCTACTGGGGCCCCTTTTGGGCATTTCTAACATAACCAATTATTAATAATAAGCCCTGGCAATAGGGACTCCCTAATGAGCATAAACCGGTATGCGAACGATAATACCCGAACACGACCGAACAGCTGCGGAATTTTAGATGAGATTCATCGCAAGTTCGAGTGTCTGAATCAAACAACGCATAGAATCTAATAGATGCATTAAATGCGCTGCTGTCAGACGAAGATTAGTCTGAAATGCGACTGAAAGACAGACGAATATTCGTCGTATGTAATTTAACCTTTTACCTAACATGAAAAGCAGACGACACTTGCAAATAAAAATTTTGAATAACTAATTGTTTTCATTTTTTGTCTCAAAAACATAGGTTATAAACCCTCATTGGAACGAGCTCGACGAGCCCGTTCCAAAGAGGGGTTATGACCTATGTTTTGAGACAAAAAATGAAAAAATAATGAAAATTAATTAGGGATTTTTGTGAATAGCGCTGGCCGTTTTTGGCCGTTATGTTGGGTAAAGGGTTCACTAGATCCTAATATTACATTAGATTCGTCCAAAAAGCGTCCGTCTGAACTGGGTGTAACTGTTCTGGGTGTTCTTTTGCGGATAATTTATTGGGACCGGGCTGAATGGGTTAAATATTTATTCGGTTTTATTCTGAAACGTATACTTTGACTTCCGTCAATCCTTGTCAACACGGTTTTTATTCAAGTGAGGAAATTGATTGCTTCTTCACTTTTTGGTTTCATTCGAAATAAAGAAGTTGGGGCGCGGTGGCTCAGTTGGCAGAGGTGCAGGCTGCAAGCCGAGAGGTCCTCGGTTCGAATCCCGCCTGCGGCAACCGCGTTGTGTCCTTGGGCAAGACACTTCACCCCGATTGCCTACATGGGGGCACGATGACGCTGTGTACTGAGGCGTACTGTACGTCGATGGTGCGCATGTCTTCAACCAATCTAACCCTGCCTGTGCTGCGATGCAGAGTTCAGAGTTACGATGTTGGAGAGCTGACAGCTGCTCGTCGTTGCTCGGTGGTTCTCTCCGGATACTCCGGCTTCCTCCACCCGTAAAATTGTCACTGTCACGATTAGTCATTGTGCATAAATATGTGACCTTAAACACCAATAGATAATAATAATAATAAAGAAGTTGTAGTTTATCTTTAATATTGATTCTGTAAGGTTTAACCCTCAGCACACCGGTTAAGGAATCACAATTTCAAGCCGCAAATGGTCCCCACAATGCAACCAGGAAGTTAACCTATTCAGTTTTGTTTGCCAGAGCTCATTGAGCTCTGGCAAACAAAACTGAGTTGGTTAGATACCTTACACATTACCATCAAATCTAACTCGAAATAAAGAAGAAGTTGCAGTTTATCAGTTTAATATTGATTCTGTAAGGTTTAACCCTCAGCATACCGGTTAAGGAATCACAATTTCAAACCGCAAATGGTCCCCACAATGCAACCAGGAAGTTAACCAATTCAGTTTTGTTTGCAGAGCTCATTGAGCTCTGGCAAACAAAACTGAGTTGGTTAGATACCTTACATACCTGGGTCACTGATGTTCAAGATGAGGGGTCGCGGCCGATGGAGCTTGGGAGAAAAACTGAGAAAGGCAATGAGAATGAGTGCCAAATGTGTAATTTAGGCATAGTGGAGACCCTTGAATACTTTCAATTAGAATGTACCCCCCCCCCCCCCCCTCGGGAACCCCGTGAAGTGAAGCAGTGCTTGTTTACTGTGGTAAACAAGCTCTGTTTCACTGGTAAAATAGGACCCAGTCACTAATTCTTGGTGTGCGAGTCCTCTAAAATAGGCAACATGGGGTATAAATGATTGACTGACCTTGACGTTATCTCCATGTTGTGGTCATGATTAGCCATTGTGCAGAAGTATGTGACCTTAAACACCATAAATAAATAAATAAATAAATAAATAAATAAATAAATAAATAAATAAATAAATAAATAAGAATGTCCAAAATACCAGTGTAACAGAAAAAGATTCACCGAGATTTTTATGGGGAAGTGGGATGGAAGACTGAAGGACATGTGGTTAGAGGGTGGCACAAAGGAGAGGGTTAGAATGCTTATCGGAGAGATTGGGAGGAATGGGGCAAGGGATGTCATCAAGCAGTTCGTCTTAGGATGCATGGAGGGGAGAAGAGGCGTGGGAATAAGGAGGCATTTGGGAGAACAGGGCTAATCAAAGCATTCTCACTTGAGAACCGCGACAAATCAGCGGCCGGCCAAAGTGTTATTATTATTATTACCTAGTTGCATTATAGCACAATTTTGCTGATTGAAATTGTGGTATTTTCACATCAGTGTGGAGAAGGTTAAGGTTTATTTATGCTGGACGGTTGTCCTATCGATTTTGATGGTGGGGCGGTCTGCAAAAATCCTTATCTCTTACGCTATTGTGTGCTCCAGCAAAGTGTCAATCGGCTTTATAATAATTATGTTAAACTGTGTGCTTGCATATCTATTGGAAAAATGTCATGAAGTTATTGATCCTTAGAGGGTCTTTATGTCAGTTATAACCATTAGGGAAGTTCTGTCCGTCCATCTGTCAATTTTATGTTAAATACACGGTATGAGTTCGTCGACAGATAACAGAGTGAACACCAAATTGGACAGGAGTATCCGTGGTGGATCAATCGTACATCACAAAAGGGGTATAGGATTGGATTATCACTGAACTTCCCTACCAATAAAGGATTGACTTGCACATTTCGAAGTCTATAAGTAGAGTATGACAACTTTAATTAGTAAATTTAAAACAAATCAAAAACCCTCAATTTAATAATTGATTCCAACACATGATTCTGTTTTGGGGTTGTTGTTTTTTGTTTTTGTTTTTTTTTGGGGGGGGGGGAGGGGAGGGGTTGGGGGTTTTTGTAGTGTGTAGTTTTTTCCACCTTACGTACCATTGTACAATATTTTATAAGAGAAATAAACAAATTCATTCCTGCTGGAGCCAATACTACAAAATATTTTACAACTGTATTTACTAGAACTGAATTTTCTTACTTTTAATATAACAGACTAATATGAATCATTAGCTTTTTAAAAGATTTGACAATTTGCCAACTGATAAATTGCCACATCTTTGAAAATGCTAATGGTTCATTTCAACCCATTTAAAGTCATAACTAGAAAATACAATTCTAGAAAATACAATTGTAAAAGTTTTATGGTATTGGCCCCTGGCTGTCTCAGAAATAGATTGTCTGCTGCGCACCTGTCCTGTTCACGTGGTGCAGCTGGACAAGAATAATAATAATAATAATGTTTAAGCCTAAAATCCGCATAGTACTCTTTGGCTTTACATGCTGCACTGTAATGACGTGGTGTATGGGTTTCATCTCTATGTGGTCAAACAAGTTGCTTGGCCAAATAGATATGTTTTCAAGTGGGACTTAAATTGTTTAATGGTCAGTTCCGTTTTTATATGACTTGGTGAGGAATTCCTGAGAACAGGTGCAGCAACTGAGAAAGCCCTATCGCCGGCTGAGGCCAATTTTGCATTCTGTGTGACAAGGTTGTTAGATTCAGTGGAACGCAAGTTTCTCGTTGGTGTGTACTTGGAGATCAGCTCGGAGAGGTACGACGGGGCTATTCCATTTATGCATTTGTAGGTAATCAGGATTGTTTTGTACCTTATCCTTTGCTCGATAGGAAGCCAGTGAAGGCTCATAAGTATTGGGGTAATTCGGCAGAATTTCCGATTTCGTGTGATTTCGTGCGATTTCTAGCCACACAATTTTGGATATTCTGGAGCTCATGAATGAGAGTTTTTTTGCAGCCGAAAAGTAACGAGTTGCAGTAGTCTATGCGACTTGTTACGAATGCATGAACGAGCTGTTCGGCTGTTTGCGAATCGATGATTGGACGGATCTTGCTGATATTTCTCAGATGGAAAAAGGCCGCGCGACAGACTTGTGTGACATGTTTGTCGACGGTCAGGTTTTCATCCATGAAATATCCCAGATTGCGCACGACACTGTTTGGTGTAATTTCATTACCCTCGATGACTAGTGGTGTTTTGGTGAAGGCCGACAGCTGGTGGGGGAGACCGATGTATATAACTTCGGTCTTCTCTGCATTTAATTTCAGATAGTTACTGTTCATCCAATCTTTAATATCAGAGGCACATTTCTCTAGCTTACTGCGAGACACAGGACCTGAGTCCGATTTAAAATGAATGTACAATTGTGTGTCATCGGCGTAGAGATGGTACTGGAGACCATGTCGACGGATGACGTCGCCTAATGGGAGTACGTACATAACATAGAGCAGAGGCCACAGTACAGATCCTTGGGGAACTCCATATTTCAGTGTATGTTTAGTGGAGGATGAACCGTTAATACAAATACTTTGGGTGCGGGCGGTTAGATATGACGAGAACCACTGGAGAGCCGTGCCAGAGATGCCAATCCTACCTTCCAGTCAGTTAAGAAGAGTGTGGTGATCAAAGGCCGCGCTCAGATCCAGTAGAACAAGGCAGGAAATTTGGTGCCTGTTCATGGACATGAGTAGGTCGTTCTGTACCCGGAGGAGAGCTGTTTCCGTGCTGCAGTTTGATTTGTATGCAGACTGGAAAACCTCGGACAGTTCATACCTTGCCAAGTGTTCGTTTAACTGAAAAGCCACCGCCCGTTCCACAATCTTGGAAATGAACGAGAGGTTGAAGACCGGGCGGTAATTTTTCAGGCCATTAGGATCTAGTCCAGGTTTCTTGAGTAAAGATGTTATGAGGGCATGTTTCATATTCAGTGGAAAGACTCCCGCTAAAAGAGACGAGTTCACAACATGTAGGAGCCAGGGTGCAATGTCTGGCAGGCATGCCTTAAGTAGCCATGTAGGAATAACACCCAATGTACACTGTTTGTATGGGGCTTTTAAAACAATACGTTTGATCTCGTCCAGATTTAATGGCCTGAAGGTATCGCGGTGGGGGGGGGGGGGAGGCCACTGGTGACTCTTGAAGATTTGTGGCATCAGTCAGTTCACTATCGGCGCTTTTAAGTAGACCTTCTCTGATGAGATCAATTTTGTTAACAAAGAATTTTGAGAAGCGGTCGGCAAGCTCCGTCTCTGATGAATGGTCCGGCAAGACGGATGCCTCGCATGGTGTAGTAGTTTGTTAATTACGTCTGATAAAGTGTTCGGTCTATTAATATTGTCTCTGACGACACTGGATAAATAGTTTTTCTTAGCCTCTCATATCAAGCTGTTAACGCGGTTCCTTTGATCTATATACATCTCCCTATGTACAGTGAGTTTTGATTTCCATCATTGGAGTTCACGTTTACGGCGGACAGATTTCGATTTTCTAATCTCGTCGTTGAACCACTGTGTATCGGGACGGATGGTTATGGTATGTGTCTGATTGGGCGCATAAATATCAGTTAGTTTACGAAGGGCTGATGTGAAGTTGTCGAACAACTCATCGAACACTGCGTTCCAATGAGTAGTCATCAGCAATGTTTGGTTTTTGTTTTGTTTTGTTTTTTTTGTTTTTTTTGGTGGGGCAAATGAAATAACTAAACTTATTTATTTTTTGGCAAATGTTTTTCCTTAGTTCTGTTTATGTAAATGGCTGAGTAACAACTACATTTTCGTTCCTGCCGGGGCTTCATAGATGTGCTATCGCCGTTGGTTTGTGATTAGCATATAGCATTGGTCTTTTCGACGAAAAAATAGATGTTCTATATTATTTGAATGCTTTGTGCCTAGATTTCAAGTATAGGCTGTACTATATTTCTGGGTATTTATGTTGATTTATAATAAAAGATATTAACTGACACAGCTTGGAAAATATGTTTTATTAAGGCCCCACAAAGTTGATCTTCTATCTCTCGGGCCATTTTTTTTTGTAAAAGTGCGGGCGTTTGGTTTTATTTTATATTTTATTGTTGTAACTATTTCTTTGCCATTAACTCTTTACCCAACGTAACGCCCAAAACCCACCAGCGCTATTCTCAAAAATCGCCAATTAATTTTCATTATTTTTTCATTTTTTGTCTCAAAAACATAGGTTATGACCCCTCGTTGGAATGAGCTAGTCGAGCTCGTTCCAATGAGGGGTCATAACCTATGTTTGTGAGACAAAAAATGAAAAAAATTAGTTATTCAAGAATTTTTTTTTTGCAAGTGTCGTCTGCTTTTCATGTTAGGTAAAGGGTTAAAAATTCATGTTCTTGGTTTGTTTTGTGTGTTTTAGGCCTCATAATCTACAGAATAGCATAGATGGTGGTGTATTCGTCACTCGAGTCAAGGGACGAATTTATCAATTTTATTAACTTGGGTAAAATATCAGACATAAACCATTTATTTTTTATTTTTTTAAGTTTGCATTGGTTATAAAAAGAGAGCACGCGGCAGCCAAAAGTACCATGAGGGAGGGCTTGAGAAACAGATTTTTATCTTTTTATGCCAAATCAATATTGTCTGCGACAATTTAGAGTTAAATTAAAACATTAAGTTGTTTAAATTTTAGACATTAATAATTTTTACATACATTTTCTGGGCTTCTATACATTAAATACTAATTAATATATATTAGTTTTATACATTATGCTGCAGAATTCAAACATTTAAACTTTTCTCCATAATGCAGTTGGGAAGTTATCCAATTCATTCCTTCTTTAATAATAATAATAATAAGAAGAAGATGAAGAAGAATATTTATAGAGCGCCTAATCCCCAAAGGCTCTAGGTGCTTGGCGTACCTACTAAAAAATTTCAAACTTGACAAATTTGGTATAAATATGGTATGTAGAAAGTAATGAAAAATGTAGAAAATGGTATTCTGGCTGTACACATTAGTTTGATGGGTTCTGTACTCTGGATTCATCAACAGGTGTGGTATTACTGAAGAAGCAACATTGAATTGTTTTGTTTTACCATTACCCATTTTGCAATGTTGAATTTTAAATTCAAGCCATTATAGAGACAGATCTTTGTGATAAATGGAGGGGTAGTATTCAGACTGGAGTAAGATATTTTCACCCTTCTTCCCAGAAATACTTCAACTCTCTATTGTCTAGTTATTAACGGCTCAATGCCTGTTGGCTAAGTGAGAACACTCCTTCCAAAAACCAAAGTTAAATGTGTTGGTTCAACAACACTTTAACTTATTTTTTTCAGCATCGAATTTAACTGCTCAACCATTAGAGGTGGGCAATATATCGAAAAACCGAACCGAACCAATCGTTGAATACTGATACAGTCTGAATTTTCAAATTTTCCTATATTCGCTATTTGTAATTCCCGTGAGGCTTGATAACAGTTGAAAGGTTCATTTTCATGAAAGAAGTGACCGATTTTTCTTTTCAGTTTTGTTAACCCTCAATGACCGGACAACTGCCCTGAATTCCTCCTAGACTACAACCTGTACATGTCCATTGCTTAGCAGTGATTTCTAGTCAGGTCTTGGCAGCCTGTCAAAGCAGCCAAGACCTGTCTCAAAGGCACTGCCCAGGTGTTTTGTCTATTGTCAGCGGGACCTCCTAAATATGGCATGGTCAGGGCACATGCTCTGGGATCGCAAAAGCCTGAAATAGGTCTTTAAACATTACGATGCGTTTAGAACAAGTCACAGAATTACTGTAGATATGATTTGTGGTCGTAAAAGAATGCCACTGATGAGCTCTTTGACAGTGTCATTTATAGCATTGTAGTAGAATGATACTACAACAGCTTGTTCTGTTTTTCCTGATGTGAATTCCTCCTTCGTACTATCAGCAAATCTCAGTCAAGTCAGATACTGAATACCGAGCCGATACCGAGATATACCCCCCTAAAATTACCGAAATCGAACTCAAAATTCCAATACCACCCATCTCTATTAACCATCTCATTTCTCTTTGTTCTCCAAACAGTAGTTGTAGAAATCCAGTGTGAGATTATACAATCTATTATACGCTAAACGATAGATTATCAATGAAATTGCGGAAAGATAGATATCGTATTCCCACTGTGAAGATATAGAACTTTTCACTTTCACGGTATCAATCAAAATGGCGGCTTTCAAAGCATCACTTCAAGGTGAAGATGAGTCAAATTATCACAGGGAATGATCAATTTGTTCTAAAAACGTATAATGAAAAAAAAACCTAGTGTTTTTGAGTGGATACGGATCATTTCAGCAATACTTCAACACGTATTCACCTTGAGTTGATGCATGAAACCCGCTAGTCCAAACATGGCCTGAAGGTCCGTAATATAAGTTTATGGTTTGGTACGTCCTTTCAAGGGACGTACCAAACCAAAAACTTATATTACGGACTTTCAGGCCGTGTTTGGACTAGAAACCCGCCAGCTGAATCAGATTTCAAGAGGCCATCTGTTCCGAGTATCAATCAAATCACCTCCGCGTTTCAATGATTCAATGCGCTGTTTACTTTCGTGCATCAATTCAAGGTTGAAACAAGTGGGAATTATCAGATTCCTATAAAAAGCTTATAATAAAAAGAAAATCTAGTGTTTTTGAGTGGATACCGAAAATTATCTCGCTTGTGACAGAGACAAAAATGGCAAGCGCTCGCGAAAAAATAAACATTTGTCTCGGTCACTCATGAGATAATTTTCGGTATCCACTCAAAAACACAAGATATCCTCTATTATCTTTTGTGATATCACATTGATAATCTCCGTTTTACCTTCTTTGAGTTAACACTTGAATCAGACAGCCTGCCTTTTCCCTTCCAGCTTCATGATACGACCCGAATTCTTCATGTAGATTGTTGCTCCATGAATTTATACGTAAACCAGTCAAGGTTGCAAGTTGAAAATATCATTTGGTGTACCCTCAAGTTAGTGAAGTAACGAATATGGCACTGAAATGGTATGACAGAAACCGTCAGGGTACAAATGTTTAAAGATGTTCTCCTCTCTATTTCTTATCCGTCTTTTTGTTGCCAACTGGATATGTCTTCTGTATGTTATACATGTACCTTAACTTAACATTATCAAATTAATCAGTTCTCAGAATTGGATATATATGTCTGCATAGCAGCAGCCTTAATTAACCTTTATCTAATATAGATTCAAAACGGGACAGCACTATTTACAAACCCCATCATTAAAACCTTTATTGTGTTTTTTTTTGTATCAGAAGTATAGCTCTTTTACGTCATTTTCAAGTCGTCATCATATTATTCTAATACCGGATGCAAAAGCGAATGTGTCCGGCGAAGCAGTTAATTCGAATGAAGACTTATTGTAAGTAATACGACTGTAGTAATACGCACATACGACTCTTCTACTCATTTCAGAAAAACGAGATTCCATAGCCACGGACTTTTTCTAAAAGGGAATTCTCAAAAAGGGATTCCGTAAGTGGGATTCTTATCCGAAGCGATTCCGTGAAATGAGTCGAAGAGTCGTATGTGTGAGTCACTCAATCGAGCAATTGCTCTAAAGCTCATTTGCTCGATGGGATTCGAGTCGTTCGAGCTGTATGTGGAGTCACTCGAGGTAAGACTACATGTAAAGGAGCTGTATACGTGATGTATAGGAGCCTTATAGGAGCTAGGAGTCATATAGGAGCTGCATAGGAGCTGGGTTATAGGTATCCTTAAATACCGAAATGAGGCTAAGAGTCGCGTGTGCGAGTCACTCGACTGAGCAATTGCTCTAAATCTCATTTGCTCGATGGGATTCGAGTCGTTTGAGCAGTATTTGGAGTCACTCGAGGTAGGACTCGTATTTGTATAGGAGCTGTATACGAGTTGTATAGGAGCCATATAGGAGCTAGCATCCATGTAGTAGCTATATAGGCACCCGGTCATAGGTACCCTCAAATACCTGTATGTGCCTATGTGCTAGTACACAATGTGTCACATTTTGCATATTCACATAAGCACATATCGGCACATCCAGCATGTGCCTATGTGCTACATGTAACAGAATATAAATACGTCTAGGGGCTTCGGAATACTTTATAAGGAGATGGGGGAAGTCTTGTAGATACATAGGTAGACACCGAGAATTTAGTGGGAAATGCGAGCCAAGTAAACAATTGTCGGGTCTATTTGTGTAATTAGATGTATCTCTATTCAATCAAACTTACCCCGAGGTGCCTCTCAGTACTATATAGCACTACGTGCTAAGCCGAAAAAATGGGGAATACCAGTCCGTTTCGGTAGTTATGGGGTGGATTTTCGTGATTTGGAGGGATTGTCGGATTGTTTGTGGTAATTAGATTTACTCCTATTCAATCGAACATACCCTCCGAACATACCTCTGTCGTATACGAAGCCTTTGGGTAATATAGCAATCACGTGATACCATAGAAACCAAGATGGCGGCCTACAGAATACAAAATGGACGACGGAAACCCGTATCACCCTAACAACACGCGCTAGACATGCGTACTAACACCACGTATCATTATGGGGATGAAGTAACAAGATGGCCATGACAACACAACATGACGCCACTGGATCACGTAATATGACGTCACTTCTGAGGTCCGGCAACTGAGTCCTCAAACGTGCGAGACATACTACTTTCGACATTGCATTTTTACACCCCAGAGGACAAAAATGACCCCTAAAAAAATCTCTTAATAGATTTTTTTTTTATTTTATTTATTTTTTTTTTTTTTAGTGTTATTTTTATTTTTTCTGCAATTCCATCCATTCGATTGTAATTAGTATGATGATATCTCCTGTCAAATACTGAGACTTGGAGAAATATTTATTTATTTATTTATTTATTGGTGTTTAAGGTCACATACTTATGCACAATGGCTAATCGTGACCGTGACAGTTTTACGGGTGGAGGAAGCCGGAGTACCCGGAGAGAACCACCGAGCAACGACGAGCAGCTGTCAGCTCTCCAACACCGTAACTCTGAACTCTGCACCGCAGCACAGGCAGGGTTAGATTGGTTGAAGACATGCGCACCATCGACGTGCAGTACGCCTCAGTACACAGCGTCATCGTGCCCCCATTTAGGCAATCGGGGACTTGGAGAAATGGGACGGACACTCTTACGGAACACTTATACAGGCCAAGTACGCATATTTGGTTTCTTGCAGTTTTGCTGCGGGGCGTCTTAAGGCCAAAACATTCTCAATTTCCCTGAACGTTCAGCATTTGTACCCGGAGAGAAGGGCATAAATCCTAGGGGATGTGTATTTCTCCCTGTCCCACTCCCCGAAAATTATTAGTTATCGTGCCAGGCAGTAGTCGGACAAAGTACTTTTGCCAAATGACTGGCATGTTCAAAGGCCCGGTTTCCGCCGCTATAAACCTGTAACAGGTGTCCTCACGTTTGGTGATATGTGAGTCGGACTAGCCTTAGAAAATAGCCACTACAATCGGTTATGCCGTGATAAAACTCGTGGCAGTCTTCCACGACGTTTACCAGGGCACTATCAATTGTCATGGCTAATGTCGGTGATTTTCCGGGGGTAACCCTGGGAAATGGAACCGTCCATGGTTACTGTGTGGTAACAAGTTCTGCTTTACTGGTAAAATAGGATGCGGAACCAATGCCTGGAGTGGAAGACTACTAATTTATTACACGTCTGTTCTATGAAATCCCCATCTACAGCAATACTAAACTATGTAGAAAACGAAAATCTGTTCCGCACATGTTTGCGGATCGGAAATCGTTGACGGACGGTTTTTAAATAGAAGTGAAATTTCACTGGAATTTTCTACGAATCGTGCAAGGCAATTACCATTTAAATCACTAACGATAGCTGAAAATCGTCCCCTGAATTCAAATGTGTTCTATGTGCCAGTAGGCACATAGAACACATTTGAATTCAGGGGACGAAATCGTAACACGGGCTCCCCTCGTAAATTTGGTTGGCGATAAAATGTGTTCTTTTTGTCGATAGTTGTCAAATGAATTGCTGAGTGTCCTTCTATAGACATTTTTATAGACGTGGGGGCGTGTAATAAACACAGATCGACACACGTGTGAATGGGTTGATCGATATAACACTGGTGCTATCGCGGAAGGATAAGACTCGAGGCCTGTGGCCTCTCGTTTTAGCCTTCCGCGCTGGCAATCGTGCCATGTCGATTAACCCATCCACACGGGTGTGTCGATCTGCGTATGTGTCTAGCATAGGTATAAACGATTGGATAAACCTAATTTCTCCTCTGTGTTAGAGCCAAAGATGCTGAAAGTGACACTGAACACCAATAAATAATAAATAATATCGGTGATTGCTCATTATCTGGATATCTCACTGAAAAACATAGGCATGCATATGTGAAAAATCTTGGGCAGGTGCAAGTCATGATCGTGCAAATATGAGTCACTCCCCAATATCAGAAGATATTTACAGTTCTGCCTGTTAGGAGGCAAACCACACTAGAGAACACCCATCTAAACGCTTTGTTATGATGTGAATGTCTTTACTGCAACATATAACTCGTCGGAGCGAATTTTTCACGTTCGTGTCATGCTAAGAGACCAAACAGGAATGTTTATTTTTGTATTTTTTTTAAGAACTGTTACAACCAGTGGTGTATAAATTTACCAGTAATGTCGAAATCGACCAGTAATGTCGAAAAAATTAACCAGTAATGTCGAAATCAACCAGTAATGTCGAAAAAATCGACCAGTAATGTAAAAATCCGTAATGTTGAAAAATTAACCAGTAGTGTCAAAAAGTGACGACTAAAATGAGGAGCACTAACACTTGCCGACGGGGGAGGGGGGGGGGGTATAGCCCCCCCCCCCCCCCCCCCCCCCCCCCCGATAACACCCCTGGTCGTGTGCTTTAATGACTGACTATTATAATGTCAGTCACTACCCGATATTTGCTACATGTCTATCATCTAGTTCTACCAATTTGCTACCTGTCATTTTACCTACATCCATCAATCAGTCAGTCTGCGTCACCCGCAAGTACCCGCATGTACGTGGGGAGCACTATTAGCTCAATCGAGAAATTGCCTCGCAATTCAATTTGATGAATATCCGGGTTCTATACCTGACGAGGTCAGTTAAGTCGTGTCATTGGGAATGACACTTTATCCCAGGTGCACGTTGACTTCGTGTGCCAAGCCACATGCCGAAATGACACGTGTATGGTGCGCGTGCTTTAAACTAAGTGTCGTAAACGAAATCAATCAATCAATCAACCAACCAATCAATCTTTGTATGTAGGTCTGCCTGTCTTTCCGTCATTCAGCTGTCTATCCACGTCTAGGGGTTATTTTCCACACGCCACATTGCTATCTGTCTGTCTGGATTTCTGTCCGTCTGCCTGGATGCTACTAACCGGCCTGCCTACACACTTGCCAGCCTACATGTGTGACTGTATGTCTATCTGTGCGAGCGCTAAATATTTCAGCGTCGTATCAATTCATTATCTATCCAGAGAGAGAAAGGGGGAAGGAGGGAGAGAGAGAGAGACAGAGAGAGAGAGAGTTGGACAAAGACAGAGGGAAAAGGGGATAGGGAGAGAGCGATAGAGAGAGAAAGAAGGGGAGAGAGAGAAGGAGAGATAGAGGTAGGGGCAAAGGCAGAGGGACAGACAGACAGACAGACAGACAGACAGACAGACAGACAGACAGACAGACAGACAGACAGACAGACAGACAGACAGATAGATAGATAGATAGATAGATAGATAGATAGATAGATAGATAGATAGATAGATAGATAGATAGATAGGGAGGGCAAAGGGAGAGTGAGTGAGAGAGAGAGAGAGAGAGAGAGGGGGGGATGGGGAAAGGGAGCTGGGCAAAGACAGACGGAGAGGGGGATAGAGAGAGAGAATGATGGAGACAGAGAGAGAGGGGGCAAAGGCAGAGGGACATGGGATAGAAAGAGAGGGGAGATAGGGAGATAGATAGAGAGAGAGAGAGAGAGAGAGAGAGAGAGAGAGAGAGAGAGAGAGAGAGAGAGAGCAAATAAGATGGGATATGTTGTGCATATGAAAGAGGGAAATAATTGTTAAACATAAAATTCCATATTTACTGGGGTAAATGTGTTTAAACTTGCGCGAAAATGGTTAAAAGTCGATAAATATAGGCAAAAGTACAATTTGAGCAACCCGAAAAAAATATTGAAATTTTTGCGAAAAATCGTCATTTTGGTCGTCACTTTTTGACACAACTGGTTAATTTTTCGACATTACGGATTTTTACATTACTGGTCGGTTTTTTCGACATTACTGGTTGATTTCGACATTACTGGTTAATTTTTTCGACATTACTGATCGATTTCGACATTACTGGTAAATGTATACACTACTGGTTGTAACAAGAACTATATGTTGACTATCCTTTTAATTTTCTGATAAGTAAAAACGTTAAAAGTATGTATCCCGTTCAATTCATCTCCACAGCAACCAATAGAGTACACCTAATCTGAAATGAACAAATAATAATAATAATTACACATGTTAACGTTGAGAGTAACTAAAAGAATGAATCGATTAAACATTTAAAACCTTTAAAACAGTGTTTATTGTGGATGGTTTGTTCTACTTATGTACTCATCTCGGAAACAGATACAAAACGTCACGAAAAACAACTGATAACATTTCACTGCGTGTTTTGCTGATCGAAATGGATGGCGTGAAAAACGGTAATCACATTTTCTTTGGATCTCCCAGAAGAGCTATCATGGATGAGAAGTCACCGAAACTGATACGGTCTGTCCAAACGAAAACTGAGACCAAATCTACCAGTGTAACTGTGGCGGATAGTGATTTTTCTAAGACGCCGCCTTTGGCTATAAAACATACCAAATTGGTGTTCATGGTTCTCGGAATGTATTATGAATCCAAACAAAATGATCGATATCGCCTGCAGATTTTGCACAGAATGTATTGTGTAATATTGCTAATCTTCACTTGGTTAAATGTACTGAGATATGTTTGTATATTCCACGAGATTAATTTAGCTTTGGTAATACAGATTATTGCATTTTTGTTTCTTGGACTGATATATACCAGTTTGCTGTATACTTTGCCCCGACACCTTGACAAGTTTATCAGTGTAATGCAGAAGTTGGAAGTTCGGCGATATAAACACTCTATCAAACATTATGTTATTTGGATTTCATCCACTGTGCTTGTGAACTCAATTGCCGGGTATCTCGTATATATGATATATTTGGATGACGAAACGAGCACTGAAACAAAATATAGACTAGTACCATTTGATCATAAGACTGTTAATGTAAAGTTAATTCTGATTCCATATAGTATTCTTACAGTGATACAACTTAATCAGTCTACAGTATGGTGGCATTTTTTTTCTCTTCTGTGTTCCATTACTACATCAGAATTCACTGATATTGACAATAATTTAACAAAAACACAATTTAATCTTGGACTTGGTGAACTGCGTGAGAGACATCGTATCGGGTGTCAGGCTGTTAACATTATAAATGACATATTTACGAACGTTGTAACCACGGTCATTTCCTTCACCCTAGTTGTGATCTGTTTCTACCTCTTCCTGTTCTTAAGAAGTCCAGAAGAACTGGGAAACGTGGGTCTAAGTCTCTTGTGTGTCCTTGCACTGTCTGTTATTTTCATACGTGGATCAATCTTATATTCAAAGGTAAGGATGTATGTTTCCCTTGCAGATGAAGACATATGACGAGAGCACTCAAAAGCTCTTATAATTAGTTAACCTTTTACCTAACATGAAATGCAAACCACACTTCCAAACAAAATTATTAAATAACTATTTTTTTTCATTTTTGCATCAAAACATAGCTTTTGAACCCTCATTGGAACGAGCTCAATGAGCTCGTTCCAATGAGGGGTCATAACCTATGTTATGTTTTTGAGAAAAAAACGTAATGAACATTGAATGGTGATTTTTGTAACTAGCGCTGGTCGGTTTAGCCATTACGTTGGGTAAATGGTTAACCTTCTACGCACTGATACCAAAGTACCTAAATGTCAAACAGAATTTTTTCCCATGATGCAACCTGGAATTAACCAATTCAATTTTGTATGACATAGCTGAATGAGGTCTGTCAAACAAAACTGAGTGCCTTCAATTCCTAGTTGCATTTGGGAAATTTAGCAGATAAAACTTGTGACATTTCAATATCGCTATGCGGAAGGTTAATGGATCATCATCTTCCTCCTCCGCCCATCCTTTACACATAATTAGCAATGTAAATGTATGTTATCACCACTATGTGTTGATCGAGAAACTGGTATCAAGCCGAGATGGTGTTAGTAGAGTATAAAGGGGCATTCGAGTCAACTGAGCGATGCATTTCGAGCTCACTAAGAAATTAAGCTTGAAAGCAATGGAAATTTAGCTTGAAACATTTTCGAGACAAGCTAAAAAAATGCTTAGTCAATTTTTGCTTTTGCCCCAGCTCGTATTTCGGCAAAGGTTAATCCAAAGAGGATTTATTTTAGAAAATAAAAATAATAAACTCGAAGTGGGCTCGACCAGACAATCTCGAAAACCTTTTTTTCCACTCAAATTTCCCATTGGATTTTGTGAAAAAAAAGGTGAAATTGCTCGTCTCAGACGTTTGTGAAAATACTTTTTCCCCTATCATTCGCTTTTTATTCAGTGTTATTCCAACGAGAAATTTTGGGAGAATTGTAGAGAAGAGGATTTTCTTCCTTTCATTTGGCACCTTTTCGCCCTCAGAGTTGTAATTTTCGTTATTTTGCTTTGTGCTAATCCATTGGGGAAATATTGAACAATTGTAAAAGACGCCGAGTGGGCAAGAACAGACTTTTTCAGAGAACTTATTTTTCCAAACAAATTTTTCATTTGAATTTGTGAAGTCACGCGAATGCGACCTCGGCATCCGACAGATTGTAATTTTCCAATTATCACCGTTTTGTCCCATGTTATTTAAATGAGGACATTTTGAAAAATTGTAAGAATCTTCGGGGTTGTTTTTCCTCTCCTCATTCGTGAGTTCGAGAAACTCTGAGAAATCATGAAGTTGAGAGGAATATTGACGTCGCCATCGCCACAAAAAAAATAAATAAATAAAAATTTTGATGCGATTTTTCGAGGTTGTGAAAATATCAGCTTTTTTCTTATATGTTTAGATGGAGAAAAAAAATTGAAAAATAAATCAAATAAATTTTTTTAAAAATTAAAGCATGTCATTTTTAACCCTTTACTCAACGAATCGGCCGCATCCGCCCGCGTATAATGCAAATTCAGTAGTTGAAAAAAAATATTAATAGTTGGTGAAAAAGGCCGATTCAGTATCACTTGTACATGTACGTGTACAGTACACGTACATGTACGTGTACCGCCATAGGGATTCAGTGTTAAATCGTGTACAAGTGTACAAAATGTCGTTTTTTCATGGTGATACAGAATCGGCTATTTTTTTTAGGCTCACATATCGCACTTTTAACGTTCAAACACCCGTTGGCGAACGCGTAGATTCGACACATCGCTCAAATGTACGAAATTTTAAGAAATTGTACATTAAAAAATTTTTCTCTATGTTCCCATCGCGGATTAGACCATCGATCTATCGTTGGTTAACGCGAGCAAAAAACGTTTTGCCGATTCTGTATCAGCATCAAAAAGCGGTTTGCCGATTCTGTATCACCTACGTTCGCCAACGGGTGTTCGAACGTCAAAAGTGCGATCCGATCGGGGAAACCCATTTGCTGATTCTAGATCAGGAAAAATCGACATCAAAAACGTTTTCTCGACGTTCGCCAACGGTGAAAAGTGAGCGTAAAGTGCAGTTACTCATCGAGGATTTTTTTCAAAAACCGATTTCGGCCTCCGGCACATTGAAAAAAGGGGGAAAAAAGACGGTTTGCTGGTTCTGTATCACCTACGTTCGTGATCGCGTTTGGGACGGTCTAGGGTACGATCCGATCGGCGAAAAACCCGATTTGTCGATTCACCTCGTGAGTTTTGTGGGGCGAATAGTGATAGAATCGGTTTTGTCGAGAGGAAATAAAAAGTGATTGATATATATAGGAGAGAAAAAAATATATAAATAAATAGTTATTTAAAAAAATAATATCGAATCGAAATAGATAAAATATACGTAAATCATGAACAATTCCCAGATTTTGAGAGCAAGGTTTCTTTTAAAAATACTGATGAGAGCCTATGAATTCTGCGTGAATGAACAACTAGGTCGCCTCTTGCTAGAACAATGCATCAGATGTCGGGATCATCTAGACTTCGATCACGAGGATCATTCGTGTCTGGCGATGGAAAGGGAAGATATGGTCGTCAAGTATTTTGAACCGGCATTCGAATGCATTCAAATCGACGACATGATCAAGTTTTGGAAGAGAGTAGTCTTCTGTAGCGGGCGAGATAAGCCCACCAATTCGGAAGAACTGAAATTGGCGCATAGAAGTCTGACTTTAGAAGACAAGGGATGCATCATGAAATTATTGCTGAAGGAAGCATACGTCTAAGTTTTCTCATTGATATAAATAAGGGAGAATAGAAATAAAAATAAATACACACATAAAATTTTTTATCTAATATTAGAAAGAAAAAAACACAAAAATGAGAACCAGAAATAAATTGTATCCGACGTTAGATGATGACGAGGATGAGAAGCCGAACGACGTTTTGCCAATGGCGCCATTGCTAGAAGAGAAAGAAAGAGGAGAGAGGTATTGCATCGATCAAATCAGTAGAATCCAATTGTATCTGACTCAAGAGAGAGATTCTCGCCATTCTCTCAAGAAGAAGTATTTGCGTTTCCTGAAATTAGTCAATGCGGTTGACACAACACTCACCACGATTTCCATGGGTTTACACGCGGCCGGCATCAGATTGTTGTCGACCGTGGTCAGCGTTCCGATCGTGTTGACCATAGAAGGAGTGGCTCTCGCCGCCAGATTGTTTAGCATGCTCGGAAACTTTTTGAGTAGGAAATTATATCTGAAGGCAAGGAAACACGAAAAGATTTGTGTCTTGGCCGACTCCAAGATCGACACGATATCCGAAATGATCTTGATGGTGTTGAAAGACGGTAGGATATCGGATGGAGAATACTTCACAATATTGGGCGAGAAAACGAAATATGATGCCATGAAAGAAGCCGTGAGAATCAAGACTCGTCAGATGATGAAGGAAGAGATGAAGGATTCTCTCGTGGAAAAGGGGAGGAAAGAGGCTAGGGAGGAATTCAGTAAGATGATAGAACTCAAGAGCAGCGATTGAAAAAAAAATATATATATAATAAGAACAGAATTTTTAAAAAAGAATATTAAATTTATATATAAAATGAAAACGAAATTAATTTAAATAACTCTCAAAAAATGTATTGCGTAAAGTGTAAGAGAGTTACCGAGACAAGTAATTCTCAAGAAGTATGAACTAAAAACGACAGGCAGATGCTTCACGGATTTTGCAGCGTGTGTGGTTCGATCAAGACTTGATTCGTCAAAAAAAAGAACCCGAGCAAAGGTAAAGGCATCGTGAATAAAATGATCAATAATCTACCTTTCGAAATGCATCTGCCGGGTCACAGTTTCACGGGACCCGGAACGAAATTGAACAAAATCTCGAAAACAAAATGGATGTTTTTGACACGAATACAACAAATCATCTGTTCACTTCAGATCACTACGACGTTAAAATAAATTGCTTGGAAAAATGGATTCAAATTGAACATGAAGAACGTAACACAAAAAAAGGATGGAATAATTGTGATTTTAACGAATATCATTTAAAAGAAAAAGAAGAGTTTGATCTCATAAGATCTAATGAAGAAATTATAAAAAAATACAATTTTAAAATTTCGCAAATGTAAGAAACGTCAAATAAAAATCGAATCTCAACAAACTAGATCTGGTGATGAACCAACAACTGTATTCACAAAGTGTATAAATTGTAATCATAAATGGATAGAAAATTAAAAAAGAGATGTAATTTTAATCGTCATAAGTGACAAAATTCTTTTACTAAAGAAAAAAACATTTCAAAAATCGTATAATAATATATAATAATAATAAAAAGTTATCAAAAAAAAAACAAAAAAAAATAAAAGTAATGAGATCTAGAGAGATTGAACATCTTTCTAAATCTCATTACTTTTTTTTTTTGTTTTTAATAATCACACATTATTTTTTTAATTATTTATTTCCATGCATTCACTGTTTGTTCAAAGGATCTAGTTCGATCAGTTCACCACGGAAGTGGTGGTTTCGGGATTATTGGTTTTCGTAACGAAATTATTTCTGTCTCTGGCATTCACTTTGAGAGGCGTGCCGAACGTGCTAACATTCGCGTGTTGATTCTCACTCTTTTCAACGCTGTATCTCTTATCGCTCTCTACTCCATTCACCATGAGATTGACGACCGCTCTGTTATTCAAATCCGTGGAAGCCAGACCCATTCGTATGATTTCACCTCCTAACGGCATGGGATATCCCACCTGACCATGTTGTGATCTGCTACCTCCGTTTCCGAAAGACCACTCGGTTTTTCCCTCCTCTAATGTGCTGGCCTTCTCGGCCCACACGATGATCAATTGTCTAGCGTATTTGACTCTTTCCACCACTGAAATCAGGGTGCAGGCATCCGTCATGTTCACGGGATCTGGTAGATTCGTGAGCGCGTGTCTGCCTAAGTCTAGTTTACCTTCCATGATGTCGCCCTTTCTCCAGACTGAGTTGTCGTCCACGTACTTCCTGCTGACTGCGCTGGAATCGAATTCGGGATCGTGATCGAGACCGAATAAATTGTGACCGTTCATGTTGATGCCACCCTCCATGGTTCTGCCAGATTGTTTGTTCAGGTAGAGATTGTCCACTTGTGATTCTACATTTTCTTGTGATCGTATCACGGCAGAATCTACATAGCCCTTGTTGACAGCGGTTGAGTCTGCATCCGTGTCGATGACCTTCGACAGATTCAATATCTTGTTGAATCCCGCATTCAGATCCGATTTCATTTCTCGTCTGTCAGACTTTCTCTGTTCCAGATCTACGTAGTGTTTGGTCGCCACGTCCTTGGGATTTGTGGGAGTGGCCACGTTCGTTATCTTGTTAGAATTGGTGTTCAGTTCTGACTGCATCGTTTTCTGAATGTATCTACTTCTCAGATGTTCGCTGAATCGCATGTGAGAGTCATCCGCGTATTTCTTGGTCATGGCATCAGTGGAATCTATGGGATTCGTGACGTTCACCAAACGTTTAGATTTCAGATCGAGATCGTCAGTCATGGCTTTATCCACGTAATTATCTAGCATGATTCTTTCAAAATCCGCGTTCCCCCTGTCGACGTATTTTTTAGTTGCAGCATCTGCGAGATCTATTGGCTCGGGAAGATTGTAGAGCTTCTTATCGTCCATGTTCAAAGGTTCCTCTCGAGGTTCGTATCTTCGAACGTAACGTTCGTCCAAGTTGGCAACGTCATAACCATCACCGACTTCGAGTGTCTTCCTCCTCTTTTTGGGTTGACTTTCGTCGTCACTTCTACCAAATTTATTGACTGGCATGTTGTTTTGAGGTTTTTGTTTTAAAATATATTTCAAATGCAGTTTATTAAAAATGAATTATTTCACTTATTTTTTATTTTTCGTTTTTATTTGATTAAAATTTTTTTAAAGAATTTTTTACCTTTATATATACTATAAAAAAATCTCTCTCTAACATAAATCATTGAGAATGTCTTGAAACCTATCTCCTTCAGACCATCTCTTGAGAATGTAGAGACACAGGTGACTGCAAAACCCTTGGTCTGGCGATTGCACTCATTCTGTGTTGTAACGAACCATCAATTTGTTAAAATAGTTCTTTATTTCTTTCGGCGGCGAGATTCCGTAGCTGTCGAAATAATAATTCTTCTTCCCGTTCTTGAACCACGCCACCCAGTGACTGCCTTCACCCGATAAATCGTCTAGATTTAAAATTCCACATTCTGATTGTCGAGGTCTTCTCTTCAGCAAGGCATCTCTGGAAAACACGCCTAGAATATCTTTGATTTTCAAATCCTTCGCCGCATTTGACAGATTGATGTTGGATAGGGGTTCGTTAGGTAAGATGACACCTTCTACAGATATCTCTATTT
This sequence comes from Pictodentalium vernedei, assembly GCA_031216915.1. Classification (NCBI taxonomy): domain Eukaryota; kingdom Metazoa; phylum Mollusca; class Scaphopoda; order Dentaliida; family Dentaliidae; genus Pictodentalium; species Pictodentalium vernedei. The sequence goes on along the minus strand of CM062290.1, from coordinate 341,070,386 downwards.
TCTTATTCATAAATGTGTATATATTTTTTTTAATTTATTTATTTTATTATAATTCACTAAAATGACGTTATTTTTATATTTTTCTTTTTAAACTAACTCTCTCGATATCTCTATCAACTTCCATAATCTTGAATCTGTCTAATTCCTCTTGATTTTCTGGAATCATATCATCCTTAATCATATCTGAAATCCTATCATCTAAAATTATATCCAAAGTCCAATGTCTGAGTGCCAAAGTGCTTATTTTATCGTCTAACATGAATCTCTTATCGTCGTCAGCAGTCAGCGAAATATTGTTGACTATTTCGGTATACAAGTCGTGATTTTCGCTTCAAATCAATTTCATAGTCTTATACACCGGACCACTTCCTAACAGACAATCTTTATACTCTCGGAAAGAGATGTTTTTCTTCACCACGCACGCTTTAACCCCTTTGCACTTCTCGATCTCTTCATCTTCTAGACAATAAGCATACAGTTTGGGTCTCAAGCCCACGAATACGACGATTTGTTTACCACAGCTCTTGTCCTTAAATTTACCCAACACCTTCTTGTTGTCGTTTGATTGAATGTTGGACGGGTGCTCGACGGGATAATTGCTCATGTCAAACAACGCAGCCACATCCGGAGATATATCTTACATCTCTATCTTTCGTCTCTATCTCGTAAACTAAACTGTCCATGTCGGTGAACAGTAGTTTGGATTTATCACCAAATTTTTGTTTGATGTAATCATAGTGAAACTCATACATCAATCGCTTGCTGATATCTAAGGTGATCGGTCCGAGATAATATGATTTGTCGAACTTCAGGTGCGTCTTTTGCATGTAAATGGCCACTAGATTTTCGTCGAATATGGTTCGGTGTTTGTAATTGGGTTTCGCCACTAATTTTTCAGCTTTTTTCTCAGACGTGACGAGTCGAACGTCGGTTCTCTTCCTGATGTTTTCCATCGATTTACCATACACGCAGTTGTTCATGAGTTTGAAGAAATCTTTTCGAAATCATTCTCGGCTCGAATTCTGAGATTCGTGTTGAGATCAATGTATTTTTTCATCCAAGGTTCTTCATCGAATCGAATGATGCGATGTATGTCAACTAATTTCATCCCATGATCGACGTATTGTTTCAAATTCTCACTGTAGATGACGTACTTACATTTGTTAAATAAATTGGGAATGAGTTTTTCCTTGTCTCCTTCGATCGGTTCCATTCATTCGGGAGCCAGCGGATAATCGTTGTGTAGATCGTGTAATTCTTCTGGATAGTTCAAATCGACTTCTAAAATGCAAGGATAGTCTCTCCATTTTTGCATCTCTTCCGGTTCCGTCACCCATTCAAAATTTCCAATCGGTAAAGGACAACTCATAGTCCAACCGTACAGATTATTAGTGTCCCAATACTGTATGTATTTATTCGAGCGTTTCAAATCTAAACCTTCTTTCATGTAGGGATTGTTAGCTTCAGAATATCTGTGGGAGATCATCGAGACGCCACCTCTCGCAGCCCTTTCGAACATGAGCAACATGTCCACGTCGGATAATAATTCCAATTGGACTTTGGTGGTCTTCAACAGAGCGTCCCATGCCAGACTGGGTGCGGTGAAATACCAAGCCAGATCCAGATCGTAATTTCGACGACAGACGTCTCGAAAATTTTCGGACACGTCTTCCAAGAACAGAACGTCAGTCTTCAGATAGATATCGTGATAATCTCTCATGGTTTTCATATTGAATGATTTCCACACGTTTTTGGCATGTTTGTAATTCTCGTCGGAAATGTCGGATTCATATAATTTCGAATAAAAATCTTCTTTTGAAGGTAGTGCGGTGTCATCGAATCTCTTTAGATCATTCATGTAATCGTAAGGATAGACTCCTTTCCTCAACATGACATCTACTCATTCTCCGAAATGTTCGCTCATGATTTTAAATTTATCCTTGCTCATGTTATCGACTAATTTTTCCAGAGCGGTCGACATGAATTTAAAACTGTCGATGAAACGTATGCCTCTACGAATGGATTTCGTTTTTCCTTCCAACGTTTCTCCATCGATTACTCTTTTCTTCTCCATGAGCTTCCATTTCGTGATGGAAATGTATCTTTCTTTGCTGTTCGCGATGCAATTTAATTCTTTGTGGGAGGTGCCGAGATTTTTCACGAACAGATGACTGTCATAACCCGAGAGATTGTGAAATATCACCGTATAGAAAATGGTGTCTCGATATTTTAAATTAAACTTGCTGTGAGCCAGACCGTGATACAGACCTATGTAATGATCATGGTCTCTGACCTTCTTATTTTCCTCCGCATTCTCGTCGAACGATTGTCTGCATATGTGACATTTAGTGGCTTTGTTATTTTCGTCCTGCTGTTCTTGCGTGATGGTCATTTTCGCCGGAGTTTTGAATTTGTCGTATAACATTTGAATTTTCGATTCTAACTCTTCCACGAACCTTTGAGCCATGTCATTGTCTTCGCACTGTTTCGTGTAGTGAAGGGACCCATGTCGTGTTGCGAGTCAAAAGCGCATTTCATGTAAATGCAATAGCCCAAAGGCGTGTGTTTTTGATATCTTTCGACGTAAATTCGAAGAGCGTCAGGTTGGCAGGAACTCATTTTCATGGTGAAGCATTCGAAATCAGCGTACACGACGAATGTTACTTTTAACCTTCTATTACGATTTTCAAACTTCACGATGGTGTTGGGCTTGGGCATTTCGATGGCGACACCTTGATTTTCGTTGCAATATTCCTGATGTTTCGCTAACGATTTTTCTCTGTGAAACACGTTCATGCAGTTGCAACATAAACATATCTTATGTTCATGTTTATTATTTTGTCTAGATAGTAATCAGCTCAGATGTTTAACCCAATAATGACGGTTGTCACCATTCGAAATCAATAATAAATTAATCATCTTTTCTCTTTCAAGATACGAAGTCTGTCTGAGAGTATAGATTATTCATTTTTCATCGTCGTATCCCAAGACGTTCACCGCTACGGTGGGATTTTGAGCCTCGAAACGTTCGATGTGTCTTAACTGCATTGGAAAAGTCACTCCGGTCCAATCGAGATTTTTAGAAGTCTCCTCGTAATGAGAAACTCTATCAGAGTTCATTTTGACAGGGTATAAAGCGGAGGTGACTGCCCATTTAAAACACTGATCATCTTTATTTCTCACATTGACCACGGAGTGTTTTTTAGCTAAGAAATACGGTAATTCCACATAGGAAGACCCTTTCAATGAATCGTTTTTAGTTATATGAATTTCGAGTTTCAACACCTCATCAAACGTCCAATTACTACCTTCATGTTGATAATTCGCGAGAGACGTCAACATCTTGTCTTTCATCTTTTTGAAAACGTCTGATAAATCTGAACCTCAAAATACGGGTTCGACGTTAGATCTGACATATGCATTTTTCATGATACTCTCGCCGGACTTCACATCGATTTTATTCATCCCACAATGGAGTATCATCTTAATTTTTTGTCCCCTGTTCATGTGTTCACAAAACAAATCCAATACTTTTTTCTTCACCCATTCCATGAACAATTTCGGATCGACTTTCTTGAACTAGGGAACCATGTCGAAAGTTTTAAAAACGCCTTTGATCGCACTCTCCCATTCTACAGGCTTTGATTGGAATACTTCCGCCGCGATGAGTCATGCTATATATTCTTCTCCTGTCCCTTCGTCAATTGCCTGTCGAATTTCGTTCGATATATCTCGTTTGTCTAGATTCTGAAGTGCATCACTCGTTTTCGTTTTATTTTTTTTTTTTCTTTTGAAACTTGAAGTTCTTCAACGGCTTTTCGTTTAGTCGTCTTCTCATTTTTCAAAGTCGATGCATTTTTTGACTGTTTAAGTTTATCCACTTTCGATCTTTAGATTTTTTTCTTTCCATCGTTTCGCAAACGATATTCCTGTATGACTTCAATTTTTTTTGATTTGGTTCTATGATTTCTGAAATGTGGAATTTTTAATATTTTACAAACCTCGTTTAACTTAGGTACGGTTTTCTCATTTAAATTTTCCATTTTTTTATTTGTTTGCTCCATTTGTAAGAATATTTTTTTTCGAATTTTGTATTTAAATAATTTGTTAAAAAGTTTTAAAATTGTTTTTATATATATGTTTTAATTCCTTCAAAAAAATTTTTTTTGATGAAATTAATCAATTTTTTTTATGTTCCTTAACATGAAAAAAAATTGAATTAATATGAGAAAAAAGGATGTTAAAATTTAAACTTTTTATTTATATATATATAAAGAGAAAAAACACTTTTACACAAAAAAAAAATTTTCACATTAAAGAAAATTAAAATTAAAAAAACTTTTTTATATATATATATATATAAAGAGTAATAAAAAAAATAAACTGTTTTAACAAATTATTATTAAATACAAAATTTAAAAATATACATTATTTGCAATAATTCATAAAACAAAAAAACAAATAATGTATCATGACAACAACACCTAAAAGATGCGAATTGAAATTGAAACGAGTCAAAACGTGTAAGAAATTCGGTTTTAAAATCTATAGATTACACTGACACAACTTCATCGAATTGAACGAGGTCGAGATGAAGGGCTTAGAGCACAAATACGACAAATATTACATGCCTTTGAAATTGGACGAAGCCATGCTCGATTTGTTTTACAAGTACCAAAGCGATCTAAAGAAAATCGTCATTGCCAAAGATAGAGAATTTGACAAGGATGATTTGTCGTTGCCCTATGGAAGTTACATATATCCAAAAATCTCACTCGAACTCATGGACAAATCAGGTGGTGAGAGCGTGTTCACCAATGTAAAAAAAACTCAAAAAGGTAAAGATAAACATTCAACACATTTTCGAAAAAGGAGAACACACGAGCGTCAACATGCTAATAACGGACTTGGAAATATAAAAAATAAAGAGATTGATTTTTAGCGAAGAAGAAGGAAAAAAAAAGTAATGCGATCTAGAGAGGTTGATCATTTCTTTTTTTTGTGATATGTTACGTTTTTATAAGAACACATTTGTTTATCCAAATCATATTTATGAACGAATGTTGTGCATCTCTTGGTAACACTCACATCATTTCCATTCTCTTCAGAAGGTAGTGGTAATGGTGGAAAGCGTCTCATTCTTTTCAATTTCAACCATCTATCCTGCTCTTTTTTCAGTTCTTTCCTAAGATATCCATCATTAGCATCTAATTGTTTTTCCACATCTTTTTCCCACACTATCCTGCAATATTCATCATTAGCCTCTAATCGTTTTTACACATCTTTTTCACACTCTATATCGCGATATTCATCATTATCGTCTAATTGTTTTTCCACCTTTTTATCCATTTTATATTATTTTTATACTTCTATGATTTATATTTTATATAATTATATAATTTTTACATTATAATAACGTACTCAAAATCGGTATATTCTTAAATGGCAAATTCTCACCAAACAACAAACCCTTACCAAGTCGCTCAAGGTTCCGTCCACTCTTCAGATAGAGACCGTTTCCACTCAAAGAGTTGCCACCTCTAACGGGTTTTAGATACAATCCTTCACCACTGTCGTCTATGTGGATGCGACACACGGCTCCTCCCTTCTTCAAAAACAGTCCACTGCCACCCATTAATTTCTCAACTGCCAAACTCGCGAGTCCCGAGAGAGCTCCCACGCCGAGAGTCTTTCTGAGAAAGGGTAATGCTTTCGCGGCAAAGGATAATGCTTTTGCGGCGATTCCTGCCAATAGTGGTAGGAAACCGCCTTTCATTCTCAAATTGTATCTCAGTTGAGCGGGACTCAATCTCACCATCAACCCTCTTCCATCACGAATCACTTTCTCCATCCTTTTGATTTGACTTCTGGTCCAGGCAATCAAATCCTGACCGCCACTCGTCAGATCTTCGTGAGTGAATTTGAATCTCACCGCCTTGCTTCGAGTTGTTAACGCTCTCTTAAGTTTCTTCCTCTGTCCTGCAGATATGTTCACGTTTTTAACCACGTATTGTGTCATAATTTTTTTTTTCAAAATATATTTTGTTCAATTGTTTTTTTTTGTTTTAATGATAATTATATATATATTAAATAATTTTTGTAAATTAATATTGCGTTTATTTTATTTTCTTATTTATATATATACACAATATTTTTTTTTTTGCTTTTATATTTCTCTTATGTGAAATCGTATCGTCACCCTCTCTCCGCGAAGATCTAACAGTTCACCATTTTGATCCGTCAACGTGGTTTTGAGACTATACAACGTGTCAAAAATCACTGGTAGATAAACTAAATTTCGAGGTCGTTCCACGATCTTATAACCCGGCGACACGTTTGGAAAGAAGGAATAGATCATCGGTTGAGTGCTACCATTCATGTAGCTTTCAGCAATCACATCCACGTTCACCAGAATGCTATTGACTGCGAGAATGTCGACTGTATTTTCAGATGCCGCGTGGCCTCGATACATCTTTCGATCGAATCCCAGCATTTTGCCTATAGAATCGTCCGAGTTGAAATCCACTCGAAAATTATCTTCCAAATCCAACATCGTCTGTAAGGTATTAGGGTTGGGAGCGAGTCTGATCTTGTTGCTTCCCTTTCCATCCGTCTTCATTCGCGTCTGAATGTAATTGTTCAAATCATCTATGTCGTAACTTCCTTTGGGAATTCGAATCTCCAACAAATCCACTCCGTCGGAATACTTGAACGAGTTATTCTTTTCGGTGACGTTGGGAAAGGAATAATAAGTCTCCAGATTCACCAACGCCATCTCGTATCTTTTGTCTCTATTCAATTCGATGGAAGGTTCGAATTTCGTCACGAATCGAGTCGAATCGCCACTCACCACGATTTGAATGGATTGTTTTGCAGCCGTATTCTCGGCTATCCATTCTAACAATTCTCCTTGTTCGAACATTATATTTTAATTTTTATTTTATTTTCAAAACTAAATTATTTGATGATTTAATTATTTTCTAATTTTATTTTCGCTCTCTGTCTTATTATCATCAGAAATATAAAACTTGTCAAATCCGCACCGATATTTTCCGTGATTAAATTCACTAGTCAAATCGATCACGACGAAATTGTAAAGTCCTCCATCCCAAACCCTCTTGCAGAATCTCCTGAATTCCACCCCGCTCATGTCATTTGCGACGTGATCGCCATAGATGTGATTGAGATTCTTGAGATCCTGGTGAAAGAGACACAGTAAATTAGCGTTCTCCCTTATCGTCTGTCTGAGCAATCGAATATAATTCTGTGACAGGTAGAAACAGTCCACGTTGCTGTGACGACCCCTAACGTAATACGATTCGCATCGGTTCTGTCTCTTCAAAAGTAGATCGTCGGAAATCATGAGATTCTTATCTTCCAATTTTAATTCTCTAGGATCCGGAACGTCGCTAGCGTTCTCATGAAATTGACAATCGACGTTCGAAGACGCATTTCTCTTCATCAATTCCATCGCTGCACCGTCCAAAATGGTCAAAAGAGAAGCTTCACTTTTGTCGAATTCCTCCCTACTGTCAAAGATTCTGGCTATGGCGTCCTTGGGCAATCTACGATCCATGCACTCTTGAAGCAATCTGTATTCGGGTTGAAACAAGCTCTTGCCAAACATGAACAATCTGTCATAATCCAACCAGTCGGGTCGCGACAACAGATTCATCAACAGATTGGTCTTTCCACAATTCGATTTTCCCACTATCAAGCTTCTTATGCTTTTGGGAAAGAACTCGTTATTCGACCTCTTGATCATGGAGTCGTTCCAAGACATATCTTTAATGTTCATCTTTGTTTATTTTTTTGTTATTTTAGATTTTTTCAAACACAATTTTTATGTTTTTTTCAAACTCAGTTTTATAAATATTATTATTTATTTATATTACACCATCGTGAGTTCTCTTCAATCCAGATCCACTCGTCATTTTGGCTAAATCTTGTATGGGTACCACAGCATCCTTAAAATCTTTCCAACTTTTTGGCGATCACTCTAACATAGCTCGCTTCGCGATGGACTGATCAACTTGTCGATCAATGCATCAGCTGCCCTCTTGCCAGCCACAGAAGCTATCCTACCACTGGCTTCAGAAGCGGCTTTCTTACCAGCATCCAAAGCCGTCTTCTTACCGACCTCAAATGTGGTCGATGCGAGTTTTCTACCTGCATCGCTGGTGAACGCTCGCATTATAGAATTGACGATGCCAGAACTGCCTTGAACGTAAGTCCTGACGTATCCCCTGTTCTTTATCACCAACATATTTTATAATATATATTTTGTTTTTCACTGGTAAATCCTTTGTTGTTTAAATTACTTTTATTATTTTGTAGTGTAAAATTTACTCTTTTATTTTATATATTTTTGTTTGTTTCTCTCGACTTATTATATATCAATCCTTCAATTCGTTCATCAGTCTTTTGTAATCGCGTTTATTCAAAACCTGCTGCCTCAACAATTCATCGCATATGCTCACTATCTCATTATCTAATCCAGTGTTACCAGCGCGTCTACTTGCCATCAACAAACTCAATCTCTGAGACAGAGCATCAGAATCGCTCGGAAGAAAAGTGGTTTTCACCCCTTTGCCAGTCACCGACTCGACGAACTTCTTATTCATATCCCATATGGGTTTCACCACTTTCGTCCACTTGTAACCTCTGTTGGCTTTGGGTCTCGTTTCTCTGGCATCGTTATTTCTCTTCATGGCGTGGGTCTGAACCAGAATGTCGCTGTAATTGTCGAAATCCTGTTCCGTGTAATCTCCAGGCTTGTCGAAAAGGAGCAATTTGTGCAGTCCACGAGTTAATTCGTACCTATTCGAACCGACGATTAAATTATCATCATCCTCTCGCACTTCAGTGTCGCCCACAAAAGTTCTACCGTCAGAATCCTTATAAATTCCATACAACAGATCTCTCTTAACACCATCCTCAGACGACGTGATGCTATCAGTGGTAATAGTCGAAGCTGTATCATCGCTCTCACTCACGTCAGTTTCGATTCTCATAGGAACGTAATCCGGTGTAGATTGAAAGGAATACTGTTTTGTAAAACTACCGGGGAACGAACCCATTCTCAAAGAACTCTCTTTTATAGGTCTCAGTTCTTCAACTATCTCCTTCTTGCTTTGTTCCTGAACCTCCGTCATGGGTTTAAATATTTTTGTGGCTTCGCATCTCAATTCTATCTCTCCAAGACGTCTGCTTCTGTCAGCCGATTGAATGCTCTTCTTGGCACGTTCATATTCGTTTAAAAGTTGATCTCTACGTTTGGAATCTGTGATGTGTAAAAACATTTTTTCGTTTTCTAAATTATTAATATTTTCCTTTAGAGTATGCTAACTTGAGTTATTTTATTATTTTCAAAATCAAATGTATAATTAGTTTTATGTTTTATGTTTTAAGTAAATAAAAATCGTCTGTCTTTAATATAATAACTAAAACCAGTTGAGGAAAAACATTTTACAAGATAAACCTCTATAAATGCGTTTGCTTTGAATGTGTTAAATATCGCATCACCGAATATTCACTCAGTAACGAACTGGAGAACTTTGAAAAAGTTTGAAAGTTTTAGCGTATAAGAAACCGGTTTCTGATTTAACGCGTTTGAGAATAATTATATCCGTTAAAAGGGTTCATTCATATCTCCAAACATTATAACAAGTAAATTAAAATTCAGTTACCTCTTAAACCTGATTGAGTGGAAATGCGCTTTTATTGTATATTATTAAAAACGAAAATACCTTTCATTCACACCGGAACAAAACATGAGTGTCTATTATGATACAATTTTATCGGACTCGATTTTATTGAATGAAAACCTTTCATTCACACCGAAACAAAACATGAGTGTCTATTATAATAGAATTTTATCTCTTAAATTCATCTAAGTGAAAAAGGTTTTATAGTGGAATTTTTATTTGAATGAAACAATCTACGAACTGTTTTATTCGAATGAAACAATTCTACGAACTGTTTCATTAAAATTTATCTTACAAATTTCGCTGTGACAAAACATGAACAGATGATTTCCATCGGTTCTAATTTTCTAAAACTCAAGTTTTAATGTCATCATTAAACGAAAACCTTCATTCACACCGGAACAAAACATGAGTGTCTATTATGATACAATTATCGGACTCGATTTTATAGTTGACTCTATTGAACGAAAACCTTTCATTCACACCGAAACAAAACATGAGTGTCTATTATAATAGAATTTTATCTCTTAAATTCATCTTTGTGAAAAAGGTTTTATAGTGGAATTTTTATTTGAATGAAACAATTCTATGAACTGTTTTATTTGAATGAAACAATTCTACGAACTGTTTCATTAAAATTTATCTTACAAATTTCGCTGTGACAAAACGTGAACAGATGATTTCCATCGGTTCTAATTTTCTAAAACGTAAGTTTTCAATGATCATTGAATGAAAACCTTTCATTCGCTCCGAAACAAAACATGAGTGTCTATCATGATACAATTTATCAGACACAATTTCATAGTCGACACCATTGAATGAAAAAAGCTATTTATTTACACTGAGTACAAAATTGAAAAACTCCTCAAAATCGATTCTATCACTATTCGCCCCACAAAACTCGCGAGGTGAATCGACAAATCGAGTTTTCGCCGATCGGATCGCACCCTAGACCATCCGAAACGCGATCCCGAATGCAGGTGATACAGAACCGGCAAACCGCCTTTTTCCCGCCTTTTTTCCATGTACCGGAGGCCGAAATCGTTTTTTTAAAAAAATCCTCGAAGAGTAACTGCACTTTACGCTCACTTTTCACCGTTGGCGAACGTCGAGAAAACGTTTTGAGGTCGATTTTTCCTGATCTAGAATCGGCAAATGGGTTTTTCCGATCGGATCGCACTTTTGATGTTCGAACACCCGTTGGTGAACGTAGGTGATACAGAATTGGCAAACCGCTTTTTGATGCTGATACAAAATCGGCAAAACGTTTTTTGCTCGCATTCACCAACGATAGATCGATGGTCTAATCCGCGATGGGAACGTAGAGAAAAATTTTTTAATATACAATTTCTTACAATTTCGTACATTTGAGCGATGTGTCGAATCTACGTGTTCGCCAACGGGTGTTTGAACGTTAAAATTGTGATCTGTGAGCCTCAAAAAAATGGCCGATTCTGTATCACCATGAAAAAACGACATTTTGTACACTTGTACACGATTTAACACTGAATCCCTATGGTGGTACACGTACATGTACGTGTACTGTACACGTACATGTACAAGTGATACTGAATCGGCCTTTTTCACCTACTATTAATTTTCAAAAAATTTCAACAAAACCATATCATGTGACCCCTCGTTGGAACGAGCTCGTCGAGCTCGTTCCAACGAGGGGTCACATGATATGGTTTTGTTGACATTTTTTTAAAAATTTGAAAAAAAATTTATTTAAAATAATAAATTTTGATATCATCTGCATTGGGTAAAAGGTTAAAGATCAAAGATCCTAAGGAGAAAATGAAGAATATGAAAAGAGATCTTCTGCCTGAAAAGTTTCTCAGAGATGTCTTCTACAGAGCGTGTGCCCATCTCGCGGATTTAAACATTCCTAGAGCGATGAGCAAGAGATGTCCAGGATGCATGTCGGAGAGATTGCTCGAGGCGCAAACCTGTTACACCGCGGAACACAAAGACACCATAGTTCTGTGTTTTGCATGGGAATTGGAAAAGCTCGACGAGGATGAGGCGATTGATTGGTGGATGACCCGCGTTGTGTCCTTGGGCAAGGCACTCTATCCCGGTTGCTTACATGGGGGCATGATTACGCCGTGTACTAAGGCGTACTGCATGTCGATGATGCACATGTCTTCAACTGCTATAACCCTGCTTGAGCGGAGTTTGAACAGAGTAAGAATGTTGAGGAGCTGACAGTTGCTTGTCTTTGCTTGGTGGTTCTCTCTGGGTACTCCTGCTTCCTCCACCCGTAAAATGTGATGGCCACGATTAGCCATTGTGCATAAGTATGTGGCCTTAAACACCAATAAATAAATATACGTAAACAGTTGTTGCCTACTCCCATAGAACGAGAACAGACCATCAAGAGATTTTTTAAAATGTTTGACGTTCAGGATATAAAAAAGTTTCATCTCCAAAATTAAGTAAATCCATCAGTAGAGTGGATCGAGCTGCCTACAGTCACGATCTCTGTTATGCTAAGCATTCCAACATGAAGACTCGAACCTTTGTGTGCAACACGAACACATTGACAGATTTGAAAAATATAGTCAATCCCACGATTATAGATAAATTCGAACGTTCTCTACTCAGTAAGCTCATTGGCACGAAATGTTGATTCTGAATGGGAAATAAAAAAAAAGCCTTTCGCTATTCCATTATCAAACAAACTGCACCAGCCTGTAGAGCACAGGTTTCGAAAGAGAAGAATATTTGTCAAAGGATTGGATCAGGTGTGGGCTTCCAGTTTGGTGGACTTGCAATAGCTGTCTGGATACAAGAAAAGTGTGAAATATCTATTTACGGTCATAGATGTGTTTTCAAAATACGGATGGATGAGAGCATTGAAAAATAAATCGGGAAGGAGGGTGGCTGAAGTTTTGGAAAATATCTTCACCACTTCTTTGCGAAAACCTGAGAAATTATTGGTGGATAAAGGTCGAGAATTTTACAATGTTCACGTTCGTCGACTCGACGTCATCTATTTCAAAGAAAACGAAAAGGTGAGCGTGGTCATACGATGGAATAGAGCCTGAAGGAAAAATGCACAGATATGTCATGGCCAACTCGACTAAGAACTACTTGAAGGTCTTGGACGATTTGGTTGATGACTTTAACAATATGTGCCACAGTTCCATCAAGATGACATGTGGAAGCTAGTGATCCTCGAAACAGAAAGAAAGTTTTCGCGAATCTCTATCCATTGACGATGACGGCTGCGACAAAACGAACGAAATTCGCCATGGTCGATCAGGTAAGAAGATACACGTGGAAAAAACATTTTGAGAAAGGTTATACACCTAGATGAAATCTTTGTCGTGGTTCGAGTGTTCTATACTGATCCCATCACTTATGAGAGTGAAGCATAAGATAGTGATAAAATCATGTGAAATTTTACGAACAGCAATTGCAAATGACAGCGTTTTAAAAAAAGTGTGGACAATAATTTTTTTTGTCACTTATATGTAAGTGAGAAATAAAAAAATAAAAAAAATAAATAATTAAAATTAGAGTGAAATAAAAAAAATTAGGAACATATTAGACATAACGGAAGGTATAATAAAAGATGAAAGTATTCAAGAGTATGAAGTGCTCGAAAGTTTACCCGTGGCTGGAACTAGTCTCAATATCTCAATAATGAAGGAGAGATAAGACTCAATATTGACATGCAAGATCTTTTTCTCAATCCTCAGACTCATTCGAATGATGCACACCTATTGGCATTGGATATCCGGCCTGACTGTATAGGCTATAGCGATCCATTTTCTCCATTTCTGAAGGACCATTCCAATTTGCCACAATCAAATGCATCACTTTCCTCGGCCCACATGGTTATCAACTGTCTCACATATTTTATTATTTCCATGACCCAAATCATAGTGCAGACATCCGCCATCAACTCGGAATTGGGAAGATTAGTGATTTGATTACCTCCCATATCCAGATCACCTTCCATCACATCGCCAGTTTTCTTGATCTTAGTGTTATGCACGTATTTTCTGCTGATTGCATTCGAATTGTAATCTGGATCGTCCTGGAGACCGAATAGTTTGTTACCATTGACATCGATGCCAGACTCCATCATTTCTTCTGATTGTTTGTTGAGATACAGATTGTTCACATGATCTTTCAGATAGATTTGAGATTTTGTGAGAGTAAAATCCACATAGCCTTTATTGACTCATCGCCGATTTGTTCCTGTTTGACAATCTAATTAAACCCAGCATTCAAATTGATCTTCATTTCGTTTTGCTTCTCATCATTCAAAGCATCGATGATCTTTTGTTTCATGACGTCTAAGTATTGTTTGTTGGCAGCATCTCCGGGATGCTCTGGTTCTCCTAGATGCGATATCTTGTGAGAATTCTCATCCACTCCAGAATTCATGATCTTTGGAACATATCGTTCTCTCAGATCTTGAGTGAAACGTCTGTATGATTCATCAGCATAATATTTCATGATTGTATCACCCGACTCCTCGTGATCCGCCATGTTCACCACTCATTTAGATTTCAAGTCTAGATCTTCAGTAATGTTTTTATCCAGGTAATTATCTTACATGCTTCTCTGTGTCTACAGCTGTCTGATCTGCATACTTTTAAGTCTTGACATCATTGAGAACTATCAGTTGTAGAATGTTATAAAGCTTGTGATATATATAGATAATAGGAAATAAAATAATTAAAAATTAAACAATTCGAAATTTATATAAAAAAAATTGAAATTAAAAAATTTCGACATTTATAGAAACAAATTTGTCTATATAAAAATATTTTTAAAAAGTTAAATTAAAATTTAAAAAAAAATTATTACGAGAAAATGAAAAGTCGAATTGAAAAGAATTATTCCGTACGAGAAATTTGAAAAGTAAATCTTTTGTTTTGAAACATCATCCAGTTGAATTGGAAGATGAAAAGGTGATAAAGTTTGAGTATAAATACGAATATTATAAGAAGGGATCAAAACTGAACATAAAGTAGAATCGTTTTTAGAGTTGGAAAATCCTTGTCTGGAAATCCAGAAAGAAGAAGAGAAAGAAGATTTCAAGGATGTAGACTTTATTCTGATCTATGGCGCAGACAAGATATTTCCAAACATAGATAAAGGTGTTGTAGATCGCCTCTGTACAGAAGCTCTGGAAAATGTGAAAAAACTAACCAAAATAGACATGATTATCGAACAGTTGCACAAAAATAAAGAATGAAGAGTGACAGCTCGCCTGCTAATAAAAGATATGACTTTGTAAAAAAAAAGTGTAAAAAAGAAAAAAAACAAATATGTTAAATTTCTTTTCTTTTTTATATCGTAAATAAATGTTTATAATATATCAGTATTCTTTCTTATTTTTATTGTTTGTTTTCCCTTTCACAAGATCTGCATCCGATATTCTCTATCCAATAATAAATGAAAAATACTACCACCTTGATTTTCAGTTGTGAGATGATTCATCCACAATCGAAAAGTCAAACATTCTAATTAAGTGGGTCTCAGTTCTCCTATGTGCAAGACGGTTTCCATCCAAATTCTCATCACGTGCTGATCATATTTAATGCTGGCACAAAACACATGATGGTCGCATCTTCGCATTCCATGTCTTGACAGTCGTGACCGTAGTCCCATCCATTCGAACTTACAACCAGAACATATTTTCTTCAATGTTCTGGTAATGTTTTCTTTCACGAGATCGGCATACGTTCTGTAAAACACATCTTGGAGAAATACGTGATGCTCCACTCCTTTTCCTTATTTCATTTCATTTCAATTTATCCATTTTTGTTCTTTGGGTTCTTTTATTTTTAAAAAATATATATTTTTTACTCCTATTATACATATATGAATTTCTTATTTTCCCATTACAAAATCTGAGTCGGATATTCTCTATCCAGTAATAAATGCAAAATACTTCCTCAGTTGTAATTCGTGAGATTTCTCGGCATTTTTCGAAACTGCTCAATTTCGAAATCCAAAGGGGGTGGTTGCCCTCGAGACTAGATCATTGTCTTCCAAAACTCCATCTCTCTTCATATTTTCCGATTTCCCCTTAGGATATTTGATCCTTAAAAATGACATTTTTTTATTTTCAAGTTGCTTTTTTATTTTTCATTTTTTTTCATTTTTTGTTTCTCTTCTACATAATAATGTGTAGAACCCACCCCCACCCCCCCTAAAAAACAATATATATATATATATAGTCTGTCACAAACAGACAGACTGAACCACGATCTCCTCTTTTTAGCGTTCCAAACATGAATGAACACAGCCAACTCTATCAACTCCGTCAATGAGACACTTAAAAAACTGTCAAAGAAATTACACATTTTTGCACCTTGTGTTGTGATGTGTAAGTTCGCATCAGAGACAACTCGGCGAAATCGATGACCTTGAGTGAGGGAACACTTCAAAAAGCCGAGTAAAAAACACCTGGTTTGAAAGTAAGATTTTTCATCTCGGATTTGTGGTATCTTCACCATCGTCACTGTTATCTCAGGTACAAAATGCAGTGAATTCTCGCACTGGGCCAGAATTGGTCGAGCGTGGAATTTTCTCAGATTTTCTTAAGATTTTCTAATATTTTATTTTTGCCTGAGATTCGATCGCTAAGACGGAATAAATCCTCGTAGTATATCTATCGGAAATTAGATTTCCCATCTGATTTCCAACTCGAAAACGTTTCATCGCGTGGCCTATGAGCCTATTTTGAGAGAAGTCTAAAGTGGGCTCATATCGGACATAGTTGATTTCTCGAAAAAATAAGCTCGAAAATCGCGAGAGTTTTTTTTTTGGGGGGGGGGGTGCAAGTGGTCTCGAACTATCAATTTCACCTTACTAATGTAAATACGTAGTATACTGCGAAAATCTGAAACTCTACATAGATTACGGCATGAAATTAGTCGACATCGCACCATCTGATCCAATGGATGAAGAAATGCATAGACTTCAACACGAATTTGAGAACACAGGCCGTGACCAAGTTCGAGAAAGAATTTTTCAAACTGATGAACAATTCATTGTATGGAAAATTGATGGAAAACATCAGGAAAAGGACTGACATTCGTCTTGTCATGTCGGAGAGTCAGGCTTGAAAATACATTTCGAAACCAAACTACAAACATCGAACAATATTTGATGAAAATTCACATGAACAGACGTGTCTGGCATTCGACAATCTATCTTATTTGGGAACATGCATGTTACACATCAGGAAGAAATTAATGCATCGATTTCATTACGAATACATCAAGAGAAAATATGATTCAAAAGTCAAATTGTTGTTCAAGGACATGGATAGTCTAGCGTACGAGATAGAGACTGAAGGTCTTTACCGTGACATATATCCATATATATATATAAGGTAATTAAAAAAATATAATAAATAATAAAAAAATTAGAAAAATTAAAAAAATGACAGTCGATAAATTTGGAAGAACTGAAGAAGTTGTGAAGCATGAAGCCCCATGGGGCCTGAAGCTCTCACCTTGAACAGAACTCAATATAAACAGAGTCCAAAAATGAATCCACCTTAAGCATTCAATTTCCATAGGATATATTGTCTATCCTCGAGCCCCTCAGGAGTGACTAAAATAGTTCAAGTATCATGCTTTTTCTTCAGTTGATCATAATGTAAAAAGTGTAGCTCTCCTATTCCCCAAAGGGAACCCAAATGTTAACCCAAGCACTCGAATTGGACACACCTGAGACACCATACCCTAGAGATGTTGGATAGCAAATATGAAAACATTCTGACTGGTGGTTCTGAAGAAGAAGGTTTTTAAATAAATTTTCTTATATTGCACTAAGATCAAATTTGGGTAACCATAGCGAGCCCAAATACTCCCGATCTAAACAAACTTGACTCTGATAAACCCTTCTTTCCACCCCCACCCCCCCCCCCCCCACCCCCAGAGATGTTGTATGCCAAATATGAAAGCATTCTGACTAGTGGATCTGAAGACGATTTTAAAAAAAGTATCCCCCCATATTCCATAGGGGGACCAAATATTAACCTGGGGACTTGGTTTGAACAATCTTGATTCTGCCCCTCATAACAATGATGCATACTAAACATTAAAAGATTCTAACTGGTGCTTCTGAAGAAGATTTTTAAAGAGTATTCCCATATTGCACGAAGTTAAAAATTCGAGCTGCCGCATTGAGCCCAAATATGAACTGAGGGGCTTCATTTTAACAAACTTGTGTCTGATCCCCTCTCTCCCTCACCCTCTGGATGCTGTATACTAAATATCAAAAGATTCTGACCATGATTTCTGGAGAAAAACATATTTTTAGTCTTTGCAAATATGCTGACTCAGCATTTTTTCGATGCCCCCTACAGAACACCCTGACATAACCAATGGTAATTTTTTGTACCGTTCAATTTTGTGAATCCTAAGGATGCTTCATTCCAAATAACAGTTCTCGGTTCTCTGTGGTTCGGAAAATATCAGCGTTTGGAAAATTTCTATTTTTAGCTCCTGGGGTTTTCTCGGGGACATGGAAAAAATTGTTTTTTCATGCGTCATGTACTTATGACCCAATAATACCCCATACTAAATTTGGTTCAAATCGGACCATCGGTTCAAAAAATAGCAATGTTGGGCAGGCCCTTCTATTACAAACGCAAATATTGCTTCACGAACTTCGTTTGACCAAAGTTTATTTCTTAGTCAAATTGGCTGTGAAGTAACTATTCATTTTTCCTTCATGGTTCTATTCCATCGTTCAATCACGCTCACCTTCTCCTCGTTTTCTGAGGAATGAATGTCGACGAGTCGACGAATATGAACATTGTGAAATTCTCGACCTTTGTACATCCACAATTTCTCAGATTTCCTGAAAAGAACTGAAGATATTTTCCAAAGCCTCGGCCATGCTTGTCCTGATTTATTTTTCAACGCTGCCATCCATTCATATTTCGAAAAGACGTCTATGACCATCAATAGATATTTCATGCCTCCGTTGTCTCGACAATGATTGCATGTCGACCAGGTCGGATGCCCGCACCTGATCCAATACATTAACAAATTTCTCTTCTCTTTTGAAATCTGTGCACTATGCACCTGTGCAATTCGTTCTCTAATGCATTCGTGAATTCCCTCTTTTCGGTTTCTCATTTCGAATTGACGTTTCGTGCCAAAGAACATACTGACTAGCGAAGGTTCGAATTTCTCTCTTATCGTTGGATTGGCTATATTTTTTAAATCTCCCAGCATGTTCTTGCCACACAAGTCTTCGAGTCTTTGTGTAGGGATTCTTCTCTTAGCCGAGCTCGTGACTATAGGCAGCTCGATCTACTCTATTGATGGGTTTGCGCCCCAATTTCGGCGTCAGATCTTTATTCAAACTCTTGTTCCATTTCCTTTCAGATCCCCTGAATTGATGTCCTGGCAGATGTATTTCGAAGGGAAGATTATTGACGAGTCAGCTGACCATTCCTCCACCTCTTTTGATGAATTGAGTTTGGGTTGAGCCATACACTTTACAAGTGCTGTGAAGCATCTGCCCATTATTTTAGTTTGGACTCTTTACAAGTTATCGGTGTCTGTGTGTTTCTTACATTTTATGCAATACATTTTTTTCATTTTATTTTTTTTTTATTTGAAATTTTTTTTAAAGTATTTTCTTATACATATAATATCTTTTTTTATTTGAAATCTGTCATTATTTCTGGATTTTTGTTTTTCCCCAAACGTTTACAAAAGGATTCCCTGGCTTCTTCTCTACCTTTTCTATCAGATTACTTCATCTCCTCTTTAAGAATCTGGTGAGACTTTATTCTAATACCTTCTTTCGACATATCAAATTTATCCTTTTCGTTGCAAATGTAGCGATACTCCCAACTGGAAATCCTTCCATCCTTTAGAAAAGCAGATATCATGTCGCAGATGGAGTTTATTTTTGTGACGGCCAACACTTTCATCTTTTCATGTTTCTTGGCCTTCAACGATAATTTTTTACTCATGAATTTTCCGAACATGCCCAAGAATCCAGTTGCAAGAGCAACGCCCTCTATCACCAGCATGGCTGGAATGGTCAATAGGAGACCCATTCCAGCAGCACCCATGGATACAGTGATGAGAGTCACACCCAGTCCATCGAACAATTTAGCCATTTGCACGTACTTCTTGTTGAGTGATATGTTGAAATTTATAGATATGATTGATGTGGAATGGATTGCCACTGTCTTCCAAAGGAGGTGACGTCGGCAGTACAGTCAGTAAGCCAGGATATATATTATTTCTCATTTCCATTTTTTTATTTTTTTTTTTATTTTCTTTTCTTTTTTGTTCTTATTTCATAGAAATATATAAAAAATATAATATTGTGTACCAGTTATTCCCCTTCCCTTTTAAAAACAAAGTTTCGAAATAACAAACCGACTGAGAATGGGTATGTTTTTAAAAGGCGAATTTGAACCAAATAACAGTCCTTGACCGTCACTCCAATTCTTACCTCTCGTCAGGTAGGAACTCGGTGAACGTGGAATGCACCGCTACCTTTTGTTGGTGTCAGGTACAATCCTTTATCATCCATTTCGATTCGACACCCACAGCTCTCCCTTTCTTCAGCAACAATTGCCATTGTTTTCTTCATACAGACCTCATAAACCCAAAGCCGGCAACACAGTTTTGGTGAGAATGGGTAATGCCTTTGTGGCCAATCCCGCCAACAATCCTAAGAAATCACCTTTCATTTTAAAATTATATCTCAGCTGAGTGGGATTCAGTCTCAAGGTCAGTTCTCTTCGATTTTATTGCACTTTGGCTTTTCTATTAATTGGTGTTTTGGTCCATACAATTTTGTAGTGACCATTGCTCACGTCTTAATGACTAAATTTCAGTCTCTCCACATCGCCTCGATTTTCTAATGCTCTACGAAGTTTGTTTTTCTGACCTTCAGATATGTCTACATTTGTATTATGCAGCTCATAATTATTTTTTTATATTTTTATATTTAATTTTAATTTTTTATTCAATTTATTTTTTTATTTCCTATTATATGTATAAAATATTGATTTGAATTTTAAAAAAAAAATTTGTTATTTTTTTTAGTTTATTTAATTTCCAATTACACAAAAAAATTGAAAAAAAAAATTTTGTAAAACGAAAATAATTTTCTAAGACGCAAATTATTTTTGTGGAGCAAATATTATTGTATTTTAAAAAATGAATTGTAAAAAAAATTTAATTCTTAGACAAAAGAAGAAAATGGGGAAAACGAATTGTTTACAGAAGCAGAAATGTTTTACGCATTAAAAAATACAGAGAAATAATGCATAAATTTATAGAGGATAAATACAAACAAACAAATATGTAAAAAAAAGAAAAAATACTGTTTTTTATTTAATAAAATTTATTTATATGTAATAGATTAGGTTTTTGGTCTTTTTAAACTTCTCTTATGTGAAATCACATCAGTGAGTGTTTGCCGCAAAGCTCCACCAACTCCCATTTTGATCTGCTAATTTGGTGGTGATACTCTATAAAGTATGCATTATCACAGACAGAGAGACAAGATTTCGTGGTCGCTCTATGATCTTGTAGCATGGAGAGACGTCTGGAAAGAAACGGTAGATCGTGTGCTGTGTGCCACCGTTCACACAACTTCCAGAGATCACGTCCACCAAAATGCTGTTTAAGGAGAGTGTCCACCATGTTTTCTGATGTCGCGTGTCCTTCGTATGTGTTTTGATCGAATCTCAACATCTTTCCAAAAGTGCAGTCTTCCCTAAAATCCACTCAATAACCCTTTCTCATGCCCAGTATCGTTTGCAGAGTGTTGACGTTTGCAGCTATGTTGATGGCGGTTCCATCGTGAGCATCTATCTTCATTTTTCTCTGGATCAGTTCGCTTAGAGCGACTATGTTGTAACTGCCTTTGGGAATACGAATCATGAACCAATCCATTGCATTGGATTACCTGAACATATTATTTTTCTCTGTGATGCTGGGATACGAATAGTACGTCTCCAGATTTACCAGTACAATCTCATATCTCTTATCCCTCTTCAATTTGATTGTCGGATTGAATTTCGTCGTGAATCGAGTCTCCACGATTGAATCACTCACCATGATTGAAGAAGAGTCTTTTGCAGTTGTATTATCGGTTGTTCTTTCTGTATTCTCGGGTATCCTTTCTAATAAATGTGTTAGTGAATTTCTGCTCAAAACTTTTCACAACAATTTGTATTCGTGTTCAAAGAGACTCTTGCCAAACATGAACAATCTATCATAATCCAACCACTCTGGTCACAACAACAGATTCATCAACAGATTCGTCTTTCCACCATTCAATTTTCCCACTATCAATCCTCTTATGCTTTGGGGAAAGAGTGTGTGATTCGATCTCTCGGTCTTTGGTGCATTCCACGATAACTTTTTCCATTCTCATTTTTCTTTTTTTTTTAAGTTTTTTTTATGTTTTTTTAAACTACTTTTTTTAATTAATTTTTATATATAATAAAAAAAATCAATTTCTTACTTTAAACCATTTTCAACCCCGATATGCTTCTCTTCAACGTCTTAGCGAGTTCCTGCATTGGCATGATGCTAGCACCTTGAAATTTCGAAGTTTTATGTACAATCTCTTCCGGTTTCGACGACAATTTCGGTCGTTTAGCCGTCGGTCTCACCAACTTCTGAATTAAATCAGCACTCTCTTGCTAACTGGCTCTCTTGCTAGCTTTTAAAGTGAGTCCAGTGCTCGCTTCCGTCGCGGCTTTCTTACCCACATCCATTGCAGTCTTCTTTCCGACCATGACGGAAGTTAAAGCAATCTGTTTCGCCACATCGCTGATGAAGGCACGCGATAGAACACCCATTATCGCATCCAGCAAACCAGATCTGCCGTAGACATGGGATCTTGTAAATCTTTTGTTCTTTCTAGCCCCCTTGAATCACACTGTCCCCCATTGAATCACAAATAAAAAATCTGACAACCCCGTTTTCGGGAAGGCACTTCGATACACTGATGCCAAAGAAACTTTATATCTTTCTTTTTTTACAGGAATGGCAGGAAGACAGCCTTTTTGGCTCTGCCATTTCCTTGCTGTATACAAGCTTATGTTCCTGTTTGTTGTAATGTTATTTTGAAATCATTGTATTAGTATATTGTAAAATAAAAGTCTATCGAAAGTTGTTTTTTTTTGTTGTTGTTTTTTTATTTCCTATTTTATTCACTATTAATTTTTTTTCCTTCTTTCAACACGTTCATGATTTATACATTTCTCTATCCAAAATCTTCCGTCACAACAATTCGTCGCCAATGCTCACCAACACGTTTCTCTCTACCGTATTACCGGTTTCTCGAACCGCCATCAAGCGATCCAATCTCTCCAGCAGCGTGTTAGGATCACAAAGGACTGATCCTGATGGTTGCCATTCCCTGTCCGGTGACTGATTTTGTCGAATTTGACGAATACTGTATTCACTTCCCATATGGGATTTCATTACGTTCTCCCACTTCGAACTTCTGCTCGCTTTCAGTTTCGTCTCTCTGGAATCATTTTTCTCTTGACGTTCGTCGGAACCTTGAGATCGCTTTAAGTTTTGTAATCCTCTTCTATTCAGCGTAATTGTTAGGTTTAGCCAGTACGAGCAGATTCCACAGTCTCAGTGCCTTCATATTCTTGACCTTCGCTAATCAGATTATACTCTTCAGTTATTTCCAAACGTTTGTCACCAATGTCGAGATTGCCATCGTCTCTCTCGAGCAAGCCAAAAGCGAAGTCCACGCCCGATGGATTCATATTATATAAACTCGCGTTTATTCACATCCCATATGGGTTTCATTACGTTCTTCCACTTCGAACTTCTGCTTGCTTTCAGCTTCGTTTCTCTGGAATCATTTTCCTCATGTCATTCGTCTGCACCTTGATATCGCTCCAAGTTTTGTAACCCTCTTCATCGTAATCGTTAGGTTTAGACAGTATACTGCAAAAAATATAGGTTCTCTTTAGAACCAAAACTGGTTCTAATCTTGTCCCTGAGATGGAACCAGTTCTGTTTAAACAATATTCATTTCAAATCAAATAATTTTACCAAGATTAGCATTCAATTTTAACAGAATATTACATGAACTGAAGAAGATTCAGCAGTAAACTTGGAGCTTATTCGACGCCGTCGATAAACATTTTGAAACAAAGGAGATATGAACAGTTGGCATATCGAACCAGTTTTGGTTCTGTACAGAACCAAAACTGGTTCGGTATGCCAACTGTTCATATCTCCTTTGCTTCATAATGATTTGCAACAACCTCGTACAAGCTCTAAACTTACGGCTGGAACCCCCTCAATTTATGTTTAATTCTGTTAATATTTAATGTTAATCTTTACAAATTTATTTGAAATAAATACTGTTTAAACAGAAATGGTTCCATCTCAGGGACAAGATTAGAACCAGTTTTGGTTCTAAAGAGAACCTATATTTTTTGCAGTGTACAAGCAGATGCCACAGTTCCTTAGTGCCTTTGTATTCTTTGACGATCAGATCATCTTATTCTTTAGTTATTCCACTCGTTTGTCACCAATGTAGAGCTTGCCATCGTCTCCCTCACACAAGCCAAAGACAGAGTTAGAGCTCGATGTATTCATCTTATATAAACTCTCGTAATCTTCGGGTTCCATATTGCTGTCATCTGCCGATCGTGCACGCAGTAACCGTCGATATTTCAGTCTCCCTATCGGTCTCAGTTCTGTGTATCCCAGAAGGACTCGACGGAAAGTGCTGATACTGAAGAGAATGAGGACGTCCGGTCGGTGTGTATGCAGGAGACGATGGTGCATAGCGAGGCTGACCAGAAGGTCTGTAATCACAAATCGGATCATAAGGTTCGCAAATAGAAGCTCCTGCTTTCTCTTCAGGGTTTTAATTCTTTGAAGATCTGTTTTTCGTCATTGAGTTTCTGTCACGGGTTTGGACAACTTGGTCGTCTGTCGTTTCACCTCGATGTCGCCCATTCGTTTCGCCATATTGCTCTCTCGAATATTCCTCTTCAATTCTAGAAATCGACGAACCTCTCGTCTCTCAACTTGGCATGTTTGATCTTTAAAAATGACAAGCTTTAATTTTTTAAGTTTCTATTTAATTTATTTTATTTATTTATTTATTTTTTTCCTCTATTTAATTATATAAGAAAATAAAACCATCTGATATTTTCACTACCTCGAAAAATTGCGTCAAAATTTTAATTTATTTTCTTTTGTGGTGATGGTGCTGTCAATATTCCTCTCAACTTCGCGATGTCTCAGAGATTTCTTGAACTCACGAATGAGGAAAGGAAAAAAACACCGCTTCTTACAATTTTTCTCATTGGAATAACACGGAGCAAAATGGCGATAATTTGAAAATTACAAATCTAACGGATGCCAAGGTCGCAGCACTTTACAAATTCCAACGGGAAATTTGTATAGAAAAAAAGTTCTTCGAGAACGTCTGTTCTAGCCCACTAACCGTCTCTTACAATTCTTAAAAATTTCCCCATTGGGTTAGCTCTGAGCAAAATGACGAAAATTGGAAATGTCAAGGCAAAAAGAAAAGGAGCAAAATGAAAGGAGAAACATTCTCTTCTCTACAGTTCTCCAAAACATCCTCATTCTAATAACACTGAGCAAAAAGGCGATAATGGGGAAAAAATTATTTTCAAAAATGTTTGAGGCGAGCGATTTCATGTTTTTTACAAATTCCAATGGGAAATTTGTATGGAAAAATGTTTTTTCGAGATTGTCTGTTCGATCCCACTTGGAGATTATTTTTTTATTTTCTAAAATAAATCCCCATTGGATTAACATTAGCCGAAAAACGGGCCCAGTTAATTTGCATGTGTTTGCTATGAGTACCCAGGAGAACTTACCGTGCTATGGATGTCATTCGATATGGCAATTGCGCGCAATTCCGACGCGCAATTAAGCCTAGATAAGCGCACTATTCGTGACATGACTTCTAGTTTTAACTGTAGTCTAATGTATTTCGTTGAGTTGGTGATTTATTTGTCATGTAATTACTGTTATCAAAACGGTGACCTCGACATGTGTAATCAGTTTTAGACGAGAGCAGGTAAAAACGTTCTCTTTCTGAATCGAATAATTGCATGTGCTCGCAGAAGTTACTGCGACAGATACAGATTTGTATCAATCTAAACGTTTTAGCTTGTATCAGGGGAAATATCGATTGATTATAAATTAAAATTTGTTATTTTCACTGCTGTTTTTCTCCTAAAATATCGCTTAAATTGTATTTCAGAAACAAAAGTGGTAGTTTTCATTTACTTTTTTGACATGCTATCATGTCATTCAAGTAGTTCAAGTGACCAAAGAGTGTTTGAGATTTTTTTGTTGGAACAACTCAGAAGTCAAATAACTTGGGTCTTGTTTCATACGGGCTTATCGGCTTGCTTCCTGGACTGGTGTTTAGTATTTTAGTATATTAAGTAGGTGAATCAGAATGTTATCTTTACCAACTAATCTATAACGTGCATATCTGAGAATTTTTTTCAATATAATTATATTGAAGAGAAATGGCAAAATATTCCAACCAAATGCGGTAGTTTCATTAGGAGCTGAATCAAGTACATAGAAGGTCCAGGACATGTGACAATGAAGGGCCGCGTCCTCACAATTACTGAGTAACAGGAATCTCAGATCACCGGAGAGATCGGACCACAAGGGGTCTGCCCTTTTTTACGAGAACTGTTTTGCTGCAGTGAAGTGGAACCACTCAGTTTTTGTGAGTACAGAAGCAGAGTTACTCTCCAAATGAACCAGAGCCTTCTACGGTGCTTTTTAAATTACCTGTTTCCGCATCTAAACTAACCCGCAGTGACCACTACTAACATCTGGTATGACGAGAAGTCTGTTTGAAGAAAATATCTCCATTTTAAATAAAGTTCTGGGCCTTTCAATTCGAAAATATGATTTACAAAGTCATATATTGAATATTGCCAACCTAAATCGGTGATTTGTTTCGGTAAAATATGCCATGTCTTTGACATTCCTTTCGTATTATTGAAAGAATATGTCTCATGTCGTTAATATTTTAACTTCCTAACTGAAAGAGTGCTGCAAGACCATATTTGGTCTTTATTCTGAAGTGTTTGTGCATCAACTTGAAGGCTTCAATTTCTGTTGATGGGTTCCATATTATCCTTAACTCTTTACCCAGCGCAAAGAATATCAGAATTTATTATTTTAAATACTATTTTTTAAATTTTTTTCTAAACATTTCAACAAAACCATATCATGTGACCACTCACTGGAACGAGCTCATCGAGCTCGTTCCAATGAGGGGTCACATGATATGGTTTTGTTGAAATATTTTTAAAAATTTATTTTTTTCAACTGCTCAGTTTGCAAATTACGCGGCCGGATTCGGGCGATTCGTTAGGTAAAGGGTTAAAGTGAAATTATTGTGTCAATTTAAAGACAAGTGAGCAAATGTTTACGACCAGAAGTAATTCAGCAATCTTCCAGTTCATAACAAAAAAGTAATAACGCACTGAATCAGTTACCAAAGTAACAATGTGTGAAGTTTTATGGCTGTATCCTCAGTAAATACGGAGCTATGTGGGTCACCAAATTGGTGCCCTAGTTCCCAAAAGTGCAGCGACGTAAAAAATTGCATTGATGTAAAAACATCAAAATAGTTAAATCGAGAAAAATCCTAAATTCTTTTTTTTTAGGTGTACATCATGCTGTACTTTGATGAAATTTTGACTCATTTTTGTTTTTTGAACTTTAACATTTGGTGCCAGGACTCAGTTCGGGAATTCATGGGCAGTAAAATATTTTTGAAATGTGTTTTAGGATTGTTTATTTCTAGAATTTCAAAAGAATAATCGCCATTTGTCATGAGATATCAAACAATTAAAACTAAATGTTTTTTGGCATTGCGACTTCGGATTTTTTAAGGCAGCATAGGGTAGTTATTTATTTATTTATTTATTTATTTATTTATTGGGGTTCAACGACACTTTCGACAGCCAGGGTCACCTCGTGTCAGACAGTTTTACTGGTGAAGGAAGCCGGAGTACTCGGAGAGAACCACCGAGTAACGGCGAGCAAGTGTCAGATTACCCAACGTACCGACTCCACACAAACAGGGTTAACATTGGTTGAAACCAGGTGCATCATCGACGTGCAGTACGCCTTAGTACACGGCGCCACCGTGCCGCACATGAGCAGTCGGGATGAAGTGCCTTCTCTAAGGTCACAACACAGTTGCCCCTGGCAGGGATCGATCCGTGAACCTTTTGGTTTGAAGACCAATGCCGTAACCACCGACCCACAGGGTAGCATGAATACAGACATCGGAGGCCACCATGTCAAATGTCAAGGAGACATAGCTGTGTCTTTTATAAATACGGAGCTGTTCACGTTATAAAATTAGCGTTTTTAATGAAAAATGTGACGAACGGCCTAAACCTAAAGTGATGTAAAAAACGTCAAATAATAAATACCATGTTTTTTGTTTTTGTGGCCCAACAAAATACCAAATTTTTCTAAGAAATGGGCTCATTTTGATTTCTTGAACGTTCGCATCTGATGATGTCACCACACTGTTCGGTGGTAACCGTTCGGAATTTAGGGGGACGACTATAGATTTTTCGATATGATTTTCAATGAGTGAATATTTCCTAAATTCTAAAAAAAAAATGCGCCTTATAAGTCTTGAGTTTTGGGGGATTTAGAAAAAGATATTATTTGGCGTAGCAACATTTTTTTGCATGGCAGCATATTCATCAGTAAAGAGAGATAATTCAATGTGTCAATTTAGTGGATGGGGGCAGACTTATTAGTGTAATTTCTTGCTGATGTAAAGGACGGGTGGTGAAATAAATCGGTGACCCAAATTTCTAACCACATCTAAGAAATTAATTACAAAATGGAAACTAAGGGACAGGATTTACTCGGGTATCACCCGAGTGCACCAAAGTACCATCTGAAATGCACGGACATTGCAGAGGACACCTTGATACACTCAAGGGGCGATCTGTTTTTACTTATTTATTTATTTTTGATGTTTAAAGTCACATTTTTATGCACAATGACTAATCACGACCGCGACAGTTTTACGGGTGGAGGAAGCCGGAGTACCCGGGGAGAGAACCACCGAGCAACGACGAGCAGCTGCCAGCTCCCCAACATCGTAACTCCGCACTGCAGCTCAGGCAGGGTTATATTGGTTGAAGACATGCGTACCATCGACGTGCAGTACACGGCGCCATCGTGCTCCCACGCGGACAATGGAGATGAAGTGTCTTGCCCAAGGACACAACGCGGTTGCCGCAGGTGAGATTCGAACCGAGGGCCTCTCGGCTTGCAGCCTGCACCTCTACCTACTGAGACACCGCGCTCCCATCTGTTTTACTCTACTACTCAAAGTTTGCTGAGCACCAAGTACAGCCAACAACCTGTTTTACGTTTTTGTTGAAATATTGTTATGAAAAGTGTATATACTTTTTATTTAATTATATCTTTAATTATTTAAGTACAGAAATTAAGATTTTATTTGTGTTTGACATTAGTTTTTAGCTTTTGAATATGATAACCATGGAAAATGGATATTTTTGGTAAAAGAGGAAATGTGTCAATATGCCAAAAAGTTGACGGAGCGAACTGGTATGGCTTCAATACCGAGTACGAGACCCATTCCTGTTAATTGCAGCTTGACAACGCCTTCTCGTGCTCCCAATCAGGTTCCTGGTGGTCCCTTGTGGGATGCTGTTCTATTCTTGGACCAGCATGGCACCAAGCTCCTGGACACTTCATTGCTGGACTGGACGGACTGAAATTGCAAGCTGCAACTCATTCCAGACATGTTCGATTGGATTGAGGTCAGGGGATCTTGCTGGCGAGTCCATAGGCTCAATCCCCTCCCTCTGTCGGTACTCCCAGACAGCATGGACAACATGAGGACGGGCATTATCGTCCATCAGAATGAATACCCACAGCACCTGCATACAATCTCGCTCATCTGTAAAAAGGACAGGTCGCCAATCTTCTCTGGTCCATCCAACGTGGTCCATGACTCATTCATATCGTGCCTGGTTGTGGCTCTGGGACAGCGGAAGGCGAATACATGGTCTTCTCGATCGGAGATCACCTTCGTGCAACCTTGCACGGATAGTCTGCGTCGAAACATTTACCCCGGATGCATTCTAAAGGTCACTACGAAGCTGGGTTGCTGTAGCAAAGTGGTTCCTAAAATCAAAAACCGGTTTTCAGCTGCAGATGTTGCCCTGTTTCTGCCACCACCATGCCGTCTTGCTGGTGTGCCATACTGCTGAAAATCTTGCCCAGGCTCTGGTGATCATCATATGGTGAAAACCAATGGCGTCACCAACCTGACGATGGGTAGCCCCTTGCTCCAGCATCCCTACAGCCCACCACATTTTTGCTTCAGACAAATGTCTTCTTACATTTGCATTTGCCATATTCAATCATTAAATCACAAGGGTATATGTTGAACTGAAGATTGAATACCCTACACATGCCATGTACGTTTAGACAGTACAGGGAAACATCATAAAAATCAAGGGGTACATGCGTTCCATGACTGTCACGAGAGCTAATGTAAACACTGGGGACCATCTCAATACATTCCTCAATCATATCCACCAAAAATATCGCAAATATGTCACAAGCAAATTTCGCAATGATGTGTCAAATATTTGATGTTTAGCAAATTTTGAGTAGTATATAATATGTTTTTCGGAAGCTTTATAAGAAGGTGCCCGTTTATCACTAATGTGTACACGCAAAGTTTGTTTTCTGGGGCGTTACCTGAGTGCACCAAATGCTATGCGAAGGCATCTCAGGGGACACCTTGATGCACTCAAGGGGGCGATTCCTTCATTAGAAACTGCCCATTTGTCAGTGGGGAATCCACTCTAAGTTTGCTTTTCTGAGGCTTCAATGGTAAGTGCCCATTTGCACCCTTCTGCAAACTGTAAGTCGAACGACCAAACCATATAAATGACATAATCAGATACACGAGCCTAATTTAATCGTGACTACCTTTTGATATTTATTAAATTGGAAGAAAATGATGTGTGCAGTTTTATAACTGTGTCTTTTATTAATATAGAGCTGTGGTCCACAAAATAAGCGTTTTTAACCATTTACCCAACGTAACGGTCAAAACAGCCAATTGATTTTCATAATATTTTCATTTTTGTCTCAAAACGATAGGTTATGACCCCTCGTTGAGATCGTTCCAATGAGGGATCATAACCTATGCTTTTGAGACCAAAAATTTAAAAAATAGTTATTCAAGAATTTTGTTTGCAAGTGTCGTCTGCTTTTCATGTTAGGTAAAGGGTTAAGACAAAAAACGACCCATAAAATAAAGTGACATAAAAACGTCAGAAATGTGGATCAGTGGAGGAAAATACCATATTTTTTTTACTTTTTAAAAGGTTTAAAAGACTCATAAAACCAAACATTGCATGTGTTTAACCACTGTTTGCGAAATTGAGTCAATTTTATTTTTTTCACATTTTTTTTCAAACGTACCCAATGTTTGATGGAAGATAAACAGCGTGGTAGAAATGATAACATGAAGAAATGTTCAGCCTTCTTTAGCATCTAATACCCTCTTTAAAGATGCAAAAGATCAGATACGTAGCATGAGCAATAGAAATGTTGGTCACTAGGCGAAAGTCTGTTGGAAATGACATAAAACATAAAAAATAACCTTAAATAAATACTAAACAATTTTGTGTTTCTAACATTAGAACCCCGATGAAAAAAATTCAAAAAAACAGATGCTCTCTAATTTATCTCTAATGACGTCACTACACAGAGCGGCCAAATTATTCAGAATTTATGGGAACAGAAATAAATTTTAAATATGTGTTTTCAAGGAGAGTATATTTCCAAAATATCAAAAGCATCGTATTATTACATCAGGTAATTAATTCTACACTGCACTGCAATGAAATCAGCGAGAACGTCTCTTTTTTTAAATTTCCTGCGTGCCATAGAATCAAGAATCACAATCATCGACCTGATCTCAGGCTCTCAAACCATCAGTCTAATTCTGGAAGGAATCAGACGCTGTAACGGATTGTTTGATTACCCACTTTTCGTGGAGGAGCTTGCACGCGGACTACCGCTAATTTAATGATATATAGACTTTTTATTCTGCTAAAGAATACATACACAAGCCTAATTTAATCGTGACTAGATTTTAATATTTATTATCTTGCAAAAGATAACCAACTGTCCTATTTCTATCCAACCCTAGTTGCTAAATAGATCGTCACCCGAGTTCCCCGAAGCACTATTTGCCATCTTAGGGCATTGCAGGTTACATCTCGATGTATTCAAGGTTGCGATATATTTTTTAATAAAATTTCCACGCAACATTCCGATTTTTTTTCAAAGCTCCACGTAAATGGGGGCTAAACACATAAATCGAATTTAGACTGACTTATAATATTAATACTTACAGATGCGCCGGACAGGGGTAAGTAATAAATCAATGGGCTAATTTTCGACCTCGCACCAAGCGTTACTAAAAAGTTATTGAACATTACTAGGTATATTTCCACACATGACTTACTCCTCTGTGGACTTTATGAGATGTACATACAGAAACCTTTCCAAAACCACAGCCAAAGGAATGCTGAGAGGTGACGATCAGATGTATCAACTCCAATCAGGAAAGACCTTTTTATTCATTTCTTGGGCAAACTACAGTAAATATATTCAAAATTGTCCACATGGATTTAATGTGACGTCCTTTTACTCACAAAGAAAGGTATGCATATATTATTTCGTGCTATAATTATAGACATTCCAGTCAATAAGTATTTAATTCGCCTTGAAAGCATCCAGATATTAACACAATTGGTGGAACTATGGGGCGTAATCATAAAATTATGCTTACTGTGAGTCTTCATTTATAACTATTTAGAAAACGAACATGTTTAATAGTATATGTAAAGCCATTAATGATTCGATTAAATCAAGTCTCGATTGAGAACATTCTTGCAATTATTCAAATAAAATGAATCTTTATGGCATGTTTGCGATTCAACTGAATGGAATATTTCAGCTGGTCGGAAAAACGAACCAAACAGTTAAAACTTGAAGTCCTGTCATGAAATACGCACAAATAGCACGTCGATCTGCGTGTTAATCTACGCGTCATGACCACAGTAAGGCTATCAAATTTTTTACATATGGCCTGTGCACAAGCAATGTTTCAGCCAATGGACCTCCGGGTAACTCGGAGGTCTATTGGCAGAAAAATTGCTTGTGTTTGCTATGAGTAACCAGGAGAACCAGCCGTGCTTTGGAAGCCATTCGACATGGCAATTGCACGCAATTTCTACGCCCAATTGAGCCTAGATAAGCGCACATTTCGTGACAGGACTTCTAGTTTTAACTGTATTAGTTCATGATTTGAACTGAGATAGGTTTGCTTTTCCGGCCAATTGAAATATATTCTAGACAATTTTATCTAAACATTGGCTATGTACTATTTAAGGACTAAACTAGTTCCATGCCATAATATCATCGAATTCTTTACAGAATTAGACTGGTGACCCGAGATCTTGCCGACAGTACTCTGCAACCCCCTTAATTATCGGTTGTCTACCGTGTCGTTTGCAAATCGATCACCATATTTTAGGCAAAACTTTTGCTTACCGGCTTGAAAGAGTTAGCCCTCTTCATACTGATATAAACATACCCAAATTTCAACAAGCAATTTTTCCCACAATACGGCTTGAGATCTAAACAATTCAGTATTCTTTTACTAGGATTTCCTGTCGGCATTGTTCTGAGACAATATAATAACATTTTCGCCTGCAGATATTGAATGTCCAGGGCATTTGTTTTGATAAAATCGGATGGAATATTTCAGCGAGCCATAACAGCGTCGAATTCCTTACAAAATTTGATCGGTGTCTTGAGAGCTTGGCTCGATCTTTGTATGAGAAATAAAAATGTTTGATCACAAAGTTGTTTGGATTATAACGTTAATATTTTCAGCTGTTAACAACGAAATCATATCTGTGCACTAGACCATTCACACAGATAACAGTGTCTAAACCTTACTCTAAAGTTAATAGCTGTATCTGAAATAAGTACGAAGTTACACGTGTCGCCAACGTGGCGTTTTGATGATGAAAACTGCCAAAATTTCAAGTGACATAAAACGTAAAAAATTATCGTCAATAGAAAAATACCAGATTTCCTATTTTCTTTTTAAATCTATAAAATAATTTTAAAAATCCTGAAAATTGGTCATGCTTTTTTTTCGATGTTGAGGTGAATAACATGTCCGAGAACATTGAACCATAATACGCGCAACATTGAGGCTGTACTCGAAGAAACCGCAAAATTCAGGAGGTGGATGCGTTGGAAACTTAAACCAAATGTTATGTTCTTTTTCTCCACCATATGTAGCATTTAGTCGTAATTTATATGTGAATTAAATGTTGCCCCCGAAGGAATCCCATGAAGTGAAGCAGTGCTTGTTTACTGTGGTAAACAAGTTCTGTTTCACTGGTAAAATAGGACCCAGTCACTAATACGTGGGGTATGGGTCCTCTAAAATAGCAACATGGGGTATAAACGATAGACTGACCTTGACCTCATCTACATATTGTGGTCATGATTAGTCATTGTGCAGAAGTATGTGACCTTAAACACAAATAGATATATAAATTAACAGTTGAATTGTTACTATCCGCTCGTTCGCTCTGCCGTGTCATCCGTGAGAGAAATGACGAACAGGACAACACAGACTGGTCGCAATTCATCTAAGTCATTCGCAGAATAAATCAACAGTCTTTATTTTGTCAGCTGACACTCGCCTCGCTGCCTGTCAGGAGGTTGCTCGCTACTCGTCCAGACAGCGTTGGCGGATTGCTTCTATTGAACAATTACAGTTTCTGTTATGAAGAGGTCTAGATGGAACCCTATCTTCGAAGGGGTGGGAGTAACAGGATATCGTTTGGAAGCAAAAGGTGAAAGTTTTTGAATACTCAGAAACAATGTATCATATTTTGAGTGGAAAAAGGCGCCATCTGCAATGCCCAGGGGTGACATATGCACACTAAAATCAGCTAGGGTAAAACATCAACCCAAAATCAACTGGACCACACTTTTGGACATAAACCTAAACTGCGGTAATTGGGAATCTATATACATAGGTCCATTTAGCACGACTGACGACGCGTCTCTTCTGTGCCCCCAATATAAAATTATTCACCGAGCATTATTCACCAACACAAAACTCTTCAAATGTAGGCTCTCAGAAACAGAGCTTTGCACATTCTGTTTCAATACAAGAGAAACAAGCTTACATCTGTTTTTTGAATGCGCTGTTTCTCGCTCTATTTTGCTAAACATCACAGATGCTTTACTGGAAAAATGTAATATTTCACTCCCTCTGTCAGGACAGTACTTTCTTTTGGGACTTACCGAAACTAATTATAATAACCCAGTGGATGAACATGTAACCGATTTACTCGTACTCAGCTTCAAACAATATATTTATTCCTGCAAGGTGACAAGGTGTGCGCCATCCTTCCCAAGTTTCTTGGTTCAATTACGCTTTCACCGTGATGTGTAGCTTCTAACACTCCATAATTATCCCCTAAAGAAGCAGGATAATATAAGGTTAAGATGGGAGTCGATAAAAGGACTTTTTGCGACTAAATAAACCTCGATCCGAAAATACAACCTTTTTTCTTTTTTGTTTTCTTCTGGTTCTGTATTCTACAACAGCTACCTTGAAACGTGAGCATTTAGTGAAATGTACAATAAGTGTTATGAATTGTGATGTATACTTCAGAAACTACTTATGTATCTAGCTTTGTATCTGTATTTCTAGTTACTATGTACTTACCTTTCATCTGAATAAAAATAAGAAAAGAAAGAAAATCAACTGGGTTGAGTGAATATGAACCCAAAAGGGTTCATATTCACTCAGCTCAGTTGATTTCGATTTAATTTTTAACGAAACTGATTTTAGAGTGTAATGCCATCTGCGAATTGTCTTCAGAGAATGAATAAGTATTCACACAGCTTTCACTTTCATTGCTAAATAACACGTAGAGTGGTGCAATATGACTGGATCAATAAATGCTGGAAACAGTTACGTAACATTATTTTCAAATGGATTATTCTTATTTAATTGAATCTACCCGTTGTGTGAACACGTAACGGTAGAATATCGAAGAGCCGCGAAGAGGTACTGCTTCAGGTTCAGCTGACCTATCGGGGTGAATTGTTTGAAAACGTAGAAGAATAAGTTAATAGCATTTGTTAAAGACAACAAGGTAGCATGGAGAAAATTCATTCGCCGAAACAGGCATGGACGGCTCAAAAGCAAAGCAAGAACAAATCGACAAACCCGCCTGTAAAGGTTAATACCTTCCTGAAGACAGTGTATTTGGATATAAAGCTTACGAAATTTGTGCTTAAGATTCTTGGAATGTATTATGAATCCAAACAAGATGGTCGACTTTGTCTTACTAATTTACACAAAGCATACTGTCTAATTTTACTGATCATCGGTTGGTTAAACGTGCTGAGATATTTTTTTGTTCTGCGCGAGATTGGTTTATTTTTCTTATCAAGGTTTATAGCGTTTTTCCTTCTTGTGTTTATACATACTATTTTTCTGCATACTTTGCCCCGACATCTTGGCAAATTCATCGGAATGATACAGAAGTTTGAAGTTCAACAATATAAATATCACATTAGACACGGTGTTTTTTCGTTTTTAACAACTGTGGTTACGAATTTAGCTGCCGGATATATGGTATATAAGATATATTTGCGTGACGAAACAGACCAAGAAACAAGATTTAGACTGGCACCGTTTGATCCTACCTCTGCTTATATAAAGTTATTTCAAATTCCATACAGCATTTTTGTAGTGATACAATTTAACCATTGTGTAATATGGTGGACCTGTTTTTCACTTCTGTGTTTAATTACTGCATCGGAATTCAATGATATTGACAATAATATGAAATTAAACAAAGGGATTTCTACAATGGGTGAAATACGAGGAAGACATCGTATCGCGTGTCAAGCTGTTGATGTTATAAATGAAATATTTAAGTACGTCGTAACCATTGTGATATGCTTCTCTTTACTGTCGATTTGTTTGAACCTATTCCTAGCTATAAGAGCTCGAGTTGTGATGGGAAACATTAATGGATTTGGATTTTGCTTGGCTTCGCTCTTAGTCGTATCCATCAGTGGATTAGTCTTGAAAACGAAGGTAAGAATGATATGGTTAACCATTGACGTAACATGACTGAAAAACAACACTGACAAAAACGTTCTTGAATGCCCAAACGTATCACTTTCAAACAAAAATGTAGCTTATTAGCTTTATCACTGCACACTGTTTTTCGATTGTGTGTGTAATTACCGATTCGAAATTCAAAGACATTGACAATAATTTGAAACTTAGCAAAGCTATTTCCGCCGGAACGTGAAAAGCTTTTATATTTTCCAAGTTCCTTATTCCACATTCGTTATCAACCGAAAGATCGGTTGATAACAAATGCCGCATAAGGAACTGGGAGCAAGTAACTGTTATCACGTCCGTGTTTTCCGCTGTATTACTGATTGCCGTTGCCATTTCTTTGGCTGGTTCGGCCCACATATTTTCAAACTAGTAATCCACCTGTTACACTTTTATTCAAACACAGAGAGCTTTAAACATGACAACTGCTGTCTGGCGAAACCATGTTTTTATGTTTTGTTCTTTTTTATCTTTTATTGCGAGCTGACACACGCCGCACCCATATTTTCAAACGCCCACATTTCCCGAACCATTTGGAACAGTGAACTGTCATTTAGTGTGAAGCATCCTTAGGACCGTTAGTATGGAATGGTAAAAAGATGCCATCGGCTGTGTCAGGGTGATCTGTGGGGGTGGGGGCGGGGGGCAGCGAAATATGCTGAATCAGCACATTTGCAAAAAAGAAAATAAA
Organism: Pictodentalium vernedei; assembly: GCA_031216915.1. NCBI lineage: Eukaryota > Metazoa > Mollusca > Scaphopoda > Dentaliida > Dentaliidae > Pictodentalium > Pictodentalium vernedei. The sequence continues at coordinate 341,032,700 of CM062290.1, read as the reverse complement.
TCATTTCTACAAAACTGATAATCAGAACCTTTGACATTTGGTATACAACTTCCATAGGGGAGGTGAAGGTCAGATACAAGTTTGGTAAACTGAAGTCCCTTGGTTCATATCTGGGCCAATTACAGGACCACGTGTTTTAACTTAGGGTAATATGGGGAATAATATTTTAAAATCTTTTCTTCAGATCCAATGGTCAGAATCTTTTGATATTTGGTATACGGCATCCTTGGGGAGGTTAGATCTCATTTTGTTCAAACCAAGTCCCAGGGTTTAATATTTGGGCTCCCTATTGGAGCCCGAATTTTAACTTAGTCCAATATGAGAAAGTCAGATCTAAATTAGTTCAAATCAAATCTTTTGGTTAATATTTGGGCTCCGTATTGTATCTTGAGATACAATCAGAATCTTTTGATATTTGGTACAGAGCATCCTTAGAAGGTTCAGATTCAATTTGTTCAAGTAAAGACCCTGGGTTGATATTTGTGTTCCCAATAAAGGGTGCGGGGCAAATTTTAACATAGTGCTCAATGTGGTAATATTCTCAAAATCTTCTTCTCCGGAACCACCACTCGGGGGTGGGAGGGGGGGGGGGGGGGTCTGGAACTAGTTTGTCAAAACGAAGCCCCTTGGTTCATATTTGGGATCATTACAGGAGCCCGTATTTTAACTTAGGGCAATATGAGAAATAATCTTTTGAAATCTTCTTCAGATCCACCACTCAGAATCTTTTGATATTTGGTATACAACATCCTTCATGTTTATTCAAATTTAGTCCCAAGGTTGCTATTTGGGGCCCCTTGGTTTGTATTACTGAAAATCTTGATATTATCTCTATGGTAGCATCCCAATACTAGAAAAAAATCATCTGGCATGGACAACGGACTTATAAATAATTAAATAACTTTATTTCACTGCAGTGTTAACTAGCCGTAGATGCTAATTAAATCCTTCTTTGTACAAGTATGGTCAGTTGAGCTTCTCAAACCCCATGGGGCCTCTTGTTTACACTTGTTGTTTCAAAAGCCAATGTTCAGTTTCTTACCATTAAAAATAAATAATACATGATCAAAGGTCATGTTTTTACAGAGAATATTAGATATTTAGGATTGCAGTTGTAGATTTCCACTGGTGACTTCATTGCAACCTCAGTAAGATAAATCTCAATACGAATGGAGAGTGAAAGTAACAACAGACATGGGAATACTCCCGACCTTCCGGGAGCGAATCAATTTTTTACGGAAAATGGTGAGTCGAATACTTGTTCTTGTATCGAGACGTTCAGTGTCAAATCACAGGCCTCCAAAGCTCCGTTCATAACAAATGAAACAAAACAAATGTGTATAAATGAAAGATATTTAAATCAGTATTCTGTTATAATACTTCACCTATATCCAAATATTTTCTGTTTTATTCATTTCAATATACGAAAAGGAACTGAACGATGTATATTTATTTGTTTTGTTCGAATATCATTCAGTTCTAAAATCGGCTGAAATTAAATACACAATGGACGTAGTTTCGAATGGTTGGTAATACTGAATTTTGTTCTCATCTGCTGTTTCACAGTTTCCTTCAGAATAGTAATAAAATAGGTGGAAACAAAATGTCAGCTCCGTAGGCCAAAACATCCCCTCTCTGAAATCGGTGCATTTAGAGAAACACAGCAAACATAAAGAAAAAGGAAACTCGGATTAAATTCCGTGGGTCATAGAAAATGGAATTACACTCCATTGACCATTCCAGAAGGGACTTATTTGCAAGGTGCACTTTGGTCAAATGGCAATCACAGTTGGTGGTGGGGAGGCACAAGGAGAGAGTAGACGATTGAAGAAAAGAGGGAGGTGGGGAATATTGAAACCACCGATTTTTCATGACTTCTGAATAGGTTATAAAAAGCATTATCATTTTCAGGGTTGGGGTATTCGTATTCAGTATTCGTATTCAGTCGCATTCGAATACAGTTCATCAAGTATTCACATGTATTCAGTATTCAATGAATGTTATGAATACATGTATTAGTATTCGTATTCAAATACATTAAAATTTGGGCTGTATTCATGAATACATTTTGAATACTTTTTGAATACTTTCTATATTTTGGAATTAAAGAACCATATACTGAATAAAAGGTTTTCACAGATCAAGCCCATGGACTCCAGACAACAAATTCACACCTCATATCAATATTAAAGACTTAATAATCCCTGATATTATTTTTCTGCCACCAAACACCTTGTCTGAAATTTATGCATTGAAAACAGACAATAGACTTAATTATCAATTAACTTGTCACGATACAACACATTTATGTAACAATGGCCACATATCCCCATGGCTTTTTAATTTGTTGAAAACATGGACAATAAAAATAAAACAAAAAAACTTCTGTTATTGGACACAACTCAGTTATTCAAATATATTATATTCTAAAATTTTTGGATGTATTTAAAGTTTTTCTATTTATCCATTATTTCACAGTGAAAACACATATTTATTTATTTATTTATTTATTTATTTATTTATTTATTTATTTATTCATTTATTTATTTATTTATTTATTTATTTATTTATTTATTTATTTATTTATTTATTTATTCCTGTTTAAGGTCACCTTTGTACAGCTCAGTATGTTTAATTATAATCGGTGAAAGCACGTTAACATTATAAAGAAAATACAACTGCTGTTAGCAAACTTTCAGCCAACAGACCTCCAGGTTTAACCATGAAGTGTATTGGCTAAAACTTTACTAGTCCTTCTTATGTGGTGTCATTGCAATTGCTACTTAACGTTCAGTCGGAAACTCCAGTCTGTGATTTTTTTAGAAGTGATCCACTCACATTTTGTGATGTGTTGTCTATGGAGAGTAGTTTAATTACTGCGACACCCATAGAGTGGATTTCCTGTCAGGTAATTACTTTAGTTTTCCAACAAAGCATGGTCAACACAATTAAAGCTTCAGCTAAAGGACCATCAGTTTAAAAATGACTTTTAACACAACAAACAAAAAACTTAAAGGCCTTGCTATAAATACTTCTAATTTAAAAAGTATTCTAGTATTCAAAAATGTACTGATGAATACATTGTAATGTATTTGTATTCGTATTCAAATACATTTGAAAATTTGTGTATTTGTATTCGTATTCGTATTCATGAAATTTCAAAGTATTCGTATTCGAATACATTTACAAAGTATTTGCCCCAAGCCTGATCATTTTTTTAGGCCACGAACCACTAGGTGCAACCTGGTGCTGGTGGTGGGCCAAGAGCTCAGAACTTAGGACATGTACTTTTTCTTCTGTGATATTCTCGTGCGAACCTTTCCCAGAAATCCATTCGATTTCCCTGAAAATCACCCCCAAGTTTCCAGAAAGGTTTTTCTAAGGTTGACGTTTCTGAGTAACAGTAACTGCATCTATATATAAAATAGTAATAAATACAATTTTATTTATCCAATGAATTTTAATTTGACAGTTACAATGACCAGGAACGTAGTAAGTATTTTGGTCTGGGGTGGGGTGAGGGTGGGGGCGAGGGCGAGGGCATATTCAGAGAGGAGGGGAAGTTTGTTAAATATGATAAGACTGTGAAATTCAGGAATTCGATTCGATTCGAAATCGTTTCGATGTTTCGATTCAATTCGATTCGAGTGGACACAGAAACTTTCTAATTATCGAGATGTTTTGAAAATCCTACCAAGTCCTACCAAGTGTCTCCACCTGTACAGAAGACCTGTAGATTAAAGAAGAGCTAAAGGACGTTCCACTTCCATGACTACATTGCTTCGGTCCAAGGGTATTTTGGTTTTCTGATTCACTTTCCAAAAAGAAGTCGTTGAACAAAACAAGACTTTAGCGAAGACTGGCGATATTTACGATTGTAGGAGGGTTCAGTTTTAACAATTTGATGAGTCGTCAGATTAGATTTTAGATTCGATTCGATTCAAAATCCTTTGCCCAATTTGATTCGGGATATCTGATATTCACAGTACCCTAAAACATGAAGTCATATATGTGCATCTCCTTTCTGCCTTTTCTCAATAATAAAACAGAGCACGAGGGTGGAGTACGGGGGACTGGAACCAACTACCCGAGTTGGGGCTGTTGGATAAAAAACTCCACCAAGGGCAACTGATGCCTCTCCCCCGAACTCTGTCCGAGTTGTGTTCTGTATTTAACCATGATGATGAACTCTTTCAACACTGGTGGTATCTTCCATACCAGTTAAATGGCAAAAATTGGAAGAGTCCATATCCATTATTTAGGGGTAGCGCAATTAATATTTTCATCGTGCAGCCTGAAGCCTGCACGTTGACAATATTAATTGCTCTACCACATATTTTCACTTAGTAGCCACCCTACTTAATGAAATTATGACGTATCGTATTCCTGGTCCGGAAAAGCGGCCTCTCGTTTTGAAAGAGTTAAATAGAATAAAGTGAATAGAGCTGATGTTTTTAGATCCAATTATTATACAGACCAGATAAGGGGTGTATAACATTATCAAAGTGGCGTCTTTGACCTTGACCATGACGATATGACCTTGGATCAAATTTCAACATGTTTGTTGATAAGATAATTTTTTCAATGCACATTCATTAATTCAATATTCTTTCTGATGACAGTAAAATCGTGGTACTTTATTTTGGACAGTTTTTTCACCTGTATGTCCATTTTCTTCAAAAATAAATAAAGGATATCCTGGGATATCTGGTGTTTTTGAGTGGATACCGAAAATTACTTCATGAGTGACCGTGACAAATATTTATTTTTTGCGAGCACTTGCGCTAGCGAAAATAATCATTTGTCTCGGTCACAAATGAGATAATTTTCGGTATCCACTCAAAAACACTAGATTTTCTTTTTATTATATGCTTTTTAGAAGAATTTGATAATTCCACTCGTTTCAACCATGATATTTGAAAGGAAACAGCGCATTGAATCATTGATACGCGGAAGTATTTGATCAATACTCGGAACAGATAGCATCTTGCAATCTGATTCAGCTGGCGGGCTTCTAGTCCAAACATGGCCTGAAAGTCTGTAATACAAGTTTTTGGTTTGGTACGTCCTTTGAAAGGACGTACCAAACCAAACACTTATATTACGGACTTTCAGGCCATGTTGGGACTAGCGAGTTTCATGCATCACTACAAGGTGAATGCGTGTTGAGTTATTGCTTGAAATTATCGGTATCCACTCAAAAACTCAAGATTTACATTTCATTATACGTTTTTAGAACAAATTGATCATTTCCAGTGATAATTTGACTCGTATTCACCTTGGAAGTGATGCTTTGAAGCCGCCATTTTGACTGATACCGTGATATTGAAAATTTCTATATCTTCACAGTGGGAGATACGATTTATATCTTTCCACAATTTCTTCGATAATCTATCGTTTAGCATTTTATAAAATACTTTATCTCTTCAGGTTTTTTTCATCAACTCATTAAGTTTAGTGATAATTCTTCTTATTTTATGACAATTTCAAGCAATTAACCCATAAAGTTCAGTGACAAGTCTACTTATATGGGTTGTATTTTCTAATGTTGGATCTCTAACTTTATACATCTTGGTTTTGGAACACTGAATATCAGTCTTATCCTCTTGATAGTCTAAAACGCAATGTTTGAGAAAGGTTGAGAATCGACAGCCTTTTATACTCTCCCACCATCTTTTTTACTCTTTTGTGTTAAGAAATACTTTCCCACCTTCCGTTTTGTGTTTAAAATCCACCTTTACTTGCACAAAACGTTTTTGCACCCACAACTTATTGATACTGATAAAAGTTTACTTGAACCACCAAAGTCTTTGTTAAATAACTATGCACTTGTAAATAGAAATTGTATTGAATATGTTTACAACAATAAACATTTATGATAACAAAAATAATTTGGGACAGAAACCTTATATGTCACGAAAGTTTTTCAGTACAATTTATTTTTTTCTGAAAGCTTATGGTGTTCATATCATTGATTCATTGGGCAGAAGAAAAAAGTTAGTCTCACTTCAAACATTGGTTAGCGTACTGCTATAAGATGTTGTATTGAGATAATCAGATTTTTATAGTTACTCGCACAAGAACAATACATACACGCATGGAATCAATGGGTATAAAAAATTAATTTTACAGAAACGTTATTTTCCTACCTTGAACACTGAACTGGCAAGGTGTCTCCACAACTAGATCCTAGACATCCTCTTAACTTATCAGAACGTGAAAAGATTTTCGAGCTTTAGTATGACTACGAATCCTATTTTACAATCCAAGAAGAAAGGATTGGCTAAAGCTTCTTTTGTCTGTGTGGGAGATAGTAAAGTAAATGTTTTGTATACAGACAAGGTTTAATATACTGGGACGATAAAGATTATGTCAAGTTCTTTCCCAATATTCCCAATTGTTCTCACATCAAACTTATTAGAAATTGTAAATTTTACAAACAAACAACAATGCAAACACCTCCTTGATAAAAGAGCATTATTATGCCTCACGGTTGTAACATCAGCCGTGATTGGTTAACTTGACACCTTCTAAAAGTCATAGTACTGGAGTTTTGGGGCAAAACACAGGTACTATCGGAACGTTCTTCCCTGGAGACAAGAGAACAAATAAAATGTAAGCTCTACTTCCATAGATCGGAGTCGATAACGCACGCTCTGAGTGGAATTTCTCAACACCAAACGCTGGCGCCGTGTCCGTTTAACGTTTTTCCTCAGCGATAGACACAAACTTACCAGCAAATATGTCATCTTCAGTGGGTGTGTTTTCAATTTTAACTGCAAACAATGAATTCAAAAGAATCAGAAATATTAAAAACTCACGTGTTGTTCACCACTTCAGTGAATCCTGAATATGAGTTATGACTTCAGTCAATTATATTTCCACAAGTTTAGTACTCCTCGACCTCAATGATCCTCCGCCTCAAGTTCAAAATAAATTGTTTCACTCTACTTAATTCTAACAACTGTCGTCGCCCAAGAAACATGAATTTATATTCCATTAATTTATACCACTTATCACACAAGCATTAATAATGAATTATAACATGAACAGAACGATGCAGTTGTAAACACTGGCATTTTGGTGATATAGAAACTCCAAAAGCGACGGCACTTGTGACAAGTCATTTTCGAATTTGTTGATCTGGAAACTCCTAAAGAGACGTCATTCGTTCGAAATGACGTCATGTTTTTGTATTCGACTTCATTGTTATTACAAGATTGATGGCATGATGCAGTTAACGCTTAACAATGAAAGCTATTTTTTGTTAGGCATAATAAAATAATTAGAACGTTTCTTTTCATGTTCTATCGGTCGATAGTACCTGAGTTTGTGTGATTTCTGAAATAAAACCTTCAGCAGCTTCGCTGCTTCAGGTTTTATTTCAGAAATCGCAAAAACTCAGGTACTATCGACCGATAGAACATGAAAAGAAACGTTCTAATATTATATTAGTGAGGGATAATGGATATACTTTACTTTTAGCAGTGAAAAAACATGACGAAACTCTAAATGATATTCCAGATTCTAATTCTTTATTTTCACTCTTGATATTAAATGTTGTAAGTATATCATTTAGTGCTAAGACTGCAATTGCAATTAAATTCAAAAAATAAGTTAGACAAAATGTTCACTGGTAATTCGAGAATACATTCCTTTGAAAGTGTAAGTGTAACCATTAAAAGGATTACCTACTGAAAGAAATGAAGAAGTAATGGAAGTAGAACATGCATAAGTCAAAGTGTTCAAAAAACTTTCACACGTTATAAAAATTATAGAATCAAGTAAATGCTTTTGTTTGTTCATTTCCTCCATAGATTGTGTTAGAGAAAGATGGTCCGAAACAAGAAACAAAACATGCCTTTTGTGACAAAATATGATGGTATGCTATTGGCATTGAGTCAAACTCTTCCAGTATTTCGAAAAACAAATAATGAAAAATGCACCAAAGGAATTAATTAAATGTTTGTCAGAATGTTGTCATAATCTTTTAAAAGGTAATGTACATCTCACACTCTGAAACAACAATTGCATCCGATGCATGAACAACTAAGAACACTTGCTAGTAAATCAACATCACTTGAGAAGAAAAAAGAAATTTTCAATCAAAAAGGTGTTTTTGCCATTGTCCCAGTTGTTGGACTTGCAACCAATCTTGGAAATAGATTAGCGAGTACAATTTGAGGGAAATGGCTGTTGTACTGTGTCATATGTTAGAAAATATTTAACGTTTTAGAAATGAAAAAGCTCAACATCCTAGATTGTTACCTAATCCACGAGATACATATATAATACAACTTCAGAATGATTTGTGATCAGTGTCAGACGACTCAGAGTTATCAGAAAGTGAGAAAGAACTTGAGTATGGTGAAACTTTGAAAAGATATCAAATGTCACATAAGAGGGTATTACAGCCAACATTGATTATACCAGAATCAGAAAAAAAATTTATCTTTACGAGATTATTTTACAGAAGGTTTGCCTGTTACTATGAGACGTTAATAAGCAACTTTATTCTTATCTGCTTTATCAGCCCACACCCAAACATGATCTGGGGTGATCAGGCGATATTGATTTGTGATAGAGAAGTTGTACAATGTTCAATTATTATTGATTTAGTCAATGATATTCTTAAACACCGAGAAGGTTTTAAACTGAGAGGTTATGGAATTTTCAGTCATGCTTTAAAAGATATAAATATCCCTCAAGATTTTGTGGGAAATCGTGAGCGATGGCTATGGATACATAGGCCACACACGTATAAACCAAGCTGTAAATATCAGAGTTCTCCAGAAGATATTAGGTCAGAATCTCTTTACAAACAACCACAACACGTAAAACACATAGAAGTAAGAAAATACACTTGAGTGAAGAAACACTAAAGTCATTTCTAAAACGTAAATTAACTAGTCGTAAATTTCCTGATAAATGGGAGGTCTTTTGAATGATTGATTAACTGAAATTTATTACATTTAAAACATCCTGTTTGTTACGGTGGTGTACATCAATTGTACATATCAACACATCGAAAAGATAAATCCATTACACTTGATCAAGTAAAAGATTGGTGGGAGGGAGAAAGAATGTATACTTTACATAAACCTATTTGGAGAAAAATGGTTAGACATAAAACTATAGTAGGCGGTATTCATCATCATTGGTAAATTTATTTAGTAGATCTGCAAAGTTTACAATCTTATAATGACCAATTTCGTTATTTAATTTGTGTCATTTATGTATATTCCAAAGAATGTGTGAGTTTTACCTATCCGAAATAAAACAGGAGACACATTAACAAACTCTTTTCAGACCATTCTGAAAGCTTCTGGACGTGAACCATTATAATTACAATCCAATAAATGTTCTGAATTTAAAAACGAGGATGTACAGAAATTTTTGGAGAGAGGGAGAAAATATTTATTTTTATGACAGAAAGTTCTGAAAGAAATAAGCATTGTGGCTGATTGTGGGAAAAATAATTTCCATGCCAATGAGTTTTCAGAAAACTAAGTTGTGTCTGTAAACTTTTGTGACAGAACAGTTTTACTAGCACAACTTATTTTTTATGAAAACTTGTTTGCTGTGCAAGAACAAAAACATTTTATAGAGTGCATGTTTTGTTGGTAAAACTTTTGTGTCACAAATGTTTTCCATCGCAACTTATTTTTCTGAAAACCCATTTGTGCTGCAAATAAATAATGTTTTTATGACAGAAGAAAATAATTTGGTGCATTGCAATCTTACTTGTAGTACAAATAAGGTTGTGCTGATGTAAAAAACTTAGCTCGGTACCTTTACTTTACTTTATTCTGCCTTTACCAAAGAGAGGTGTTACAGATGTTCATAAAGAAACAATTTAATAATACGTGTATTTACAAATATTGCCACAAAGGGGCAAGAGGTCCGCTGCGACTTGCCAATCTCCCAATGTCCCAACAACATTATATCACCATCATCATCATTATCCCCATCATCATCATCCATCGTCATCACCATCACCATCGTCGACGTCATCGTCGCCATAGTCCATGTCGTTGTCGTCATTACCAATGTTGCCATCGTCACTATCATCGTCATCGTCGTTAATCACGTTCGTCGTCATCATCACATCACATCACATCACTGGCTTCATCGTGATCATACAGGCTTAGTTTGGATTGAGTTCCATGGGTCACCGTAATTATGATATTTAACCACAATCATGATAACGGCCGTGATAAGATTATCACAGTCACTATCATCATCCTGGTCATTACCTTAGAGATTTCAATCTTTGAAAGCCCTTCTTAAGGAACACACACAAACGCTTCTGTACCTGGGTATTATCTTAGCTTAGCAGCCCATATAATTTTCTATGTGAGGGGTAATGCCAGTAATACTCGGGGATGTATTTTTCGCGTAAATCTTTTACGAGCTTACATTCCACAATGAAATGATACTCATCACCTATTTTTGAACATACCGAACAGAGGCCACTATTGTTATACTCATTATATTTCTGCCATTTACTAGTTTCGTTTGGTAGTCTGTGGTTAGCGGTTCTAATTTTCAGGAGATACTCGGACAAGGACGGGTGCAAATTTATTAGATACCTGCTAAGGTTTGGAAATTCTTTGATATGGCAATAAAATTCACCTCTTGTAGATATGGAGACACTTTCTTGCCATTTTTGGAAGAACTGGTCGATTAAGGTGCGTTTAATTTGCTTCATGTTGGCTCTAGAGAGGGGTTCCTGATTAATCCAATAGCTATTTTGACCTGCTTCTTGTAAAATGTTTCTGACAGTGTTTAGCCATTTTAACTTACCATTGAATATACCGTCTGAGGCGTCCAGTTGTACAATCAGCATATACAGCTCTTTCGCAATTAAAGAGCCCCCGGGACTTAACATTTTTGACCAATACCCCAACATTCTCATTTTTAGCGCTATGTTGATTGGAAAACGCCCAAGCTCCCCATGAACCATGTAACTGGGAGTACTGCTTTTCATCGATAATATCATTCTACAGAATTTTAAGTGCACCGATTCAAGGCAGTTTATTTTTTCTGTACCCCACACTTCACATCCATACAGCATTATTGGTTGAATTGTGAAATCAAACAGTTGCAATGTTAAATCAATAGGTAAATTTAACTTTCTCACTTTGCTAGAAAGCCCATACATGGCCTTTGTTGTGGTCCTAACTAGTTTCTTTATATGTTGACAGAACCTGCCGTTACGGAAAAAAAGGACACCCAGATAGGTAAATTCAGTTACAACTTCCAATTGTTTATTGTTCAAGAGAAAAACAGGTTGACGGTTGGTTTTCCCCCTGCTAAATATCATAACCTTTGTTTTTGTGGTATTTACTGTGAGTTCCCATGCATCTGTATAATCAGAGAAGGCATCAAGGGCTCGTTGCATACCTTCTTCAGTATCTTCTAATATGAGGGTGTCGTCGGCATATAGAATGCATAACAATTTTAGATGTTGCCCTAATCTATCATAGAAAATCTCATCCAGGTATGACATTCCTTCAACAACACAGTCATGCAGGAAGTCTTCTAAGTCATTTAAAAACAAGGAAAATAGAAATGGGGATAGATTCTCTCCTTGCCGAACACCACAGTTACAAAAGAAAAAATCTGACCGTTCCCCATCTTGCACTACACACGATTTTATTGTACTATACATTCCCCTGATAAGTTTAAATATTTTCCCATTAATGTCTGCCTTTAACATTTTCAGCCATAGCCCTTCTCTCCAAACTGTATCAAAGGCTTTTTGAAAATCAACAAAGGTGCAGTACAGCTTACGTCCACTTGATAGGTAGATTTCTGTTAGGTTACTCAGAACAAAAATATTATCTGCTGTCGAGTACCCCTTTCGAAACCCTGCCTGGTTATCTTTAATCAGTGATATCTGTTCTGAGAAATTTACAAGTCTATTATTGAGGATCGCTGTGAACACTTTACCGAGGCAGCTTAGTAAGGTGACTCCCCTATATGAGTCTGGGCTTTTTATGTCACCTTTATTTTTATAAAGTGGCTTAATTATTCCTATCGCCCACTCATCGGGATAATGGCCTGAATCTAACACAAGGTTAAAGAGTAATTTATAAGTGGGCAACATTTTGTCTATTGTGTTCTTAATGTATTCATCACACAATGCATCAATGCCCGGGGCCTTTTGATTCTTCAGATTCCTAACGACACCTGAGATTTCTTCCTCGCTTATTGGCTCATTGAGTTCGCTAACAAAGTTCTCCTCATATAGCTCCCCGATCTGTGAATTCAAATTTGAATGGCTAGTTTCAATATTTAAGTTTTTAAAATGTTCAAAGAAGGCTTTCAGCTCAACTACGTTGTCCTGCCTCTTCCGATGGTCCCCGTTAAGCCGTTTCATTTTATCCCAAAAACCTTTTGTGGATTTACTACAAAGAGATCTCAGAGTGCGATTGTTTTCATCACTCCATTGTCGTCTTTTTCTATCCAGTAAGATTTTATAATCTTTTCTGATGGTACCTAAACTCTTTTTATTACATATACTAGGGCAATTTCGAAGTATGTTTTTCTTTCGGTTCAATAACCGTCGTTTTTTTCGGCATTCGTTATCAAACCAGGGTTTATGCTTTGAATTTTCGGATTTTATTCTAGACTGTTTTTTAAAGCCAAATGTCTGTTCGGCAGATTGTGTAATTACAGCTGTTACTTCTCTACATATAGAATCAACTTCAGTGTGGGAGACATTTAGGGGGTTAAGGGAAGCTATATCCTCCTGAATCCTCCCAATGTTAGCCACACTTAAGTTATTGGTAAAGTCATGTGCTCTATCATCAACCCATCGTCTAATCTGTTTAATGCCCATCTGGGGTTCAACTTTGCTATTTAACCCTCGCTGGTGGCACCTACGTACAAAAGGAATATCAAGATCAATGTTTATTCCACAGTGAACGTCCGAGTAGAGAGGTGAAAACTCTAAAATATCAAAGTCGCAGATTTTACGCAGTACATTTAGATTTCCAATAGCATAATCAACCACGCTAGCGTCACGACAAGTAAGCTTTCCTATCGACCTATCTTTACCACAACGCCCATTCAGAATAATAGATTATTATTTCGACAGAAATCAATCAGTTTATATCCATAACCATTTGGTCTCCCTTTGTCCAACGAACAACGATTCATGCAATAATTCGTATTTTCCATATCTGGAGTTTCAAGTATATAACTCCCCAATGCTTCTAGAGAATCACCGGGTACCTGGTGCTGCTTCTAGAGAATCACCGGGTACCTGGTGCTGCGCTTACCCAAAACCAAGTTACAGCTAAAGTCCCCATCTCTTTTCAATTACATCTAACTTCTGTACCCACAAAGTATTTAATTTTTGCCAAATCATGTCGGACCCGTGAGATTTTTCAAAAAACCTCTTGACTTAAAAAAAGTCTTGATTTTAAGACTTAAGTTCAAAACTTCCTACCATGTGTATTAAGAGTTTCTCTTTTACAATATTAGTTGGGACTGAAAAAGACTGTTGTATAATATGTTTCTCTATAAGCTTTCCCAACATAATTATTCCATTCTCCTCACACCCTCTGTTTACATCGTCTTTAGTAACAATGGCTTGTTCTGCTCCTCCCAATCTTGTTTATACACATGCCTTGTACTAATTACATGTAATTGTACCATATTTTGGGGGAGAAACGTCCAAATTGGTTCTCTCTACTTGTTCGTTGAACACCCTTTCTATCAAAGAAGTAAAATTATGTTTAAAAAAATCTGCGAATACTCTTCAGCGAGTAATTACATAATTACGTGTCTCTCGCGGTATTTCCAAAGCAACAAATGGGGTGGCATAAATTGAATGAATCAATATAACTTGAAATGCAGTTATATTGTTTCCAACTGGATTATTTCTATTCATCTGAATCTGAAGGGGAACTGAAAACGGAGTCTTTGTGTACAGCTTAACTAATTGGGGTAGATGTTCTTGAAAACGCTGAAGAATAACCGAAACAGTCTTGTTTCATAGACAAAGTATTATGGAGAATTTTCATTTCCCAAAACAGGCATGGACTACCCAAAACCAAAGCGAGAACAAACTTTCTGATGCAACTATGAAGGTCAATAACTTTCTGAAAACAGTGCATTTGGATATAAAACTTCTGAAATTTGTATTTAAGAGTCTTGGATTGTATTATGAATCCAAACAGGATGGTCGTCTTTGTCTTCGTAATTTACACAAAGTATATTGTCTAATTCTACTGATCACCGACTGGTTAAATGTGTTGAGATATTTTTTTATTCTGCGGGAGATTGGTTTACATTTGGTGTCAAGGTTTATATTGTATTTATTTATTGTGTTGATACGTACTATTTTTTGTACACTTTGCCCCGACACCTTGACAAATTCATTGGAGTGATACAGATGTTTGAAGTTCAACAATATAAATATCACATCAGACACAGTATTATATGGTTTTTAACTACTGTGTTTGCGAATTTAACTGCCGGTTATATGGTATATATGATGTATCTGCGTGACAAAATAGACCCAGAAACAAAATATAGACTAGCACCGTTTGATCCTAACACTGTTAATATAAAGCTATTCTCAATTCCATGCGCCATTCTTGTGGTGGTCCATTTTAACCACTGTGTAATAACGTGGAACAGTTTTTCGCTTCTGTGTTTAATTACTGCATCGGAATTCAATGGCATTGACAATAATCTAAAATTATACAAAGAGGTTTCTACAATGGGTGAAATACGAGGAAGACATCGTATCGCATGCCAAGCTGTTGATGTTATAAATGATATATTTACCTATGTGATAACCATTATGATATGCTTTTTCTTTAGTGTCGATTTGTTTGTTCCTTTTCCTAACTATAAGAGCTCCAGAGCTAATAGGGAACATATATGTAATTGTGTTTAGCTTGGTTTCGCTCTTAGTTGTATTCCTCTGCGGATCAATCTTGAAAACGAAGGTAAGAATGATATGGGTTAAAAATTGACGTAACATGACCAGACAGCGACACTGACAAAACATTCTTGAATAGATAAATGTATCATTTCACATAAAAAGTATAGCTGATCACTTTTATCACAGCAGACTGCTTTTCTTCGAGTCTGGGTGTAATCACCGCATCGGAATTCAAAGACATTGACAATAATCTGAAACTAAGCAAACCTATTTCCGCGGGTATGTAAAAACCCTTTGCATATTCCCAGTTCCTTATTCGACTTCCATTATCAACCGATAATGAATGTCGAATAAAGTCCTGGGAATAAGTAACGGTAACTGTAATTTCCGCTGCATTGCTGATTATCGTTGCAAATTTCTAAGGCTAATTCGGCCCACATATTTACAACCAGTGAGACACTTTTATGAATACGCAGAGAGCTTTAAAAGTGATAACTATTGCCTAGCAAGACCATGTTTTTTGGTTCTTTTTTTTTGCGAGGTGACGTAAATTTTATGCCAAGCACGACTGTCCTTTCCCCTGACCTAAGATTTCCTGCCTCTGTAGCAATGTTGCGAGATGTCTGCTGCTAAAATTGTGTCGTAATAAGTTCGTTTTAAGCTTATTTGTTTCACAAGGATTGGCGAACAAGTTATGCCACTTATATATTAACGCCTCTCCTTGGATCAATGTCGCAGGTGTGTGGGATGACATTCATATCGGCAACCTTGTGGCCTTGCTCTTCTTGAATACTACGAAGGGGTCTTTAGCCTGCACGTAATGTGTCTCTGTCCGCACAGGGGACAGCCATTTTACGTCCCCATTCTATAGGACGGTATGCTATGATAGCATCAACACCACAATTGATGCTGACACGGAGTGTACGGATACCTCGAGAACTTTCTCCGACCGAGGATCGATTCCGGGACCTCAAGCATGAGAGACCAGCGTACTTACCCACCACCCTCTGGTAATACGTGTTGGTTCTTACTCTCAATATGACGCTGATGAACATTTGTTTCCTTATTGTTAAAAAATCCAATGTTCAGTTCCTTACCATTGAAAATATACATACAGTAACAAATGCCATGCATTAACTCTTTACCTAACATGAAAAGCAGACGACACATGCAAAAAAAAATCTTGAATGACTATTGTTTTCATTTTTTGTCTCAAAAACATAGGTTATGACCCCTCATTGAAACGAGCTCGATGAGCTCGTTCCAAAGAGGGATCATAATCTATGTTTTTGAGACAAGAAAAATGAAAAAATAATAAAAATTAATTAGCGATTTTTGTGAATAGCACTGGCCGGTTTTTGCCGTTACGTTGGGTAAAGTGTTAACAGGGAAAATTAGGTATTTGGGATTGCAGTTGTAGATATCCACTGATGACTTCAGTGCAACCTCAGTAGGATAAATCGCAATATGAATGGAGAGTGAAAGTGACAGCTTTACGAGCGTCGAAGCGAAAGTAGGTGATTTAAGCATATCATCTCTGTCAAACTATCTTCATTTGAATGATATTTCCCGCTGAATAAAATATACGAAAAGGAATTAATTACTCTCATGTATATTAGGGGTCGTCTCACTTACCTGGTTGCTATTGTTTCGGTAAAATGTGTGAAAATTAGGTAGATCAAAGGGAGGCGGATTATAGTCAGTATCTTGTAAGTTTGTTCGATTTAATCTCACTTTGCCAGCACACCTAATTCACACCTTCAGTATAGTCAGTACCAGTAATTAGTGTTGACTAGTCACAGTTTATGATTCTTAGTTTACCAGCAAAGTTTGTCAAAACAAGCATGTTAGCAATGATTACTGGTCATCAATTAATGAGTAGCCAATCACTAGAGTAAACAATATGGTAAATAGTGTTCTCACTTCAAAGGTATAAACAAAACAATTTTTATAGTTAACAGTATATATACGATGGCAATTCAGAGTTTTCTATATCAAAATGGCTAATGCACAAGTGAATGTCAGGTTTATTCCCAATGCCAGAGGTGGACAAAGTTTGATTTATGATGGTTTTAAGTTCCGCATAAAAACAAGAAGACGAGACACAGTACATTGGAAATGCTGTAAAGCTGGATGCCCAGCTACTGTCAATACAAAGCACAATTTAATAACTACTTTCGGAATCCAACACAACCATCAGCCTGATAATGTGAAAATTGTTGTGGACACTTTTTTATGTGAAATAAGAGAAAAAATCAAGCATGACCATAGAACTATCCCAGCCATTTACAAAGAAGAATTGAACTGTTTACGAGCAAATGATGTTCCTGAAATAGTTAAGTGTGTTCCAACCTTGTATTCAGTACATTCAAGTTTATACAGGGCTCGATCTAAAACTCTTCTAAAACTCTTCCACAAGTGCCAAAAGTCAGACAACAGATCGATCTGCCAACTACTTATAAAGAGACAATCACGGGACAGAACTTTTTACTACACGCCGCACCCGGGAATTCATTTTTAGTGTTTGCTACGGATGAAAATATTCGAATGCTTGCTTCGGAGGATACTTACTACTGTGATGGAACTTTCAGTATGTGCCCAACACTCTTTTATCAAATTTATACCATTTATTCGTTTGTGGAGGGAAAAATGTTCCCCCTTGTGTATGGCCTATTGCCAAATAAAAAACAGACAACTTATCAACAGTTTTTTGAGATAGTGAAAGAGAAAGCACAGCACTTAAACAGTGAATTGTCACCATCTACTATCATGACTGACTTCGAGACAGCAGCACAAAATGCAGCCAGAAATGTGTTTCAGACCAACATTAAAGGCTGCATGTTTCATTATCGACAGGCAATTTGGAAAAATGCACAACGGTTTGGTCTTCAAGTGGTGTTTAACAATGACCAAAGTGTAAAAATGTTCGTGAAACGGGCTTCAGCACTTCCTCTTTTGCGACCTGGTGACATATCAGACTACTGGTGGTACGCAATTGAGAATGTGGATATGGATATTCCAGGAGTCCGTAGTTTTGCGGATTATGTGACGGAACAATGGGTAGAAGGTGGTGACAGTTTAATGTGGAACCATTTTGAAACGACAGGTCCAAGGACCACAAATCATGTTGAAGGATGGCACAACAAGCTATCCAAACTTGGAGCTTGTCATCCAAACATTTATAAATTCATAAACTTAATCAAAGACGAACAAGGCTTCAACGAAGCCACTATTCTACAGCTTCAGAATGGTGGTAGCTTAAGGCCACGCAAAAAGAAATATCGACGCATTGACCATATGTTGGACAATGAAAAAAGGCAGCTGTTGGATGGTAGCAAAACATTATATGAATATGGCAACTCTGTAGCACACCTTGTTGGGTTGTGAAAAATTGTGACTTTTTCAAACTATTAAATTTATTTTCTGTGTGGATGTACAATTATTTTCAATGGATGTAAAATGTCGTATCTATATTCTGACTTGGTATATGTATATGTAATGTTTAAGATAACACTATAAAACAATCAATGATTAAAGAATGTTTGCACAGTTTCAATGTTGGTTGGTATTCTGTTTCTCAAATTCACACCAATTTATAGAACAGACTATACTATTTATCCCTATTGTTTAACCTGTTATCACCTTTTTAGGAAAACAATACCTGCTGGCAAAGTGAGAACCCCCCGTTTGTTCGCTTAACTCAATTCGTGTTCATTACCAACAACCAAGGTTATGTAAAATAAATTCTTATAATTTTTTCATTTTATGCTTTGTCTGTAATTGATAAAGGTTTTGTAATATCAGTGTATATTTTACCATTTGATCGTTCACATCCACCCAATTGTAAAGTAAATGAAATCCGTATCTGTAGTGTCAATTCACAATAGTGGGTACTACAATGGTGTACTATTATCATATGCTGCACAATGAAAAACATGCAGGAGTTATCTTTGTATTAAATATTTTCTTTGAAGTTTCAAAGTGGTAAGTTGTTTTTCCTACTGAATTTCTCCTTTGAACTTTCTAAGCGGTAATTACACATGTTGATCCACAGAAAAAGTCACGCAACATTAACATAGTCACACATTTATACAATGAAAAAACCTCTGCTCCACTCACTTCGTTCAATCTTCGCTTGTTAACTATACTATGGCAACTGCCGGGCTCAGCTGTTGTAAAGATATCGTGACAAGGATCCTACACCCCCTGCCTATCAGTATAACAATACAATATGTATCACACGGGATTCTACCCCCCCCCCCGCACTTTGATTGTTACTATTATCCAATCTGATGACTTGAATTCATACCTTGAAGATAAAACTGCGTTATAAACATGGGTGAAAGTGCGCCGATAACCTGCATAGTTTTTCCGATGTGTGCTTAAAGTATATGGGTTAAAGTGCGTCAATACCCCAACATATATACTACTACTCATTTTTCATTCAATGCTGAAATAGGCTGAAATTCGATGCGCAGCGGACGTATTTTCGAATGGTTGATAACTCTGGGGTTTGTTCTCTTGTGCTGCTTCATAGTTGAGGTGCCTGTTCATGGAAAGTTCCAAATAGTAATAAAACATGTGGAAACAAAATATCATCTCCAAAGGCCAAAACTTTCCATCTCTGAAATCGGTGCATGTAATGAAACACCACAAACATGAAGAAAAAAGAAACTCGGATTAAATTTCGTGCTTCATAGAAAATGGAATTATACTTCATTGCCCATTCCAGAAAGTAATTATTTGCTCGATGCAGTTTGGTCAAATGGCACCAGCAGATGGTGGTGCGGGAGGCGCAATGATAGTGGACGATTGAAGAAAAGAGGAGGTGGGGATAAACAAACCAACGATGCTTCACGACTTTTGAACATGGTATAAAGAGCATTAGCAAAATGTTAACTCATGAACTACTGGTTGCAACCTGTTGCCAGTGGTGATCCAAGACCTGAAAACTCAGTACATGTAGTTTTTCTTGTGTAATGTTCTCGTGCGAACTTTTCACTGAAATCAATGTGGTTTCCCCGAAAATCACTGTCAAGTTCTCTGAAACTATTCTCAAAGGTTAAAATGTCTGGGTTCACTTTTGGCTGTATCTATATATATAATCTAGTCTACAAACCTAAAATGGAATCTGAACGTGTACCGCTAGTGGTAATTTACCACTCTGTATTGGAAAAACTACGAGGTATCGTGTCTGATCTCCATAACATTTTTACGGAGGACACTTATCTTCACAGGGTGTTTCCGGACAAAACACTTGTAGCAATGAGACAACCCACACCACTCAAGAATCAGCTGTTTCGGAGCTCTGTAAATAATACATCAGATGTTAAAAATGATACACGGGCGTGTAACCGGGATAGACGAGGGACGTGCAGTCTTCTCAGTTATGATCCCATATGCAGGATGAATGACAGCATCTTCAACCCTGAAGGCTCCTTCAACTGCACATCGAGTGGTGTGGTATACCTCATGACTTGTTCGAAGTGTTCCGATATGTTTTACATTGGGGAAACGGAACAGCCCCTTTGCCGGAGAGTTACTGGACATCGACAGGATATTCATGCCCGCAACATTGGACTTCCAGTCGCGGTCTGCTTTAATAAACACGGGCATTCTGTGTCTGATAAAAGAATTCAGGTGTTGAGGGGTGATTTACATAACTTATCAGAACGGAGAACCGCCGAACAGAAATGTATTCATGAATTACCTGATATCGGTGGTGACATTAATAGTGACACTGAATTTATGGCATCGTGGCTTGATTGAACCCTTTCCAAACAGACGTTGTGTACGTCATGACGTCTCTGGGTATCTGTGTATTCTAACGTACTTTCTGTGAGTTGTATTGCCTTGAACCCGATGAAGGCACAAGCCGAAAACTAGTTCGACATAAATAATTCATGGGTATATTAAGGTGTTAGTAATTGTACCACTATAATTATATAGTGCTACATTTTCTTCATTTTCAAGAAAAGTCTTTATTTTCTTCTGATATATATATACCGAGTCAACAAAAAGACAGCAGAAAGGATGAAATATAATAGTTCTAATGTTGCATGTTTGTGGACAAGAAGTCGTGCAAAGAGTTTACTGACATGTTGTTGTTGTCCACCCAACCGTATACAATTTTGCTACGGATTTCAAAATAGCACGTGCTATCCGAGAATGACCGTCGATTTTTAGCTCACCGAAGGGAGATTAACTTATCACCGGCCGTCCGTCGTCTGTCGTCCGTCGTCGTCCGTCGTCGTGAACATTTTTCAAACGACTTCTCCTCTGAAACCACTGGTCCGATTTTCACGAAACTTCATGTGGATGTGTGTGTTCATTACTATATGGCAATTCATGTTTGTTCAAATGAAATGGCCATGTCCCATGGGGGCTCTGTATGGGGCATAACTCTGATAGCACCGTATGAATTATAGAAAAATTATTAAAAAATCTTCTTCTCCAGAACCAGTGGGCAGAATCTTTTGATACTTGGTATGCAGCATCTTGGTATGGGTCTGATTCAAGTTTGTTCAAATCGCCCCCCTGGATTCATATTTGGGCTCACTATAGAAGCCCAAATTCGAACTTGAAGCATTTCAGGCAAATTTCTTTAAAAATCTTCTTTTGCAACATTGTGGGGTGGATCTGATTCAAGTTTGTTCAAATCTGCCCACTGGATTCACATTTGGGCTCAGTATAGAAGCCCGAATTTGATCTTAGTGCATTTCAGGCAAATTTCTTTAAAAATCCTCTTCTCCAGATCAAGCCGCCAGAATCTTTTGATATTTGGTATGCAACATTGTGGGGTGGATCTGATTCAAGTTTGTTCCAATCGGCCCCCTGGATTCATATTTGGGCTCAGTATAGAAGCTCGAATTCGAACTTCGTGCATTTCAGGCAAATTTCTTCAAAAATCTTCTTCTCCAGATCCAGCAGGCAGAATCTTTTGATATTTGGTATGCAACATTGTGGGGTGGATCTGATTCCAGTTTGTTCAAATCGGCCCCCTGGGTTCATATTTGGGCTCAGTATAGGAGCCCAAATTTGAACTTAGTACATTTCAGGCAAATTTCTTTAAAAATCTTCTTCTCAAGATTCAGAAGGCAGAATCTTTTGACATTGGGTATGCAGCATGCTTAGGGGGGTGAGATTCAAGTTTGTTCAAGCCAAGTCCCTGGGTTCATATTTGGGCTCACTGTGATAGCCCGAATTATAACTTAGTTCAAAATGAGGAATTTTCTTTAAAAATCTTCTTCTTCAGATCCAGTAGTCAGAATGTTTTGACATTTGGTAGGCAGCATCTTTAGGGGGTGGGATTCAAGTTTGTTCAAACCATGTCCCTAGGTCCATATGGGAGCCCGAATGATAACTTAGTTCAAAATGTGGTATTTTCTTTAAAAATCTTCTTCTTCGGATCCAGCAGTCGGAATGTTTTGATAGTTGGTATGCAGCATCCTTGGGGGGGGGGGGGGGGGTGAGATTCAGGTTTGTTCAAGCCATATTCCTAGGTCCATATTTGAGCTCAGTGTGGGAGCTTGAATTTTAACTTAGTTCGAAATGAGGAATTTTCTTTAAAAATCTTCTTCTTCAGATCCAGCAGTCGGAATGTTTTGATATGTGGTGTGTAACATCCTTAGGGGGGTGAGATTCAAGTCTGTTAAAGCCAAGTCTCTGGGACCATATTTGGGCTCCCAGTGGGAGCCCGAATTATAACTTAGTCAATATGAAGAATTTTTCTTTAAAAGTCTTCTTCAGATTCAGCAGTCAGAATGTTTTGATATTTGGCATGCAGCATCCTTAGGGAGTGAGATTCAAGTTTGTTCAAGCCAAGTCCCTGGGTTCATATTTGGGCTCACTGTGGGAGCCCGAATGATAACTTATTTCAAAATGAGGAATTTTCTTTAAAAATCTTCTTCTTCAGATCCAGCAGATGAATGCTTTTGATATTTGGTATGCACCATCCTTAGGGGGGGGGGGGGGGGGGGTAAGATTCAAGTTTGTTCAAGCCATGCCCCTAGTTCCATAAAATTTGTCTCTCATGACTTCATTCCTTTGTAGTGTTAAAAAACCATGTGTAACTGAATGTGACCCCAGATACTTCTTTGAACCACTTTGTTTGAATCACTTTGCCCGGTGAGCGATTAAGGCCCCTTGGGGCCTCTTGTTTTGTGTTATGATGTGCTAGAGAGCCTGGGTTATTGAGAAAACACGCTCGTTTTTGTCATCCGACATTTTAAAAAATGCCAAGGTTAACCGAAAATCAGAGATTGCGTGCCATTGGTATGCATGGGGCTGGGAGCAGAGCATCGAACTTCTTCCCTGGCCCCACTTTCCTCAGATTTGTCGCCAATCGAGCATCTTTGGGATCAATTGAACCTTCGGGTACGACTTCATGATCGTCAGACGTTAGGCGATTTACGCAATGCTAAGGCAGGAGTGGAAAGTAATACCACAGGGTGGCATCCAGAGACTTATCAGGTCCATGCGCCGTCGATGTCTTGCCATCCAAGAGGCAAACGGTGGACACACACTCTATTCAGTGCATGTGTGAACTTTTCATTTCACCCCATGTCTGAATTGCGACGCCCTGGTCTGACGCTGGCAACAGTAAGAACATGAAATTATACAAATTCATACAGCTAGACTCGAAATATGAATTTACAATAATTTGTTTGGGATTAAAGTCGATAATACTAAAAAAATTGCTTCTCAAAGTTTATTGTACTTTCTTTTTTGACACAGTATATATCAAGTTAATACAGTGGCTACGATAATAATTTAGTGTTGAGTAAAACTTCTGAAGAAGGGGCATACAAATCAAAACAAAAATAACTAACTCGGTAACAGTAACCTGCAATAACATATTAAGTTTAACCTTAGCTCAATGAGTTCTATCAAACATGCTGAATTGGTGAAAGATTGGTTGCTTGAAATTTTAAAATGTTGACATCAGTGTGCATCAGAAGAAAATGAAGACTGTGGCTGGTGAATAAAAGACTGGCGGAGGGTGTATGTAGCACCCCCTCTCCAACTCCAAAAATATTTCGTGTCTGAGTATTTTCGTCTGTAGAGCCTTAGATACCTATTCGCTATTGCTTGTACTTTCTTAAAAGACTAAATTTGATATTGGGGCTTGAGTCACACACACGCAACGCTGTCATACGGCGATGCAGCATGACCAATTTGGAGTACATTGCACGTACTACAGGTATATTTTATTTACCCACAAATAAATTTCCAAGAAGTTATGAATGTTTTATCTATAATTCTGACTGACTAATATTTATTATTACTTGATTCGACTTCTCCGTTATTGCCTTTGTGGATACGGGGAACATGGGTGCTTATGGTATACTGTGTGTTTATATATACAATGTAATGTATCCACATATATCACATATTTTGTAAAGTGTTACAGTGTTAATATGAGAGATCCATGTTGGGGGTTTACCCCAAAAAGTATTGGAAAAATAAATGGTTGAAGTAATCCTCCAGGCTTCAATAATTCTTATTCACGTGCCATAATGGCATAACCATTTAACAAGAACACAAAAATGACGACGAGAATTGTTAAAGATCCACGAGAATAGATTCAAGTCATTTGAAAGTCAAAATGAAATATTTAAATCGCACCTGTTTTGCGGTGTGGGTCACCTAAATTCGTGCGGGGGAATTTTCTGCCCCGACGTCCATATGCATGGTCTGAACGATTTAATTGTGTATCAATATTAAATTGTTTTGCAGGAACAAAAGAAAGTCATTTACTATAATTCCTTTACACTTATTATTATGTCCACATCAGGAAAACTCGAATAGTTATAAGGAGGCAAAAGCTGGTCTGAATATATTGAACAGCTTGAACAATATTTCATTGGTAATGACATTTCTGACGAAAGTAAGAACAGATTCATATTTATAACAGTTATTGGTGGGAAGGCTTACTTTCTACTAAAGAAAACTATTGCTCCCACAAAACCAGATTAGAAGACTTTCGAAAAACTATGTATCCCTTTAAAACAACATTTAGACCCAAAATCATCTACTATAGGTGAACGATATAAGTATCATCCACGGACACAATATGAGGGTGAAGGTGTTACTAAATTTAAACAAACATAAATGAACATCAGTATCTTTTTTTCAATTTTATTCCGTGAATGTTTTGTTTTTGTTTTTCATTTGAAATTTTTTTTCAGTATATTACTATCAAATGTTCAATGTTTCTTGAGTAGTTTTGACACTTTTGGTTTATTGTTATTAGCTTTACATTTTCTTGAAGCTTTCATTGGTGGTGCCTCTTTCTTTACTTTTTCTTGAAACTTTTATTTGTGGTGCCTCTTTTTGGAAATAATGTTTGTATATAGAATATACCCATAGTAGCTTGGTGTATCAAATGTTCACCACGAGTGGTGAAGTGGTGTTAACCGCGAGCCTTTGGCGCGCGGATAACACCCTTCCATCACGAGTTGTGAACATTTGGTACACCACGCTACTTTGGATATATTTTACTTATACCATGATTGTCAGATCAATAAGAATTTAAATGTTAAATAAATCAATATTCACACGTGTGATTCTGTTTTTGTTTACATGAGCACTGGTGGACGGTACTTCGGCTGGCAGTTTTATCGCCGAAACGAAATAGAAAACGAAACGCGCAAATTACGGGTCCTTTTTTGTTTTAATAACATAATAACATACTAGTTATGGGTGCTTTATTAACATGAGACAACAAATGTTTGTTAATTTTTTGTATCTTATGGGTTAAACTTATTCAAAAAAGTAATAAATAATTGCCGGTTTCATTTCACTCTTCACGAGGCGACGAGTGATAAATTTAGACAAGTGTGCATTCAAGGCGAGGCCACCAAATGTCAACTTGGATGTAGTCCCACAGCAGGTATAAATTTTAAATACTGAAATCCCATTGCTGGCGTGTTCATCACGTTTGGTGTATAAAGCTAAACATTTATGTCATAGCCTTTTTATATATAGCAGAATTGGTAATCATGGTACAAAATACAGCACCCGCTTTCAGTTTGGTTGGTATCGCCATATTATATATAAAACTATTTGTAGACTCATCGAACTCTTGTAACACATTATGAATAGTCTGTTTAGATGGAATATTGTATTTCGCATACATAAACCATATTTAGACATGGTTTATCAAAGAGTGTATTTCCAAAATATCAAAAGCGTCGACCTGATCTCGGGCTCTCAAACTACCATTCTAATTTTGTAAGGAATCTAACGCCGTTAGATCTAAAAAAAAGTTAAAAAACTGTTTCCCAGACCACCACCCCCACCCCCACCCCCACCCCCCTGGTCATTTTGGCTACCGCATGCTCTCTTTTTTATTACCAATGCAAACTTAAAAAAAAATGAAATGGTTTATAGCTGATATATTACCCAAGTTAATAAAACTGATCATACTGTCCCTCGAGTGCAGCAAGGCCTCGCAAATGTTTTTGCATTGCAAAACCTTGTTGCACTCAAGGGACGAAATACACCACCACCCATGCTATTCTGTAGATTGTAAGGCCTAAAAAATAAATCAAAATAAAAACATGAACTTATGGTGGAAAAGAAATAATTACAAAAATAAAAAAACATCGGCGATGGACTATTTAAGGACTAAACTAGCTCCATGCCATAACAGCATCGAATTCCTTACAGAATTAGACTGGTGACCCGAGAGCTTGCCAACAGTCTTTGCAGCCCCCTTGACTATTGGTTGTGGACCGTGTTGTTTGCAAATCGATCACTATTTTTTAGGCACAATGTTTGCTTACCGGCTTGAAAGGGTTAGCCTTCTGCATACTGATATAAAAATTTCAAGAATCAATTTTCCCATAATACAGCTTGGAATTTGAACAATGCAATGCTCTTTTACTGGGCTTTGTAGCCCGCTTTCTTCTGAGACAATCCAATAATAATAACACTTTGACCGGCCGTAGTAGAATAGCTGAATGTTCAAGGCATTGTTAAGATAAAATCGGATGGAATAGTTCAGCCCATCAGAAAAGCGATCCATAACAGCGTTAAATTCCTTACTAAATTTGATCTATTGCTTGAGAGAATATCCTGTTCTACGTATGCGAAATACATATGTTTGATCGTGAAGTTGTTTGCATGAAAACATAAATACTTTCAGCTATCAACCACGAAATCATATCTGTGCACTATATCATTCACCCAAACAACAGTCTAAATCTTACTCTAAGATGGGTTCATACTCACTCGATCCAGTTGATTCAGATTAAGTTTTAACCCGATTGATTTATGTAATGTCATCTACGAATAGTGTTCTGACAATGATAAGGTATTCACGCAGCTTTCGCCTTTATTTCCAAAGGAACAACTCGAGTGGTACAACATGACTGGATCAATAAAAACTAGAAACAGTTACATAACATTGTTTTCAAATGGATTATTCTTATTTAATTCAATCTACCCGTTTTGTAAACACATAACGATAGACTCGCGAAGAGCGCCAAAGAGGAACTGCCTCATGTTCAGCTGAAATACTGGGGTGCATTTGTTTGAAAACGTCGCAGAATAAATTAAAATCATTTTTCATAGACAAGGTAGCATGGAGAAACTTCATTCGCCAAAACAGGCATGGGCCTCTCAAATGGAAAAAGAGAACAAATCGACAAACCCAACTGTAAAGATTAATGATTTTCTGAAGACAGTGTATTTGGATATAAAGCTTATGAAATTTGTGCTTAAGATTCTTGGAATGTATTATGAATCCAAACAAGATGGTCGACTTTGTCTTCATAATTTACACAAAACATACTGTCTAATTTTACTGATCATCGGTTGGTTAAACGTGCTGAGATATTCTTTTGTTCTGCGAGAGATTGGTTTTCATTTAATGTCGAAGGTTATAGTGTTTTTTCTTTTTGTGTTTGTACATACTGTCCTTTTGTACACTTTACCCCGACACCTTGGCAAATTTATCGGAGTGATACAGAAGTTTGAAGTTCAACAATATAAATATCACATCAAACACAGCATTATGTGGTTTTTAACAACTGTGGTTTCGAATTTATCTGCCGGATATGTGGTATACAGGATATATTTGTGTGACGAAACAGACCTAGAAACTAAATATAGACTGGCACCGTTTGATTCTAACACTGCTAATGTAAAGTTATTCCTGATTCCATTCAGCATTCTTGTTGTGATACAATTTAACCACTGCTCAATGTGGTGGAACTGTTTTTCTCTTCTGTGTTTAATTACTGCATCGGAATTCAATGACATTGACAATAATCTGAAATTAAACAAAAAGATTTCTACAATGGGTGAAATACGAACACGACATCGTATCGCGTGTCAAGCTGTTGATGTAATAAATGATATATTTACGTACCTGATAACCATTGTGATATGCTTCTCTTTTGCATCGATTTGTTTGCAAGTATTACTAGCTATAAGAACTCCATTTGTAATGGAAAAAATAGGTATAATTGGATTTTTCTTGGCTTCTCTCTTACTTATATCCACCTGTGGATCAGTCTTGAAAGCGAAGGTAAGAATGATATGGGTTAACCATTGCCGTAACATGAGCAGGCAACGGCATTGCGAAAAACATTCTTGAATAGCTGAATGTATCATTTTACATAAAAAATCTGGCTTATCACTTCTATCACTACGCACTGTTTTTTTTCGATTCTGTGTATAATTACCGCATAGGAATTATAAGACATTGACAATAATGTGAAACTAAGCAATACAATTTTCGTGGAGACGTGAAAACCCTTTACTTATTACCAGTTCCTCATTCGACATTCGTTATCAACCGATAGACTCGTTTGATAACGAATGTCGAATAAGGTTCTGTGAATAAGTAACGGTTATCACATCCGTGATTTCCGATTATCGTTGCTAATTTCTAGGCTGATTCGACCCACCTATTTACAAACCAGTAATCCACCAGTGGCACTTTTATTAATACGCGGAGAGCTTTAAAACTATTGCCTGGAGAGACCATGTGTTTTGGTTCCTTTTTCGATTTTTTTTTTTTTTTTGTTTTTTTTTTGGCGAGTTGACACACGCCTCTCCCACCCTCCATGGATTTATACCGCAACATGGAACGGGATGATAATATCTCCGTAATTTCTATGCCAATCCCGACTATGATTTTCCCCGACCTGAGATTTTCTGCCCCTGTGACATCTCGTGTAATGTTACGAGCTGTCTGCTGCTAAAATGTGTCGTTAACGAATTGGTTGTGGCTCTCAATATGATGCCGAACATTTGTTACTCTTATTGTTACAAAGACCATTGTTCAGTTTCTTACCATTAAGAATCAATGAAAGAAAAACAAATGTTATGTTTTAACAGAGAATATTGGAGGCGCGGTGTCGTTGCGGTAACATGTTCTCGTCAGATCACCGAAGTTAAACAACGTTGAGCCCGGTTAGTCCTTGGATGGGTGACCGTCTGAGCGATCGATTCGGACTCCCGCCTTGTGTCCTTGGGCAAGGCACTTCACTCCAATTGTCCTCATAATTACTTGGTTCATCTTCCTTTCGGCAGCAGCATGAAAGATGGAACGCGCTGGATGCAGTCCGATGTAAATGCTGTGGATGGGCTCAGACGAAGACTGGCGATGGCTTGTGTGTGTTTTTCAAATGACACAATCATGTTTTAGAGAAATTTTGAATGTTGGTTTCTGATCCCTCGCCGGGATTCGAACCCTCGGCAACACCGCCTGGCAATCAGTACACAGACTCGAAATACTTTTTTGTGATGGAGGTGCCAAATACACCCTCTCAAAATCCTTTCGCTACGACCCATGCACAACGCGAAACGAACGGACTTTACCTTCTTTCCCAAATTTTGCTCGAAGATGTCTTCTAATGGAATTAAGCCATTGTAAATAAGCTTCCCTTTGCACGCGCGCGCTGTCATGCAAATGGACGCTTGAGGTACCTGGTCCTGGGTGTCGGGGGTTCAGCATGACCAATTTGGAGTATGGTACGTGTTAATTAAATAGGAAATTCGTCACGAGTACTGCAGTATTTTATTTACCTACAGTTAAATTTCAGAGAAGTTCTGAGTTTTTTAATTATAATTCCGACTGACTCATATTTATTTTTACTTGATTCCTCTTCATTATTGCCTTCGTGGATACGGAAAACATGGGTTCCTTCGGTCACCACCTCCATGACTGACCAGTCGTGTAGTTAAAAGATACAGTTGGCTGATTTTTCTGACTCCCTAGCGAATAATGGACAATTACGAGGAACCATACATTTTCTGATCACCCACATCAGTCTCGAACATACTGTGTTTTGATGCTTCCTTCACCGTGGGTTTCAAAGTAGTCACGAAGTATCTGTCCACCCCATGTCATTAGTGCGTTCTAAGTTATCAAACTAGGATATAACATTGGCTGCAAAACATCAAACAGAATAATCGATGAACAATGATGAACCTTCAACTTTAATCATATTCACAACTCCAGAACTGTAAAGAGCGATTCAGGCGATATATGGTCGTTGGGTGAGAGGTTAGGTTATCTCGCGCGATTCAAAACATGTTAAACGATCAGACGTGACAACCCTTACTTATTCCTAGATCCTTATTCGACATTCGTTATCAACCGATTTTAATTGGTTGATAACGAATGGCGAATAAGGAACTGGGAATAAATAACGGTTGTCCCGTCCCCGTCAGACGATCGGACTTGGTCCGTTCTTAGTTCTGCAGGGGTAATTAGAGAAGGCTTGAGTCATTCTTGTGTGAAAGGAATTGTCATGTTGCATGCTACACAACCGCGATCCGAAAAGACAATAATTTTCAAGACTAGTTTTCTCGTGTCCCCCGACTCTTGGATTGTTTTCGGATGGATTGCCGAACAAGTGTAGAGACACACCTGTTATATTGTATCTGACAGCGAATCAATGAGCCCCCTGGCTTAAAACTGCTTTGTCGGTTTTACGAAGTCACTGATTTCTTACGGCACATTTCTTAATGACTCAAGTTGGTTGAGGTCTGAGTTCTCTTCAGGGAAAGGACAGTCCATACATACTTTCATTTTGGCAAATTGCAGACGCATCCCAGATGAAATCTGCCTGCTACTTTGAATCAGGTTCATGATAAGAAATTCTAGTGTTTAACTCTTTGAACCCTGGTGGTATCTTCCATGCCAGTTCAATGGAAGCAATAGGAATAGTCCATATTTATTATTTGGGGGTGGACCAATTAATATTTCCAACGTGCAGCCTTGAGGCTGCACGTTGAAAATATTAATTGGTCTATCCCACACCTTAAAACTTAGCAGTCATCCTACTTAATGAAAGTATGACGTATCATGTTTCTGTGCCGGAAAGGCGGCCGCTCAGTTTCAAAGGGTTAATATACTGGGAAGATTCGAACACTGATGATGCTTTCTAACTCTGGCCTCGCCAACGTTCATCCTTTACAAGACATCTGTAAACTGCAATAAGTTTGATTTGATCATTCGTGCGTATACAGCAAAGTACAAGTAAAATGTCATATTTTCTTTCTCTAGTCGAAAATTTGTTGGATTAACCTTGACTGTATTACAATTCATCAATTTGATTTCATTGTAACATTATCACATGAATTGTTTCCCATTACGGTCTTTGAGGCATGCTGTCAAACGTCAGGCGGCGCGAGGAACAGATCTTTTAGGACAACCGTGAAAAATGAAAAGTTTCAGCGTGCCTAAAACGCACAGGGACGATATGAGATTGAAATCCCTTGCGACCCGAATAACTTTATTTGCTTTATAACTTTGTTTACTTATGAATCCACGAGAATCGGGGGTGAGAGCAAATAATCTTATTTGGTTTGAGTGTGCGCACTAGCAGTAGGGTAATGGGTCCATATCCCCGAGAACCTCGAACTGGAACTTGGAAGATGACTTGGCATTGTGCATAACTCCAGTAATTCTGCGCTGTGTGTGCTTAGAGACCTGGGCATATTTATGGTAATACTGAAACCGCAGTTTGATGTTTGTTTTAGAAAAAGACAAACAGTCGCTAGTTTGGGAGCAGCCCTAGAATATTATCCATAAAGGTTTCAAAAACAAAAAAATCGACTAATATGTATTTTTGAAAGCTGGGAGTCACCCATCAGCCTATAAGTGAGAGTAGATGCTGAGCCTTGGCCATCTTGTCTGCCTTCAGGGGGGGGGGGGGGGGGGGTGGGCAGATGACGGGGTGATGGAAGGGAGAAGAAAAAAAAACAAAAAAAGGGAAAAAAACACAAAAACAAAAAAACAAAAAAAAACTCACATACTGTAGTCAGTGCGTTCCACACTTCCATGCTGCTACCGAAAGGAGATGAAACAAGTAATCATGAGGACTTCATCTAAACAAGGTAGATTTCAGCCATAGTTTTTGACGGTGTGCAATGGTTTTGTGGTTTAGGTGTTGGACTCCTGATTGTCAGGCGGTGTTGCCGAGGGTTCGAATCTCGGCTGGGGATCAGAAACCAACATTCCAAATTCCTCTAAAACATGATTGTGTCATTTGAAAAACACACACAAACCCGTGCCAGTCTTCGTCTGAGGCCACCCACAGCACTTTCGCCGCACTATTGTCAGCGCGTTCCACACTTTCATGCTGCTGCCAAAAGGAAAATGAAACAAGTAATCACGAGGACTTCATCTAAAAAAATAGAATCCAGCTATCGTTGTTTCTAACGGTGTGCAATGGTCTGGTGGTTTAGGTGTTGGACTCCTGATTGCCAGGCGGTGTTGTCGAGGGTTCGAATCCCGGCGGGGGATCAGAAACCAACATATCAAATTTCTCTAAAATATGTCATTTGAAAAGCACACCCTCACTCACAGACACACACCCAAAAACCCATAAATGGGCCGTTATGTCTTTATTCAAATGTTTATTTATTTATTTATTTAAAATATAAACTCGCCCCAACCCGATAAGCTTGTTTCAATCTTTGCCTGGTTTTTGGCGGTTTTCTGTGTATGTTAACAGAAAGGTAGGTTGTAGCAATTCTTCCAACGCTTCGTCTACCATTTCCATGCGTTGCAAGAACATTTGAGAGTGTTCAATTAGAAAAATTATCGGTAGAGAGAGACAGGAAATCGCTATTGTATATTGTGACTGTTGTGTGATTGTTGGTATGGATGGGGTGAGGGGTGGGTTTTTTGAGAGCCCACTCCTCACGTGCAGAGGTTCGAGGCAATCCTCACAGACTCGATCCGAGATTTCTTGAGTAGGGAGGCAATCCTCCATGTCATTATCAGAGAAAGATAGAACTGCGTTGTTGTATATTGTGACTGTTGTGTGATTGTTGATATGTATGGGGTGAGAGGTGCGTTTCTTCGAAGCCCACTCCCTAAATGCAGAGCTGCGAGGCAATCCTCACAGACCCAATCCTTAAGTTATCAATAAGTAGGGAGGCAATCCTCACTGACTCCACGCAATTTAATTTTATTGAATAATTTCAATTTTCTGAAAACTCATTTTGTTTTTCTGTTAAGGATTCGGTGTTCGTTCAGCGCAACCATTAATTCACTATCTTGGAGTCTGAGGGTTTTGTTTTGTAGGGCCTTTAGTCGCGTATCAATAGTTTCTATTTTTGCTAGCTCGTGAAGTTCCTTTGTCGGTGTTCATTTGGGTTTGCATAGCGCCACGCGCAGGGCATGATTATGAACCCTCTGTAGCTTCTGAATGTTGGTTTTGCTCAGGTCACTTGTTATTATGGCA
Organism: Pictodentalium vernedei; assembly: GCA_031216915.1. Classification (NCBI taxonomy): domain Eukaryota; kingdom Metazoa; phylum Mollusca; class Scaphopoda; order Dentaliida; family Dentaliidae; genus Pictodentalium; species Pictodentalium vernedei. The sequence goes on along the minus strand of CM062290.1, from coordinate 340,999,079 downwards.
CCGTATTCTAGTACCGGGCGTAGAAATGATTTGTAGAGCTTGAGAAGCACATCTTTGTTTGCTCCCCAATTTCCATCTCTGATCATCTTCCGAAAATTGATACATTTAGTGGCTCGAACTGTAATGGAGTTTATGTGACTGTTTAAACTGAGGTTGCTATAAAGTATAAATCCTAAAAAAGAGGCCTCGTTGTTTGCTTTGAAATTCTGATCGTATAACTGGACTAGGGGCTGTTTTTTAGCTCACCCGAGCACAGCTCAAGGGGAGCTTTACTAATCACTTTCCGTCCGTCGTCCGTCCGGCGTTAACTTTACATTATCGACTTCTTCTAACAAACTACTGGACCAAATTCAACAAAATTTGATGTGCATGTATCCTATCGTATGTCAATTCAATTTTGTTCAAATCAAGTTGACCCGCCCCTCGGTAGGGCCGCGCCTAAAAAGTGTGCTTAAATCTTAAAAAATCTTCTTCTCATGAACCAGCAGTAGCAGAGACTTGATATTTGGTGTGCAGCTTCGTTTTGAGGTGTAGACTCAGATTTGTTCAAGAGAAGTTCGAGGAGCTATATTTGCCTTCGTTATGGGAGGGGCAAGAATTTTCGCCCCGCCCAAAATTTCTACTTTCCAAACCGAGAGGCAGATTTGAACCAAATTTGATATGAGAGCTTATTGGGTCATAAGTGCTTAATCTATGCAAAAAAAAAATTCCTGTCACCCCATGGGAACCGCAGGAGCTAAAAATAGAAAAAAAATTAAAACGCCCATATCTCCAAAACTACACGGCACTGAGAATTCTTATTTGGTGCGAAGCTCCCTTAGGACAAACAGAATGGAATGGTAAAAAAAATGCTATCGGTTTTATAGTGGGGTACTTTTTGGGGACTTTGAAAAAGTGCTGAGTCAGCATTTTTTAACATAGTGGGTGATGGGAAAAACATTTAACACTACTTCTCTCCCAAACCACTGCTCCAAAAGCTTTCAAATTTCACATATAACATCTTTGGAAGATTGTTTCACATGTTTATTGAAATCAATTCCCTGGGTCCATATTTGGGCTTTCTATGGGAGCCCAAATGTTTAAATTAGTGCAGTATGAGGAATATTCTTTAAAAATCTTCTTCTTCAGATCTACCAATAGGAATCTTTTGATATTTGGTATGCAGCATACTTAGGGATGTGAGATTAACGTTTGTTCAAGCCAAATCCCTGGGTTCATATTTGGGCTGAAAATTTGGGGTCCTGGTCCGGATTTAGAAATTTTGGACCAAAATCCGGAAATGAGTTTTTCTGTTTTGTATCCATTTTGATCAATTTTAAGACAAAATTTTTTTTTTTTTTACACTGAAAATTTGGGGACCAGTTGGGAAAATTTTGGACCAAAATCCGGAAATTAGTTCTTTGGTTTTTTATGCGTTTTGGTCCATTTTAAGAAGAAGAAAAAAAAATTTAGTCTGAAAAAAATTTGTTTGGGACTTCGAAAATTTCCGAACAAAAATAAAAAAAATCTGTTTTTTATGCGTTTAACTCAATTTTGGGACGTGCAAGTGCAGGAACTGAAAATAGAAGGAAAATCCTGTGTATTGTGCGGGCACAATAGCTTCGTCTAGTTGGTATATGCTTTCCTTAGGAGGGATGTATGCAGCTTATTCAAGTCAAGTCCCTGGTTTGAAATTTAGACTACCATGTCAGGTGAGCGCCTTAAGGCCCCCTGGGGCCTCTTGTTTTTTTCTTTGCCTCTTGAAGAACGTAACTCTTTGAGTTTTGGTGGCATTGAGCTGGATGCGCTATAAGCGCACCAGCTCTCAAGGCTGTAAATGGTATCTTGCAGACGATTTTTAATTATGTTGCGGGACTTACTGGCCGTCCACATGCTTTTATCGTCTGAGAACTGCGATAGTTCAGCATAGTTTTTCCCTATTTTTCTTTGTCGTGCACATATATTATGAAAAGAAGCCGGCTTAGAACTGATCCCTATGGTGTGCCGCCCCGAGTATTACTTCCTCTGAAATCTCGCGATTAACCCTCACCTTTATTTTCTGGTTAGTTAGAAATGATGATTTGATCCTCAGATTTTTAGTGGGTAAGCCCATTTTCGCTAGTTTATATCTCATGCCATTGCGCCATACCGAGTGGAACACTTTATCTACATCCAAGAAAAGCGCTGTTCCTTTTTCGTTTTGACTCAACGCTGTTTTCATATAATCGACCAGTCTATATACGTGTTCGTTTCCCTCTTTTCGCTCCTATACGCTTTTTGCCACTTGTTGATAAAGTTGATTGATTCGAGATAGTCTTATGGGGAGAATTCGCTCAAATATTCTTCCAACACAGCTAAGCAAACGTATTGGGCGGTAGTTAGAAGGGCTGGTAAGGTCTTTGTCGGAGTTAGGTATCATGGCTTCAGTGGCCACTTCCCAGATTTTGGGAAGTACCCATAGGAGAGACAGCAGTTTAGAAGTTGGGTAAGTCTACAGTAGAAGATGTTGGGACTCTGTCTCAGTATTTTGTAAGAGATTTCGTCTTCTCCGAGGGACGAAGATGACTTGCATTTTCTTATTATGTTCATGGCCTCTTCTACGCTTATTGTTTCGGTTAATTCATGATCGTCCTCATCTTCATACCTTTGGTCGAAGTTCGGTGTAAATTGAGTTGTTATCTTGGAAAAAATTATTTACTTTTACCTTGAATTCGTGGTCATATCTGTTTCCTTCTTGTGGACGATGTGGACGATGAGCTTTCTTCAGAAGACTGGCAATAGTGCTGTCGATTGCCTTGTCGTCCAGGGCCATAGTTCCGTCATTAGTCTTCAGCGCATTATTATTGGCACTTTGTAAGAGTTTTAAACGTATCCAACTTCTTAGGTTCTTTCAGCCCATTTAGGTGAGACAACCCTCGAAATATTTGTTTTAGAGGAAGAAGGTCAAGGACGTCACAGTAATCTGTAGTGATTGGTTTGTATCACATTACCACCAGACTATGAATGTTTGACACTTCTATCAAAAATGAACGATATTGCACACGTCAGCCCCACTGCTTGGGTGATTTGCCAGGGTCGCTTTAACCCTTTACCCAACAAATCGGCCGCACCGGACCGCGACATTTACAAAGTCAGTGGAAAGTTCATCAGTAGAAAATCATCCTACTCCCCTTTTCATACATCACCTTTACAACAATTATTTTTTATTTCCTTCGTACTGTGATTATTATTTAATTTAATTTACTTTACTTATTTGTGGAATTTTTAAAAACGGACAAATCGTCCCCTGAGTTCCAGTGTGTTCTATGTGACAATTAGGCACATAGAACACATTGGAACTCAGGAGACGAAATATCGGTAGCGGAAAAATGCGTTTTTGAAGAGAGCAGAACCTAAATCTTCTAACCGTGGATTAGGATCGTCTTTACATGCGATGTAGGCAATACTCTAGACACATCATTTAATATTCTCTTCCGCTTGCTCTTTGGACATGATGCGATATACAGGTAAAATGAGGTGTACACTGCATCGGGTCAGCGATATGACACACAAACTGTCAACGTCATTTGTACATTAACAGCAAATTTGCTTGTCCTTTCCTCAAGTTTCTGCGAGTTAAGCAAATAGGATATGACTTTATGTACCCCCTTCCCATCCGCCATTGGATAAAAGCACACTGCGTAATGTGTATCAAATCATGAAAACGTCGTGCAAGACTAAACACTAATATTTCTGTCTCGAAATTTCCCAAGTACGTTGCTCGCGACTCAACCAAGGAGGGGTCTTACATGTAATACTTATCAATGTCTGTTATGATTTTATCTTATGGGAATGATTATTTCGAGCGGGTGGGGATAAACATCTATTTATACCATGTTCGCCTATGTTACTACCTGTACAAAGCCCGTATGTTAAATTTTAGCTTTTAACCCCACTATCGGGATAAAGCTTCTACTGTGGTTAAAACGTTTTCAAGGAGAATTCCATTACAAAAAAATAACATTCTCTCTTCGCGATGTTTCATTCAAAGATACGACGTTTTGCAGTACTATCTACTACGTGCAATGACTTATATTAAGTTTAAAATACCTACGATTAAATCAGTCAACTTTGCCGATGTGTCTAGCTGTCAACCCAGTATTCACGGGCAGCCGGAAGTACTTCCCACCGGCGCAGATGTAAACAAAACAAACCCATGTTTTGCGATAGAAAGTATCGTTTCTTTCTTTTCTCCATTTTAAGCGACAACGTCGATTATTTATTAAAAGCATAGTATAAATAAAAACAAATAGGTATTAGCGCCGGTAATCAGATTTAAAACATTCGTAGAATAAGGGCTTAACCACTCGGTAGAGCCTCGTGGTTAAAACCCTTATCCTACTCGTGGTTTAAATCTGATTACCGTCCCTAGTAGTAATTTATTCTATATTATAGTTTGGAAGAACAAAAAGTAAAGGTTTGAATATTCAGAAGAAAATGTATATACATTGCCATTTATGAATAGTCTTTAGCGAATGGTTAAATAATAACAGATTTCACTTAATTTCCAAAGTAACAGCTGGTATGATACAACATGAATAGATCAATATAACTTGCAACATGTTTACATTGTTTTCGAATGGATTATTCCTGTTCAAATCAATCTACCAATTTTGTAATCAAATAGCGATAAAGTCTTGAAAAGTGTCGAAACCAAATTAAAAGACATCGCTATATATTCAGTATTGGTGGACTTTGATGAAGACACCGAAGAGCAACAGATATAATCATGTTCCCAAGACACTCCAGCATGGACAAAATTCATTCATTGAAACAGACACGGACTACCCAAAAACGAAGCGAGAATAGATCTATTAACGCAAACGCGAATGTTTGGCCTAATAACTTTCTGAAGACAGTGTGTTTGGATATAAAGGTTACCAAATTTGTGCTTAAGATTCTTGGAGTGTATTATGAATCTAAGCAAGATGGACGACTTTGTTTACATAACTTACAGAAACTGTATTGTCTAAGTTTTCTGACAGTCACCTTGTTAAATGTGTTGAGATATTTCTGTGTTCTGCGGGAGATTAGTATAGGTTTAGTATCAAGGGTTATAGTACTCGTCTTTCTTCTCTGTTCTCTGATATATACCATTTTGCTGTATATTTTTAGAGCTGAAACGGTTAAAGGGTTTACTTGGTCGATTAATCACATGGATTAACCTTGGTTAACCGATTAATCACTTAACCTGGTAGGTAGCCGAATAAATGCCGTACCGTTGATGATTTACAGCATATTAATTCTTTACCCATCATAACGGAAAACCGGCCAGCGCTATATACAAAAGTCTCCATTCAAATTTTATTTTGTTTTCAATTTTTGTCTCAAAAATATAGCTTGTGACCTCTCATTGGGACGAGATCGTAGAGCTCGTTCCAATGAGGGGTCATAAGCTATGTTTTTTAGACAAAAATTGAAAAGTTTTAGTAATTTAAAAATTTATTTTGCAAGTATCGTCTTTCAACCGCATTGGGTAAAGGGTTAAAATGACCATTTCCAGCTACTGATACATGCACGTGAACAAGTATGTCAGGACGTAACTTGCATGTTTTACTCTGTCTCATATAATTGATCTGAGTCAATGTGACAACGTGGGCCTGTCTTGGAACACGTTTGTTCCTTTGTTAACCTATATAATACAATAGTTCAAAAGTAACGGTTAATCGATCAATTACTTTTTTGATCGATCAAGACGTTGATTAAAACGGTTAACCGTTTCAGGTCTAAATACTTGCCACGACGTCTTGACAAGTTTATCGGTGTGACAGAGAAGTTTGAAGTTCAACAATATAAACATCACACCAGACACGTTATTTGGTTTGCTTCCACTGTGCTTACAAATTCAATTGCCGGCTATATCATATACATGACTTATGACGAAACAGACAAGAAACAAAATATAGACTGGCGCTGTTTGATCCTGGCACATTTGACGTTAATACATTTTTGATTCCACATAGTTTTCTTTTCATGATACAAATTAACCACTGTGTAACATGGTGGCATAGTTTTTCGCTTCTGTGTCTGATTACCGCATCTGAATTCAATGATATTGACAATAATTTGAAACGATATAAAGAGATTTCTGCAATTGTTGAACTGCGGGGAAGACATCGTATCGAGTGTCAAGCTGTTAATGTTATAAATAATATATTTACGTACTTGATAGCCATTATGATATGCTTCACTTTAGTGGCGATTTGTTTGTACCTATTCCTCGCCATAAGAGCTCCAGAAGAATTGGGAAACATAGGTTTATACCATGGTTACCTATTCTACAATATATGAAAAGCCTATGACATAAATTTTATCTTTACACACCAACCTTGGTGAACACGTCAGCAATGGGATTTCAGTAGTTAAAATTTACACCTACCGTGGAACTACATCCAAGTTGACCTTTGGTGACGTCGACCTGAATGCAAACTTGTCTAAATGTATCGCACGTCGCCTCTCGAAGAGTGAAATGAAAGTGACAATTATTTATTACGTTTTAAATGAGTTTACCCCATAAGACACCAAAACTTAACAAACATACATTGTCTCATGTTAATAAAGCCCCCATAACTCGAAATGGTATGTTGCTATTACAATGAAAAAGGCCCCGTTTCATTTTCTATTTCGTTTCGGCGATAAAATTGACAGCGGAAGTACCACCCACCGATGCTCGCGTAAACAAAAAACAGATTTGCACGTATGTACGCCTGGTGCTCAGTAAAATCGAGAAAAAATAATAGCGATACTTAATAATCTGACGATCATGGTATAAATAAAATATACCCAAAGTAGCTTGGTGTACCAAATGTTCACCACTCGTGGTGACGTGGTATTAACCGCGCGCCAAAGGCTCGCGGTTAACACCACTCCACCACTCGTGGTGAACATTTGGAACACTAAGCTACTATGGGTTTATTCTATATATTTACATACTTGATAGCCATTATGTTATGCTTCACTTTAATGGCGATTTGTTTGTAACTATTCCTCGTCATAAGAGCAACATAAGAATTGGGAAACATGTGTAATTGGGTTTTGCTTGGTTTCGCTCATAGTTACACCCATATGTGGATCAATCTTAAAAATGAAGGTGAGGATGATATGGGTTCAACATCGTTCTAACATGACTAGAAAGTGACACTTGTCAAAACCTTCTTGAATAAATAAAAATACTATATTCGCCCCAAAAACATGGCTTATGACGGTCCCTTGGTACGAACTCAATGGGCTCGTTCCAGTAGGGGCGTCATTAGCTATGCTCTCGAGGCAAAAATCGGAAAAGTAATAAAAAGTTGAATGATGATTTTGTGAATAGCACAAGCCGACTACACGAAATACGTTAGGTGAAATGTGACATATGGTATCACTGTAGTAAATATTTGATTTAGACTTTCCCGCCTTGAAAAGTTGCAATCTCCAAAACTAAGCAGCCTTGGGAAAATATATTGTTACAATAAACATTTGAAGCATTATACTGACATATTGCATCATTGTTGAATATTCCAGATAAATAAGGAGGGTGATTTGATGACTTTTTGGACCAAAAAAATGCAGTTGACTATTGGTGTGTTTTTGTTGGGAATTCTCTGAAAATATGTGCACGTGACCGGTACTTCCCTTCCTGTCAGTTTTTCTCTCTTATTTGTTGCATGACTACCTGTTTTCGGGTCAGAAAAACTTGTCTGGAAGGCTTTACTGAACAAAGGTATTTGAATGCCAAAATTAAAGTGATACGTTCCTATTTCTTTCGCCTGAACGTTATATGGTAGCCTGTGGGAGAATATTTAGTACTGTGAGTCTGTGATACCATAGATATGTGTCCGACATATACGAAGTGAGTATGCTCAAACTTTTCCTGAAGCCTGCACATTTTGTTAACCCTTCATATGCTAGTGTAGGTTGTGGGCGACCCCCTCCCCCCCCCCCCCCCATGACTATGTATGTCGCAAATTTATGTTGTCCATCGAGAAAATTCTTGGTCGCTCCAAGGCCAACATTTTTTTCGAAAGCCGCTAATATGAAAACAAAAATGACCATTTGGCCAAACTACAGTTTTCATAATGAAACAATACTCTTATGTTTCCCAAAATCCATTGAAGGAAAGCACTCGTTATATAAGTATACATCACAGTTTAGTACTCAAACACTTCCGAGTATTATTATTATTTTAAAAAATTACTTGACTCAGTGGTTTCGGCATTGAACTTCAAATCCAAAAGTCCCGATTCAATATCGGCCAGGTGTAACTGCGTTGTGTCCTTGGACATGGCACTTCATCCCGATTTCCCTCGTGGGGGGCATGATGGCGTCGTGTGCTGAGGCGTACAGCACACCATGATGCACTTGTCTTCAATCAATGCTAACCCTGCTTGTGTGGAGTTAGTACGTTGGTGAGTATGACAGTTGCTCGGTGGTTCTTTCAGGGTACTCAAGCTTCTGCCACCCGTAAAACTGTACGACTCGAGGTGACCCTGGCTGTCGAGAGTGTCGTTAGTCATAAATAAATAAATAAATAAATAAATAAATAAATAAATAAATAAATAAATAAATAAATAAATAAATAAATAAAAAAATAAAAATAAATAAATAAATAAATAAATAAATAAATACTTTCTTTGAACGAAGAAAATTCTTCAAAATAATAATAACGGCTGTTTGCCACTCATTTATTGTTATTTCAATGCGGTATACTGAGTTAGATTTCAAATTCCTACCGACGGTCAACGACCTAGGAACACCGTCGGAAAATTTTACTTCTCGCCCCACCATGCCAGAAAATTTTGTGATCTTGGCTTCGAGCCCGACCTTTCACCTTACGTGACAAAACCAGTGAGGGTCACATGATATGGTTTTGTTGAAATATTCTGATTTTTTTTTAAAGAATAATTAAAATATTTTTTTTTATATTGTGTGCTTTGGATAAAGGGTTACGAGAAACTGACATTGGAACTACCGCCATTCAAGTATTGCAATGTGGGTTATAAAACATTTATTACCACATCTCATTTCAGACTAGTCCGGTATTCATTGTAAACAATGTTCTCTCACTGAGAAATGTCATCCATGTCATAAAAAATAAAAATGATATATTCTATGTCTCCCATTTTAATTGACTGACGAGCGTTTGAGATTTTTCATATTAAGCAACCTTAAGCTGGTATACTCAGATTCTGGCGTATTGGTCACCTTCGTCTGATGTCCGTGTTTTCACGCCTAACAAAGGACTCCTTCCAAATCATCACCACAAGGGAAGTGTTTATTATACATTTTCACGTTAACGACGAAAATTCTAAAACAGTTTATCTGCTTTAATGTGGAGTTTGTGGGGGCTCAATATGTTGACAATATCAAAACATTCATTTCTGAAGCGATTACACAACCACGGACGTTATTGGAAAATGAAATTATGTCATGTCGTCACAAATGATTGATCAATAAAAAATTACATGGACTCATATCATCAATTCAAGTAATAGTTATTTATTTTTTGGTGTTTAAGGTCACATACTTATGCACAATGGCTAATCGAGACCGTGACGGTTTTACGGGTGGAGGAAGCCGGAGTACCCGGAGAGAACTACCGAACATCGACGAGCAACTGTCAGCTTCTCAACATTCTAACTCTGTTCAAGCACCGCCAAAGCAGGGTTGCAGCGGTTGAAGACATGTGTACCATCGACGTGCAGTATGCCTTAGTTCACGGCATCATCGTGCCACATGTTGGCAACCGAGATAATGTGCCTTGCCCAAGGACACAACTTGGGTCGCCCCGAACGGGGATCGAACTCGGGACCTGTAGCATAGAAGTCCAACAGTCTACCACTGAGCCACCGCGCACTAGCTCAGTGGTTACGGCGTTGGACTTCAGATCTGAAATATCCACGGTTCGATCCCTGCTGGGGGTAACTACGTTATGTCCTTGGGCGAGGCACTTAATCCCGATTGCCTTCATGGGGGCATGGTGGCGCCGTGTGCTAAGGCGTACTGCACGTCGATGGTGCACTTGTTTTCAACCAATGCTAACCCTCTTTGTGTGGAATTTGCACGTTGGGGAGTCTGACAGTTGCTCGCCGTTGCTCGGTGGTTCTCTCCGGGTACTCCGGCCTCTTCCACCCGTAAAACTGTCCGCCACGAGGTGGCCCTGGCTGTCGAAAGTGTCGTTAAACCACAATAAATAAATAAATAAAATAAATTTAAAATAAATTGAAATTACTTTTTTGGATTTTTAGGCTTTACGGTATATAAAATTTCTTTTTCTGTAAATCGGCATATAATATTGCGTTTTCTCTGAATCTCACATATGTACAGATCAGATAAGTGAATCGAATAATACAGGTGAAGTACATGCCTTACACGTACAGTTACTGAATGGAATCGGGGCATGACAGTCTTGACCTTAACCTTGACCTTAACCACTCCCAATCCATTGCGTTTGATGACATGAAAGCTGTTACGCTGTGACTGTAGTCACAATATAGCACCTTTCACTTCATCAGACGTCATGGTATTTCCAAGCACGAAGACTAGTAACACGGTTTCAACTTTCCATTCTCGGCTCTTGTTTTTTGTTAACAATAACTAAAATATGTGGTCAATATTCAGTTGTATTGCCTTGAAAAATATACATATCAGCATCATATTCATTTTTCACCGACATCAAAGCAGCCACCCCCCCCCCCCCCCATTCCCGCCCCCCTCAAACTGGGAAAATCAAAGCATCAGTCCCAGGGCACTGAATTTTAAAAATTTTGTCGGTTGAGCCCCCTCCCCAACAATGAGAGGGGGATACCGTAGGCCTGAGGTGGGGTGGGTATAGCCCTCCCCTTGGTGGGGATTAGGGGGAGTCCCCCCTCCCAATTGGAGGGCCATACCCACCCCACCACAGGTCTACGGCGTTCGGATATGCCTGTGGCATATATCGACCTGGCGCCCCCCCCCAAAAAAAAATTATGCCCCACCTCCACCCCCCCCCCCCACCCCCAGCAGGAAATCATCAAAGTATATTCTTTAAAATGTGATCGGCAGTTGCGAGGCGTCGGCGTTGAAAACCGTCGAGACATTTTCTGTTACTAAGCATTGTATATTTATAACATCTTCCGCCTCCGCTCCCTAAGATGAAGTCGATAGGGACACCTTTCTATATGTGACTCGAATGGGTGTTCCAGAAATACAATTGTATAGAGATCAATGACGGTGAAAATTTCGTATCAAACTAATTTTGGCCACACCGACCTTTTTTGTTCGATACTATAAAACTTTTACATTTGTATTTTCTAGAATGTTATCTAACAATCATATTGATTTTGGCCTGAAAAACACGAAAAACGGTAATTATCACAAAATGAGTTCACAAAGCTGGCTCGTTGCGATTCCATTCTGGACAGCACCTCGAATCTGCTACCAATCACAGGACATGCACATAATCATGATAATCTGTATGTATCTTCTATCTATTCATATACTACTCAAAGTTTGCTAAGCACCAAATATTTGACACATCATTGTGAAATTTGCTTGTGACATATTTGCGATACTTTTGGTGGATATGATTGAGGGATGTATTGAGATGGTCCCCAGTGTTTACATTAGCTCTCTTGACAGGCAGACTTTTCGTGACAGTCATGGAAAGCATGTACCCCTTGATTTTCATGATGTTTTCGTGTACTTTCTACATGTACATGACATGTGTAGGGCATTCAATCTTCATTTCAACACAACCCCCTGTGATTTAATGATTGAATATGGCAAATGCAACTGTAAGTTGACATTTGTCTGAAGCAGAACCGTGGCGGGCTGTAGGGATGGTGGAGCAAGGGGCTACCCATCGTCAGGTTAGAGAAGCCCTTGGTGTGCACCATATGGTGATCACCAGAGCCTGGGCAAGATTTCAGCAGTATGGCACATCAGTAAGACGGCATGGTGGTGGCAGAGACAGCTGAAGACCGGTTTTTGATCATTCAGGCCCGTAGGAACCGCTTTGCCACAGCTACCCAGCTTCGCAGTGACCTTCAGAATGTATCCGGGGTAAATGTTTCGACGCAGACTATCCGGGCAAGGTTGCACGAAGGACGAAGGTGGTCTCCGATCGAGAAGACCATGTATTCGCTTCCCGCTGTCCCAGAACAACCGCCAGCACGATATGAATGGGCCATGGACCACGTTGGATGGACCAGAGAAGATAGGCGACCTGTCCTTTTTACAGATGAGTCAAGGCACTGCCAAGACCACACAGATAGGCGTTCTAGTGTATGGAGAAGACCAGGAGAGCGATTCCATGCAGCCTTCATTGCTGAGCATAACCGATATGGTGGAGGATCAATCATGGTCTGGGGTGGCATCAGCAGGGATGGACGTACAAAGCTCTGTGTCCTTGAACGTGGTGCATTGCCTGCACAGCGGTATATTGATGAGATCCTGGGTGTCCACGTCAGATTTATGCAGGTGCAGTGGGTGATAGATTCATTCTCATGGAGATAATGCCTGTCCTCATGTTGCCCATGCTGTCGAGGAGTACCGACAGAGGGAGAGGATTGAGTGTATGGACTGTCCAGCAAGATCCCCTGACCTCAATCCAATCGAACATGTCTGGAATGAGTTGCAGCTAGCAATTTCAGCCTTCGATGGCGCACTTGTCTTCAGCCACTGCTAATCCTGCTTGAGTACAGTTTGTATATACACAACACAACACAACACAACACAACAACACAACACAACACAACACAACACAACTTTAAAAGATATGACAATTTTTCAACTGGCAAATTGCCAGATCTTTGAAAATGCTAATGGTTCGTTTTAAACCCATTTAAAGTCACAACTAGAAAATACAATTCTAGAAAAACAGTTATAAAACTTTTATAGCATTGGCACCTGGTCTCTCTGAATTACACCAGAAGTCTGTTAATTTGTCATACAGAGTAGACCAATTAATATATTTAACCTGCAGCCATTAGGCTGCACTTTAACCCTTTGCCCAACGTAACCGGCCAGCGCTATTCTCAAAAATCGTCAGTTAATTTTTATTACGTTTTCATTGTTTGTCTCAAAAACATAGGTTATGGCCCCTCATTGGAACGACCTCGTCGACCTCGTTCCAAAGAGGGGCCATAACCTATGTTTTTGAGACAAGAAATGAAAAACATTAGTTGTTCAAGAATTATTTTTGCAAGTGACGTCTGCTTTTCATGTTGGGTAAAGGGTTAAAGATATTAATTTGTCTACCTTAACAACTGACCTTTCGGCATCTTTCGACATGGACGATGCCACGTGTCACTTAGCAAAAACGGGAATTATAGAATTGAATATGTTCGATCTTAAAAAAAAATCCTCCAAGAGTGGGCTTCTTTAAATTTTCATATGGCGAAACTTAAATCAACAACAGTCAGTGCTGTAAACTTTTAGTTCTTCTATCATAATTTTAACTGTATTTGTTTAGAGTATACGACATGAATGTGAGCCCAACCATTGGACAAAACCATCTTGTGAGTACCGTGTCTAAATCACGAAAACCGTCCTGCGCTATCATACACAAAGATTCCAGAAGTATATCGTGCAGTTAGTTTAGTACTTGCACAATATTGCGCATACAAAACACAAAATTTCTGTTACGATTGCATTGACCTCTATCAATGAAAGTATATTTTGTATGTCAGGTCATTTTCTGAAGCACCTAATTTGACATCATTTGGATTTTAGGCCCCAAAATTCACCAAAACGACCTCTTTTTTCTCTGGAATATTTATCAGTCATGTCAGATATGGCAGAATGTTTTTCAGAATAATTTAGTTTTTCAAGGCTGCTTGGTTCACATGATTACATCACGTCCGACTGCCGCTTTTTCAAGGCGGGTTACTCTCATCCACTCATTTAGTACTATTATACCAATGTGAAGAGAGGATTTCCAAAACCAGTTCCCAGTTCGAAGTGAAATTCACGACACAATTTCACCAAATGAGGTCTGGACCGAGCATTCCGCGATTTACAGCCCTGATTTACTGGACGAGTTTTGGAAATTTCACTTTAAAATGAGAACGAGTCGAGTCTATGTTTCACATGACGCAGATCTGATAAAATACGATAGGTATTGAAGTTAAGTTTATGTTTGGGCTTGCTGATCGGCAAAATGGTCAGCCAGATCATGTGTTTTTGCATAAACCAATTCTGTACACTATGTTGAAGAAACAGACAACATAATAACTTCTTAGGAATGTTTTAACCCTTTACCTAACATGAAAAGCAGACGACACTTGCAAAAAAAATTCTTGAATAACTAATTTTTTTCATTTTTTGTCTCAAAAACATAGGTTATGACCCCTCGTTGGAACGAGCTCGACGAGCTCGTTCCAACGAGGGGTCATAACCTATGTTTTTGAGACAAAAAATGAAAATATAATGAAAATTTATTGGCGATTTTTTAGAACAGCGCTGGCCGGTTTTGGCCGTTACGTTGGGTAAAGGGTTAATACGTATTCCTGTTGGTTGTTAATCCTTTACCCAACGCACACGATATCAAAATTTATTATTTTAAATATCATTTTTTTTTAATTTTTCAAAAAATTTCAACAAAACCATATCACCTGACCTCTCAAAATACGATAGGAGAAATGACTGTTTGAGGTTAAGTTTAGTTTGCGCTTGGTGATCGGCAAAATGGTCAGCCTGATCATGTGAGTTTTTGCATAAACCAATTCTGTACACTGTGTTGAAGAAACAGAAAACATAATAACTTCTTAAGAATATTTTAATACGTATTCCTGCTGTTTATTGAGAAAACTATATCCGGTGTTTTTATTGGAGGATTCTTTCTTTATTATTTCATTCGACTGTGATGGGCGATGGGTGATCCCCAGCAATAAAGCCGAGGTGGGGGTGACATCCCACTTAATGCGGGTACAGAGATCATAAACATGTTTATTGCAATGCGTCGTCGCGTACCATAGTAGAACGCGGTTTGCTTTGCTTTGCTAATTTCTGTCGGACATTTTGCGGTCTCGCCCCTCACAAACCACAAAGCAATCTACGTCACAAGATTTCACTCGATAGCCCAGTTGAATTTTGTCTTCATTTCGTTTCAGATATATGCACCACTGGAGTTTCTACAGGATTTAGATGTTTCAACACTCGATGAGACTAACTACAGAGTTGTGAGTTTTGTTTTTAATACAGCAAAGCTGAAAATATTATACGTTTTATTTATTATTCTTATTTTGTTTTTTAGGAAGCGTATCTAGTAAAGAATTTCTAAATTCTTTATATGGGATATTTTCTGTGGCGGCACCCCACCCCCACCTCCACAAAACATTCCATTGATCCATCCTCTTATTCATACGAATGATTTCCAGTCCTCCCCTTTCCTGTCATTCGCAAAATACGACATCCGGAGGCTTCAGAATTGTTCTCAGAGCCTCAAAATTTGATAATTTTCAGGGGAAGGCTCCCAATTCCCCATTTAGCAAAAAGAAATACCCCCTCCGCACTTCAACGCTAAGACTGAAGATATATTTTGGAGTACGTACCACAACCAAAAACGTAAATAACGGCCTGGGGGCCAAATGTTGACTATTCTTCCCCATACCGTTGACAGCTCTGGCTCTCGGGATATATATGTAGTAAAATGATCTTGGACCCTCATATTGTAACTGGGAAACCCTGGAAATGGTGTCCTGGCTTCACCACCTGATAAATTTGCGGACGCACGTCACTAATTTTACATTTCTTTCAAAACCATAGCTTGCGATCTTTTTCACAAGAACTAACTTACGAATCTCGTCCCAAACAGGGATCATTAATTGTTTTCGAATGATCAAATTAGAAAAAGAATGTAGAAGCTGTTGTGTGTTCACTCTATTCAGCTGGTCACGTGGAACCTGGTATGTTTGGGATCACACTGGATCTTAATTAGGAGTCACATGCATGGGAAAGGTCCAAGTAGTCACATTAGAGATCCTGGCCACTGCTTATGCTGCACAACACAATCTTTTTGGCGTTGACTCTTCAAATTTTTTGAAAATCTCAAATAAGGTAAAGAGCATTAATAATTGACTTCACTTGATTAGTTTCGACTTTTTGTTTTGTGATGTGGTAACATTTCGGTCCCTGACCCATCATTTTGTATTATTAACTCAGTTGGTGATTCTTCTGGAAGTGTTGACGTTAAGGTGCTATATAAGTAATAGAATTTTGTTTATTTTGAAATTCCCAACTCTGATATTCCTTAACCCTTTACCCAACGTAACGGCCAAAACCGGCCAGCGCTATTCCCAAATATCGCCAATTAATTTTCAAAATATTTTCATTTTTTGTCTCAAAAACATAGGGTATGACCCCTCGTTGGAACGAGCTCGTCGAGCTCGTTCCAACGAGGGGTCATAACCTATGTTTTTGAGACAAAAAATGAAAAAAAATAGTTATTCAAGAATTTTTTTTTGCAAGTGTCGTCTGCTTTTCATGTTAGGTAAAGGGTTAAAATTAAATTACATACACACAAATTATACATCAAAATGAAGGCTGAGATGTATAGAACGCGAGACACATATGTAATCAACTCATAGTGTTAACAGCAGGCACCACTGGTTCCTGGAAGTCTGCTATCGTATTCGTACCAGAACTGATAATAAAATAATATTTCGCGAGAACATCTCGTGGCTAAATGTGCTTCAGATATTCAATAACAATGCTAGGCATTCAAAACACTTTCTAATGCAGCGATAGGACTGCATTATGGAAAAGGACAACACCGTCTGCATTTTTTATTGAAGATGTTCGACGGACATGTGCAAATCACTCGAAACCACGAATTTCCATCGAAAAACAAAATCGTAATTCTAAGAAATTTCAACAGGTATCATGATACCTTGCATTGAATATGGCAACTGTGCAGTCTCTATATAATAATAGTATGCTGTATTAAGGCGATCTATCTCATTATTTGTTTTTAGACGGCGTTGTTTTTCGATGCTGTTTCCGTCCGATGACGTTGACCGGAAATTGAAATAAATTCATATGTAATTTGTAAACAAAAGCGAAGGTTTTGGAATTTACCCCCATGCAGCTCTGTCACTGTGTTTTGAAGAATGTTACCCTAGCTTTGCTTTTGGATATGTGAAGCACATTTGGCCACAAGTTGTTCTCGTGAAATATCATTAAATTATCAGTTCTGGTACGAATACGGTATCAGACGTCCAGGAACCAGTGGTGCCTACCGTCGACTCTGTGTGTTGATTACATTTGTGTGTTATGTTCTATACATCTCAACCTTCATTTTGATGTATAATTTGTGTATATTTAATTTGAATTTAAGGATTATCAGAGGTGAGAATTTCAAAATAAACAAAATTCCATTACTTTTATAGCACCTTAAGTTGTACTGACCGCAGTCTGTTTTCAAACAAATCTAATCATGGGTGTACGGGGAGTGGGGGCTCAGATAGCAGGTGCCCACACTGTTTCCAGAAATAGTTGAGAGAAAAAGAGAGGGCAAGAAAGAGTCTTTCGGTCAACAGTATCTTCACCAACCCGGCATTACAATCTCGTCGCAAACTCTTTACTCTAAAGAAGTGCCCAAAGATTCTCTATTTTGATTTGTGTCAGCTGTGTACTTTAAAGTCGAGCAAAATGCACATTTTTGTCTCCATATTCAACAAATTTCTCCATCGAGACAAAACAGTTTGTTTTATATGGAGCAAAAAATTTACATTTTTCTCAGTGTAGATGTGCGTGAATTCCACACTTAGCTTGTCCATTTATTTCCTACCATGCCACTAATATGAGTTACATTAGTCACCATTGATATATATATATACTCTGTGTGTCCAGTGTGGTCCGTAAAATACGGTATCGTTTGGATTGGAAAAAAGCCATTCTAACCGAGAGCGGTATACAATCTGATCGACCATGCAATACTATCGGTTATTATATATATTATAATATATATATATTAATGTGTGGGCGCCATTGTATGACTGCCCCCCTCCGATTGAAATGCTTCAGACGTTCCTGAATTTAATATATATAAGAACTTTACATTATTAACGTTTTTTCTAGGTACAGCATTGGATGTCCAAGTTACAGAACTCTTCAATAGGGATAGATGTGTGTGGATTTTTCACTATCAACAAGACTACAATACTTACGGTAAGTACCGCATTCATTATATTTACAGCCCAAGCCCCCGATCCACCAGTCAAATTTGTAAGGAAGCCGACGCTGTTATGGGTTGATTGTTTTCCCACTTTTTATTGAATTTGTACGCAGTCTACTGTTGATTTAATGGGGCGCCCCCTTACGCACAGAGATATACATATATTTTTGCTCTACAGTTATAGATATTTCAATGAGTATTTAATTCACCTTGAAAGCATCAAGATATTAACACAACTTGAGGAACAACGTCGCGTAATCATAAAACTACAGACGTTCTGAGTCTTAATTCATAATTATTTTCGAAAACAAGCAGGTAGATAGCCAATCTGACTCTCCAGCTTCCCACAGTATACTACCTATTACATTTGTGAAATATTTGTATTTGTAACTATTTTATGTATACTAAGAATAAATGAATCGGAATCAGTTGAAACATTTCAGTGGATCGGAATCAGTAGATTCGCCTTTCCGGCCAACTGAAATATTGCAACCGATTGAATCTACACTGCAAAAAATATGGGTTCTCTTTAGAACCAAAACTGGTTCTAATCTTGTCCCTGAGATGGAACCAGTTCTGTTTAAACAGTATTTATTTCAAATCAAATAAATTTACCAAGATTAGTATTCAATTTTAACAGAATATTACATGAACTGAAGTAGATTCAGCAGTAAACTTGGAGCTTAATCAACGCAGTTGCCAAACATTTTGAAACAAAGGAGATATGAACAGTTGGCATATCGAACCAGTTTTTGTTCCGTATAGAACCCAAACTGGTTCGATATGCCAACTGTTCATATCTCCTTTGCTTAATAATGATTTGAGACAACCTCGTATAAGCTCTAAACTTACGGCTGAAACCCACTCAATTTATGTTTAATTCTGTTAATATTTAATGTTAATCTTTATAAATTTATTTGATTTGAAATAAATACTGTTTAAACAGAACTGGTTCCATCTCAGGGACAAGATTAGAACCAGTTTTGGTTCTAAAGAGCACCTATATTTTTTGCAGTGTATCTTCTGACAAGACTGATACCAGGTCATAACAGCATCGAATTCCTTACAGAATTCGACTGGTAGCTTAAGGGCTTGGTTCAGCTTCTGAAAATGAAGCTCAGTTGACACCCCATCACTGACGTGGGGATCGGGGAGTACATGAGACACGTGCCCCTCTCGCAACTCCCAACTTTTTCTCGAAATAATAGCGAGAGAGGACAATGACGGGAAGAAAGAGAGGGAGAGATAGGGATTTTGCCAACATTAACATTATCCTTCCCAATAAATAATGCCACCACTAGACAATAGGCGGGGGGAGGGGGGGGGGGGGGGCGTAACGACTCACGCGCACGAATGCAGTCACCTGGAGCTTGAAGTTCTTTTTTGGGTTCCCACCATATTGATTTTATTGGGAATAAGAAGGAGTGTGCACAGATTCTTTAATCTTAAAACGTGACTGAAGATCCTCTCGTATGGGTGATCTCTTCTTCGGCCTTTAAAGTTGAGGAAAGCGGACATTTTTCATTTTATATTTATTAAATTTGAAACGAAAAATGTGAGTTTTTTCAACTATAGAGATGCGTTATTCCCACGCATAGCTTTGTGTATTGTTTCCCTACAATGCCACTATGTCACAGGGGTCACCTCTGATATATGCCAGTGTGCTGGTGAACTACTGTGATTTTACCCACTCCCAAGTTCAAATGCTTGCTACACTCCTGCAGCCATGAACTCTGATGCTTTTGGGGTTTTACAATCCACCCGAGTGATCTTATGTACCTCACTCGCAGCTTTTCCAGTTCTAATAACTGAAAAAATGTGAGTTACATAATCAAATTTAATCTCTTAGGATCCGAGTGAGCTTTCATGTCATCAAACGTCAGCGATGGAAGGAGTTATACTGGTGGATTGACTTGACGCCATCATCTATGGAAAAGAGGGTGCACAATGAGTTGCGACGGTATCGGCTGAAGTACCAGCAATCGAGTTGAAAAGAGATCGGTGTTTCCGTTTCGAGCGACAGTAGTGTGTCTCGCACGTTTCAGACCTTTTTTTGCAGGGTCCCGGGCAGGACCCGGAAGTGACTCCATGTCACGTGAACCAGTGGCGCCATGTTTGGTTGCCATGGTAGCCCATGTGAGCGGCCATGTTGTGACGTCACTACCATAGTGATATGCGGACTTAGTGCTCATGCGCAGCGCGTGTTGTTAGGGTGCTACGTTCTTCCGTCGTCCATTTTGTATACTGCAGGCCGCCATCTTGGTTTCTCCCGTAGCACGTAGTTACTATGCGACCCAAGGGCCTACAATAGAACATAGAACATGGTATGTTCGGAAGGAATGTTCGATTTAATGGGAGTGTATCTAATTACACCAATATACCCGACAATTTCTCCAAATCACCAAAACTATGCAAAATCACTTTATTTGGTACGGATTCCCCAGAATGCATTTTTTCCCAATATTAGACGCATTCCTTTGTATAAGAGTCAATCTAATTACCTAGAATAATCGGTTATAATTGCCGCAAACAACTTGACAATTATTTTGCTACTTCGGATTCATTCAGAATCCTCTGCTTCTATCAATGTATCTATAAGCTATGCTGTAGTTTCTGTCTCCCCAACCATGTTCGTTTGTCCTTGGGTATACTCCAGTAAGGTAGAAGGACCTATCAGTTGGAACAGTTTTGGCTTATTGTTACTATATTTAGGTTTTCTGCTCTGTTCGAACAGCATATGTTTCATCAATCCAGATCGTCCAGTCAGTTCGCTTTACTGCAACTAACTAACAAATCAGATCACTCCATTCATCTACAACCCACCATCTGTCACATCGATCCGATCTATAATACAACAGTTTTTAAGTCCAAGAGTCAATCAAGCAGTAACTTGAACATGCATTGCTCGAACGACTCGAATCTCATCGAGAAAATGAAATGAGCTATCTATCATTTGTTCTACCGAGTGACCCCTGCTCTACGACTCATCTCGGTATGTGAGGATACCTATAACATGGTATTGCACTATTTGAGGATATCTTTTGATGATATAGTTTGCATGGTACATAAGATAGTTATAGCTACTAGCTCCTATACAGCTTCTATACATCCATCGGCTTCATAGATTCAAGGTTTGCCCGTGGTTATTATTACCTGTCCTATGATCAGCCTGTATTGTATTCACCTTTAGTGTGGTGATCTACCAGCCTTGTAGTCTTGTACCATTAAGTCATTGTACCATTACTATTGGCTATCACTATTTTGCTCTTTTGTCTCAACCATTATTAACGTGTGGCCCTACTACGGCTCTCGGTACATTAATACTGGTAAGGGTCACAGTTCATATCACTATCTTTCCACTACTGTTTGCTCGAGCAACTTGGTCATATCCAGGCCTTTTTAAAGGACCCTGGGAAGGACTGCGGAAGTGATGTCACAAGCTACAAGCGACTAACATTTGTGATAATTATGCTTATAGTGTGTCTGCGGGCACGTAGACATTTTCGAACCCCCTGTTGATTACGTGAATTCTAAGACAAGTTGCCAATAAACTTGCTGTCACTGAATTCATAAGGCGATTTACGTAATGGTCTAAGGCAGGAGTGGAACGCAATACCACAGGGTGACATCCAGAGACTTATCAGGTCCATGCGCTGTCGATGTCTTGCATCCAAGAGGCAAACGGTGAACATTTCCGCCATTTACTGCATGTGTGAATTTTTCATTTCACCCCATGTCTGAATTGCGACGTCCTGACGTGACGCTGGCAACAGTAAGTACATGGCATTATGCAAATAGACTCCAAATATGAATTTACAATAATTTGTTTGGGATTAAAGTCGATAATACTAAAAAAACTGCTACTCAAAGTTTATTATACTTTCTTTTTTGACTCAGTATAGATCTACTCACAGAGTGTTATCTCAGTAAAAATTTCTTGAATAACTTATTTAAGTGTTTACACTTTATAGATTCACAGGGGGCGCATGTCTTCAACCAATCTAACCCTGCCCGTGCTGCAGTGCGAAGTTACAATGTTGGGGAGCTGGCGGCTGCTCGTCGTTGCTCGGTGGTTGTCTCCAGGTACTCCGGCTTTCCCCATCCGTAAAACTGTCACCGACACGTTAATACCTTGGCTGTTAAAGTGTCGTTAAACCTTAATAAATAAATAAATATAGACTCGTAAGCTGTTATCTGTCTAAGTCAGAATTTGCGTTCTTCTAATTCATATCACAGTTTAAGTTTTTGTTCCATCGCATAATTCGGATTTTTATTTGGATAAAATAGTTATCCTGCTTACGATGTCCCTTGGACAAATTCATGGTGTTGGATAATGTTCAAAACAGCAGGCCTTTATTTTAAAATGTTTCTTATAAAAGACTCTCGGTATCATAAATATGATATATTGTGACCAGCTGGGTGAGATACAGAACACAATGCCAGGTTCGGCAAACGTCTTGCCTGATATTATAAGTTATGGGACGTTTAGTTGGCGGATATGGTATCACATGAGGAGGAGTGAGACTTCAACTGAGCCTAATATTGTTCTCGCTGAGCACATCAATATTTTCAACGTGCAGCCCCAAGACTGTACGTTGGAAATATTAATTGATCGGCCCTCAAATAATGAATATATTACTGCCATTGAACTGAAGATACTACCAGGCTTCAAAGTTAGTTAATTCAAAATTTTGTCATTAGGTTACACAACCTGTAAAACTAGTAGTATCCCGAACTGAAGATCACGTTGCTTTATAATGTCGACTATACAGTGGAGGCTCCGCAGTAACAAAAATTGCAAAGTGACATAGTGGAGGTTCAATCGACGCCAAGAGTGTTTTCTTCGGCACAAACCACCTCTCGAAACGGTGGTCATGTAGCGATAGGTCCGGGCTCCATTTAAGCAGTCACTTGAGTAATCGGTGATGTTTCTCTTGCGTGACCGTAGTCCTAAAAGAGAATTCTTAATTACTGTTCATTATATTTCTTTATACAATGATGATGACATTCGATACACCTGGAACTTAATTAAGCACCCCCTGAAATGTTTCATACAGTGAAGTTGCTGTTATTGATTATTATGTTTTAATGATTGTTATGTCTTGCAGTACATTTCATCTAGTGAAACATGTTGTTTCTGGATAACGGCGTACCCCAAACACATCCCCTCGCCTAAGTGAAGCATGCCTCCCACGAATGTCACAAAAGCATTATCGTCCCCATGCAATATCTGGGTACAAAACAAGAAAAAATTTGTCACTTATTTTATTAATAAATGTTGACATGGGAAGGAGGAGACTGTCAGAGGCACTAAGATGGCAAATCGTTGGAAAGCATGCAACAGGCATGCCATTCAAAGCTATTGAGGGGCAACTTGGCTGTAGTCATTCTGTCATCAGCAGACTTGTCCGAAAAAATCAACAAACCAACAATGTCAAACACCGATCAAGGCCTGGGCAACCCCAAACGACCTCTCATTGGGAATATCGGTGCCTGGCACGCATCGTTAGGCGTGAACCCTTTGCTTCAAGTGAGGCGTTGTTTGTGCAACGGAACTATCCGAAACCGTCTCAAAGCACTGGGTATGAGGTCCTGAAGGGTCATTAAGCATCCAGCTCTGTCCGATCAGCATCAAAGACAACGTTTGGAGTGGTGTATGGCACGACAACATTGGAATCTCAGGATATGGAGGAGAGCCCATTGGTTAGACGAGAGTAGGTTCTTGCTTCACGTCACAGATGGTCGCATGAGAGCGTAGAGGCATAGAAATACTGCTTACGTGCTCAGGAACAAGTAATTATACACTAATTTCACCACCGTATACAGTACGTGTAGAGTGGATTGTAACTAAATCACCCCGGAGTGGTGTTATCACCCAAACTATAACTTTCAAATTTTGTACATATCGATAAAAAACACAAGCAATGTTTCAGCCAATGGACCTCCGGGTTTAACCCGGAGGTCCATTGGCTGAAACTTTGCTGGTGCTGGTTATGCTTTGCAACAAATTTGCAATTATTGGTTGGGTGGAATCTCAACTCTGCGGGTGATTTAGTGATAATACACTCTCCACGTACTGTACATATGTTTCCATGAGAGTTACCAAAAGGATAGAACACCGCTTTTATCTGAACAGCATTTGCAGACTTTCTTATTTGTCGTCACATAGTTAAAGTTTACGGACCCTCAATTTCCTGAAACCATTGATTTTTTTCCGCAAGCTTTTTACTAACTAATTCACCTATCTCAGATTCACTTCGTCATGATCATAATTCGTATTATGATAATTTGCTTGGCAGATCTCGGTTTTTTATTCCTCAGATTGCTGAATCTGAAAATCGATGCTGGCGACATAGAAAATTTAACATTCAAAAACTTTTTTTTCACTGTTTATTAAAAGGTTGTTTTCGTTTGTTTTAACCCTTTACCTAACATGAAAAGCAGACGACACTTGCAAAAATAATTCTTGAATAACTAATTTTTTTCATTTTTTGTCTCAAAAACATAGGTTATGACCCTCATTGGAACGAGCTCGTCGAGCTCGTTCCAATGAGGGGTCATAACCTATGTTTTTGAGACAAAAAATGAAAAATAATGAAAATTAATTGACGATTTTTGTGAACAGCGCTGGCAGTTACGTTGGGTAAAGGGTTAACTCTGTTAACGTTAACACCAACACAACAACAGATCATTTCGCCATGACGATCTTTCTATTTGATCTACAAAACACAATAAATGTTTTGAGTCACCTCAGTTTTCCCAACTTTTTCGAAAATATTATATATATTTGGCCGAATGATTTATGAAATGTAAGACATGCATGAATCCCAATATTTTCATAAGAAAATGTTACTATTGAAGTTGGTCTAAGTACACATTTCACCACCACCAAGGCGGACAATAAGTAGGATAGGGGTAGTGTCTTTAATATCACAGATTGACTAGCCACATGCATTGCATGAGACCTGCGATCTTGTGATCTGTTTATTACACGCCTATTACTTTTCCTCCAGTCCCAAGTTTTATTTTACCGTACGGAACACGTGTTTCATGCGGATTTCCGTTGAGGGACTATTTTTCCACCCGCCGACAAGAATCCATCAAAAGAACTAAACTCCGCCTATTTTCGTAATTGGTGAATCGAAACATCCCATTCACCGAGATCAATTCGGAAGCTGCGGTGACAGCCGATAGATCGAATGTCAATTGAAAAATGTTTTTTTGTTAAAATCCACCAAAATTAAGGAAACTGATTCGGACTTTGAAGCGAATATTTCTCAGATAACGGCAGTTAATTTCTTAAAAATACGAATAAAAAACCTATTTGGTCACAATTTTGATTTATATTTTTTTGTTTACGTATCGATCTGTCACACATATTTACCAATCACACCTGAGTTTTGTTTTTATTTCAAGCAGACGGTAAGTATCAAAGGGTTTTAATGTTTAGAATTTCCAGTGTGTGATGTTTGAATTTTTAAATTAATGGACTATATATCATAGAGACGTGTAGAAACGACACAACGCCACGATGTGTGAATGCGTTCATCAATACGGCATTCATGTCACCATGTCATCGGGGAAGGATAGAACTCGAGGCTGGTCCTCTCGTTCTATCCCTCCGCGCTGGCACTCGTGCCGTGTTGACGAACGCATTCACACATGGTGACGTTCTGTGTATTTATGCGATTTTCATACATTTTGAACACAGCTGTACAATGCCAAATGGTAGTTTATTATCTGCTCAGGAGAGAGTCTGTTCCCTTTGGCAATACCAAAGTCGTATGTGCATTAGGGGTGACTAGAAGCTTTGGTTTAACATTCCTATCCAGGAATGGGATCAAATTAGTCAGGACCCACATTTACGGGTTTTCGTCGATTTAAAATTTGACAGTCATTCCATGGAAGAAATTTAATAGTAAAGTTTTTCAGTTGGAAACTTACAAGATGAGTCCAGTTTGTTCACAGATCGAGTGTGGTGGATACTGACCACTTGTGCGCGTCACGGGCGATACCACGGATATTCTGCAATGAATTTGTCCGAACCGATCATTCATTTCTCATTAAATGAATTAGCTACAAAGTGGTTTATAGCTTTTCAGTATTGTTTCATTTTTTTGTCACTAACGCCGAAATATTTTGGGCGGTTGTTCAAAAGTCAGCAAGGATAGATCAATTAATATTTTTAACCTTGAAAATATTGCTTATTCTACCTTTAGAGTGAATTCTTCTTGGACAAGCTATCATTCGACATGAATGATGCCATCTTGTAAAAGCATGAATTGAAATCTTCCATGCGTGTGTTCTTGGAAAAGTTGGCCCGTCTGAACATGGGCATTTTTTTATTATGCACCCGACCCTTTGGGTGCATTATCTTTTCACCAAATCATAATTTAGGAATTGCTTGTGGATGACTAGACAATGCTTCCTTTCAATTTTGGTCTATCTAGCCAATTCAATATGGTCGCCGCGGCGTTATGACGCCGTTGGGGATATATGCCAAGCTTCACATTGCTCTTGTTGGTATCTCATGTCATCACACTTTGAGCACTTTTTTATTGGTATCTCGCATCAGTACACTTTAAGTAGTAAGTTGTTCCCGTAACATTTTATGTGAGGCCTTGCGAATCTAAAATTTCGGATCGAATCGAATTCCGAGTCGAATCAGCCAGAAGATTCGAATCGAATGGAATTTCGAATTGAACCTCACGACTGTTCAAATTGTAAATATTGCACCTTCTTACAACCGTAAATACCGCCAGTCTTCTTTCAAGTATTGTATTCAACTGCCACATCTCGGTTTGGGCAAGTCGATAAAAAAGCGGAATATCCCAGAACGGAACCAAAATAGTTTTGAAAGCGGAACCTCCTTGAACTCGTCTTCTGTCATCAGGTCTCCTGTACAGGTGACCTGCCAGGGGCCAATACTATAAATCTTTTACAGTTGTATTTTCTAGAATTGTATATTCTAGTTGTGACTCTTAATGAGTTAAAATGAACCATTAGCGTTTTCAAAGATGTGGCTCTAGGGGCCAATACTATAAAACTTTCGCAATTGTATTTTCTAGAATTGTATTTTTTGCCTATTAATTAATATAACTGACTAAAATGAATCATTAGCATTTTAAAAGATATGGAAATTTGCCAACTGGCAAATTGCCATATCTTTGAAAACGCTAATAGTTTATTTTAACCAATTTAAAGTCACAACTAGAAAATACAATTCTAAAAAATTAGAAGTTTTATAGTATTGGCTCCTGATGATAGACAGATAAGAAGAGATTAGGAGGACACATTTGGTAGGTTTTTGAGAAGACCTTGACGAAAAGGAAATTTCCGAACCAGCGTGTTTCGGATCGAGTGATGGGGACGATTTTCGAATCGAAATCGTTTTATGGTATTGGTACCAGCCGCTTGTTGCCAATATTTTACCGACGTTTAGCGGTAACACTTGACAGTGAACAATATACCAGCAATTGGTGTACAGATCGATGACTCCAGTTGGGTGACCTGGTAGCAAATCGTCCAGTACAGTATATGAGTATTACGTTATGCATATTTCTCGACTAGAGTACCAGTTCAGAATGTCTATGTTTGCGTTTCACTTCGAATCCATTTTATTATTTTTTAGTGAGGTTTGGTGATAATTTATTCCAACAGCGCCGTGACTTCGTGAGAGTATTGGATTAAATTAACACTGACTCCGACATAAGGTAACCCTGATGGTCGAAAGTGTCGTTAAACTCAAATAAATAAACAAATAAATTAACATTCACCTTCCTTAACGAGCGGTTGTTCATTACCAGGTAATTAGTTAAAAATTTCAAGCCACAAACCACCCACAATTAGAAATTTCCTACCCTATGGTTGATTTCGATGCATTTTATCTGTACCGTCTGTGGCTGTTTGTAAAATTCATTTAGTGATTTTTTTTAAATCACATTTCTAAGGACTTTCTAACTCGGGTTAATTTTAATCATCCCGTGAGTACAACATGCTAAAGCATTGCAGATGGCTCTTTGTTGCACTCAAGAGACAATTACCCAATTCAGAACCCAAAGGACATATATATATATTTCGAACACAAGGGGAGACGATGCATTCGAATGTCTTCAGCAGTTTGAAATCCACAGATAGCAGTAGGAAAATGCTCACTCAAGGTAGGAGTACAAATGGTTTTATCAAAACTTGGATGTTCGACGGCCGGGAGGGAGATTACACTTGAAAATGCAGGGGGGGGGGGGGGGAGTGGGGAGGGCGGGACTCGTTTATTATGTTGATGGATAAATGACCACCGAATTGTCTTTCGCGCAAAGATTTATGCTTGCCAGATTGAATCGGTTAAGTTTTGAGTGACAAAGGAAAGTACTGAACAATAAACTGAATATCGATTGTAGGTAAAGGGGCAGTTGAGTATTGACGTGGAGGTAAGATGTAATAGTCATAATAGCAATTAGATACATAATGGTGTTTGTTACTTGATATTGCGTAGCAACGGTCATGTACGTTCCACCCATCCTGAAGATATGAAAGTATGTCTTTATTCAAGCAAACACTCTTACATAATATTTGTTGTAACTTGATATTGCGTAGCAACGACCATATACGTTCGGCTCATCCTGAAGATATGATAATATGTCTTTATTCAAGCACACAGTCCTCTTGTGGTTGAAAGAGGAATGTTAGGGGCGGCGGAAACGGGGGGGGGGGGGGGCTGGAGGGGCTTCAGCCCCTCCACTTTTTTTGCCGGGCCATGTTTTTTGTATGCATATATTTTAACACAACAAATGACTGGTGAAACAAGGGGCAGATCCAGAGCCTCCCCCCACATTTTCGCCAGCTATGTTTCTCTCGTACTGGTTCAGTTTCGATGGATTTCGGATCATTTTTGCAGTAAGTGGCAGCAAACGCTAAAATGTATACATTCTGTTAAAAAATCGGTTAACTGAAGTAGATCGTAATCTTACAGACATACAAGTACTAAATTCACCCCCAGACAAGATAATCCACAGACAGTATAATGGCTGTAAACGTCTGGTAAAGCATAAAAGTGAGGTCTACTTATCAGCTCTGGTCGTTATGACCAAAGTTGATAAATAGACCTCACCTGTAAGCGTTACCAACGTTTTTTAAAGTGTGAAATCTTTCAAATATATCTTCTGAAAAATCTCAAAATATCCACTCAGATGCAGGGAAAGGGGTGGGGGGGAGGGGGGTGGAACCCTGGAATTTAAAATTTTCATACCGACGACCATCCATCGCCCGATCCAGCCCCCCCCCCCCCTCACCCCCCCCCCTCCTCCCCATTTTGAAAATCGTTCCACCGCCCCTGAATGTAATAAATACATGATGCTTTGGGAGTCAGTGCTGTGCACTCACTGTATACAACAATTAAATAAACAAAATGCACTACATTGTTTATTCTAAGAAGGATCTGTGGTACATTCGAACATGTCCGATGAGTAAATAAAACCAGTTAACAAAGACATTGGGGTAATATTTTAACCCTTTGCCCAACGCAAACGATATCAAAATTTCTTATTTTAAATACAATTGCTTTAAAAATTTTCAAACAATTCTAACCAAACCATATCATGTGACCTCTCATTGGAACGAGCTAGACGAGCTCGTTCCAAAGAGGGGTCACATGATATGGTTTTGTTGAAATTTTTGGGAAAATAATATTTTTTCAGCTGCTGAATTTGCATATTACGCGGGTTGGATGTGGCCGATTCGTTGGGTAAAGTGTTAAAAGACGACAGTGGTAATTGTCTACGGGGGGGGGGGGGGGGGCTGTGTGTGAATGGATGGGAGATTGTTTACGCTGCCATGGGTTTTACAGCTACCTGTCTCACACGTTTTTCACTGAACACTTTTTGGTTTTGACACATACATGCTACCACTCCAACGTGACCGTGGCACTTATTGTTGCCGCTTCAAAAGCGAGGCTCAGTGAGCGGAGTTGAGAACAATTCTGATAGTGGGGCATACTTCTGTCTCATGCATGGTTTGACATATCGACTTGGAACAAACGCTAAATAAGGCGAAAATCATTGGGGTTCATCGCATGAGCACTGGGGTCCCAGGGATCATTGAATGCATTTCTCAAAAATCATGGAAGTCATATTTTGAGATCCTCTAATAATGCCAAAAATTCCTAAAGTGGGTCACGATCATATGCCAGGACGGGTATGATACACCGGCTTGGAACCAACATTAAATAGGTCGAACCTCATTCGGGTTAAAACATGTGTCATGGTCACTCTACGGGTAACAGGCAAGGGTCATCATTTTGTTCATCGATCTTTCAATTTGTCGACAGACGATAACCGCTTCGCGTTTAATAAGTAAAAATTCCATCATAATTTATTGATCGTAGTTGCTAGTTCAGTTTGTAGACAACGTGGGGGATAAGGTATACTCACTAAACATTTTGTTCGTGGCCTAGTATGATATATATGGTGTCAGCTGATTCTATATTTATTAATTGAATCTTATTTGTCTTACAAGGATTGGCGAACAAGTTATGCAACTTATATTAAAGCCTCTCCTTGGCCCCATGGCACAGGTGTTTGGGATGGCCTTCGTACAGGAAACTTCGTGGCCTCGCCCTTCTCGGATACTACGAAGGGATCTTCACTCTGCACGGAAAGTCATTTTACGACCCCATCCGATAGGATGATACAGTACACTGTGACAGAATTAACCCCACAACTGATGTTGACAGAGAGTGTTTGGACACCTCGAGAACTTTCCCCCGATCGAGGATCGACCCCAGGACCTCTTGCATGAGAAACTAGCGCACTCGACTACCACTCTCTTAATTTCATTTTGGGTGCGGGAGAAGCCCACGCCCAAAATGGAATTAACTGACACCGTTTATACCATATTTGGTAAATAACAAAACATGTAAATAATACTAATATCTATCGTGGTATTAGATATCGGAAAATATTTGTTACACATTCCCTGCTAATTTATCCCTTTACCCAATGTCACGGCAAAACCGGCCAGCGCTATTCACAAAAATCGCCACTTAATTTTCATTATTTTTTCATTTTTGTCTCAAAAACACAGGTTATGACCCCCCCCCCCCCCCCCCCATTGGAACGAGCACGTCGAGCTCGTTCCAATGAGGGGTCATACCCTATGTTTTTGAGACAAAAAATGAAAAAAAATGTTGTTCAAGAATTTTTTTGCAAGTGTCGTCTGCTTTTCATGTTAGGTAAAGGGTTATAGGATAACGTATAATAAAACATTTTTATTTCTTCCAGATTGTTGGAAGTCTGATTACATACACTGTCGTAGTGTTGCAGATGAGTTTGGGTTCCAGTTCGCCTACAGGAAATACATCTTCAAACACAACAGGCGGGTGACACCTTGCGTGTTCAGAGCATACCATGTTGGTTACCCCCTGGTTTAAGCGGTGT
This sequence comes from Pictodentalium vernedei, assembly GCA_031216915.1. Lineage (NCBI taxonomy): Eukaryota > Metazoa > Mollusca > Scaphopoda > Dentaliida > Dentaliidae > Pictodentalium > Pictodentalium vernedei. Next base: position 340,967,492 of record CM062290.1, on the reverse strand, counting down.
TTTATGGAGATTGATTTTGCAAGACATTGGACATTCGAAATAGTTTGAAATTTTTCGAACAATAAAGAATGTTGTATTTTTGTGTTTAATTAAGCATAGAAGATGTTCAAGCGAATCAAGAACTTGTGCTGATTCGGGATATCAATTTTGTTCTTGTTTTGTTTTTTTTTTCTAAAATTTGTCGTGCATTTGTCGTTCGTAATGTGCTTTCTGAGAAAAAATAATTTTGTTACTTTTTAATCCTTTCAACCCGGAAGTCGTGAATGTTACCGTTTGATGCACGAAATGGGCGAGTCTATCTTCTTGTTTTATCGAGTTTAACCCTTTACCCAACGCAGACGATATCAAAATTTATTATTTTAAATATAATTTTTTTTAATTTTTCAAAAAATTTCAACAAAACCATATCATGTGACCCCTCATTGGAACGAGCTCAATGAGCTCGTTCCAATGAGGAGTCGCATGATATGGCTTTGTTGAAATATTTTGAAAAATTAAATTTTTTCAACTGCTCAGTTTGCATATTACGCTGGCGGATGCGAGCGATTCGTAATTAAAGGGGTAACGACACTTTCGACAGCCAGGTTCGCCTCGTGTCGGACAGTTTTACGAGTGAAGGAAGCCGGGGAATCCGGGGAGAATCACTGAGCAGTGGAGAGCAACTTTCAACTCCACAACGTACTTACTCCACACAAGCAGGATTAGCATTGGTTTGAAGACAAGTGCACCATCGACGTGCAGTACATTTTAGAACACAGCGTTATCGTGCCCCACGAGGGCAAGCGGGATTATATGCCTTGCCCAAGTACACAACGCAGTTACTCTTGACGAGGATGAAGCCGTAGACCTTTCGGTTTAAAGTCCATTGCCGTAATCACCGAGCTACCGCGCTACCAGCGAGTATATCTTGCATTTGTGTGGAGGTTCAGTAATAATTTAATTCTTCAGTCACATAGGTCTATGGAATTCAATTGTAACTGATCATCCTGTCCATTCAAGTATTTTTGTGTTGTCAACTCACGTACTGTCAACTTTTAATTTAAGAAAAAGTTTATACCACGTTGAAAGGGTTAAGGGCTGTGTGCAGAATCAGTTTTAACTGGTAGATTGCTAAATTATTTTTTGAGGTTCAAATTTGTTCAAGTCTTTGGCTTGTTGCAATTTATGGGAGAGTGCCAGCACTCTCCCATAATTTATAAAAAGGCAATCAATACAGACTAAGGCCTCACAAAATAAATTAATTGATTCTCAGGCATTTTTTTTTTTTTTAATAAGTGAGGGAGGGAGGGAGGGTTTTATTTTTAATTTTTATTTTTCTATTGCAAAATGTGATCAAACATGGAGTGGATTTCGGTTGTCTTTTTACACACAGAAATATAGAAAGTGCATATTTAAACAAATAAATTCATTTTTTAATTTAAAAAATAAAACATTCCTCTAAAAACAAACTGTGGGTACTGCAATTCAAAGGCTTCGTATTCTTTCGATGTTCTTCATATTATCTTTGAAGTAAAAGTATTTAATCTATGGGGATTTGACTTGTTACAATTTATGGGAGAGTCTCCATAAATTGCAACAAGTCTAACATATTGGAGACGCAACAAAATCAATATGCATCAATCCAAAAATGTAAAAAGTGTCGGGTCTCCTTGAGAATGTACTAATATTGGAAAAAACTGAACGGCAATAAAAATGTCCAATGAGGGGATTCAAATTCAATGTTGGGATATTAGTCACTGCTGATTTTAGTTAAAAAACTACAGACTTTTTTAAATTTATTTGTGGGTAGATAATATGTGCATCTTATTTACTCCCTTAAACACTTTCGGCACTGGTGGCATCGTCCATGTCAATTCAATGACAGCAACTGGAAGAGTCCATATTCATTATTTGGGGGTAGACTAATTGATATTTTCAACGTGCAGCCTTAGGGCTGCACGTTGAAAATATTGATTGGTCAACTCACACATTCCCTTAACAGACATCCCTCTTAATGAAATTATGACGTATCATGTTCCCAGGCCGGTAAAGCGGCCCGTCGTGTTCAAAGGGTTAAACCCCCTTATCGATGCCCTTATTTACAAGATATTCTGTACGAAGTGAAGCATGTAGGGCATTCCTTGGGTTTAATGGAGCATACGCTTTATATGAAACTTAGTCAGTATTGGTTATATTTAGCCCCCCCCCCCCCCCCCCCCTCCCTCCTCCGGAGGTTCATCATCAGCTATGATCTAAAGTTGCTCTTGTTCGTTTTTCGTTAAATTAAATTTATGAACCTGTTTCGTTTTACTCAAAAATGAATTGTGTCTAAAATACTGTGCGGGGGTAGATACACCGTGGCTATGAAAGCCGCTCGACGCAAGCCTACAATGCCTATAAGGCAATCTGGCACTGGATAAATCGAGATAAATGTCATGTGTCGAATCACATCGGCACTTGCACTCTGAAAAATGAGCAGGTGTAGAAAATTATTTTTGGTTAAAAATTCAATTTAAAGAAGGTGATGCAAATGAAATTTAACTCTGTATAGAGACTATTCATTCACTGCACCCCCTGCGACGAATGTGACCAATGATTTGTCCCGCAGTAAATTATTCACAATAAATAACAACCTTCCCCTCCCCTCCATGTGGACCATACCCTCATAAAAATGTGTCTGTTACATGTCTAATCCATTGTTCATTAAAGTTTTATTCTTCTACCCTTCTCTCTTTTTCCTTGTTTCTTCTACCCTTTCTTTCAGTAATGAGAAGACAGGAAAAACTGTAGTTAACGAATTATCATTTTTAAGAGAAAACAGTTTGTCATTTACTGACATTAGCTTCGGGGGCGTCGTGGAGATGACCAATTGGGGGAGTAGGGTGTAAAACTTATTTGTCCTGAGTGTAATGACCCAAGTCCCAACTGAGTAATATTCCAACTATATCATCAAGGCACGCCTTCGTCGAAGGCATGCCTTGACGAGTTAGTTGGAATATTACGCAGCCGGGATTAAAAGTTATCCCTTTGAACTCTAATGGTATCTTCCATGCCATTTCAATGACAGCAATTCAAAGAGTCCATATTCATTATTTGGGGTAGACCAATCAATAGTTTCAACGTGCAGACTTGGGGTTGCACGTTGAAAATATTGATTGGTCCACCCCACACATTTACTGAACAGCCATCCTACTTAATGACGCTATGACGAATCGTGTTCCTGGTCGGAAAAGCGGCCGCTCGGGTTCAAAGGTTAAAAAACTAAAGACTGTTTGGCAATTTATTTGCGAGTAAATAAAATATGCTACAGTAACAGTTTTGTTAGGGCTGAGCTTGATGCGTGTGATAAATATAAAAAATACAATTCCTACACGAACCCCTTATTCCTCAAAGATGAATTTCTCAAGTTTGATGATCTTTACAGGCTACACACTATACTGTTCATTCGTGATTGGCACACTGGAAACTTGCCAAAAAGTTTTGAAAATTTCCTCCAAATCTATAATCACCCAACCGGAATGCTAACCAGACATAGTGGACAATTAAAGAGAAATACACCTCGAACATGCTGCTCTGCAAATTTACCAAAACACTCATTCCCTAAACTATGGAATGACCTAAGCAATGACATTCAATCTGAACCGAGTCGCTCTATATTCAAACGCTCCATAATGTTACACGCCTTGGGAACTTATAATACACCCCCGACATGTTTCAATCCACACTGTCCTGATTGTAACACTAGAGTCGGTGATCTCTTGCGTGACTAGGCCATTACAAACAGCAGCTCAGATAAACACAGTAAACATAGTAAACATAGTAAGATAAGAACACGGTGTAGACCGCCTCTAAGGCGTGACCATATCTGTAATGCTTTCCTTATCTGAATCTCCCCCAAACATTTAATAAAGAATACCGGTCTTTGTTATGTATTGCATCTTTTGAAAAGAAATTGAAACTTATTTACCACCTGTATTGCCCCATCCTCGCACTTCCAAATTGGAGATGGCAGGAAGACAGCCATTGGGCTATGGCGTCTCCTTACAATATGCATGTTTTTTTACAACTTGTCACTGTTCTAGTTACACAATATTTTTTTTCTGGAAAACATCTAGATGCATTTATATTTGTAACTACACTATATGTACATGTATATTGTGAATACAATATTGTATTGTATTGCATTGCGTCATTTTGCACAACAGTCTTCAAGATCCTCTTGTGCGTCTTGGAGGCGGCATTTAATGATATCCTGGGACCTACTGGCGGTATAGAGCCACTTGTCATCGATGAACTGGGAGATGTCGAGCTGGTTTTCACCCACTTTATGGATGTCGTTTACATCGAATCGATAATAAAGAGAAGTGGGCTCAAGACCGATATCTGGTGCCTGCCGGCCGAGAGCTCCACTTCGCCAGATACCTCGCTAATAACCCTTATTCAAATTTCCAATCAGTAAGGAAGGAGCAGATAATTCGGAGTATTTCGTGGAGCAGCCAGTTGATATTTCATACCGTTATATCATTCTGAGTCGAAGGCTTTTTCGACATCCAACATTGAGATGGGGAGGTCTGCATGCGATCAGTTAACCGGCATACATGCTGTAGGACCTTTTTGTGGTTACGGTAAGCTCTTTGCCATTTATTGAAAAAGTTTATGGATTCAAAGTGGATATGTAGTTTGTTGGTTATAGCGCGTTCGAAAACTTTGCCAAACAACTCAAAAGACTGATAGGTCTGCAGTTTGATATGTTGTTGGGGTATGTGCGGGTTCTGCGCTGAATCATCCTGTGTGTAATGCCGAGATACCGTTGTCCTTCCGGCGAAAATACGTTTTTTCAAAGAATAAAGGCGAGTATTCTAGATCGGAATCTTGTGTTTTCTCACTACTAAATCGTCATTCTGTGTGGGGAAAGTGAATTATATTCCACTGGATGCATCATCTACGTGTATTCATTGTGCTTTTGATATGGCAAATTCGAGAGCATTTTAAATACAGTATTGGCTCAGTTTGAAGATGATCTTCAGTTTATTGTCACCTTAGTATGATTTCTAACACAGCTAATAAGCTCTAAGCTTCGTACACATTTATCCGGTTTTCCGGAAATGCTGATGTGGTGACGACAACGTTGCAGCCGCAAAAAATCGGTCTAATGAAAATGAACTGGCGTGTACGCATATTGACGGCAAGGACGACGCGTATCCGGCGACGACACATTCTGACTATCCGGTATTTTGAAAATCGGCGTGGGAGCGATTGTTTTTAACGTTACCGGACAAACACCGTATGGTGAGGTTTCTGAAAATGAGGTCACTCACTAACGAAAACTGCGCGATGAGACCTCTTCGAGCTTCAGGTCGCTCTATCTCTCGTCAGAGAAGCCAAAGATGATTGTCCAACATCAATCAGGGTCCAAATCATGCTTCTTTTCGATCCAATATTAGACTTAATACCAGGGGCGTAGGAAGCTTATAATATTGGGCGGGGGGGGGGGGGGGGGGGGTATTGTAAACGGGAGCTTGTAGGGGACAGCACGGTCGCCTTTGGCGGCCCGCTCTGTGTAGCCAAACCCGGGGGAGAGTGCGGGAGGGGGATACCAGGAAAAGTTGTGAAGTATGAACTACTGAGAGCTCATTTCCTCGCTTCTCAAGTGAAAAAATCAAGGTATCGTTGCTGTTAATTTTTGGTGTTTATCCCTTAAAAATTAAAAAATCATGAAAATTAATTGGCGATTTTTGAGAATAGCGCTGGCCGTTTTTGGCCGTTACGTTGGGTATAGGGTTAAAGGAGGATGTATGTCATAGAGGAAGATGTAAACCTGTTGAGCGTCAAATCAGTCAGTGACATCGACTACCAACTTTTCTACGCACTGTAAATGGTGTAGATCATACAGTTTTTATGTGCGCCTGTATGATGTAAAATATGCAGATGTACGTGGTTATTTTCGTGTAGATACTAGATATGATTTACAAAGTTTTGGAAATTTTGGGGAGGGGAATAAATCCCCCCTTACCCCCCCCCCCCCCCCCCCCCTCCATCCCGGTTCCTACGCCACTGCTTAACTTAATACTTTTTTTAGCAAGGCTATAGAAAGTATCAAAGTAGTGCCTTATTGTTTCAAAGAAACTACAGGCAAACGAGAACATTTGTTTTAAAATCACTTTTGCCACAGAGAGTATGATGTTCGGGGTAAATCAAAATTTTCAGATCACAAATGGGAGATAGTCCCTCAAGTGAAACTCCAATTTGTGGGGAAGTGCGTTCGCACCCAATCTCACCTCCCAAGACTACACGCCTGATAAGTCCTATAATGTAGGCAGCCTGAGTATAGATATAAACGATTGGCATGCGTTTACAATGGAATCGCCATCAAATTTGCAATAAATACGCCCCGGTGCTTCTTTCATTGAATACTTGCTGAAAACTACTGATTATTGACTGAGACAGACGCCCGTGGGCCGTACCGAGGCAGCTGTGCTGTAACATTCAAATTCTGTTCCAATTCACTTACACGGACCACTCCTCCCCACACGTTGTGTAGGACCCCCCCCCCCCCCCCCCCCCCCCCATTGTCCTATTCACAGTGGTCGATATGCGACCTCCAAGCCAGAAAATAAGCAGACTGTCATTTGCAAAATGAGGTCCCCAGAGGGTGAATTTAGTCATGCTACCCTAATAGGGTAGCATCACTAAATTTACCCTCTGTGAATCTCAGTCTGAATTAGGGTCTCAAAACTAAACAGAAAGAGGTACCCAGAGGATAAATTGGCCCACAGTATGGGATAGCGTCATAAAATTCACCCTCTGGGGGCCTCATTATGCAAATGTCAGACTGCATTTTTTCAGGCCTGGCGACCTCAAAACATAACATGGAAATCTAACTCCACCTTCTAACTGCATATAACGGACTCCCACAGTTGCCTGCAAGCTTGTCTTTGTTTCTGTCCCCCTCTTTGCAATCAACAAAGAATACAATGAGCAGCGACTCATATATAGATATGAGAGCTCTCCATTTTTTATTAGGGTTTAACGACACATTAACAGCCAGGGTCATATCATGTCGGTGACAGTTTTACTGGTGGAGGAAGCCGGAGTACCCGGAGAGAACCACCGAGCAACGACGAGCAGCTGTCAGCTCTCCAACATCGTAACTCTGCACCGCGGCACAGGCAGGATTAGAATGGTTGAAGACATGCGCACCTTCGACGTGCAGTACGCCTTAGTACACAGCGTCATCGTGCCCCTATGTAGGCAATCGGGGTTAAGTGCCTTGCCCAAGGACACAACACGGGGAGCTCTCCATTAGGAAAGACATTGCACACATCTATATTGGTACCTGTTTTCCGTACCGGTTCGGGGTACTACTTTTTGAGCAATAACAACTCTGTATAACAAACGGACACTGTGAACACTGTGACATTGTGAACACCGAAAACCGACAGGTTGTGCATGGGCGGGGGGTTATTGCCGGAACATAGGTGGGGATGGGTGGGTGGTCAAAAAATGTGAGTAAACTAACAGTTAATGCATTTTTTTTTCTTTTTAACTGTCCATTAAATTAATTATGCCATTATCGGACATTTTTTTTTCCATTCATTATCGGACACCCACCATACTCAAGTCAGTTTTTGGTGAAATTCTCCAATATTTTTCACATTTAGGGGGTAATTTTGTTAATAATGCTTCAAAATGGGCTTTTATTGTCAAGTGGTGACATTTTGTTTCTGTTTGGGACACAAAAGATGCCATAACAGTGAAAAAGAAAAAAAAATGCATTAACTGTTAGTTATGTTAGCTATGTTCCGGCAATAACCCCCCCGCCCATGCACAACCTGTCGGTTTTCGGTGTTCACAATGTCACAGTGTTCACAGTGTCCGTTTGTTATACAGAGTTGTTATTGCTCAAAAAGTAGTACCCCGAACCGGTACGGAAAACAGGTACCAATACAGATGTGTGCAATGTCTCTCCTAATGGAGATCTCCCCGTATTGTGTCCTTGGGCAAGGCACTTAACCCCGATTGCCTACATGGGGACACGATGACGCTGGATTAATTATGGACACAGCAGGCACAGTGCTCACATATGCCTGCATATGCCATAATTTACAGAAACTAGACTGTTTGAAGTGAATATCACTGCATATCAGAGATAAAATTAAGAAAGGCTTATTTAAATTTGATTTAAAATCAAAGGTTTCTGGGAAAAAGAATAACTCAGTTTCATTTGCAAGGTACACACCAAAAAACTAGATTTGTAAGAATATTAAGCTATACATTTAATTGGTCTGATCTGATTTGATTGGGGTTTTACGTCGCTTTCAACAACTATAGCTTTATGATGCATATATCACGACGTTTTTATTTCCCGATGAAGATAGAATTACTCAAACAGATCCACGGGATGGCCTAAGGAATCCCCCAACCACTGGGAGGAACAAACAAGCTCATCCACACAGAGACCTTAATATAAGGATGGAACAAATTCCTCAGAATTTACTACATCAGTATAGTGAAATGTATATGTGAACAGCCAGGCTATCGCTGTTGTGCATTAACCCTTTACCCAACGTAACGGCCAAAACTGGCCAGCGCTATTCTCAAAAATCGCCAATTAATTTTCAAAATATTTTCATTTTTTGTCTCAAAAACATAGGTTATGACCCCTCGTTGGAACGAGCTCGTTGAGCTCGTTCCAACGAGGGGTCATAACCTATGTTTTTGAGACAAAAAATGAAAACATTTAGTTATTCAAGAATTTGTTTTGCAAGTGTCGTCTGCTTTTCATGTTAGGTAAAGGGTTAATAACCTGGCTACCAAATTTCCTCCTATTATACCCGGGCCCATACGGGGTTCAAGCTATACAGTAATGTGTCCTTGTGAACTGCTGTGAATCTGGTAAGTCTTGAAAAATGCATCAGATAGAGTAAATGGAGACATGTTTGAAGATATAAAAATATGCATTGAATCAGTGTGCATTACGCGTTTCGAGTTGGTGTTTGAGTGCCGATGTTTTGTATATAAAATGTATGAGAAGAGGGTGGGTCCCAAAAATGTCATGGAAAACAATATGCAGGAAAGGGTGGGTGGGTCAAAAAATCTCCAAAATAAAATTTCCAACCAGCAGCAGCTTCGATAAAGCAGACGGGCGCCAAAAAGTAAACCTTTATATCACGAGCGTCAAACATCAATACATCACATACTACAGTCTGAGTTGATTATTGTTTTCCCTTCCCAAGACTCATCTTCCAACTGTTGACAATCAGATGCCTAGACGACAGATGAACCTATTGACTGGAATGTACACGTCTGCAACTAAGCAGCATGCTGTCATCGATGAGCCTATTACTGAGGGCTAAGGTTGCTAATCCATTCATTCACCTTTGGTCTTCCATCACGAACATGCTCCATTTCACATGATCAGGACTTATACAGTTTGCAAGATATGGGCTGAATCTATCTGTTGGAAAGCACGAGTGCCTATTACAGCTGTATCAACAGCTGTATCAACATTCATTCAGTTTCATGAGCAAAATCTTTGTTAGTGCCGAGTAATATGGGCTGAACAATCTACTGAAAGTGAACAAACTAACACAACAGTTCTGTAACACAGACCGTTACTGCCCCTATTTCACAAGTGAGGGCAAAGACCACTATTCCCCACACACTGTGTAGGACCCCCGATGGTCTCATTCACAGTGGTCAATGTGCAACTACAAAACAAAACATGGAACAATCCAACTCTCTGCTCTAACTATACACCTGGAAAAAAGTTAAGCAACACCTGATAAAATTATGTAAAATTAGAAAACCGGTAACACAATATTAATTATGTTCATGTGAAGATCAGGGTACTGCTCCATGGACGATTTGAACCTGTCCGTACTTGCATGAGAAGAGTGATTGAACACGGAGTGCACATGCAATAAGATAGGGGTCTTACCTGAAAAATGCAAGTTTGTAGATCATAACTGCGAAAATATCCTAGAGTGAAACAATACGTGTTTTGAAGCTTCCAATAGGATTATGCCTCGCCGTCGACTCATTGAGGCAGAAAGATGGCGTATTGTTGGCATGGTGAATGCTGGTTTGTCGTGTAGGCTATTGGTCGTCAACTGGAGATACATCATGCAGTAATAAACAGGCTACAATGAAACCATTAACAAACCCAGGCTGTCAAGGACAGACCAGTGTCAGGAAGACCAAAAGTAGCCTCGGCACGGGAGGATAATGCCTTTTTGAGACTTGTGAGGCGGAACCCCTTTGCCTTAAGCACACGTTTTCGCCATGAGTGGCTTCCGGCCAGAAGACTCTGTACCAGAACTGAGCGGAATTGTTTAAGATCGGCTGGTTATCGGGCCAGAAGACCAATAGACGTCCATTGCTAACCGTGGGCCCTAAAAGGGCCAGATTGGAATGGTGTTGACTAAGAAATCGACACTATTTGGCAACCTGGGGAAAAGTACAGAATGGACATCTTGGAACAGAGCGTGATCCCTCATTTCGATAACCACCCTTCAGCATCTCTCTCCCTGTTTATGGATGATAATGCTCGACCTCATCGTGCAACCGTAGATTTGCTGCAACGAAATGCCATCACAACGATCCCTTGGCCTGCTCGAAGCCTAGATCTTAACCCAACTGAACATGTGTGGGACGTTTTGGGTAGGATTATTCGCTAAAGGCAACCACCTGTGCAGAATCTTCGTGCACTGAAGCAGCTCTTCACCAGAAATGGCAACAGCTACCGCAGCTGCGATGTCTGGTTCAAGGAATGAGGAGGAGAGTTGAAGCTGTCCTTCGTGTGCGTGGTGGTTACACAATATACTGACTTGTGATCAAAATTGATACATGACTGTATTTCCTAACCTTGAGAACACGGACATTGATGACTGCTTAAGACATATGGTCCCCAGAATCAAACTTAAAACCGTAATGGAATGATTGAGAAACGTGGGGTTTTTTTTGCAAATGCCAAAATAAACACGAATATGTGTTGCAACATTTCGGAGTTGTTTTTTCGGTGCACACATTTCTCACATCTGCAGGTTCCGAAGATTAATATAGTACACGAGGCCCCATAGAGTTGATACTTCAGATTACATTTCCTCAACTTGCAGAAAATAGGGTGGTGCTTAACTTTTTCCAGGTGTATACATAGAATGGACTCCCACAACTATGTGCAAGCATGCCTTTCTTTTCCCTCCCCTTGTCAATCTATAACAATGAGCCCAATGAAACGGCCATATTAAATCTGATATATATGTGCAAAATGCACCCGATAAACACTTCTGTTATTTTCTCCTTGATCATAAATTGATGAACTCACGTTGGAAGAAAGTTATCGGACTCATCCATGTAATAGATAAGTAGTCAAATATGTATTTTTAAATACAAACTGGCATTGTTTTCCTAGGTCTGGTGTATCTATAATTCAGGGATTACAAAGGATATGCAGCTATAAAACATATCCCAAGAAGATGGGTTAGGCTTTACAAAGAGAATGAAGAGACAACAACAGGATGTCATGAAGACATGTGATGTCATTTTGCTCGTTAACATCTTTAATTCAGAGGAATTCTTATCTCTTTGAACCCTGGTGGTATCTTCCATGACAGTTCAATGACAGCAATTAGAAGAGTCCATATTTATTATCTGCGGTTAGAGCAATTAATATTTTCAACGTGCAGTCTTGGGGCTGCATGTTGAAAATATCGATTGGTCTATTCCACACATTAACTTAGCAGCCACCCTGTACTTAATGAAAATTATGAAGTAACATATTCCTGGACCAGAAAATCGACATCGCAGTCTAAATGGTTAAATCAGTCAATGAAGTGCAATATCAAATAGACTCTAGAGGTGCGCACTGGAGCCTTTCAGTTTTTCAGTGGTACATTTTCGCACTGGGGCCACCGGATGCTTGTTTTGAAACGAGAAATCTGTAGTTCGATTTGGGATTTCCACATGAACGTTTTGCTTGTCGGCAGACTTCTTTTTGCCACATTCAAATGTCTTCCCCAAGTGCGTAAAAGCACACTAAAGGTCGTGGAAGGATGTCGAAAATAAAGTGAGAAATCCCTGTTTGGTCTGGTCTGCGTTAGCGCTTCCAGACAAATTAATACAAGTATGTACTGACAGTCATGTTGAAGATTCACAATTCCAGTTTGAAAGAAGAATTTTGTTATGGGAGAAAGCACTTACCATATTAGTAGCGTTGTGTTGTTTTTTCGCGACATTGCAGGAAGTGCAATTCAGCCGTGCAATTGCGTAGTGGGTAATTCTGCAATTTAGACCGAATTAGGCGGAACTGTGGGCCCACAGTGATGCCAACTCATTTCTGTCTGACAATGCCTGACCAATCTAGTTGTGGATCCAGAGCATTCCAGACGCCTGGGGAAATGTGTGCGCTTGGGGTGGGGGTGACGTATAATGATGAGTATAATCTGTTAAACTAAAAAGTTAAATTATCTTATCGTTTTAACTACAAAAGAAACTCTGCCTCTTAGAGTATTAGGCTACAATACAAAAACCCAAAGAATGGTCTCACAACACATCAAAGGTTGTTACACATTAGACTTCTGTGGGCGTTGCATGGTGTGCGATGGAGTAATAATGGGATGGGTTTCCTGCTTACGTGGTGGACCAGATGTTCTTGGCATGTCACTCTCCAACATTCTCTGGCAAAAAATATACTCGAACAGTTTTTGTAACAATGCCATTGCGCATTGCCTTAAATTCCGACATAGTCCGGCAGTCAAGGCACCGTTGCGTGCTTTAGCGTCGAAAGTTTTTTTCTCAGCGAATTATGGTTGTCCACAACACCCATTTGAAGAATCAATCGGCTTGCCTTTTGTCAGCCTTGGGGAATTTGTGATATTTCAGTTTTTAAAATTATCGGTCACAATGGCGGCCATTTTTTAAAACAGCAGGATTTTAACCAACGTGGAGTGCTAATTAAAACAAACTTGCATTTTCCACATACCTTTCTTATCAAACTGATGCACCTTCTTTAATTTGTGCAAACATCAGACTCCCTAAATCCAACATGGCGGACACAATTACCACAAAAATCAGAAACATCGATTTTTTCACAAATTGAACCAATTTGTTCAAATTACTAGTGCAATGATGATGGTCGTAGTGACCAGTGTTTGTGATGGACAATCACATGACAGTAATGTTTAGGGACAATTGTACAAGCTCTATCGGATCAGGTATGAAGTTTAGAATTGGTACTAATATATCGCCAGTACATTATCAATGATAGCATTGATATTAAAAATGTTACAAACAGGGAGCCCTGGCATATGGAATGACAAGAAAGATTACGTAGACCACTAGGTAGATTCAAAAATTGGTAAGTATCCAACAATATAACAAAAAGGTAGCCAAAGGTAATGTCCAATATGGTATTTTCTAAAAGATTAGGCAATGATTAGTCTTCATTTTCAGCAGACTCGCCGATAACCCTACTCGTCCGTTCGTTACAGCACTCAATTGTTGCTTGGCAATTACAGAAAACAGTGCCGTCTAACCTTGAGGCGACACAGCTGCACTTTGACGTCTTGCATGGTTGTTTGCTGGAACACGAGCATCGAATCAGTTTTAAGATATTGTCATGTGCTAGCGATAAATTGTGAGGCAGAGTCAATACTTAACAAGCCCATAATTTGTAGGTTCCATTTTGGGTGGGTCCGAATGCAGTGCATGTTTCCAAATGCACGCTTGCATGTGGCCTCGTTTGACATTCTCTGCAAATGACTCAGTACCTGGAGTGAGGGTACATAGTTTAGGGACTTTTGTTGCTCCTGATCGTCCTACTTTGGATGTCCAACTGCTGACTCTTGCATCAGACATTGATTTGGATATTGGACACCCACAACAGGCAGTCATGAACTGTGTGACTTCACGCAAGACGTTGTCCCAAGAAGCATCAATATTTCCAAATGACTCTAGCGATATACAACAATCTTTCACAACTGTCGTGATTATTATTAGCCATTGTGCGGAAATATGTGACCTTAAACCCCAATAAATAAATAAATAATTGTGTTCTGTTAATACATTATAATCAGCCTGACTATGATATTCAGTTCAAGGAAAAGTGAGAAAGTTAGTAAAAAGCACACTGTGTGAAGTTTGGGAAATAACCATGTTAAAACCTATTAAGTTATCTGAACTGTTCGATTCGGTGCACATGACAGATTGGAAGCACGGATCGAGGTAGCTATTAGTTTATCTTTTATTTGGGTTCCAACAGAAAGCAGGTGGACGCCGCTGATTATTATTATTATTATTATTATTATTATTATTATTATTATTATTATTATTATTATTATTATTATTATTATTATTATTTAAGAGATGTAAACAGTGATGTTTTCCACCGGAGAATGATTATAAAACAAATACTCATTGGGCTTCCAGCAACTGTTTGGGAACTGAAGACATCGTGAATTTATTCACAGCGTTTTTGGTTCACCTGCAGCTACGGGGCGATCACTGCAATAAATGCCCCGGGTGATTTCAATCCAGAAGAGTCCTGATTTAAGTGGTGGTTACTTTAGGTAATAATGAGTTAATGTGTTCAGAAATATCGGTGTTTATTACACTATGATGTTTTTTTAATGAATAAATTCTGAATATGCTAAAAAAAAAAAACATTATATGAATCCCCCATAATTGTTGACATATTTTCAGACCTCCTTGCGTCCACCAAAGTGCTAGCAACTAAGGGACCATACTTGTGAAAGTTCCCAGCCGGGCTAATGGCAGTTATATCTACCCTACCCTCTCAGAATGAATTGGGACTAAAAGTAATCTAAGGGGTCGCGCCCACTCCCCTCCAGACCCATTGTGTGTGGTCCCGAAATGATCAAGTGGGGTATTGAGTATTCCAATTCGGGGTAGCAAACAACCCCTCTCAAGTACGATAATTGGGTGTGGTATTAGAGACCAAGTCGGAGCGTGGGATGCTCCCTTAAAATTGAACTTTAGTCAGAACTGTACGAACTGCAGGTTCGGGAGTCAGAGCTCGGGTGTTAACCCTTTACCCAACGAATCGACCGCATTCGCCCGCGTAATATGCAAATTCAGCAGCTGGAAAAATATTATTTTTCGACAAATTTCAACAAAACCATATCATGTGACCACTCTTTGGAACGAGCTCGTAGATCTCGTTCCAAAGAGGGGTCACATGATATGGTTTTGTTGAAATTTTTTGAAAAAATTTAAAAAATGATATTTCAAATAATAAATTTTGAAATCGTCTGCGTTGGGTAAAGAGTTAAATTTTACATCCCGTGAAACCAAATGTTGAAAAATATATGCAGTTGCTTACTTTACGACATACCCACCCCATCCTCCACTCCCTCTGGAACTCGAACAATCATGATCTACTATCGACGTCCATAGCCCCTAAAACGCATTGATTGGTATAACAGCACAAAATATTTGAATTAGAGTTATACGCTTTGAAAAGTGGTACAGTGATGCAATCTCCGTAACAAATCAGCCTTGGAAAAACCTATTGATTTGAAAAACTTTTGAACATTGTTCTGAAATCTGAAATCCTGCATCATTTCTGAATATTCCACCCACCCCCAGGCCCACCCCCATCCCCTCTGGGGACAGAAACGTTGTCTAAGGAGCTATATTTGACAAAGATATTTGAATGCCCAAATTAAAAATGGTGTGATCAGTTTTTTTTTTTTTCACACGGACGTTATAATGGTCGCCTCCTATATGAAAAAAAATAGTGCAACATTGCCAGAAGCAGCGGGTTTATGAGCTCTGTCAAACAAGATTGAATTGGTTAGATACCATAGATACCTGTTGTTCAAGATGAGGTCGCTGTCTCTGGAACTTAGGGGGAAAAGTTGGGTGAGACATTACGTTACATTACATCAGACATTTAGTATAGCGCTCAAAATTGTACCACTGCCCCGAATAATTAGGGACAGGGCCACATTCTATGACGCTTCACAGAAACATATAATACACATTTAACATATTTAAACATTACACAGGAGTGAACAGGAGTACCAAATGTGTAATTTAGGTGTAGTGGAGACCCTGGAACACTTTCTATTAGAATTCCAATACCAGTCTAACAGAATAAGATTTCCCGTGATTATAACTGGGAAGTGGGATGGGAGAATGAAGCACAGGTGGTTAGTGGGTGGCGCAAAGGAGAGGGTTAGTATCCTTATCGGAGAGACTTGGGAAGAATGGGGCACGGAATCATGTCGGGATGTCATCACGCAGTTCGTTTCCGAGTGTTGGAAGGAGAGAAGAGGCGTGGAGATAAGGAGACATTTGAGAGAACAGGGCTAATCAAGACCTTCTCACCTGAGAACCGCGACAAATCAGCGGCCAGAATGTTATTTTCATCAGCAGTTTTGTTGTCAGGAGTTTCGCAAATTTGGGGAAACCCTGCGGTATAAGGGAGATTACTCTAATTGCAAATAATATTTAAATATCATATTTGTTTCAGAAGAGTTCACGGCACAAATGGCCTGTTTGAACGTTGTTGGAACTTTTCTACATGTTTTTTTTTATCTTTTGATAATATTGATTGAGATGCCAACGAACATGCATAGAACAAAAGGTGACTGATGGTTTACCTCGATAATCTTTTTGGACTATGCCATGCGTTTTGAAAATGAGCGACAGGACGAACGCATCTAAATGTGTCAGATAATGTGCTATTATTATTCACGCAGTCAAAGTTGGGAAGTTCGGTTTTTGAACGGTGTGGAAAGTCCACTTGGAGAATAGACGAAATCTGGAACTCTGAGAAATCTGGAATTATCCAGCCGAAGTAATGTGACAGTGGTACAGACACGATACGTTTCGAAAATTTGCAAATTGAACTTAATGCCGACAAGAAGCAGATGTCCATGGAGACAGTGTACTTGTAAAGTTTGAAGCCCAATATATTTTTTATCATTTTCGAAGCCGAATAAAAAGATAAAATTGGAAAAATCCCAACGGTAGATTCTAGGCCCAATCTGTTGTAGACCCACTTGGACCTCACTTTGGGAAGATAAGGGAATACCATTGTATTTGTTCCGAGGAAAATATTCATTGACCATTATAATATTACCATCGAGAATTAAATTAATGTATTCTTTTTTTAAAATCTGTTAAACAACTTTTATTTTGCAGGACTCCGATGGTTACGTTATCGAACCGAGATAAACATATCGCCTCATCATGATCACGATATACAGTATTGGGATGGTGGATTACGATTAAATCACCATGGAGTTATTTCTCCACCCTGCAGTTATACGCTACTTCTGAAAAAATGCCTTAAAAGGCACTAACGAATTATCAGCTCATGGACAACGGGTTTTTTCATGGTCCATGAGCTGCGTGTTTGCTAGTGTGTCTGGATATGGTATCAAAAATCATTGATATTCATCCCCACCACGATTTAGCGGTGATCCATCCTCATGTGCTGTAGAAACAGAATCAGAATCGGCTGATCGCATCGTCAGTATGACATTTTAATTTCAATAAAAGAAAAAACACCTTGAATATAATGGTGTAGAAAATGAAGGGTGGGGGGGGTGGGGGGGTGGGGGGCTCCCCATCTCTTCTGGGCGAAACTACATTTTCCGAAAAATTCAAGGAGCACAAAGTTTCAGCTAATGGCCCCCATTTGTGCTCTCTCTCTCTCTCTCTCTCTCTCTCTCTCTCTCTCTCTCTCTCTCTCTCTCTCTCTCTCTCTCTTCTGTCCATTTGGGTTTTCTCACGTTAATACCACCCCAATCTCTCTCTCTCTCTCTCTCTCTCTCTCTCTCTCTCTCTCTCTCTCTCTCTCTCTCTCTCTCTCTCTCTCCTCTCTCTCTCTCTCTCTCTCTCTCTCTCTCTCTCTCCATTTGGATTTTCTCACGTTAATACCCTCCATTTTTTACGAGGTAGCAATTTATTTGCTAAGTCTACTATCTAAATCTAGATCATACATAACCCTTTCAACCCTGGTGGTAGATTCCATATTAGTTCAATGACTGCAACCGGAAGAGTCCATGTTCATTATTTAGGGGTAGACCAATTAGTATTTTCAACGTGCAGCCTTGGGGCTGCACGTTAAAATATTAATTGGTCTACCACACACATGCACTTAGCATCCATCCTATTTAATGAAATTATGACGTATCATGTTCCTGACCGGAAAACGACCGTTAGGGTTCAAAGGGTTAAGTTATTCGTGTCTTCACTGCAATTCTGTAAAAATTATCTATCTAAATCTAAATCTAGATCACTCTTAAGTTATTCGTGTCTTCACTGTCATTCAGTAAACATTCATGTTATGTTTTTTTTAAAAAACAGCTTGCCCGAGGTTATAAACTTAAACCTGGTGGCGTGGTGGCTCAGTTGGTGGAGATGCAGGCTGCAAGCCGAGAGGTCCTCTGTTCGAATCCCACATGCGGCAACCGCGTTGTGTCCTTGGGCAAAACACTTCACCCCCATTGCCCACGTGGGGACACGGTGGCGTTGTGTACTGAGGCGTACTGCACATCGATGGCGCACTTGTCGTCAACCAATGCTAACCCTGTTTGTGTAGAGTTAGTATGTTGGGGAGCCTGACAGTTGCTCGCCGTGGCTCGTTGGTTCTTTCCGGGTACTCCGGCTTCCACCACGAGTAAAACTCTCTCCGACACGAGGTAACGCTGGCTGTAGAAAGTGTAGTTAAAACCCCAATCAATAATTATATAAATATAAACCTAAACCTCTCCCTTGAGGAGGAAAACTATTATTTACTCTGCTCTTAACTTACGCGCTTTTTGGTTTGCTTTCATTTGGATAGTTTCATGATCTGTTCCTCAGATAAGACAGGTTTAAATTTATTATTTGTTCTTTTCCCACCATGGGCAAATCCCTGTGAACACCAATGTGTGGAAACCACAAGAGCTTTTCTCGTTGTTCTAAAATCAGTTGGGTTAAAATACAACACAAATCAAATTGGTTGAGATAATAGGAACCCACTTTGGTTTAATTCATTCAACGCGCGGAGTGATTTGGGTTGATTTTTAACTGATTTTAGAAAGTAATACTAGCTCGTGGAATGTCATTAGCCTTTGATACTTTTGTATCAAACAGCACGTTGATATTTTGTGGTCATTTGTTTTGTTATTATTTTTCGATTTTTTAAAAGTTTTAATCTCAAATTCCTATTTTCTTCCGAATAGTGCTCAGTGACAACCGTTGAGCCAAATGTTATCGCAGCTTAAAATACTAATATAATCCTGCTGTCAAGATTTCGTAACTGATTGAGTGCTAGACGCCACTATCAGGGCTTTCAAAAAATGAGGATACCAGAGAAAAAGCAAAAACTTTTCTTGCTTATTTTTCATATGCACAAAGGGGGCCACAGAACTGTCTAAACAGACTAGAAGCGTATAGAAAGCAAAACAACTTGTTGATAAACATAGACAAGACGAAATATATGATTTTTAAGGCCCGAAAAATAAAGAATATCCCAAAATTTTTAATAGGTGGTAAAGAACTGAAATGTACCTCAAAATACACATAGCTAAGGTTAACCCTTTCGGAAAATGGCGCTCTGAAAAATGCACAGTCTGAACTTAGTCTTAAGGGGCTCAAGGCTCTGTACAGATTACACAGCTCGTTCAAAAAGAAATGCACACCAACTGTGGTTGTCTTTTCGAAGCTGTCTGATAAACTAATTAAGCCTATATTATTATACGGCAGTGAAATATGGTCGACGGAGCTGAATATGAGGAACAGAGACACTGCATCGGGTGAAAGGGCTCATATCGCGTTCTGCAAATTGATCTTAAATGTAGGTAAACATTCCTCCAAACATGTGGTACGCGCGGAGCTTGGTCGGTATCCCATAACATTAGATGCTTTTGTACGATTCGCAAATTATGCTGGTAAATTGCTTACTACTTCCCCGGGTATCATTCTAAATGATGCTTTTGTGGAAGTTAAGAAATGTAAACTTCCTGGCTCAATTATTGAATAGCTAAAAGGACTTGAATTTAACAGTCTTAATGAAACTGAAATTTCCAAAAGTAAAATTAATCTTCTAAAGTCCAAACTTGAATCGGACCATATTAAATTATTTAAAGAAGATATACACAATGATAATATGGGAACAGGAAAAAACAAACTTAGGACTTATCGACTATTCAAAGTAGATTATTAAATGGAACCGTATCTCATTCACACTTCTTCCATTGAAGCTAGAAACAAGTTTACGCGATTACGCATCAGCAACCATAAACTGTGGATCGAACGTGGAAGGCATTTACAACCTTCTCGTCCCATGGAACACAGAATATGCGAAGCTTGTACAATAGGGGAGGTGGAATCGGAATGGCATTTCGTAATGGAATGTCCGCTTTATGCACCATTGAGAGAAAAATTATTTCGCGTAATTTCTGACGAAAAAATTGACCTCTAATGAATACAATGGACAAATTTAAAGTAGTAATAATGACTAATGATAATCTCGTGCTACGCAATGTTATTTGTGACATGGTTCAGCTCTTCCTTCACAAGAGGGACTTACCTGTAATATGATTTATGTATGTCATATGGAATTAGTGTGTTTTATGATTCTGTTTTTGTTGATTCTGTGTGTAGCAATCTGCCTTTATTCTGGTGTATTTGCTGAATAAATCTTATCTTATTTTATCTTATTCAGCCAAACACAAAACATATTTTGTTTATATAAATTTGTCTTATTACAAATTCTTGGAGTGTGGGCACTCTCCAATAATTTGTAATAAAACAAGTTTTGAATAACAAATTCAGACCACCAAAAATAATCTGCCATCAACCAGATAATCACTAATGTGAAAAAAATATCTTGTTATTTGTACTTTCCGGCGTTTGATGTCGCATTTTGAAAAACGTTGAAGAAACTGAATTCCCAGTGGCGTTTGAACGTCAGGATAATTAAAGCCTCAAAGGGTTAAATGTATGTCGAATGGTGGAATTTTTTATGTGTCTGGAAATCCAAGAAGTAATTGTGGAGACACTTTACAAGACTTTTCATCCCAATAATGTTTTTCAACTAACACCAAATTCCTGCCTTCAACCAAGCCGTCCAGATTGGCTTCCATTCCATTCCCGTATACAAACTCACATAAATGAACCAAGCTGGGTTGTTTTTTTTGCAATTTACTGAGATGCACACTCAGAGAAATTTGGTTCCTCCAGGAACCAAAACTGGTTCTTCTGTTTGTCCTGGTGGGGGAGGGGGGGGGGCCAAATTTAGTTACATGGAACCAAACATACACATGTTTTGGTTTTTAAATCTGTCACAAAAAAATGGACTGTCAAGTATGTATAAATTGTAAAATATAAAACCGCGCTGGGTTGAACTTTTAAATTTGCAACGAAGCAAAGTCAGAAACAAGTTTTCACTTGTCCTCTCACGAATATGTTCACCCTTTACCCAACGCACATGATATCAAAATTTATTATTTTAATTATTATTTTTTGAAACTTTTCAAAAATTTTCAACAAAACTACATAATGTGACCCCCCCCCCCCCTCCTCATTGGAAGTAGCTCGACGAGCTCGTTCCAATGAATGGACACACGATGAGGGGACACATTTTTTAAGAAATGTATTCTTCCAATTGCTTATTTATTTATTTATTTATTTATTTTTATTTATTTATTTATTTATTTATTTATTACGATTTAACGACACATTCACAGCCAAGGTCATATCTCGTCGGTGACAATTTTACGGGTGCAGGAAGCCGGGGTACCCGGAGAGAACGACGAGCAGCTGCCAGCTCCCCAACATTGTAACTCCGCACTGCATCACAGGTAGGATTAGATTGGTTGAAGACATGCGCACCATCGACGTGCAGTACGCCTTAGTACACGGCGTCATCGTGCCCCGATGTGGACAATCGGGGTGATGTGCCGTGCCCAAGTACACAACGCAGGAGTCCGAATCGATCGCTCAGACGGTCACCCATCCAAGAACTAACAGGGCTCGACGTTGCTTAACTTCGGTGATCTGACGAGAACCGGTTACTGCAACGCCACCGCGCCTCCTTCCAATTGCTTAATTTGTTAATTACGCGCCGTATGTGGTCGAGTCGCTAGGTAAATTCACAGAACGACACACGTGTGTGAATGGGTTAATCGATATGGCACAAGTGCCATATCGATTAACACATTCACACGCGTGTGTCGTTCAGTGTTTATTACACGCCTTCACATCTATAAAAACAATTATTAGAAGGACACTCGCCAACCAAATTTGCGAAGGGAAAACCCGTGTTACTATTTCGTACCCTGCGTTCGAATGTGTTCTATGTGCCTACTGACACATGGAACACATTGGAACTCAGGGGACGATTTTTAACTATCGTTAGCGATTCAAATTGTAATTGCGGTGCACGATTTGTAGAAAATTCCAGTGAAATTTCTCTTCTTTATAAAAATAGTCCGTCAACGATATCCGTTCCGCACAGATGTGAGGAACGAATTTTCATTTTCCGCATGGTTTAGTGTTGCTGTAGATGTGGATTTCATAGAACAGGCGTGTCATAAAAGATATTACGAACCAACGTTTGAATGACGGATCAGAAGTGGCGGAAACTCAACTAAAGTGTATTCAGTGATAAAAGTGTATAGTGACGGTAGGTGGGAGGGGCAAATGTCATGGACACAGGGGATGGGGATCGATGAGTTCGCTTTAAGTTAAAAAATAGTCCGTCAACGATTTCCGTTCAGCACATCTGTGCGGAACAGATTTTCATTTTCCTCGTGGTTTAGTGTTGCTGTATGTGGGGATTTCAAAGAACAGGTGTGTAATAAATGGTTAAATTACACGACAACGCATGTATACGGTACGTGGAGACCGGATCGTAACTAAATCACCCACAGAGTGGAGTTATCACCCAAAGTATCATTTTCAAATTCTGTATATATGGACAAAAACACAAGTAATGTTTCAGCCAATGGACCTCTGAGTTCAACCCGGAGGTCCATTCGCTGGAACTTTGCTTGCCCTTCTTATGCTTTGCAACAAATTTGCAATTATTGCTTTGGTGGAATCTCCACTCCATTAGTGATAATACACTCTCCACGTATTGTAACTAATGGACCCAATCCGACAATTTCATATAAAGTTGCGAGCCTTGTTCATATGAAAAATTAGGGTTGGGTCCATCATTTATACAACCCATTAGTCACACACTTTAAATGTGCCACTTGTCATACACTTTTGAGGTTGATAGAATAGTGACACTGATACAACATGTGTCCCCTTGACGTATAATGATATATTATTCACTAAATTATATTTATTTTTAATTGAAAAAAAAATGGATATTCTTTAATAAAAAGGTGTTGTTGACTTCTTTTGTTTGATCTGTCTAGATAATGCTTTAGTGGACTAATATAATCAAAGGACTTGTTTGTTTTATATAAACTGAGTTGCTTTTTCTTTTCGATCACATATCTTTGAAAAAGTGTTGTTTGCATTGAATAAACATTATTAATTTTTTAAGCACATAGTTCCATCCAACCCAAAATCACTGGAAACCGATACTGAAAAAAGATTCGGAGGTCTCGTCGAAAACTGTGGGGTCTGTTAACACAGCAGAACCTGTATCACCAGGAATTGTGAATGGGACTGCGACAGCTTACCCAACTGATGTTGTGTCATAAGTCGAGAAGGTAATAGCCAAAATTCCCGGTAAGGTTGTCAAGAGAAACGAGACACCGAGCCGTCCGTACCAAACCCATGTGTCGTAAGTACACGCGTTCATCTCAAAACGGAAAAAACGAGATAGAGAAAGCCCTTTTAGGATGCTCGTGGGAGAGGTTAATCTCTAAAGCTACTGGCAACCCTACTTGGAAGAATGAAGTGGAATGCTCTAATAGAGCAACGAAATTAAATTTTATAAACAAAGGAAAACATCACCGGTAAAAATACGAAACCAAGCAATACCGTGTTCTTCAGCAACCCGTTCAGTGTCAGAAAAGTGTTTGAAAAGTACGCATTTAATTTGGGTGTGGTCCAACCAGTTGTCTGACACAAAGTAATTTTTATCTGAATTTAGTGAAGTGACAGGTAGACAGCCGAGCTGGCTATATCACCTCCCTGTGGTATGCATGTTTATTCTTTTTTTCACAGGCTAAATAAAGGATATGGAATGAGTGTTTTTCTAAAATAATATATATGAAACGAGTCTAAGAATTTTCCGTTTTGGCGAGCCTCTGGCTCTGAAAATTTGGATGAGTTTCATAAATATTATATGAGAAAAACACTCTTTTCATATTCTATTTATCACATGACACACACACGCACAAATTAGCCACTTAGTATGACTTTTTAACCCATCACCTAACTTGAGTTGCAGACGTCACTTGGAAAAAAACATCCTCGTATAACTAAAAATTTTCATTTTTTGCTTCCAAAACATATGTTATGAATCATCATTGGAACGAGCTCGTCGAGCTCGTTCCAATGAGAGGTCATAACATATGTTTTGGAAGCAAAAAGTGAAAATATAAAAAAAATGAATGGCGTTTTTCTTGTAGGTAAAAGATTAATACAATATAACCCACCCTAAATAGGACAGATAACGTAAATTCTGCCTACTGAAATTATGCAAATGTGACCCAGTTGTATTTTGTTTAGCCAATCAAATTGTCCAGTTTTGAAATTGACCAATGAAATTGACGGAAGGCTTTATTTATCACTGATTAATATGAAAAAATATCAAATGTTTTAAAGTGAACAAAACTTACGAGTCATATGATAATAGCTTGTATTAGTTTTCTACTGTTTTATGTATTTTTACTATCTACTGCTTTCTGTATGTATTTTACTATTTGTATACCGTAGAATAAAATCATCATCATCATCATCATCATCATCATCATCATCATCATCATCATCCATCATCATCATCATCATCATCATCATCATCATCAGAAATTTGGGCACTTGTCAACACAATTGCACAATTCAACGATTGTGTGAAATTTGGGCACTTGTCACACAATCGGAACAGCGATGTTTGAAATGCGTTGACAAACACATCGCAAAGGCTTGCAGTGCCACAACACTAAAATGCCCCAATGGCGGGGGTCAGCACCCCAGCAATTATCGTAGGAGTGGCCACTTCAAAAATGTTGAAACAAACATCCAGCTTAAAGCTCTAAACGTAACTAATGTCTAGAACTCGTCCTCCCCTTATTCCATGTGCACCCTAATGGCTAATTCTATTTTCAAACATAATGAAAAAACACCTAAACACCAGGCTTTCGAACGTATTGCAAGGAGATTGGTAAAACAGCTTCTAAGCTATATAAAACTCAAATATCTCACACACTAATAGAAGCAGCAGTTAACAACATATAACTAGAATGGTGTCATTTGTGTGCAAAGCACACTAAGGTGTATCCCCGCATTTTCAGTTTGCCATCACGATGGTAACAATCTGACAACAAAAGGGGCACAGTGGGCACCACAAGGGTTCAGATAAAAAACTCTGAACCCTTTGTGCACATCTAGAGATCCTACTTGAACATATGAACCCACTTTCAACGTTTCGACTTAAAACCTCAAGGAGCCTTTTGCCAGAAACCGATTTTCTAATGACAAAAGTGGCGCTACAGGCACCACTCGGGGCCGAATCAAAATTCTAAAACCTTTATGAACATCTAGAGACCATACCTGAGCACAAGAACACACTTTCATCGTTTCGAATTAAAACTCCAATGAGCCTTTCGCTGGAAACCGATTCTCTAATCATAAAAGTGGCGCTACGGGTGCCGTACGGCTCCAAATCAAATTTCCGAAACGTTTATGCACATCTGGATACCCCACTGGAACATTTGAACACTCTTTCAACGTTTCGAATTAAAACCTCCAGAAACCTTTCACCGGAAACTGATTTTCTAACGACAAAAGTGGCACTACAGTCGCCACATGGGACCTAATCAAAATTATGAAATCTTTATGCACATCTAGAGATCCTACCAGAACATTTGAACACACTTTCAACCTTTCGAATTAAAACACCTAGAAGCCTTTCACCGGAAACCGATTCTCTAATGACAAACGTGGCGCTATGGTTGCCACCTGGGGCCCAATCAAAATTCAGAAACCATTATGCACATATAGAGACCCTACTGGAACATATGAACACGCTTCCAACGTTTCAAATTAAAACCCCTAGGAGCCTTTTACCGGAAAACGATTCTATAACGACAAAAGTGGCGCTATAGTCTCCACATAGGGCCGAATCAAAATTCTGAAACTTTTATGCACATCTGGAGATCTCACCAGGACATCTGAATTCACTTTTAACATTTCGAATTAAAACCCCTAGGAGCTTTTCGCCCGAAACCGATTCTTTAATGACAAAAGTGGCGCTACAATCGCCACATGGGGCCGAATCAAAATTCCGAAACATTTTCCGAAACATTTAAGCACATCTAGAGACCCTACCGGAACATCTGAACACACCTTCAATGTTTCGAATTAAAACCCGCAGGAGCCTTTCGCCGAAAACTGATTCTCTCATTACAAAAGTGGTGCTACGTTCGCCACATGGGGGCCGAATCAAAATTCCGAAACATTTATGCACATCTAGAGACCCTACCGGAACATCAGAACACATGTTTAATGTTTCGATTTAAAACCCCAACGAGCCTTTCGCCGGAAACTGATTCCCTTATGACAAAAGTGGTGCTACGGTCGCCACACGGGGCCAAATCAAAATTCCGAATCCTTTATGCACATCTGGAGACCCTACCGGAATATATGAACACACTTTCAAGAATCAAAATTACATATCCTAGGAGTCTTTCTTCAGAAATCAGTATCTTAGCTCGGTCTTTAAGTGGCGCCACTGGCATTTCCTGGTGACAAAAATTCAAACTATACCTAATTTTGTCATCTCTACACCATGCTTAAGACGTATGATAAGTTTCAAAATTATAGCTTCAAGAACCGGACATACGGACAGAGATCATCACTATATCCCCTCATTTTCAAAATGCGGGGATAATTAGCTAACAATATTACGAATAGTCAAATAAAATTAGTAAAGCTATCCATAAACCGTTCATGGATAAATTAAAAATAGTCCAGTGGAATACTCGAAGCTTTAACCAGAAAAACACGAAAATGTCCAACTGATTAAAAAATATGGGCATTATTGGAATTAGCGAAACGTGGCAAAACGAAGAAAAACATTCTCGCCAAGTGGGTTCGGTATTATTAGAAAAGATCGCTCCATCCAAAAAGGAGGCCGAGATTAAATATAAAACAATATTAAGCGACCACCTATGTGCTGGAGTGATTGCAGCTGAAATTGAACTCGACCACAAACATGTAGGGGTCATCTCATATTATAACAAACCACAAGCAACAGTAGACAGTAAAGTATTTGAGTTCTTTACAAAAAATACAAGCATTGCATATTCTTGGGAGGCTTCAATTCCAAACACAAGGTATTCGGTTGTCAAAAAACCTGAGCCTAATGATGACGCTCTTTTCAACATCATTGAAGAATTCGATCTATTCATGGTAAATAACGATCAAGACATAACGCACGTTAACAAAAACCCATTCCACCAATCAGATATCCTAGAACTGATTATCACCTGCAACTCACTAACCAGGCAAATGCAAGACATATTTCTAGGGGACGATGATCTAGGCAGTGGCCACCTGCCAGTTCACGCCACTTTGCAATGTGATACAGGTCCCACGAGGTATCCTCCCGTGAACAGGAGGAACCTATCAATATTTAACTGGGACCTCTTTAGGAACATTATCGAAGTAAAAATAAATGCAAATGACCCATTAAATGCTCACAAACTATAAGAAGCCTGCACTCACTTTAACGAGGTTATCGGCAGTACACCAGATGAAATCTGTCCCAAACAAACAGTAAAGCCGTGGATAAACAGATTAACCCAAATAACACTTCAAATAATTAAACTAAAAATGAAAGCTTTCAGGGCTCACCAGTCAGAGAATGATTAAATCAAAAAAGCACAACTTAAAACAGCGTATAGTCGCCTACACGGAGAAGTAAAGAAGGCCATAGCTAACAACAATGGCGTGAGATGGGAAAAAGCAACAGAAATCCAAATGGGCTGAAAGAACCTACGAGGTTCTGGGATACTTTTAAAACTCTTACTGGCCAAAAGAGCAAAGGTACCAACAATAATGCACTGAAGATTAGTGACGGAACTGTGGCCCTAGACGACAAGGCAAAAGCAGCCGCTTTTACCGAACTTCTAAAGAAAGCCCATCGTCCACAAGTAGGAGACAGACTTGACAACGGTTTCAAAGAAAAAGTAAATAAATTTGTCCAAGATAACAACTCAAATTTCAATGAACGCATCTTCGACCAAAGGACTGAAGATGGGGTCGATCATGAATTAACCGAACCAATAAGCCTAGATGAGGTCATGGATATAATTAGAAAATGCAAGTCATCTTCGTTTCCCGGAGAAGACGAAGTCTCTTACAAAATACTAAAACGATGTCCCAACATCTTCTACAGGTGTCTCTCTTGTGGGTACTTCCCAAAATGCTAGAAACTGGCCACAGGTGTCATGATACCTAAACCAGGCAAAGACCTTACCAACCCTTCTATTTTCCGCCCAATTAGCTGTATTGGAAAAATATTTGAGCGAATTCTCAATATGAGACTCCGCAGCTGTCTCGACTTAGTCCAGCAGCCAGAGCACAAATGCTTGTTTTGGCGTATAAAGGTTTTTTCTCAAGGGTTTTCAGTCTACATGGGTGTCCTTTTGAATATCCAATCGGCTGCGTCATATGCTGCTTTGGGGAAATTGAGATATTGTCAAAAATAAAGACGGCCGCCACCGCCAAAAATATTGAAATTTTACCATTTACACCAATAATTGGTCAGAAAAAGCAAATGTTTACACGTAGTAGCGCAATGGGAAGGACAATCTTCATCATACGGCGTCAAATGTCGATGAGGCGTGAAAAATATATTTCAGAAAGCCATTTCTGAGTTTAAGCCCACAATTTGATCGGAATCAAATTGTGGGCCTAAACTTAAGTGAAGATCATTACCATACACTTCACTGTTACTGATGATTTTTCTGATACGATGACCCAGAACCCTGAAGAAAGGACTTTTGGGTTTTGAGCAATTGTATATGTTGATGAAATAGCAATCTTCCGACATGAAACTACAAACCAAAAATGGCCTCCAAAATGGCGGCCTCTTGATTTTTTCAAAGACGGGTATATACAGATGTACTATACTATGGACGAAAATATAACGTCTATATCAGAAAGGAATTATTCTAATTATGTACATTTTTGTGGTAAATAAAACTTTTGTGAGAGTTTTCTTGGTAAGACGGCCATAAAACTGGCCTGCACTACAATAGATTGGAAACGAAAATGCTAAAAGATAGTTTGGGGAGAATGTTTGTGAGACATATCCATTTGCTTAAGATATATTAATGAGGTGTCAGGTCAGTTGAGATAAGAACAATGACGAAATACTAATTCAGGAAATGTGAAAGATTTAGAATGGTCGCCAAAATGGCTGTTTTACTGATATCGATGACACAAATATGAAATGAATCCTACAAAAGTAAGTTAGAAGACTTCAAGCCATATGAGTCGTACATGGAATTATAAAAAGATATGAGCAGTCGTCGAAACTGAGTCTTTGCATCAGTCATCGTGTTGTATCGCTGATAATTCACTGGCTGCATTGGTCTGCTTATTGCAGAATTCAATCTCTCTGCAAGACATACACAAAAAATAGTGCATGCTAATTTGGCTGCATTACAATTGCATCACAGCGTTTTACTTACTAAAACAAGGACATCTTATCAATCTGAGGATACTGTCCGGTACTAGTGATACACCAGGTGACAGAGTTGTTGGTAAAAGTGATTTTGATTCTATGTTCTTCATGAAACAATAGTCTACAGGGTCCAGAGCTGGAGGGTCTATGTTCCATGCATTCTTCCAAATACATGCTTGAACATGGCCACGCTTTACATTCTTTACTTCCAGTAGGGGACTGTCAATTTCGAAATGCTCGGGGCATGCAGTGCTCGCCCTTGCAGCCGAATGAATGGCTCTACACCCAACGAATTTTGACAGTCACTGTGATAGTGAGCACCTGCAGCATGGAGATAGCTTACTGCTCCGCCTAGACGAACTCTAACTTGTTGGGCCCATTCATCGCCCCTTTCGTCACACTTTTGAAGAATTGTTTCCTTTGGAGAAATTGTGTCCTCTGTGCGTATCTCTCTAAACACACACCCAGCTTTCCATCGATCAGAGTGACGTTTTTCCTAACATTCTTCGCCACAGAACAAACAATCGGTTTTGAAGCAGAATCGCCTATCATTAGAACGACGAGCCATTTTTGATGGCAAACTCGTGCTATCAGACGCTTTCATTGCAGAGAAGTGCCGTTTCAGAGCTCAAGCTAGAGTTCCTGGATGCAAGTACTTGTCGATGCATGATTTGTGAGCAAATGGCCCATTAAATGCTCACAAACTATAAGAAGCCTGCACTCACTTTAACGAGGTTATCGGCAGTACACCAGATGAAATCTGTCCCAAACAAACAGTAAAGCCGTGGATAAACAGATTAACCCAAATAACACTTCAAATAATTAAATTAAAAATGAAAGCTTTCAGGGCTCACCAGTCAGAGAATGATTAAATCAAAAAAGCACAACTTAAAACAGCGTATAGTCGCCTACACGGAGAAGTAAAGAAGGCCATAGCTAACAACAATGGCGTGAGATGGGAAAAAGCAACAGAAATCCAAATGGGCTGAAAGAACCTACGAGGTTCTGGGATACTTTTAAAACTCTTACTGGCCAAAAGAGCAAAGGTACCAACAATAATGCACTGAAGATTAGTGACGGAACTGTGGCCCTAGACGACAAGGCAAAAGCAGCCGCTTTTACCGAACTTCTAAAGAAAGCCCATCGTCCACAAGTAGGAGACAGACTTGACAACGGTTTCAAAGAAAAAGTAAATAAATTTGTCCAAGATAACAACTCAAATTTCAATGAACGCATCTTCGACCAAAGGACTGAAGATGGGGTCGATCATGAATTAACCGAACCAATAAGCCTAGATGAGGTCATGGATATAATTAGAAAATGCAAGTCATCTTCGTTTCCCGGAGAAGACGAAGTCTCTTACAAAATACTAAAACGATGTCCCAACATCTTCTACAGGTGTCTCTCTTGTGGGTACTTCCCAAAATGCTAGAAACTGGCCACAGGTGTCATGATACCTAAACCAGGCAAAGACCTTACCAACCCTTCTATTTTCCGCCCAATTAGCTGTATTGGAAAAATATTTGAGCGAATTCTCAATATGAGACTCCGCAGCTGTCTCGACTTAGTCCAGCAGCCAGAGCACAAATGCTTGTTTTGGCGTATAAAGGTTTTTTCTCAAGGGTTTTCAGTCTACATGGGTGTCCTTTTGAATATCCAATCGGCTGCGTCATATGCTGCTTTGGGGAAATTGAGATATTGTCAAAAATAAAGACGGCCGCCACCGCCAAAAATATTGAAATTTTACCATTTACACCAATAATTGGTCAGAAAAAGCAAATGTTTACACGTAGTAGCGCAATGGGAAGGACAATCTTCATCATACAGCGTCAAATGTCGATGAGGCGTGAAAAATATATTTCAGAAAGCCATTTCTGAGTTTAAGCCCACAATTTGATCGGAATCAAATTGTGGGCCTAAACTTAAGTGAAGATCATTACCATACACTTCACTGTTACTGATGATTTTTCTGATACGATGACCCAGAACCCTGAAGAAAGGACTTTTGGGTTTTGAGCAATTGTATATGTTGATGAAATAGCAATCTTCCGACATGAAACTACAAACCAAAAATGGCCTCCAAAATGGCGGCCTCTTGATTTTTTCAAAGACGGGTATATACAGATGTACTATACTATGGACGAAAATATAACGTCTATATCAGAAAGGAATTATTCTAATTATGTACATTTTTGTGGTAAATAAAACTTTTGTGAGAGTTTTCTTGGTAAGACGGCCATAAAACTGGCCTGCACTACAATAGATTGGAAACGAAAATGCTAAAAGATAGTTTGGGGAGAATGTTTGTGAGACATATCCATTTGCTTAAGATATATTAATGAGGTGTCAGGTCAGTTGAGATAAGAACAATGACGAAATACTAATTCAGGAAATGTGAAAGATTTAGAATGGTCGCCAAAATGGCTGTTTTACTGATATCGATGACACAAATATGAAATGAATCCTACAAAAGTAAGTTAGAAGACTTCAAGCCATATGAGTCGTACATGGAATTATAAAAAGATATGAGCAGTCGTCGAAACTGAGTCTTTGCATCAGTCATCGTGTTGTATCGCTGATAATTCACTGGCTGCATTGGTCTGCTTATTGCAGAATTCAATCTCTGCAAGACATACACAAAAAATAGTGCATGCTAATTTGGCTGCATTACAATTGCATCACAGCGTTTTACTTACTAAAACAAGGACATCTTATCAATCTGAGGATACTGTCCGGTACTAGTGATACACCAGGTGACAGAGTTGTTGGTAAAAGTGATTTTGATTCTATGTTCTTCATGAAACAATAGTCTACAGGGTCCAGAGCTGGAGGGTCTATGTTCCATGCATTCTTCCAAATACATGCTTGAACATGGCCACGCTTTACATTCTTTACTTCCAGTAGGGGACTGTCAATTTCGAAATGCTCGGGGCATGCAGTGCTCGCCCTTGCAGCCGAATGAATGGCTCTACACCCAACGAATTTTGACAGTCACTGTGATAGTGAGCACCTGCAGCATGGAGATAGCTTACTGCTCCACCTAGACGAACTCTAACTTGTTGGGCCCATTCATCGCCCCTTTCGTCACACTTTTGAAGAATTGTTTCCTTTGGAGAAATTGTGTCCTCTGTGCGTATCTCTCTAAACACACACCCAGCTTTCCATCGATCAGAGTGACGTTTTTCCTAACATTCTTCGCCACAGAACAAACAATCGGTTTTGAAGCAGAATCGCCTATCATTAGAACGACGAGCCATTTTTGATGGCAAACTCGTGCTATCAGACGCTTTCATTGCAGAGAAGTGCCGTTTCAGAGCTCAAGCTAGAGTTCCTGGATGCAAGTACTTGTCGATGCATGATTTGTGAGCAACACGAGCGATGTCACAATCGGGATCAAATTGTGGGCCTAAACTTAAGTGAAGATCATTACCATACACTTCACTGTTACTGATGATTTTTTTCTGATACGATGACCCAGAACCTTGAAGAAAGGACTTTTGGGTTTTGAGCAATTGTATATGTTGATGAAATAGCAATCTTCCGACATGATTATCAAACCAAACTGGCGTGAGAAAAACAACAAAACCCGACGAATAGCAAACAAACAAGAATTGAAGATATTGTATTTCAGAATCTATACAATAACAATAAGAGTTAAATCACAATACAAGAAAACAATATTTGCCTTCAATCATATCATAAAGATTCAAAATGTAAGAAAAAGCAAGTCGAGAATATAGGACGATCATAGAATACGTGCACACGGGTTGAGTGATCAGAGGTCACCGAATGCTTACCGCCGTAGACAGTATATAAAGCACATGATGCGAAAATTGTTTTAACTGCGAAACACTCTTTATGCAGGTACTTCGGTCTCGTATAGATGGTCGAAGGTAGCCTTTACTGTTGTGGGAATTATAACTAATAATATTACGCAGTATTTTCTCAGGTCTCATTTGATCATTTTAGTAAATTTCCGCGGGTTTGGAGGCCATCTTTTTAGCGGCAATATTTAAATTTCCGCAAGGCTAGTGACGACGCAGGCGGTCTCTTCTTGAAGGGGGGGGGGGGGGGGGGGGGGGGCGGGGGCGGGGGGTCTGTACTACATAAAACCATCGATAAAAAAACTTTATACGCCAAAACAAACATCGGTCAAAAATTGGTATTTGGCTGCTGGACTAAATCAATTAACTTTTTTAACAAATCGTAAAGAGCATATACAAGTCAGAAAGAAGGAATCGAACGCGTACATAAACTGGTCGATTATATGAAAACAGCGTTTAGTCGAAATAAAATAGGAACAGCGTTCTTCTTGGATGTTGAAAAAGTGTTCGACTCGGTGTGGAACAATGGCATGAGATATAAACTAGAGAAAATGAGATTACCACTAAAATTCTGAGGATCATATTAACATTTTAACTGATCGAAAAATCAAGACGACGGTTAACCGCGAGGTGTTAGACTCGAAGCGGACTCACCACGGGGATCTGTCCTAAGCCTGCTTCTTTTCGTCATATATGTGAATGACATAGATAATGTTTGGAAAAACTATGTTGAACTATCGCAGTTCTCAAACGACAAAGGCGGGTGGACGGCCAGTAAGTCCAGAAACATAATTAAAAATCGCCTGCGGGATACAGTTCCTGATCTTGAGAACTGGTGCGCCCTATGGAGCATCAGACTCAATGCCGCGAAAACCCAAAGAGTTGTGTTCTTTAATAAGCAAGGGAAAAAAAAATCTGTCCTCAGTACTTATCTAGAGTTATACCATCACAAATTAGAAGCAAGTAACGAGTCCATTTTTTTTAGGATTTTTTGTTGATAGCAACCTCAGTCTAAACAGTCACGTAAATTCCATTTCGGTTAGAGCCACTAACGTATCAATTGATTCAATTCTGAAGATAATCAGAGATAAAAAAAAATGGGGAGCAAACAAAAACGTGCTTTTCAAGCTTTACAAATCATTTATACGCCCGGACTATAATATGGTGCCATAATAACAGGGGGGCTGAGCAAAACCAACATTCACAAGCTACAGAGGTTTCAAAACCATGCAAGCCGCATGTGGACACCGATAAAGGAACTTCATGAGCTAGCAAAAACATAAACCATTGAAATGTGTTTAAAAGACCTACAAAACAAAACCCTCAATAGACTCCAAGATAGTGAATTAATGGTAGCCCTAAACGAGCACCGAACCCTTGACAGAAAAACTAAACGAGCTAACAAGCGCAAGACGAGCATATAGCTAGTTGTCATATTCGAAGTCGCGTGACTAAAGAAAATCTAGGGATCTATCAAAACTACTACATTTGAGACAAAAGTCAGTTTGGTTTACA
The DNA here is from genome assembly GCA_031216915.1 of Pictodentalium vernedei. Taxonomy (NCBI): domain Eukaryota; kingdom Metazoa; phylum Mollusca; class Scaphopoda; order Dentaliida; family Dentaliidae; genus Pictodentalium; species Pictodentalium vernedei. The sequence continues at coordinate 340,932,338 of CM062290.1, read as the reverse complement.
TCGCCTGTCAAACAAACTTTAAAGGCTGAGTTTGTGATGGATTCTTCACTGCTCAGCGCGTTACACATTACCATAACGCGTTTGGAAGGCCTGGGTACTTGGTGTAAATAACCTGGACCATAGGCAGGTGACGATACGCACAAAACTGGCCTCTGCTACCAGTGGGAGCGGCAAGCAGTGGAAAAATATCGCCCTGCAGTTGGGTTTTCCATCTCGGGGTCTTAATTTCAGGGTGAGGAGACTGTCTGGTCCCTCTGCGTGTAACTTGCTGTTCTCAACAGAACAGTGTGCTTAGAAGGCAAGTTCGTTTTCTACCCATATAAGTTACAGAAAAAATATACAATCGAATCAAAGTGCCTAGAATCAGTGCGGATTGCCTCGCTACTCGTTGAGAAGTTCAGAACCGAGGCTGTGAGGACTGCATCGCAAATCTGTGGTTGGGGAGTGAGCTACGAAGGAACCCACCCCTCACCCCTCCAATATCAACAATCACACAACAATCACAATATACAATAGCGGATTCCTATCTCTCTTTTTATCTATAACTTTTCTAAATAAACACTCTCAAATTTTCTTGAAACACTCTGACCATGAAGAAGCATGGAAAAAGGAGATGAAGCGCAGGAGGGATTGGAACAAGCTTTCTGTTAACATAGACGGGAAACCACCAAACACCAAGCAAGGATTCAGACAAGCTTGCCTGGCAGGGACCAGTGTACATTTTAAATAAATAAATAAACATATGAATAAAGATATAACAACAGCTCTTTTTAGGGCTTTTGTTTTGGTTGTGTGTCTGTAAGTGTACGATTTTTTCCCATCATCCCGTCATCTATTCCCCCTGAAGGCAGACCAGATGGCCAAGGTTCAGGATCCACTCTTTCTTATAGGCTGATGGATGATTCATAGCTTTCAAAAATACATATAAGTGGATTTTTTCCTTTTTTAACCGTTATGGATAATATGCTACGGCTGCTCCCAACGCGCTGAAACCTTTCATTCATTCATTCATTCATTCATTCATTCATTCATTCATCATTCATTCATTCATTCATTCATTCATTCATTCATTCATTCATTCATTCATTCATTCATTCATTCATTCATTCATTCATTCAAGATGGTACAGTCAGCATGGTAACCCTTCAGACAGTACACACGCATTACCAAATTTGTCAGTAGCAAGAGAAAGAGCAAAAGATGAGACCAATCCTTGTCAATGATCTACAATGATAAAATCAGTCAACTTGGTCAGAGTGGTCAACAAGAAGGCATGCTTCCGATCTATCCCAGAATGAGAAGTGCTCTTTATCGCCACAGGAAAACTACAATTCCAAACATTCCTTCAGGTCTTTCAGATGTGAGCTTGGAAGAACCGTGGATTAACACCATTGACGATCGACCATTTCTGCTCATCAATGATGGCGACGCAGATAAGATTCTAGCTTTCTCAACATAAGAACAGCTTCGGGCCCTACAGGCGGCAGACACAATTTATATGGATGGCACCTTTTCATGATGCCAATAAGTTTGGGATCAGCATGTAAGGATTGATCTACAACATTTCCTTTGGTGTACGCTCTACTGCCAGGTCGACAAATTGGCTCATATTGCAGACTATTTACGTGTCTCAAGACTGCAATTCAAGAGAAACTGAATAGCCCACTTTTATCATCAAAAGTACAGATTGATTTCGAGATGGCTGCGATACGGGCAATTCAGCGAGAGTTTCCACATGCTGAAACGGTGCTTCTTTCACTGTATCCATGCTATCTGGACTTAGGACTAGTCACAGCATACAAAGAAGACCAGGAAATACAGGAGTGAGTAGACGAGTAGCTTCACTTCCACTTCTTCCTAGAGGGGAGAGCTGAGAGGGTCAAACTTGTTCAATTATATATGGGGGCAGCTCCACCTCAGAGAAAACGAGTTCATAAAGATAATAAAAATAGGTTAACAAGATTAAAAGAGCAATTATTAAACAAGGAAAAGACTGACAAAGAGTTCCTAGATTGTGTTGGTCACCTGCTGAAGCTGGGTTAATATGTAATTGTGTGTTTCTTTGTATTTCTTATTTTGTGTGTCTCCTATCCACGTATTTAAATTTATTTGTATGTATTTCCATTATTTATTTATCTTATTTTTTATATCTTCCATACATGCATTTTAAATTTGTTCATATCTCAAACAATTATTTTTATTTATTTATTTATTTATTTATTTATTAGGGTTGAGCGATACTTTAACCGCCAAGGTCATATCGTGTCGGTGACAGTTTTACGGGTAGAGGAAGTCGGAATACCCGGAGAGAACCACTGAGCAACGTCGAGCAGCTGCCAGCTCCCCAACATCGTAACTCAGCACTGCAGCACAGGCAGGGTTTGATTGGTTGAAGACATGCGCACCATCGACGCGCAGTACACCTTTGACAATGGAGGTTAAGTGCCTTGCCAAAGGACACAACGCGGGAGCCCGAATCGATCGCTCAGACGGTCATCCATCCAAGGACTAACCGGGCTCGACGTTGCTTAACTTCTGTGATCTGACAAGCACCGGTTTCCGCAACACCAAATTATTTTTATATTTTATTAACGCCAACCCTTGTCACCAGTTGTTGTTATTTTCTATACTCTTAACCCCGTAAGGCAGCTGGAATTGACCAGTCAGTAATCAGAACATACCATTCATAGGTTTGCGAGTGTAATGTTTTTATAGTGATTTAGACTATATGACTAATGGCATGTATAATTTATGGGATGATACTAAATTGCCTAGTTCTCGATCACATGAAGACTCATTTGTTTGGTTCATAGATGGGTTTGGGTTCTACTTGGAACCACATTTGTCGCGGATTTCTCTGAGTGCACTCCACGATGTTGTAAAGGCATCTGGAGTTTGTCCGTTAATTCTGTCGCGAACCTTTCCATTGAACCAATTCCGCAAACACGAATATTATGAAGCTATTCTGCACATTGACAATCAATATCTAGCATTGTTTGTGCCTTCTCATGTGACTTCGAATGGGAAGACGCTGCTGGGTTCATGCAGCCAATGTTAAGCCGGTTTAGTATGGAGAGTTTCACTGTCATTGGCGTAAAAACCGGATGGAGGGTCCTAACACCTGTCGTTTAAAGTGTTTTGAAAGTTCCAATAAATAAATTATGGTGTAACTATAGAGAATGGGAGGGGAGTGACCCAAATTTGCGTGCCATGACATAAAGTAGCTGTTCTTGTGATGTACACGTAACAAAGCTGATCGGCGAGCTACACTCAGGCGATAGGCGAGTAGTCTACAATCATCTATAAATTAGCCTCAACAATGCTGTCGTAAAAACCACAGCAGATTACCGTGGCTAATTTTGAGAAACAAATGTAGCAAATGAATTTATTTATTTATTTATTTATTTATTTATTTATTTATTTATTTATTTATTTGTTTTGTTTGTTTTTTAAGATAAGCTTTCTGTTTGTGTGGAATTCTGTCTGGCAACAGTACTCTGATTATCGCAAATTAATAACCTGCCAGACCACTACCTGAAATCCAATAAATGGGGGGATGATAACCACCCTTGGAATGTACATCCCCCGTTCGGAGCTAGCACCCCCACATATCTTTTTCAGTGGGAAAAGATCGACTAGTTTCTTCGGCGACACCCTCGGCGCCCCCCCCCCCCCCCCCCCTTCCCAACCCGATTTTTTTTAAATTTATTTATTTGTTTTTCTTCTCTGATTTAGATATATACGGAAGCGTTGAGGCGCCAGTTGAGTATTATTTCTATCTTGCACGTGCAAGTTAGCTATACGTGCAAGATAGCTAACCTGCACGTGCAAGATAATAACTTGCGGGTGCAATATTGCTAACCTGCACGTGCAAGATAGTAACTTGCACGTGCAAGATAGAAATAATACTCAACTGGCGCCTCAACGCTTCCGTATAAATTTATTAATATATTTTGGCGGAGGGATAATTCGAGCCAAATAAAGCCTGTTTCCGTGATTTGGGTGCGTTTTGGTAATTTTAGGTAGTTGTTGGATTGCTTGTGGTAATTAGATATAGTCCATTCAATCAAACAACCCATCCAAACACACTTCTATGTGAGAAACTTTCCACGTGCTATCATTAGAAACAAAGATGGCAGACTTCAGTAAATAAAATGAAGGAAAGAAACACGTTTCACCTAAACAACACGCACTGCAGATGTGCACTGACTTCATGTATCACCATTTGGTAATGACGTTACAAGATGGCCGCTCACGCGGACTACCATAAAAATCATACATGACGTAACTGGGTCATGTGACTATGACCTCACTTCCCTCTCACGTATTTCCCTCTCTCAAATTAGGATCATTTTCCACATCACATGTTGGTTTCATAGAACAAAAGTAGTGTACAAAATCGGACTCAAGCCCAGAAAAAATGGGTTTCTCGTGATTTTCGAGCTTATTCTCGAGAAAGCGACCAAGTCCAAACATCTCCGAATACCAGCACACCCCTAGATTCTCCCTAAAGTGGGTTGGTATGCCACAAGATGACACGCTACTTTTTCGAATCAGAAATCAGATGAAAATCGAATCGCCGAGAGAAAAACTACAAGGATCTCTCCCGAATTCTTGATCGAATCTCGGAGATAGGGTAATATAAAAATGTTAGGAAAGAGATCGTCTCTTTCTGAGTCACCCCGTTTTGGAGACGTCACCAGAATTCGGAGAGAGAAAAGACGGAGAGAGATGAAAATCCAAAGTCGATGACAGAGTTTTACAAAAATCGACTTTTTGGTCTAAAAGTCGCGTGTCGTCTCGTGGCCTACTCTCCCCAGAAGGTAATAAATGCCGATTCAAGGACACGTTGTACATGTACTGTACACGTACATGGACGTTTACCATCGTAGGATTCTGTGTTAAATCGCACGCTTGTTCACAAAAATGTCGGGTGTCCCAGAATCGGCCATTATTTTGAGACTCCTAGATCGCACTTTTAACGTTCAAATACCCGTTGGCGAACGTGTCGAATGTACAAGTTTTTCAAAAAAGTGAAAAATGTATGAAATTGTACATTTTTCACTTTTTTTTTTTACTTAAAAATTTTTGTCGACATTCCCATCGCGTATCAGACCATCGATCCATCGTTGGCGAATGCAACAAAAAACGCTTTGCCGATTCTAAGACAACATCAAAAAAGGTGGTTTGCCGATTCTGGGACAGTGTCCCAGAATCGGCAAACGGCTTTTGAGGCTCTGAAGGTGGTCACGTGACCTGCTAATTAACCAATCAGATTGCTTGATTCTCATAAACTTAATCATACAAAGTATCTCCCTCGTCGTGGGGGTGGGGGGGGGGGTCACGCCCATCAGAAAAATCGAAGTTTCGAGAAGGTGGTCACGTGACCTATCAAATTGAAGGTTGAGGAAATAAAAAAAGTGATTGATATATATAGGAGAGAAAAAAAATATAAATAAATAGTCATTTAAAAAATAAAATATATCAAATCGAATAGATAATAAAAAATACGTAAATCATGAGCGCTTCCCAGACTATTAGAGCAAGGTTTCTTTTAAAAATGCTGATGAGAGCCTACGCATTCTGCGTGAATGAACAATTGGGTCGCCTCTTGTTAGAACGATGCGTCGGATGTCGGGATTACCTAGACTTTGATCATGAGAAACATTCGTGTCTGACGATGGAAAGGGAAGATATTGTCATTAAGTATTTCGAACTGGCGTTCGAACGCGTTCAAATTGACGAAGTGATCGCGTTTTGGAAGAGATTACTCTTCTGTAAGGATCGAGACAAGCCCACAGTTTTGGAAGAACTGAAATTGGCGCGTAGAAGTCTGACTTTAGAAGACAAGGGACGCATCATGAAATTATTGTTCAATGAAGCATATGTCTAAGTTTTTCATGTTGATATAAAATAAGGGAGAATAGAAAATAAAAAAATAAATACACACATAAATTTTTTTATCTAATATTAGAAAGAAAAAAAACACAAAAATGAGAACCAGAAATAAATTGTATCCGACGTTAGATGACGACGAGAATGAGAAGCCGAACGGCGTTTTGCCGACGGCACCATCGCTAGAAGAAAAAGAAAGAGGAGAGAGGTATCGCATCGATCAAATCAATAGAATCCAAGCATATCTAACTCGAGAGAGAGATTCTCGCATTCTCTCAAGAAGAAGTATTCGCGTTTCGTGAAATTCGTCAACGCGATCGACACCACACTCATCACGATTTCCATGGATTTACACACGGCCAGCATCAGATTGTTGTCGACCGTGGTCGGTATTCCGATCGTGTTGACCGTAGAAGGAGTGGCTCTCGCCGCTGGATTGTTTAGCACGCTCGGAAACTTTTTGAGTAGGAAATTATATCTGAAGGCGAGGAAACATGACAAGGTTCGTGTCTTGGCCGACTCCAAGATCGACACCATATCCGAAATGATCTCAATGGCATTGAAAGACGGTAGGATATCGGACGGAGAATACTTCACGATATTGGGTGAGAAAACGAAATATGAAGCCATGAAAGAAGCTGTGAGAATCAAGACTCATCAGATCATCAAGGAAGAGATGAAAGATTCTCTCGTGGAAAAGGGGAGGAAAGAGGCCAGGGAGGAATTCAGTAAGATGATAGAACTCAAGAGCAGCGATTGAAAAAAAATATATATATAATCAGAACAGAATTTTTAAAAAAAAATATTAAATTTATATATATAAAATAAAAACGAAATTAATTTAAATAACTCTTAAAATGTATTGCGCAAAGTGTAAGAGAGTTACTGAGATGAGTAATTCTCAAGAAGTACGAACTAAAAACGACAGACAGATGCTTCACGGAATTTGCGACGTGTGTGGTTCTATCAAGACTTGATTCATCTAAAAAATGAACGCGAGCAAAGGTAAAGGCATCGTGAATAAAATGATCAATAATCTACCTTTCGAAATGCATCTGCCTGGTCACAGTTTCACGGGACCTGGAACGAAATTGAACAAGAGACTCCTAAATCTTGGAGCAAACCTGTGAATAGGGTGGACACAGCCGCATATGATCACGATCTGTGCTATGCCGGACATCCCGACACCAAGACTCGCAACAATGTCTGCGATAAAAACATGTTGGGAAATTGAGAGGCATATCGAAATCCAACCAGGAGAGAGAAGATAGAACGTTCGCTGGTCGGCAATCTGATCGGTGCGAAACGTCGATTCAGCTAGGCCGTTCAAAAAAAAAAGCGCATCTGAAAAGAAGAAGAAATGATTATTGATGAGCGAATTGGCCGAGGAGTTACACAAACCCATCGTGCGTAAATTTCGAAAGAGAAGGGTGTTCGTGAAGGGTTTGGATGATATTTGGTCTGCTGACTTGGTCGACATGAGATCGTTTTCGAGGTGGAACGAGGGTGTCAAATATATATTGACAGTCATCGACGTGTTTTCCAAATACGGTTGGATCAGTGCTTTGAAGAATAAATTGGGACCTTGCGTCGCTGAAGCTCTGAAGAGCGTGTTCGACTCGTCTTCTCAAAAACCAAGTAAATTGTGGGTGGATAAGGGAAAGGAATTCTACAACAAGCACGTTCATCGATTGGTCGACCTCTACTCAATCGAAAACGAAGAGAAAGCCAGCGTGGTGGAACGTTGGAATAGAACGATGAAGGAAAAGATGCATAGATACTTCACGGCGAATTCGACCAAGAAATACATATACGCTCTGAACAGTCTGGTTGAAGATTACAACAACACGCGACACAGATCGATCAAGATGACTCCCGTGGAAGCTAGCGATCCTCGAAATGAAAAACAGGTCTACGTGAATCTATATCCTGAAAGATCTAAGATTAGGAAGAAGTCTAGAACGCCGAAATTTGCGGTCGGTGATCGAGTGAGAATCTACGCTTATAAGAAGCACTTCAAAAAGGGTTATACTCCTCGATGGACCTCGGAAATCTTCGTGATAATCAAAATATTTCACACCGATCCGGTGACTTACGAAATCGAAGCTTTGGATGGAGAAGAGATCATCGGAAAGTTTTACGAACAACAATTACAGAAGACAAAGTTTTGATAAAGAAAACAAATTTCTTTTATTTACTCTCTTTAACATTTTCTTGTTTACACACATATATATATATAGGAGAGAAAAATAATAACAAAAATAATTAAAACTATTTTTAGATAAAAAAAGCAAGCTAATTAAACAAAAAAAACAAAAACCTTTTAAAAATGACAAATATACTAGATATAGCACAAAGCATAGTGAAAGATGAAAGTATTCAAGAATATGTGGTTCACGAATACGAACCGGTAACCAGAACGAGTTTGAACAATGCGGGAGAGATAAAAATCAACGTCGAAACTCAAGATCTATTCATACATCCTAGCGAGAGTTACATAGTGGTGCAGGGACGTCTCACCAAGGAAGATGGGAGCAACTACGCCGACGACGACACGGTTACTCTAGCCAATAATGGCATCATGCATCTATTCAGTAATATAAAATACATGCTATCCAGACAAGAGATAGAATTTGTGTTTCATCCCGGTCAGGCCACCACGATGTTCGGACTCTTGACATATCCTGATGATTTTTCGAAATCCAGAGGACTTAATCAGTTGTGGGTGAAAGACACCGTTGGCCCTGCTAGCGCCGGCGCCGCCGCGATATTCGACTACGTCGTCAAGACATCCAGACCTAAAGGAACGTTTTCGTTCAGGATACCTTTGAAACACATCTTCGGATTTGTGGACGATTACAACAAGATCATGTATGGATTCAAACACAATCTGACGTTGATTCGAAAAGGAAATGATGACGCAATAGTGAGACTCACTGTGACCGATGCGGGTAAGATAACTCTACACAAGATATCGTGGTTCGTTCTGCACGTGGAGCCTTCAATCGTGGAAAAAGCGCGTCTCTACAAGATCATAGAATCCAAGAGTAAATTACCCGTGGGATTTAGAATGAGACAGTGCGACACGGCTAGCATTCCTCTCTCCACGAATCACTTCGATTGGAGATTGATGGTGAAATCCGCTTCCGAGAGACCGCGTTTCATCGTGGTTGCATTTCAGACCGATAAGGACGGGTCTCAGGAAAAGAATGCATCGCTGTTTGATCACTGCCATTTGAGAAACATGCAGGTGTTTCTGAACGCCACGAGATATCCAGCAATCGATTACAACGTGTCATTCGACAGGAACGATTTCTGCAGACTGTACAGCGATGCCGCTGATTTTAGAAAGAAGTATCACGGTCTAGACGAAATGATGAGCAACCCTAACATATCTCCTGGTGAATACAAGTCGATGTCTCCCATGTTCATATTCGACGTCAGTAAACAGAGTGAATGACTCAAGAGTAGCGTCTTAGATATTCAGATCAAGATGCAATTCGATAGGAACGTGCCGAGAAAAAAAGTAGCCTTCACTCTGGTCCTGTCGGACAGAGAATTACAATTCGAATCAGATGGAAATAAGATGTCGATCATTCGATGAGAGACGTGTGTGAAAAAAAAAAATAAAACAAAAATAAAAAAAAAGTAATGAGTAATTATTAAAGAAAAAAACAAAAAAAAAATAAAAGTAATGAGATCTAGAGAGATTGAACATCTTTCTAAATCTCATTACTTTTTTTTGTTTTTAATAATCACGCATTATTTTTTTTAATTAATTATTTCCACACGTTCACTGTTTGTTCAAAGGATCTAGTTCGATCAGTAGACTCACCACGGAAGTGACAGCTTCGGGATTATTGGTTTTCATAACGAAATTAATCCTGTCTCCGGCGTTCACTTTGAGAGGCGTGCCGAACGTGCTAACATTCGCGTGTTGATTCTCAGTCTTTTCGATGCTGTATTTCTTATCGCTCTCTACTCCATTCACCACGAGATTGACGACCACTCTGTTATTCAAATCCGAGGAAGCCAGACTCATTCGAATGATTTCACCTCCTAACGGCATGGGATATCCCACCTGACCATGTTTCGATCCGCTACCTCCGTTTCCGAAAGACCACTCGGTTTTTCCCTCCTCTAACGTGCCGGCCTCCTCAGCCCACACGGTGATCAATTGTCTAGCGTATTTGACTCTTACCACCACCGAAATCAGGGTGCAGGCATCCGTCATGTTCACAGGATCTGGTAGATTCGTGAGCGCATGTCCGCCCATGTCTAGTTTACCTTCCATGATGTCGCACTTTCTCCAGACCGAGTTGTCATCCACGTACTTCCTGCTGACCACGCTGGAATCGAATTCGGGATCATGATTGAGACCGAATAAATTCTCACCGTTCATGTCGATACCACCCTCCATGGTTCCACCAGATTGTTTGTTCAGGTAGAGATCATCCACTTGCGATTCTAGGTATTCTTGTGATCGTATCACGGCAGAATCTACGTAGCCCTTGTTGACTGTGGTTGAGTCCGCATCCGTGTCGTCGACCTTCAACAGATTCAATATCTTGTTGAATCCCGCATTCAGATCCGATTTCATTTCTCATCTGTCAGACTTTCTCTGTTCCAGATCTACATAGTGTTTGGTCGCCACGTCCTTGGGATTCGTGGGAGTGGCCACGTTCATTATCTTGTTAGAATTGGCATTCAATTCCGAGTGCATCGTTTTCTGAACGTATCTATTTCTCAGGTGTTCGCTGAATCTCGCGGGAGAGTCGTCCACATATTTCTTGGTCGCAGCATCCGTGGGATCTATGGGAATTGCGATGTTCACCAAACATTTAGATTTCAGATTGAGATCGTCGGTCATGATTTTATCCACGTAATTATCTAGCATGATTCGTTCGAAATCGGCGTTCCCCCTGTCGACATATTTTTTAGTCGCAGCATCTGCGAGATCTATCGGCTCAGGAAGATTGTAGAGCTTCTTATCATTCATGTTCAAAGGTTCCTCTCGAAGTTCGTATCTCCAAACATAACGTTCGTCCAAGTTGGCAATGTCGTAGCCATCGTCGACTTTGAGCATCTTCCTCTTCTTTCTTAGGTTGATTTTTTCGTCGTCACTTCTATCAAATTTATCAACTGGCATGTTGTTTTGAGATTTTTTGTTTTTAAAAAATATATTTCAAACGCAGTTTATTAAAAATGAATTATTTTATTTATTTTTATTTTTCGTTTTTATTCAATTAAAATTTTTTTAAGAATTTTTTTTACCTTTATATGCTATAAAAAAAAATCTCTCTCTAATGTAAATCATTGAGAATGTCTTGAAACCGATCTCCTTCAGACCATCTCTTGAGAACGTAAAGACACAGGTGACCGCAAAACACTTGAACTGGAGATTGCACTCATTCCGTGTTGTAACGAACCATCGATTTGTTGAAATAGTTCTTTATTTCTTTCGGCGGTGAGATTCCGTAGCTGTCGAAATAATAATTCTTCTTCCCGTTCTTGAACCACGCCACCCAGTGAGTGCCTTCACCCGATAAATCATCTAGATTTAAAATTCCGCATTCCGATTGTTGAGGTCTTCTCTTTGGCAAGGCATCTCTAGAAAGCATGCCTAGAAAATCTTTGATTTTCAAATCCTTCGCCGCATTCGACAGATCGATGTTGGATAGGGGTTCGTTAGGTAAGATGACACCTTCTATGGATATCTTTATTTTCTTATTCATAAATGCGTATATATTTTTTTTTTATTTATTTATTTTATTATTATTCACTAAAATGACGTTATTTTTATTTTTTTTTATTTTTCTTTTTAAACTAACTCTATCGACTTCCATAATCTTGAATCCGTCTAATTCCTCGACTTCCATAATCTTGAATCCATCTAATTCCTCTTCATTTTCTGGAATCCTATCATCCTTAATCATATCTGGAATCCTATCATCCACAATCATATCTGAAATCCTATTGTCTCTAATTAGATCCGAAATCCAATGTCCACGTGCCAAAGTGCTTATTTTATCATCTAACACGAATCTCTTATCGTCGTCGGCCATCAGCGAAATCTTGTTGACTATTTCGGTATACAAGTCGTGATTTTCGCTTCGAATCGATTTCATTGTCTTATACACCGGACCACTTCCTAACAGACAATCTTTATACTCTTGGAAAGAGATGTTTTTCTTCACCACGCACGCTTTAACCCCTTTGCACTTCTTGATCTCTTCATCTTCTAGACAATAAGCATACAGTTTGGGTCTTAAGCCTACGAATTCGAGGATTTGTTTACCGCCGCTCTCGTCCTTAAATTTACCTAACACCTTCTTGTTGTCGTTCGATTGAATGTTGGATGGGTGATCGACGGATTAATTGCTCGTGTCGAACCACGTGGCCACGTCTGGAGATATATCTTGGTAGACATCTTTCGTCTCTATCTCGTAAACTAAACTGTCCATGTCGGTGAACAGTAGTTTGGCTTTATCACCAAATTTTCGTTTGATGTAATCGTAGTGAAACTCGTACATCAATTGCTTGCTGATATCTAAGATGATCGGTCCGAGATAATACGGTTTGTCGAACTTCAGGTGTGTCTTTTGCATGTGAACGGCCACTAGATTTTCGTCGAATATGGTTCGGTGTTTGTAATTGGGTTTCGCCACTAATTTTTTAGCTCTTTTCTCAGACATGACAAGTCGAACGTCAGTTCTCTTCCTGATTTTTTCCATCGATTTACCGTACATGCAGTTGTTCATGAGTTTGAAGAAATCTTTTTCGAAATCATTCTCGGCTCGAATTCTGAGATTCGTGTTGAGATCGATGTATTTTTTCATCCAAGGCTCTTCGTCGAATCGAATGATGCGATGTATGTTGACTAATTTCATCCCGTAATCGACGTATTGTTTCAAATTCTCACTGTAGACGACGTAGTTACGTTTGTTAAATAAATTGGGAATGAGTTTTTCCTCGTCTCCTTCGTTCGGTTCCATTCATTCGGGAGCCAGCAGATAATCATTGTGTAGATCGTGTAATTCTTCCAGATAGTTCAAATCGACTTCTAAAATGCAAGGATAGTCTCTCCATTTTTGCATCTCTTCCTGTTCCGTCACCCATTCGAAATTTCCAATCGGTAAAGGATGACTCATAGCCCAACCGGACAGATTATTAGCGTCCCAATACTGTATGTATTTATTCGACCGTTTTGAATCAAAACCTTCTTTCATGTAGGGATTGTTAGCTTCAGAATATCTGTGGGAGATCATCGAGATGCCACCTCTCGCAGCCCTTTCGAACATGAGCAACATGTCCATGTCGGATAATAATTCCAATTGGACTTCTGTGGTCTTCAGCAAAGCGTCCCATGCCAGACTGGGTGCGGTGAAATACCAAGCGGGATCCAGATCATAATTTTGACGACAGACGTCTCGAAAATTTTCGAACATGACTGCCAAGAGCAGAACATCGGTCTTCAGATAGAGATCGTGATAATCTCTCATGGTTTTCATATCGAATGATTTCCACACGTTTTTGGCATGTTCGTAATTTTCGTCAGAAATGTCGGATTCGTATAATTTTGAATAAAAATCGTCTTTCGAAGGTAGTGCGGTGTCGTCGAATCTCTTTAGATCGTTCATGTAATCGTAAGGATAGACTCCTTTCCTCAACATAACATCTACTCGTTCTCCGAAATGTTCGCTTGTGATTTTAAATTTATCCTTGCTCATGTTATCGACTAATTTTTCCAGAGCGGTTGACATGAATTTAAAACTGTCGATGAAACATATGCCTCTATGAATGGATTTCGTTTTTTCTTCCAACGTCTCTCCGTCGATTACTCTTTTCTTCTCCATGACCTTCCATTTCGTGAATGAAATGTATCTTTCTTCACTGTTCACGATGCAATTTAATTCTTCATGAGAGGTGCCGAGATTTTTCACGAACAGATGACTGTCATAACCTGAGAGATTGTGAAATATCACCGGATAGAAAACGGCGTCTCGATATTTTAAATTCCACTTGCTGTGAGCCGGACCGCGATACAGACCCGTGTAATGATCGTGGTCTCTAACCTTCTTATTTTCCTCCGAATTCTCATCGAACGATTGTCTGCATATGTGACATTCGGTGGCTCTGTTATTTTCGTCCTGCTGCTCTCGCGTGATGATCATTTTCGCCGGAGTTTTGAATTTGTCATATAACATTTGAATTTTCGATTCTAACTCTTCCACGAACCTTTGAGCCACGTTGTCATCTTCACACTGTTTCATGTAGGTGAAGGGACCCACGTCGTGTTGTGAGTTGAAAGCACATTTCACGTAAATGCAATAACCCGAAGGCGTGTGTTTTTGATATCTTTCGACATAACTTTGAAGAGCGTTAGGTTGACAGGAACTCATTTTCATGGTGAAACATTCGAAATCGGCGTACACGACGAATGGTACTTTTAACCTTCTATTGCAATTTTCAAACTTCACGATGGTGTTGGGTTTGGGCATTTCGATGGCGACACCTTGATTTTCGTTGCAATATTCCTGATGTTTCACTAATGATTTTTCACTGTGAAACGCGTTCATGCAGTTGCAACATAAACATATCTTATGTTCATGTTTATTATTTTGTCTCGACAGTAATCAGCTCGGATTTTTAACCCAACAATAATGACGATTGTCACCATTCGAAATCAATAATAAAATAATCGTCTTTTCTCTTTCGAGATACGAAGTCTGTCTGAGAGGATAGATCGTTCGTTTTTCATCGTCGTATCCCAAGACGTTCACCGCAATGGTGGGATTTTGAGCCTCGAAACATTCGATGTGTTTTAACTGTGTTGGAAAAGTCACTCCGGTCCAATCAAGATTTTTAGAAGTCTCCTCGTAATGAAAAACTCTCTCAGGATGGATTTTGACAGGGTATAAAGCAGAAGTGACTGCCCATTTAAAACACTGATCATCTTTATTTCTCACGTTGACCACGGAGTGTTTTTTAGCTAAGTAATACAGTAATTCCACGTAGGAAGATCCTTTCAACGAATCGTTTTTAGTTATATGAATTTTGAGTTTCAACACCTCATCGAACGTCCAATTACTACCTTCATGTTGATAATTCGTGAGAGACGTCAACATCTTGTCTTTCATCTTTTCGAAAACATCTGATAAATCTGAACCTCGAAATATGGGTTCGACGTTAGATCTGAAATATGCATTTTTCACGATGCTCTCGCCAGACTTCACATCGATTTTATTCATCATGCAATGGAGTATCATCTTAATTTTTTGTCCCACGTTCATGTGTTCGCGAAACAAATCCAATACTTTTTTCTTCACCTGTTCCATAAACAATTTCGGATCGATTTTCTTGAATGAGGGAACCACATTGAAAATTTTAAAAACGCCTTTGATCGCACTCTTCCGTTCTACAGGCTTCGATTGGAATAGTTTCATGACGAGTTGTGCTACATATTCTTCTCCTTTCCCTTCGTTGATTGCTTGTCGAATTTCGCTCGATATATCTCGTTTGTCTAGAATCTTAAGTGCATCACTCATTTTCGTTTTAGTTTTTCTTTTCTTTTCTTTTGAAACTTGATGTTCTTCAATGGCTTTTCATTTAATCGTCTTCTTATTTTTCACAATCGAAACGTTTTTGGTTTTTTTCGACATCGGCATTTCGATTCCTTTTACTATCTTTTTCTTCTTCTCATTTTTCACAACCGATGCATTTTTTACGTCGTTGCTATCGACATTTCGTTTGCCTTTCTAGCGTTTCACAAATGTTCCTGTATGACTTCAATTTTTTTTGATTTAGTTCTATGATTTCTGAAATGTGGAATTTTTAATAGTTTACAAATCTTGTTTAACTGAGGTACGGTTTTCTCATTTAAATTTTCCATTTTTTTATTTGTTTGCTCCATTTGTAAGAATATTTTTTTTTTGTTTTCGAATTTTGTATTTAATAATAATTTGTTAAAAGTTTTAAAATTGTTTATATATATATGTTTTAATTCCTTAAAAAAAAAATTTTTTTTGATGAAATTAATCAATTGTTTTATGTTCCTTAACGTGAAAAAATTGAATTAATACGAGAAAAAAGGACGTTAAATTTAAACTTTTTATTTATATATAAAGAGAAAAAACACTTTTACAAAAAAAAAATTTTCAAATTAAAGAAAATTAAAATTAAAAAAACTTTCTTTTTTATATATATAATGAGCAAAAAAAAAAAAAACTTTTTTAACAAATTATTATTTAAATACAAAATTTAAAAATATATATTATTTGCAATAATTCATAAAACAAAAAAACCAAATAATCGATCATGACAACAACACCTAAAAGATGCGAATTGAAATTGAAACAAGTCGAAACATATAAGAAACTCGGTTCTAAAATCTATAGATTACAACGACATGATCCCATCGAATTGAATGAGGTCGAGACGAAGGGTTTAGAGCACAAATACAACAAATATAGCATGCCTTTGAAATTGGACAAAGCCACGCTCGATTTGTTTTACGACTACCAAAGCGATCTACAGAATATTGTCATCGCCAAAGATAGAGAATTTGACAAGGACGATTTGTCATTGCCCTATGGAAGTTACATATATCCAAACATCTCACTTGAACTCGTGAACAAATCGGGTGGTGAGAGTGCGTTGACCGAAGTAAAAAAAATCAAAAAAGTAAAGATAAACATTCAACACATTTGCGACAAAGGAGAAAACGCGAGTGTCAACATGCTAATAACGGACTTGGAAATATATAAACAATAGAGAGATTGATTTTTAGTGAAGAAGAAGGAAAAAAAAGTAATGAGATCATCTTTAGATCTCATGACTTTTTTTTTGTTTTCCTTCTTCACTATTGCTCATATATTATAATAACGTTTCCTTTTTTCTCAAATTTCAGCGTCGATTCTTCTTTTCTTTTTTTTTTTTTTTGCGATATGCTACGTTTTTATAAGAACACATTTGTTTATCCGAATCATAATTATGAACGAATGTTGTGCATCTCTCAGTAACACTCGCATCATTACCATTCTCTTCAGAAGATAGTGGTAACGGTGGAAAACGTCTCATTCTTTTAAATTTCAACTGCATATCCCGATCGTTATTTAACTCTTTTATCAGTTCTTTCTTAAGATATCCATCATTAGCGTCTAATCATTTTTCCACATCTTTTTCACACTCTATCTCGCAATATTCATCATTAGCGTCTAATCGTTTTGCCGCATCTTTTTCGCACTCTATCTCGTGATATTCATCATTATCGTCTAATTGTTTTTCCGCCTTTTTATCCATTTATATTATTTTTTTATACTTTCTATGATTTATATTTTATATAATTATATAATTTTTACATTATAATAACATATTCAAAATCGGTATATTCTTAAATGGCAAATTCTCACCAAACAACAAACCCTTGCTGAGTCGCTCAACGTTCCGTCCACTCTTCAGATAGAGTCCATTTCCACTCAAAGAATTGTCACCTCTAACGGGTTCTAGATACAATCCTTTACCGCTGTCGTCTATGTGGACGCGACACATGGCTCCTCCCTTCTTCAAAAACAGTCCGCTGCCACCCATTAATTTCTCAACTGTCGAACTCGCGAGTCCCGTGAGAGCTCCCATGCCGAGAGTCTTTCCGAGAAAGGGTAGTGCCTTTGTGGCGAAGGGTAATGCTTTTGTGGCGATTCCTGCCAATAGCGGTAGGAAATTACCTTTCATTCTCAAATTGTATCTCAATTGAGCGGGACTCAATCTCACCGTCAACCCTCTTCCATCACGAATCGCTTCCTCCATCCTTTTGATTTGACTTCTGGTCCAGGTGATCGGATCCTGACCGCCACTCGTCAGATCTTCGTGAGTGAATTTGAATCTCACTGCCCCGCCTCGAGTTGTTAATGCTCTCTTAAGTTTCTTCCTCTGTCCTGGGGATATGTTCACGTTTTTAACCACATATTGTGTCATAATTCTTTTTTTTTAAATATATTTTCTTCAATTGTTTTTTTGTTTTAATGATAATTATATATATTAAATAATTTTTGTAAAATTAATATTGCGTTTATTTTATTTTTTTTTGTTATTTATATATATACACAATATTTTTTTCTTTTGCATTTATATTTCTCTTATGTGAAATCGTATTGTCACCCTCTCTCCGCGAAGATCTAACAGTTCACCATTTTGATCTGTCAACATGGTTTTGAGACTATACAACGTGTCTAAAATCACTGGTAGATAAACTAAATTTCGAGGTCGCTCCATGATCTTATAACCCGGTGACACATTTGGAAAGAAGGAATAGATCGCCGGTTGAGCGCTACCATTCACGTAGCTTCCAGCAATCACATCCACGTTCACCAGAATGCTATTGACTGCGAGAATGTCAACCGTATTTTCAGATGCCGCGTGGTCTCGATACATCTTTCGATCGAATCCCAACATCTTGCCTATAGAATCATCCGTATTGAAATCCACTCGAAAATTATCTTCCAAATCCAACATCGTCTGTAAGGTATTAGGATTGGGAGCGAGTCTGATCTTGTTGCTTCCCTTTCCATCTGTCTTCATTCGCGTCTGAATGTAATTGTTCAAATCGTCTATGTCGTAACTTACTTTGGGAATTCGAATCTCCAACCGATCCACTCCATCAGAATACTTGAATGAGTTATTCTTTTCGGTGACGTTGGGAAAGGAATAATAAGTCTCCAGATTCACCAACGCCATCTCGTATTTTTTCTCTCTATTCAATTCGATGGAAGGTTCGAATTTCGTCGCAAATCGAGTCGAATCGCCACTCACCACGATTTGAATGGATTGCAGCCGTATTCTCAGCTATCCGTTCTAACAATTCTCCTTGTTCGAACATTATATTTAATTTTATTTTTATTTTTTCAAAACTAATTATTTGAAGATTTATTATTTTCTAATTTTTTTTATTTTCACGCTCTATCTTATTATCATCAGAAACATAAAACTTGTCGAATCCGCACCGATATTTTCTGCGATTAAATTCGCTAGTCAAATCGGTCACGACGAAATTGTAAAGTCCTCCATCCCAAACCCTCTTGCAGAATCTCCTGAA
The DNA here is from genome assembly GCA_031216915.1 of Pictodentalium vernedei. Taxonomy (NCBI): domain Eukaryota; kingdom Metazoa; phylum Mollusca; class Scaphopoda; order Dentaliida; family Dentaliidae; genus Pictodentalium; species Pictodentalium vernedei. Next base: position 340,913,353 of record CM062290.1, on the reverse strand, counting down.
TTCCACCACGCTCATGTCGTTTGCGACGTGATCGCCATAGATGTGATTGAGATTCTTGAGATCTTGGCGAAAGAGACATAGAAAATTAGCGTTCTCCCTTATCATCTGTCTGGGCAATCAAAAATAATTCTGCGACAGGTAGAAACAGTCCAAGTTGCTGTGTCGACCCCTAACGTAATACGATTCACATCGGTTCTGTCTCTCTAAAAGCAGATCGTCGAAAATCATGAGATTCTTATCTTCCGATTTCAATTCTCTAGGATCCGGAACATCACTAGCGTTCTCATAAAATCGACACTCGACGTTCAAAGATGCATTTCTCTTCATCAATTCCATCGCCACACCGTACAAAATAGTCGAAATAGGAGCTTCACTTTTGTTGAATTCCTCCCTACTGTCAAAGATTCTGGCTATGACGTCCTTGGGCAATCTACGATCCATGCACTCTCGAAGCAATCTGTATTCGGGTTGAAACAAGCTCTTGCCAAACACAAACAATCTGTCGTAATCCAACCAGTCGGGTCGGGACAACAGATTCATCAACAGATTGGTCTTTCCACAATTCGATTTTCCCACTATCAAGCCTCTTATGATTTTGGGAAAGAACTCGTTATTCGACCTCTTGGTCGCAGCGTCGTTCCAAGACATATCTTTAATGTTCATCTTTGTTTTATTTTTTTTTTTGTTATTTTAGATTTTTTCAAACACAATTTTTTATGTTTTTCAAACTCAGTTTTTAATATTATTATTTATTTATATTACACCATCGTGAGTTCTCTTCAATCCAGATCCACTTGTCATTTTGGCTAAATCTTGTATGGGTACCACAGCATCCTTAAAATCTTTCCAACTTTTCGGCGTTTGCTCTAATGCAGCTCGCTTCGCTGGCGGACTGATCAACTTGTCGATCAATGCGTCGGCTGCCCTTTTGCCAGCCACAGAAGCTATCCTACCACTGGCTTCGGAAGCGGCTTTCTTACCAGCATCACTCATGAACGCTCGCATTATAGAATCGACGATGCCACAACCGCCTTGAACGTAAGTTCTGAAGTATCCCCTGTTCCTTATCACCAACATATTTTTTTTATTTTATAATATATATTTTGTTTTTCACTGGTAAATTGTTTGTTGTTTAAATACTTTTATTATTCTAGTGTAAAATTTACTGTTTTTTATTTTATATATTTTTGTTTGTTTGTTTGTTTCTCTCCACTTATTAAATACATCAATCCTTCAATTCGTTCATCAGCCTTTTATAATGGTTTTTATTCAAAACCTTCTGTCTTAACAATTCGTCAGATATAGTAACTATCTGATTATCTAACCCTGTGTTACCAGCACGTCTGCTTGCCATCAACAAACTCAATCTCTGAGACAGAGCGTCAGAATCGCTCGGAAGAAAAGTGGTTCTCACTCCTTTCCCGGTTCTCGACTCGTCATACTTCTTATTCATATCCCATATGGGTTTCACCACCTTCGTCCACTTGTAACCTCTGCTGGCTTTGGGTCTCGTTTCTCCAGCATCGTTATTTCTCTTCATGGCGTTGGTCTGAACCAGAATGTTGCCGTAATTGTCGTAATCCTGTTCCGTGTAATCTCCAGGCTTGTTGGAAAGGAGCAATGAGCGCAGTCCATCAGTTATTTTATATTTATTCGAACCGACGATTAAATTATCATCATCCTATCGCACTTCGGTGTCACCCACAAAAATTCTACCATCCGAATCCTCGCAAATTCCAAACAACAGATCTCTCTTACCATCATCCTCAGACGACGCGATGCTATCAGTGGTGATAGTCGAAGCTTTATCATCACTTTTGCTCAGCTCGGTTTTGATTCTCATGGGAACATGATCCGGTGTAGATTGAAAGGAAAACTGTTTCGTAAAACTACCGGGCAACGAACCCATTCTCAAAGAACCATCTTTTATGGGTCTCAATTGTTCAACGATCTCCTTCTTGCTTCGCTCTTGAACCTCCGTCACGGGTTTAAATATTTTTGTGGCTTCGCGTCTGAGTTCAATCTCTCCAAGACGTCTGCTTCTGTCAGCCGATTGAATGCTCTTCTTGGCACGTTCATATTCGCTTAAAAGCTGACCTCAACGTTTGGCATCTATCTGTAAAAACATTTTTCGTTTTTAAATTATTAATATTCCTTTGAGTATGCTAATGTGAGTTATTTTATTATTTTCAAAATTAAATGTATAATTATTTTTTATGTTTTAAGTAAATAAAATCTTCTGTCTTAATATAATAACTAAAAAACCAATTGAGAAAAAACGTTTTACACGATAAAACCCATATAAATGCATTTTGCCTCCGAATGCGTTCAAAATCGCATCACCGATTATTCACTCAGTGTTGAACTGGGAAAACTTGAAAAGTTTGAAAAGTTTTAGCACATAAGAAACCGGTTTCTGATTTAACGCGTTTGAGAATAATTACGTCTGTTAAAAGGATTTCATTCACATCTCAAATCATTCACTCAGTGTCGAATTGAGAGAACTTTGAAAAAGTTTGAAAAGTTTTAGTACATAAGAAACCGGTTTCTGATTTAACGCATTTGAAAATAATTACGTCTGTTAAAAGGATTCATTCACATCTCCGAAAATTATCACGAATATATTAAAAATTTACCACTGAAACCTAATTGAGTGGAAAAATGTGTTTTATTATCTATTATTAAAATGATCCATTAAACAAAAACCTTCATTCACACCACAACAAAAACATGAGTGTCAATTCTACGAACTATTTTTATTTGAATGAAACATTCTATAAAGTGTTTTATTAAAATTTATTTCACAAAATTCGCAGTGACAAAACGTAAACAAACGATTTTTTACCTTCGATTTTTTCTAATTTTTCTAAACTCAATTTTTTTTTTTCGTTTACATTGAAACAAAACATGAATGTCTATTTTTTTTTACAGATTATATTTTATAGTCGACTCTTTTGAACGAAAACCTTCATTCACACCAGAACAAAAACTGACACTCATGTTTTATAGTCGACTCTTTTGAATGAAAACCTTCATTCACACCAGAACAAAAACTGACACTCATGTTTTATAGTCGACTCTTTTGAATGAAAACCTTCATTCACACCAGAACAAAAACTGACACTCATGTTTTATAGTCGACTCTTTTGAACAAAAACCTTCATTCACACCAGAACAAAAACATGAGTGTCAGTTTTTTACCTCTCATTTTTTTTCTAATTTTCTAAACTCAATTTTTTTTTTCTAATTTCTGAACTCATTTTTTTTTTTCGTTTACATAACAAAAACTGACACTCATGTTTTATAGTCGACTCTTTTGAATGAAAACCGGATTTTCAAAAAACTTAGTTTTTTTCTGTTGAGTTTTGGAAAATCCCACTATGAGTATTCCCCCCACTTACGTCAAAAATGGGAGCGTCCAATAGTAGTCTGTTAAGTTTGGAAAAAATCCGGGTATTCCCCCCACTTACGTCAGAAATGGGAGCGCCCAATAGTAGTCTGGTAAGTTTGGAAAACCGCCCGCCTCAAAAGCTGTTTGCCAATTCTGGGATACTGTCCCAGAATCGGCAAACCACCTTTTTTGATACTGTCTTGGAATCAGCAAAGTGTTTTTTGTCGGGTTCACCAATGATGGATCGAAGGTCTGATCCGCGATGGGAACGTCGACAAAAATTTTTAAGTAGAAAAAAAAGTGAAAAATGTACAATTTCATGCATTTTTCACTTTTTTGAAAAACTTGTACATTCGACACGTTCGCCAACGGGTATTTGAACGTTAAAAGTGCGATCTAGGAGTTTCAAAATAATGGCCGATTCTGGGACACCCGACACTTTTGTGAACAAGCGTGCGATTTAACACCGAATCCTACGATGGTAAACGTCCGTGTACATGTACGTATATGGTACATGTACAATGTGTCCTTGAATCAGCATTTATTACCTAATATCCCCACTTTGGCAAGAAATTCAAAGTGGGTGTCGAGAACGTCGGACGTATTTTTGTCGTTTTTTAGTGTGTCGTCGACGGATTTCGTCGATTGGGCGGAGGTATCTCAGATGGAGAGAAAACCACCTGCGAAAACATGTATTTTTTCGTCGCTTTTTTTAAGTGTCTCGTTGACGAATTCCGTCGATTCGGCGGAGATCTCTGGATTGGGGACAAAATTTCCATCGCGTAACATGTTGGGTTTTTTTTTAAGCTCACCCGACTGAAAGTCAGTGGGAGCTATTGCCATCTCTTGGCATCTGTTGTCCGTCGTCCATTATCTTTTAAAACTTGTCTTCTTCAAAAGCACTGGGCCAAATTCAAACATATATGGCACAGATCATCTTTGGAGAATACCTTTCTACTTTGTTCGAGTGAACCTGCTACCATCTTCAGGTTGTCGCTAATGCCCAAAAAGCTTAAAAATCATTAAAAATGCTCTTCTCATGAACGATCAGAGAGAATACCTTGATATTTGGTATAGCACTTCCTTTGGTGGTGACGATTAAAGTTTGTTCGAGGGTAGTTTGTAGGTCAATATTTGGGCTCTCTGTGGGAGCATGCCCATTTTGGGTTCCACCCAAAATTTGTGTTTTAAGAACCGATGGGCTGATTTGAACAAAAGTTTGCATGTGGTATAATTGGGTCACATGTACTTGACCGGTGCCCGAGAAAAATTTCACAGCCCCCTGGGAACCTCAGGAGCTAAATATAGAAAACAATTCAAATGCCTATATTTCAAAAACTGCACGAACCAAAATACATGTACTGGTTTTGGGGGGTATGTACCTTCCTTAGGGCCATTGGAATCAGATGGACCAAAAATGTTGTTCTCGATTTTGTCATGGGATGCCGTATGGTGATGCCCATTTTAACACTATTGCCAATGGGAAAATGCCGAATCGTTATCTTTCTGGTGCACCATCAACTAAGTATTCTTCTTCAGAACCTTTGGGCCAAGTCTAAACTAATTTGGTACAAAGCATCTTGGTGGAGTTTAGTCTTCTGATTTTTTCACAAAAAGTTACTGTGCCCTCTGGGGTTGGGTTAATGCCCCCCTAAGCCTAAAATGCTTTTCAAATTACCTTCTCGTAAGCCACCCACAATAATGCTTAGATTTTGGGTATGGGACTTACTTTAGCGATGTAGATTCAAGTTTTTTCAAAGGAACTCAGTTGGTTCAAATTTGCGCTCCCTGTGGAAATTTGGGCTTCACTCAAAATTTATATTTCCAGAACCAGTGGGCTGATTTAAACCAAATTTGTAATGTGGTATAACTGGGTCATAAGTACTTGATTTATACCCGAAAACAATTGGAGGGGGGGCGGGGTCGGGGTGGAGATAACCACAAAAGTTAAAAACCAAAAAAAAATCAGATGGATACTTTTTGAGACATCACGGAACAGAGCTTTGTTTTTGCCTGAGAAGCCTTCCTGAGTCTGGCAGAAACGAATGACCCCAAAATTTCCGTTGGTTGTGTCATGGCAAATAAAAAAATGCTCTTGCTGTCCATCACATACTGACACACTCATCTCTTTTGACAACTTGAGCCAGGTGAGCGTTTTTGGCTCACTTGAGCTGAGCCCCTGGCTTTTCGATTAAAATATATATCATTAAAATAGAGAAAAAACAAGATAAAACACACGAAAAAATATATATTAAATTAAAAGCTAAAAATAAAACTCAACAAACTTTTTAATAGAAAAAAGGCTACTAATTAAAATAAGCATGCAATTTTTAAAGATCAAGAATCCCAAGCTGAGAGAAGAGAAGGTTCGTCGATTTTGAATTGATGAAGAATATACAGGGGCGGCGGGACAATTTTCAAAGTGGAGGGGGGGGGGGGGGGTGCTGGATAGGACGATGGATGATCGTCGACCATGGTTAGAGCCGTCGTACGAAAATTTTAAATTCCAGGGTCCCAAAACCCCCATTTTCATGCATCAGAACGGATATTTTGAGATTTTTCAGGAGATGTATTTGAAAGATTTCACACTTTGAGATCCGTTAAAAAACGTCAGTAAAGCATACAGGTGAGGTCTATTTATCAGCTTTGGTCGTAACAACCAAAACTGATAAATAGACCTCACCTGTATGCTTTACCACTAAATTACCAGACGTTAACAGCAATTATACTTTCTGTGGATTATCTTGTCTTGGGGTGGATTTGGTAGTTGTATGTCTGTAAGATTACGATCAATTTCAGTTAACCGATTTTTAACAGACTGCATACACTTTAGTGTTTGCTGCCACTCACTGCAAAACATATCCGAAATCCATCGAAACTGAACCAGTACGAGAGAAACATAGCTGGCGAAAATATGAAGGAGGCTCTGTATCCGCCCATTGTTTCACCAGTCATTGGTTGTGTTAAAATATATGCATACAAAAAAAACATGGGCCGGCAAAAAAGTGTGTGTGTGGGGGGGGGGGGGGGGGGCTAATCCCCTCCCTGGGTTCCGCGGCCCCTTATATTCAAGAGAGCAATTTGGAGAAACGAATGGGCGACATCGAGATGAAACGAGAGACGATTAAGTTATTCCAACCCATGACAGAAACTCAGGAAGAGATTAAAAATAGATCTTCCAAGAATTGAAACCCTTGAGAGAAAGCAGGACTTCTTGTTACAAACCTTGTGTTTCAACTTCTATTTAAGAATCTTATGATCCAACTTACGGTTATAGACCTTATGGTCAGACTTATAATTACACATCTTCTCGTCCAACTTCTAGTTACGTACTCCGCATCGGCCAACACTTTGATATTTTTGTGTTTCTTGGCCTTCAACGATAATGTTTACTCACTAATTTCCCAATCGTGCACAAGAATCCTGTCACGGGAGCAATGTCCTCTATAACCAACACGGCTGGAATGGTTGCCATGGTCGATAGGAGAACCACTCCAGCAGCACCCAAATCCATGGATACGGTGATGAGAGTCAGATGCAGGCCATCCACCAATTGAGTCATTCGCGCATACTTCTTGTTGAGGGTTTGATGTCTGTCTCTTTTCAACGGTAAATAATGTTGAATTTTATTGATTTCATCGATACGAAATGCGTTGCCTCTATCTTCCAAAAGGGGTGCCGTTGGCAATATAGACACCGATAACTTGGAATATAGATTATCACCTTTTAATTCCATTTTTATTTTTTTTATTTTATTTATTATTTTTTTACTTCCTATCTTATTTAATATAGATAAAAAAAAAATTATTGTAATATTATGTTATTTTTTTCTCATCTGAAAACAATATCTCAAAATAGCATACTGAGAATGGGTACGTTTTTAAAAGGCGAATTCGGAACCAATAACAGTCCTCGGCAATCGATCAAACCTTTTCCTCTTTTTAGATACAGACCGTCTCTGTGAGCTTGAAATATGCCACTACATTTCGTGCATTTCAGATACAATCCTTTACCATCTATTTCGACTCGATACACAACTCCCCTTACTTCAGAAACAATGCGCTCCCCATTATTTTGCGCACCAGAACTGGCCAATCCCGACAGGGCTCCTATACCTAAAGCCGGCAACATGGTCTTGGTGAAAATGGGTAATGCCTTGGTGGCCAATCCCGCCAACAATCCTAAGAAACCAACTTTCATTTTCAAATAATATCTCAATGGTGAAGGGCTGTCTCACTGTCACTCTTTTTCGATTACGATGCGCTTTGGCTATTTTATTAATATGCATTTTGGTCCAAGAGATTTTGCCGCTTCCATTGCTCAAGTCCTGATGACTTAATTTCAATCTCACAGCATCTCCTCGATTTTGTAATGCTCTGCTAAGTTTGTCTTTCTGACCATCGGATATGTTTACATTTTGTATTATGTATCTTGTCATTATTTTGTTGTTTTTTTAATTTCAATTTTGTTAAAAAAAAATTTTTTATTTAATTTATTTATTTTTTTTACTTCCTATTATATATGAAAATGATTAATTCTTTTTTAAGAAAAAGAACATTTGTTAATTTATTTCATTTTTCTATTCTGCAAAAAAAAAAAAATTCTAAAACAAATGTTTGTTTTTTTTGTTTGTTTAATAAACTATTAAACAGATTTTGTTTTCTTAAATTTCTTTTATGTAAAATTGCAACGCCACACGTTCGCCACAAAGATCTGACAGCTCTCCATTTTGATCCGTTAATTCAGTGTTAACACTGTTTAAAGTATGAGTTATCACAGGCAAATAGACTAGATTTTGAGGTCGCTCTATGATCTTGTAGCCTGGAGAAACGTTCGGAAAAAAAAAAACGAGTAGATCGTGGGCTGCCTGCCACAATTCGCATAACTTCCAGAGATCAAGTCCACGTTCACCAAAATGCTGTTGACAGAGAGAATGTTCACCACATTTTCTGATGTCGCATGTCCTTCGAATGTGTTTCGATCGAATCCCAACATCTTTCCAAAGGTGTCATCTCGATAACCCTCTCTCATGTTCAATATCGTTTGCAGAGTGTTGACGTTGGCAGTTATGTTGATGGCAGTTTCGTCTTAACCGTCAATCTTCATTCTTATCTGAATGAGTTCGTTCAAATCGACTATGCTGTAACTGCCTTTGAGAATGCGATTTGTAAACCAATCCGGGTCATTTGAATATCTGAACGTATTATTTTTCTCCGTGATGTTGGGAAACAAATAGTACGTCTCCAGGTTTACTAGTGCCATCTCATGCTTCTTATCTCTCTTCAGCTCGATCGGTGGATTGAGTTTCCCCATGAATCGAGTCTTGTCATCACTTACCACGACCAAAAAAGAATCTTTTGCAGTTGTGTTATCAGACATTTTTTTTCGTGTTCTCATCTATTCTTTCTAATAATTCAGTTTCATAGTCTTGCAACATTTTTTTAAATATTTTTTTAATAATTGTATATTTTAGTTATTTATTTTTATTTTTTTTACTTTCTGCTTTATATGATTTTTTTCTCATTTACTAATTGCAATCGTCCGGAATATAAAAAAAAATGTTGAATCCCTTCCTATATTTTCCATAATATTTACTACTCGTCGGATCGATCACCACGAAATTAAAAGGTGAACAATCCCACACCAACTTACAAAATCTCTTGAATTCTTTTTTACGCGTGCCATTATCCACATGATCATCATAAATGTGATTGAGGTTCTTCAAAAATATTGACGAAACAGACACAGTAAATTCGCGTTTTCTCTTATGGTCTGCCCCAGCAACCTGAAGTCATTTTGAGATAGATAGAAACAGTCCACATTGCTGTGACGTCCTCGAACGTTTTAACCCCCTACACTCTGATGTCAAAACACCAAAATTTTAAGTAGTCATATTTCCCAGAATACATCTAGAAATTTAGCCAATTCAATCTTGTTTGACAGAGCTCAATGAGCTCTGTCAAACAAGATTGAATTTGCTAAATTCCTAGTTGCATTATGGGAAAATTTTGCACCTGAAAATTTTTACACATTGACATCAGTTTGCAGGGGGTTAAGATTCGCACTGATTCTGTTTCTCCAACAACAAGTCATCGAATATGATGAGATTTCTATGCACTAAATTCAAGTCTCGAGTATCCGGAGTTTACATTCCACATTTGGACGTTTTATCATTTCCGAGTTCTCTCGACGTTTCTTGCAAGATCATTGCGAGCGATGGATCTCATTTTTCGAATTCATCTCGGTGATCAAAGATTCTCTTTATAACATCCTTTGGCAAGTTTGCGCTCGGAGCTTTTCTCAATAATTCGTATTCGGGTTGAAAGAGACTTGTCAAACATGAACAATCTATCGTAATCCAACCACTGTGGTCGCAACAACAGATTCATCAACAGATTCGTCTTTCCACAATTTGATTTTCCCACTATCAAGGAAAGAGTTCGTGATTCGACCTCTCTTTGGAGCATTCCACAATAAATCTTTAATTTCCATTCTTTTTGCATATTTTTCATGTTATTTTTTCATGCTTTTATTTTTAAAACTAATTTTTCTATTTGTTTATTATATAAAAAAATTAATTCGTTTTTGTTTTTCAATTTATATTTCTTTCAATCCAGATCCGCTGCTCAACGTCTCAGCGAGTTCCTCTATCGGCACAACACAAACGAACCCTTGAAATTTCCAAGTTTCATGTTCGTTAGAATCTTTTCCGATTTCGACGACAATTTTGCTTGCTTAGCCGGTCTTATCAACTTCTGAATTAAATCAGCACTCCTCTTGCCAGCCTCCGAAGAGATCCTAGTGCTCGCTTCCGTCACGGCTTTTTTACCCACATCCATGGCGGTTTTCTTTCCAACCTATATGGCGGTAAAAGCGATCTGTTTTGCCACATCACCAGTGAAGGCACGTGACAGAGCTCCCATCATCGAATCCAGAAAACCTGATCCGTCGTAGATGCAAGATCTCATAAATGCTCTGTTCTTTCTTACCGACATATTTTGTTTCAGTCATATTATTTCGTTTTTTAATTGCATAGTAATTATTTTGTAATTTAATTTCATTTTTTTTTTTTACTTTCTATTTTATTTACTATTATTTTTTTTTATATTTCCCCTTTCAGCGTGTTCATGATCGATTTATACATATCTCTATTCAACACCTTCTGTCAAAGCAATCCATCACAATCATGTGCTCACCAACTCGTTTGTCGTTATTACCGGCTTTGACTCGCCATCAAGAGATCTAATCTCTCCAGCAGGACATTGGGAACGCAAGGAATCATTCTGGTAACTCCCTGTATGGTGATCGATTTGACAAACGCTTTATTCCCATCACATATGGGTTTCCGCACGTTCTTCTACACTGTAAAAAATATAGGTTCAGAACCAAAACTGGTTCTAATCTTGTCCCTGAGGTGGAACTAGTTCTCTTTAAACAGTATTTATTTCAAATCAAATAAATTTATAAAGATTAACATTAAATATTAACAGAATTAAACATAAATTGAGGGGGTTTCAGCCGTAAGTTTAGAGCTTATACGAGGTTGTCTCAAATCATTATTAAACAAAGGAGATATGAATAGTTGGCATATCGAACCAGTTTTGGTTCTGTACAGAACCAAAACTGGTTCGATATGCCAACTGTTCATATCTCCTTTGTTTCAAAATGTTTGGCGGCTGCGTTGAATAAGCTCTAAGTTTACTGCTGCATCTGCTTCAGTTCATGTAATATTCTGTTAAAACTGAATGCTAATCTTGGTAAATTTATTTGATTTGAAATAAATACTGTTTAAACAGAATTAGTTCCATCTCAGGGACAAGATTAGAACCAGTTTTGGTTCTAAAGAGAACCTATATTTTTTGCAGTGTACTTCGAACTTCTGCTGGCTTTCGGCCTCGTATCTCTGGGATCGTTGTTTTCTCTCATGACATTCGTACAAAGCAGGGGATAGCCGTACTTTTTGTAATCCTCTTCATCATATTTGTTAGGTTTAGCCAACAAGAGCAGATTCCACAATCCTCTAATACCTTCATATTCGATCTTCGACGATCAGATTATAATCGTTGGTTATTTCCACTTTTTTGTCACCTATGTAGAGATTACCATCATCTCCGTCGCGCAAGCCGAAGACAGGGTCCACACTCAACGGATTCGTTTTACATCAATTCGCGTAATCTTCAGATTTCATATTGCCATTCACACATCTGACTTCAGAGCGTGAACACCTGGACAGCTATGGAACTACCTGATAGACTAGCGAAAGCCATCTCAGACCTGGGCGTCTCATGCCCTATCTCCTGGAATATCCAGGAAGTAGGCATGAGCGTCATCTGAAGCTGGAATTCAAAGTTGATGCTAACATCACAACACCACCCTCTTCAGGGAGAGGTAGCACCTTTTGTGAGAGGACCCCCTCTCACACTGGTCCTCATCCGAAGGGGCACGGAGACCCTGAAAAGAGAGAAGAAAAGAAAAGAAAGAAGAGTCCGTCGACCAAGCGTAGGGACGCCCGGCGCTTGGAGGCCTTCCGGAATAAGAAGAGAGAGGTGAGTGAGGGGGTGGAGGTTCTGGAGGCAGCCGCATGCAGTTCCCCTCCAAATCCCAAAGGTACACCCAACCAACTGCCGGCTCCCGAGCCGGTGCAGTTGGTTGAGGAATGTCCGGTGGAGATTGAGGAGGAACTGGAAGTTTCCTTTTCACCATCTCCCACCCCTCACTCCCCTCTTCCTTCACTGCCGCATAACCCGGGCAAGGGAGATACAGCGTACCAGCCATCACAGACCTCAGACATTCTATACAGAAAGAACATACATAACCTGCTAGATAAAAGCGAACAAGTCCTGGCCGAGTCACGAGATTATATGAAACATTCCAAAGAAATCTCCAAATGGGCGTCAGAACTAATTGAAAAAAGGAATCTGCCCACAAATCATCAACAGCTAGACTCACCATCCCATATCGCCATCACAGCCACCTCCTAAAATGAAGAGCCGCAAAAAGCATAGACGTGGATAAGCTGCTTCCTTCCTTCTCTTTCCTTCCTTTACCACGCTCAGACATGACACAACACTTATACGGTCACTAAGGGTCGAAAGGGACTTGTCCCACGCCGTCCCTGCGCGCCTTCGGCGCGCAAAAACCATTTCCTTTCGTTCATTATTGCTGGCATCTACCGTCGGATCGCCGATCATGCTCACTGTAACCAGTCGATAGTCCTCTCTCAGAATCGGTCTCAATTCTATCTATCTCAGAGAGACTCGGCGGGAGATACTGAGCAGAAGGAGGACGTGGGTATGCAGGAGACGATGGTGTATAATGAGATTGACTAAAGGACGTGTAAGTCGGAATGTGAGGTTCGTAAGGTCTGTAACTAGGTGTTCTGCCTTTTTGTCTCAAGGGTTTCAACTCTTTGATGCTTTCTCTTTTCATTTCTTCCTGAGTTGTTGTCACAGGTTTGAACAACTTGCTTGTCCCTCGTTTCAATTCACTCTCGCCCATGTGTTTAGTCATATTGCTATCTTGAATATTCCTCTTCAATTCTAGAAATCGACGAACCTTCTCGTCCCTCAACTTAGGATTTTTGATCTTTAAAAATGACATGCTTCTTTTTTTTTTAAATATTGTTCCTTTTTTCCCATATTATTTTTTTTTTTTTTAGAAATTAAATTTAAGTTATTTTTTTTCTTTTTTCTATGTATAAGATAACAAATAATCAAGCTCCCTTAATAGTCGAGTTCCTATTTTTAAATATCGACTTGGCGATGAAACATCAATTGCAAATATAACAAAATCCCCATTGGGAATAACATCTATCAGAGCCAAAAACGTCACGCATTACAAATTCCAATTGGAATTTTCCACTGCAAAAGAACCCTTTTCGGCTCCGTCTGTTCGAGCTCACTTGTGGAGGTGAGAATGAAGGGGCGCATTACAAATCCCTATAAGAAAATTGCACTGAATGATTTGCAGAAAAGGTCGTTTTTGCAAATATCCTAGGCCAGCGATCTTGACACTTTTGCAATTTCCTATGGAAATTTACATGGGGAAAAAATTATCTCCTTCGAGCTCACTTTGAGTTTATTTTCTTTTTTATTTCCCCCATTGGATTAATCCTAACCGAAATACGAGCCCAAGTGAAAATTGACTAAGTCCGATTTTAGCTGAGCTCGAAAATGTTTCAATGAGAATTCCCATTGTGAGATCGAAATGCATTTTTTCCGCAGCTCTAACACTCAATTTACTCTCAATTGACAAAAATATATCCAGACCATCAAGCCTTTCGTGACTCCTTTGTGATCGCAAATACGTTTTAATTAATTTTAGTTCTGAGAATGATCTCTCTGCAGTAGTTACAGAGGTATGAAATAATACCAGCAATTTGCACAAGTTGGGAAATAACGAGTGTACCCTGCTTTCAATTAGTCTGTTGAAGAGAAAAGAAGAGAATGGGAGGGGGCGAGGAGAGAAGGGGGGGGGGGGAGGCAATGCAAGATTTATTTAGCCCTTTGTACATACAAAATCAACATAAAGAGAAACATAAAACAATACTAATTCCAAATGACAGACGTAAATATCAAGTGTTATAGTGGATGTGATATAATATTATTAATGCCAACTCTTGGTGTCAGATTGATAAAACTTGTTCTCGTTGTTTTAAGAATTGCTGGATTATATTACAGATGATACTACATAGCTGTGGTACATTGTTTCTCATCAGGAATATAAATCTCTCAGAGGTGTCCATCTCAACAAACTCTTGGTATTCACGTTCAAATTTGAAAAATGCACGTTCTCTGAGAGATGTATATTCACTGCACTCTATAACAAAGTGCCTCTCTGTTTCCACTGCATCTGAGCCGCACACCGCGCATGAGCGTTCACTTATGGGTATTGGTGGTTGCATATGCCTCTCCTTTTCTGTCATAAGCCTGTGGTTATTTATACGCAAATGAGTAAATATGTTTCTCGTCTCGGAGGCTCCAGGTGATATTTGTTCTCAAACTCTCGATAAGTTCTCATTTTATTTTAGTCAATTTTCCTGTTGTTATCAAATATAGCATTATAAAAATTATTTAAATGGGTCCTCTTCAGATTTTCTCTTAGTGTTATGTATTTCACAGGTTGAAACATAATTTTCTGTTCGGATTTATTTTGAGAATTATAATTGCCTACAAGCTGCTCATATTTAACGAACATTGAGTACGGCATAGTGTAATTCTTGAATTCAGTCATAGTCTCTGATAGTACGAAAGGGGTTTGGAGATCATATAGTTGTGATACAAACTTAGCCAACTTGATTTTGGCATCCCTGTGCAGTGGGTACCGTCCAAGTGCAGCTCTCCCGGCACGGTTCGATGATTTATTGTTCACACCCAGGACTAACTTACAGAGCTGAATATTAAAGGTTTCACATGGCGATTTATAAATATTAGCATCGTTGATTTGCGGGGCTCATAATTCACTGCCGTATAAGAGGATGGGCTATATCAGGACGTTGAATAGCTTTACGTAAACTGAAACAGGCGGAAGCCACTTTCTTTTAAAGTTGTTGTTCAGACTGAAGATGGCTTTTAAACCTTTCAGTTTGAGATCTTGTTGCGCATTCTGTAGTTTATCATTGGATGTAAACGGATATGTGTACTGATGGGCGTGCATAAGCTCATTGTTTACAATATGAAAACTACGGGGCTTCTCCGTGGTCCTTTACCATGTCACTGG
This sequence comes from Pictodentalium vernedei, assembly GCA_031216915.1. Lineage (NCBI taxonomy): Eukaryota > Metazoa > Mollusca > Scaphopoda > Dentaliida > Dentaliidae > Pictodentalium > Pictodentalium vernedei. Next base: position 340,898,244 of record CM062290.1, on the reverse strand, counting down.
TACTTCCACATATATTTGTTTATCATGTCACCGGTACTTTCACATTTAACAATTAATTTCTGGTCGAAACTCATTTCGGAAACTCGTACCTCAGAAATTAAGATATCGTCAAAATCATCCGTTTAGGCGGACACAATATTTTGCATGCCAATGTCCAGTTCCTCGGTAGACAGTTTACTTAATACTGTGGGGTATATGCATGAGAATAGGCCGGCGATAGTCCTTTGGTTAACAAATGTGGAATTCAAGTTGTGTTATGGCCGTGTCGACTCTTTGGTAAAAGACCGTTACCCTGAACCTATATGGAGCAGAAGAAATGGGTTCATCGTGTGCCATTTCGTCAAACAGACCAGGAACTGCCCTTTTCCGAGTTTGCTCAAATCCAATAGTCGATCCCCAGGATTTTACAATGGCTGCCGCGCAGCTGGGGGGGGGGGGGGGGCTGCATGCTACAACCATGTCAATTTTGGGTGACTGACGTTCTTGTGACACTGAATGGATTGTACGAAGTATCCTCTCCCACATTACTATGAACAAAACAAATTCGTACTTGTCCAGTTGCTTTTTTAAGCCGCGCGCTTCATTCTGATTATGTCAGGATATCGATCATGTACAGCTCTATCAGAATTTAGGCGCGAAACTCACACAGTGGTACACATTAGTTTTTACGATCCTTTTGCAGATTCAACTCCCCGAAACCTTCGTAGTACCAGCGAATTTCCAAAGAAGGCACACACTTCACGAAAAATGACACGTTACCTGGTACAACGGAAACAGCATCATTGCTAAACAAATTAAGATTATGTGAGTCACAATGGACAAACGGCACTGGCGAATTTATTTGATCTTTTATAAGTTTCTGAATACCACTGCGTATTCCACTCATGAGAGTGGCCCAATCATAGCCATGTCCACGAACTTTATTTAGGTCGATGTCATAATTTGCGATGAATTAGCGAAATGTGTTTTCCAAACCCTGAGCAGTTGCCCATCAACTTTTAGAAACCCGGTTATTTTGCCATCGTTATTCACTTCGACCCACCGCAATATTACACTAAACTGACTCACACGATTTATGTCACTTGTTGTGGTTGGAATGAGTGACCAAAAGGGAGCATTCTTGATTTTTCCAATTATAGACGATTGAACAGATTTTACTCACCTGCTTCTAACTACGTTTTGTTCTGCCGGACTAAGATACCTTGTCGCCCGAGAAGGCAACGCGATTACATCGGACTGTACATCGTCAAACTTCGCCATCATATTTATCAGCCCAAGAAAGTTTCCACCTTCACAAATAGCATCATGGGTGTTTTCCTTGTGACCTTTGAACGGCAAAGATATCTGTGACATTGTGAGTATGATGGATACACATCTTTCTAGAACATTATACCAAAAGTTGGTCTTCAGTAGGAGTTCTCGTTCTTGCATTGCGTCCATAGTAGGGGTGGATTTTCATGCCATCCAACATACAGACGCTTGGGTATGCGCATTTCATTGTTCATGCCGTTTACTTTTATTGGCCACGTTGTGCATGGCACCAGAGACAATATTAATCCAAAGTATGCTCGTTCAGTAGTTAGACGCTGCCCGGTCAGCAAATAGTCAACACATCTCACAATGTGACATTTTAAATTGATGTGAATAGCATATCCATAACGTCTGTCAGGGGCGGTGGAAGCTCGATAAAAGTGGAGGGGCACAAATTTACAATGCTAACATGGTTCGACCCAGTGTGAGAAAGGTTACAATCGATAAATGTACCACGACTCGCTATAGTCTCTCGTTTAGGTGAACATGCCGCTGTGTGGTCAATATCTTGTCCGTTTCTTCTTCAACCATCTTCCAACCCGAAGGCTTGATAGTTGAAGTAGAAGAAATGGACCGAAGCGACCGAAAGTGGGATTCTTTGGCTAAATATTGTTTGGATTTGCAAATAATATTGCCTGTATATTGACACGTTTGCATGCGCCCAGTTTAGCTGATTGTGTAACTCCGAAACATATCTGTGCAAAAAAGTGGAGGGCCATGTACCCCCTCCCCCCACCAGCACCCCCCCCCCCCCCCCGGCTCCGCCGCCTCTGACTTCTGTAAATGTAAGTTACCAACACACCGTGTGTAGTAGTTTTCGGAAAATCTTTTTCGAAGTGTACCTTTTGCGTTTGTAAACTCAAAAGGCCCGTTTGGCCTGCATGAGCCGTGCTTTAGTATTGGTCGCTTTAAACGTGAATCATTAAATGTTTCTGGGAAATGGCCGCCATCTGTGAGATATTCTCGATCAAGATCTAATTAATGCATGAAATGATTCTGTGTCAGTCTCATTTAATGGTAATGGCGCGTCAATATGCCGATTTGTGCTAGCATCCATCTCCGAGTGTGAAGCACCTGGTCCTGGATCGTTTGTATCAGATTCAGATTTTGTAGGATCTGAATCTGTTTCGGAAATGGCGAGTCTTATTTCTGATTCAGACACCTATGCAGAATATATGAAAGACAATCTGGAATTGTCCACGTCTTGCTTACAACTAGTTGCAAAATATTCAGACATAGCCTAAATTTTGTGTCCTTTTTACTTGCCTTTTTGGCTTCTCAAACCTGTTTTCGTCGTTTTTTTTTGGCACCTGATAAATACATTCTTTGTGTTGCTGCTCTGCTTCTTTTTCGGCCTCTCTGCTTGCCCATGATTTTAAACTTTTACATAAAACGAGTAAAGATTGATTGTTCAGTAACAATTAATTCATGCAGACCATGAAGCCGACAATAACTATAGGCTAAACACTGAGTATACTAAGCACAACTCATGGAAATGGCATCCAAGTATTTTTACTTCCGTGCAACGCTGAGCGTTAACGAATGTGAAACCACAGTGACAACTCTCATTTTCCATGTACCGTACAAAGCAGTTTCAGATATATTTCTGGATATAATTTTGTGCTTTTGACGCTGTTATATAAAACTCAAAAGATTGTGAGTTTTTGACAAACAACTACATGTATATATATATACACCTGGAACTTTACCCTTTACCAAACATGAAAAGCAAACGACACTTGCAAAAAAAAATTCTTGAATAACTAATTTTTTTCATTTTTTGACTCAAAAACAAAGGTTATCACCCCTCATTGGAACGAAGGGTCATAACCTATGTTTTGGAGACAAAAAATGAAAAAAAATAATGAAAATTAATTGACGATTTTTGAGAATAGCGCTGGCCGTTTTTGGCCGTAACGTTGGGTAAAGGGTTAATTTAGCACCCCCCCCCCCCCCCCCACCATCGAAATATTTCATGACAATGAAGTCGCTGTTACTGATTATTATGTTTTAATGATTGTCATGTCTTGCAGTGCATTTCATCTAGTGAGACATGATGTTTCTAGTTGATAGCGTACCCTAAACACATGTCCTCATCCACGTGAAGCATGCTTCCCACGAATGTCACAACAACATTATCATCCACATGTAATATCTGGGCATAGAACAAGAAAATTTGTCACTTCTTTTATCAATAAATGTTGACATGGCGATGAGGAGACTGTCAGAGGCACTAGGATGGCAAATCGTTGGCATGCGTGCAACAGACATGCCATTCGAAGGCATTTGTAAGGCATCTTGGCTATCGTCATCAGCAGACTTGTCCGAAAACATCAACAAACCAACGATGTTAAGGACCGACCAAGGCCTGGACAACCCGGAAAGAGCGGAAAGACCTTTTCTCGGGAAGATCGGAGTCTGGAACACCTCGTTAGACGTGAACACTTTGCTTCAAGTGGGGATTTGGAACGCCCTTGGCTCCCCAACAGGCGTTTATGTGACAACACTGTCCAAGACCGTCTCAAAAGCACTGGGTATGAGGTCCAGAAGGGTCATCAAGCGTCCAGCTTTGTCCGATCAGCATCAAAGACGACGTTTGGAGTGGTGTATGGCACGACAACATTGGAATCTCAGGACGTCGAGGAGAGTCCATTGGTCAGACGAGAGTAGGTTCCTGCTTCACGTCACAGATGGTCGCATGAGAGTGTGGGAGCATAGAAATACTGCTTACGTGCCCAGGAACGTCAGACATACTGTTCCTTATGGTGAAGGGCCAGTAATGATCTGGGGATGCCTCTTTTATCGGTCGAGTTTCTCATTGTAAATTAGGGTTAATTGTTGTAGTCATTAGGTAGTGATTATAGCGTTTGTTTGTAGAGTGGTCAAATGTATAAGAATTTACATAAGCTGATAATCCATGATTTGCACATTTGTATAACTGCACACGCTGCTTGAATAATCGTGTATTTCAAATATTTGGTTCAGGTGCATGTTTACAAGTAACCGTTGTTATAAGTAACTGTTATGTTTTTATAGTGTCAGTTTTCCTGTACGGGAGTCTGGCTATACCGGCTGGGAACGAAGTACGGCAGGATTCCACCAGCCAGTGTAAACAAATGTATAATGTTAACATTAGAGAGCTAATTTTCCCACAGTTTGGCTGTACAATACCTCGCTCGTGATTGCAAACTTGATACGGTGACTGTACGTGGGAATCTCAATGGTCATCAGTACATCCGGGACATTCTCAATTCGGTTGTCGTGCCTCATTTTGACAAGCACCCATTGGCTACTCGCTCTGTATTCATGGACGACAATGCAAGGCTACATCGTTCCCATGCTGTGAAAGCATACCTTCAGAACAACGCTATTACAGCACTACCTTGGCCTGCAATGAGCCATAATTTGAATCCCTCAGAACACATCTGGGACTTTCTTGGACGTCGTGTGCAAGCAAGGGATCCGCTTGTACAGAATTTGGCCAATTTGGAAGCCGCACTGCATGAGGAGTGACAGCAGTTGCCTCTGGGTCGTATCAGAAGGCTCATTGGTGGCATTAGGAGGAGGGTTCATGCTGCCATCCGAGCACGTGATGGATACACTCGCTACTGACGTCAGACACTGCTATTGTGTTCAGGAGATCACAAGTCACATTTTTGTTTTTGTCAGTAATTACCGGAATTGTTTCACCGTGGACCATTCCAGCACCATACTTGTCGAGAGAACATTTTTCCATCAAAAGGGGGCGCGGTGGTGTTGCGGTAACCGTTTCTCGTTAGTTCACCGAAGTTAAGCAACGTCGAGCCCTGTTAGTCCTCGGGTGGGTGACCGTCTGAGCGATCGATTCGGACTCCCGCGTTGTGTCCTTGGGCAAGGCACTTAACCCCGATTGCCCACGTGGGGGCACGATGACGCCGTGTACTAAGGCGTACTGCACGTCGACGGTGCTCATGTCTTCAACCAATCTAACCCCGCCTGTCTGCAGTGCGGAGTTACGTTATTGGGGAGCTGGCAGCTGCTCGTCGTTGCTCGGTGGTTCCCTCCGGGTACTCCGGCTCACTCCACCCGTAAAACTGTCACGGTCATGATTAGCCATTGTGCATAAGTATGTGACCTTAAACACCAATAAATAAATAAATAAATAAATAAATAAATAAATAAATAAATTTCCATCAAAAACGTTAGTGACAGATATGTGTAAAATTAGCGCCATTAAAATACTGCATATTTTCATCATTGTGTTCTGTTTTATTTGTCAATAGACCATTCATTCCGCAAACAGTCACCTTTGGGAATCTGGAAGATAGCATGAAAGTAACACCACTGCGAAAAAAAAAAAACAGGGAGTGCTTAATTAAGTTCCAGGTGTATATATATATAACTAACTACAACACTGTTTGGAGGCCCCTAACTGTCTTTCCTAAAATGTTGGAATTGTTGGGGGGGGGGGGGGGGGCCTTAGGAGATGCCATAACCTCATTGTATGGATGTTACACCACTGGGCGGACCTCCCAAGTTGGTATGCTAGCACCCCCCTGCTGTTGCCTTTCTCTGTGGCATGAAGGGTGGCTACCCTCATGTAAAATGATGTGGACGTGTTTACCCCCCCCCCCCCTCCCGAGTCCTTGTTTTACGCGCCTGATTCATGTAAGCGCACAGAAATGCCAACAAGTTTGCACCGGCATTAGTCTCGCAAAACGTACCCCTTCGATAGCGTTGGCCGATACGCTGAAGGCCGATCTCGTATTCTTGATAACCAAATAAATACTAGTACTACACTTATTAGGTCATCAGTACAGACGCGGGGAATTAATTCAAGAACTTTAACCGAAAAAAATGGATTTGGCTGGATTTGGAGGAAAAAATACAAAAACGATAAAATAGAGCGCGGTGCCCCTCCCCCACCTCCTTATAATGAAACATTTTTGTTCACAAGGTATGTACATGCTGCCAACCTCTTGTGTTGTGATTTTCCCTAATTTTATGCATTGAAGTTGTTGACCTTATTGCAAAACGTTTTTGGTGCGAATCACTCCACGAGTGACATAAAAAGCTAGTGAAATCTCAAAACATATTTTATTTTTCAGTCTCTTGCCTTGGCGTCTTGGACAAACGAGGTCATTGTGGCTCATCACGTGATCGGAAGCTTTTGGATTTTCCGCCATGTTTGATAAATTCACCTGAAGTTGTTTTCTTATATTTGCATGTGTAACTCTGAGATTGTTGCAAAACACCCAATTTTTGCAAACGCACAATCATTTAACTCGGGGTGGTTAGGTGACAGACTTTAAAGGGAGTACATTCTGTAGTTGATAATCTAACAGATAACTGAATTATCTCCAGCAAAACCACAATAAGTCAGCATGCCGGTGAGAAAACAAGGTGGGTTCCAAAAATAAATAGTGTTTATCAACACTTCCTGCTTAGCATTTTTAGTAGATTAAAAACTGGTGTTTGAAAACCACACTGGCTGATTATACGAGTCACGTTTATATTGTTATAAGCTGTTGTTTGCATGAATAAAATGATCGATTTTTTTCAATTTTGTGCTTCTATGAATCGAACTCTTGTACAGTTATCCTATTTTCGACGTAGGTTATTTTGTGAAGGCTGCTAGTACTTCTGCCCTGGTGAAATTGAATGCCGGCTCAAGAGTTTGATAAATGCCGAATGGCATGCATGGGATTGCTTGCCACTATGTGTAATTTCTGTAAATTAACACCTCATAAATATCTAACAACACTTTATTAGTTGGCTATTGCCTTGAAAAGCTGGGTCATACATAATATTAATGTCATGGAAACCAAAACATTGTTTTTCAACTCCTTTGCACATTGATTATTGGCTTTCAGAGGCCCTAAACACCAGAATTGTCTACATTTCCTGGAATAATTTAATATTAAGGTGCTATATAAGTAATGGAATTTTGTTTATTTTGAAATTCCCACCTCTGATATTCCTTAAATGGAAATTAAATCTACACAAATTCTAAAGCAAAATGAAGGTTGGGAGGTATACATGTAGAACACGAAAAATACATGACATCAACTCATAATAAAGTTGACAGCAGGCACCGCTGGTTCCTGGAAGTCTGCTACTGTATTCGTACCAGAACTGATATGTAAATAATATTTCACAAGAACATCTTGTGTGCTTTACATATCCAAGAACAAAGCTAGGGCTAGTGCTGGGCGGTTTTTCGATTAAATGAGTATAGCCGGTTATAAAAAAATATCTTTAGTAATATCGTCAGAATTGAAAAAGATCCAAATATCGTCATGTTGGGAAATCATTCCCAATGTGTCCCACCTGGATTGACAAAACGTAATACTGCGGAAAGAATGCAGTTGGTGTCCATTCCAGAAGTGTTTGGAAGCCCGGTGTGAACAATAATAGACTCAAGCGGGGTTAATTAGGCTCAATGAAACAATATTTGGGCTCATTTCATTTTTATAGGAACCTGGATGTGTCCCAGCTGATTGAAGTCACCGGCCTTCGACCATGACGTCACGTTGCATTGAGTGCATGATGTTAATACAATGCGTTCAGTCGGTAGTCTGCGATAGGATTTCATGATGCAGACATCACAACACAATAGGACAATAAAATGGATAAAACATCTAAAATAAATCTTTTATTTCAATAGCAGATGATTGTTGCACAACTTTATTTACCGTGTGGTGGTCACAGACTCGTTTTCAATAATTATACTTCATTGTTCAGTTCAGTTACCTCCCTTGATGTGCATTCCAATAAACATTGCCAATTTGGAGAAACACATAAAGGGAGGTAAAAAGTTGAAAAATTAACATTGTATAACGATGTGTCCCATGCCTATCTTTCTTAAGCTTATATACAGACACAAGTTCACGGCACAGGTTTTAAATCAAAGTTCTTATTAAACTGGGACACAAAGTATATGTGCTCAGAATATTTCTGATTAATACAGCAGAAACTATTGTATTCACACACTAAACTGCATGGTATTAAAACTATTTACCAGAATATATACAACTTTCACAATTGAATGTTCAAATATCGTGATTATATCGTTAACTGCGATCTTCTTTCCCCAAAACCGCGATTATTATTTTGGTTAATATCGCCCAGCACTAGCTAGGGCATTAGAATTCTTCAAAACACAGTGACAGCCTGGCAGGCATATTTCATGGAAATTATTCCGTTTCCGTGGAGATTCTGTCAGGGTAAAATCATGGAAATGAAAAAGGGCGATTCTCCCGTTTATGTACGTTACATTCAGACAAAATTTGTGACTGTAAACAAGCCATAGAAAGAACACTCATTACATTGTGCTCAAATGAGTGATGTTTCCCAATAGCCTAAGACCCATCCTTTAAAAATATAAAACAAGTCTGGCCTTTGTTTTAAAAGTTTGTATGTTGAAGAAAATTATTTCCGTGTTACGTACCGTTAAAACTAGAAGTCCTGTCACGAATAGTGCGCTTATCTAGGCTTAATTGCGCATTGGAATTGCGCGCAATTGCCATATCGAATGGGTTACCTGGAGGTCCATTGGCTGAAACATTGCTTGTACACAGGCCATATGTACAGAATTTGATAGCTTTACTATGGCCATAACGCGTACATTAACGCGCAGATCAACGTGCTATTTGTGCGCATTTCATGACAGGACTTCCAAGGTTGGGCGGTTTTAACCGGTTTTAACCGCCCCGGTCAATACTCCCTCAAGTGGTCAATACTGGTCAATACTGGTCAATTGAAATTTTGTAAAAGACAATCAAGTAGTTTTAGTAAAAGAATGTCATATAATATTTGAAAAAACATTTTTTTTATTTATCTCAGTGGTATTTTTATATTAAAGTTGCTATTTATATGAAATATGAAAGAAATTGTATTGTATGTAAATCCTAATAAGGCTGAAAACTTAGTGGTCAATACTTGATACTGGTCTATTTAAATATTTTAAAATATTAAAAAGGTGGATAAAATTTTTAAAGTTTATGGAATAGTATTTGTGCATGTATCACAAATGTCATTTTTACAGGTAAATTACAGGTATCACACAGGTACATGTAAGTACATGACAATTAATTAAACACCTGGATGACAGATGGTCAATTAGAGATTTGATTGTTAAAACAACACCCCTTCAGTACAAGGAAAAGGGGTAATAAAAAAGTGGCTTTAATCCATTGTAATGTGATAATTTATAATTAAGGTAATAAAAACTTTTATAAGTTCTTTCATGTACTAGGTTGTCTAGTTTTCCTTTTTTTGTCTTATTGTAACATAAGATTCCCCACTTATTTAATAATCATTCTCTTGTATTATCATTGATTTTGTACTATAAACTTCTTAATGAATAAAATAATACTATTTTGATATCATTTGTATGTACATGTAACCTCTTTTGTCCCTCTACAATAATAGATTTATGATTTATAAAGTTCAATTGGTCAATAATCCAATCGACCAGTATTGACCAGTATTGACCGGTTAAAACCAGTATTGACCACTGGTCTGGTCAATACTAGTATTGACCGGTTTTTTGCCAACCTTGAGGACTTCTAGTTTTAACCGTACGTTACTCAGAAAATTCAGATTTTAATTAACTATTGTATTCTACAGTTAAAACTAGAAGTCCTGTCACGAAATGCGCAAAAATAGCACGTTGATTTGTGTGTTAATGTGCGCGTTATGGCCATAGTAAAGCTATCAAATTCAATACACTCGGCCTGTACACAAGCAATGTTTCAGCCAATGGACCTCCGGGTAACCCGGAGGTCCATTGGCAGAAACATTGCATGTGTTTGCCATGAGTGACCAGGAGAACCTGCCGTGATTTGGATGCCGTTCGATATGGCAATTGCGCGGAATTCCAACGCGCAATTAAGCCTAGATAAGCACACTATTCGTGACAGGACTTCTAGTTTTAACTGTATCTCATGTTTCTTTGATTCCACCAATTTACACGCAGGAACTTAGCTATTCCTAATAACAGCAGCGTCTGTTCTATCTAAAAATACAATATGAAAAACTCAGGACATGTACATTATGTATCAACACTTGTTTCCTTTAGTTAATTGTTACGTACGTTACATGTGCAAAGTTAGAGTTAACATTGAAATGACACTGTACAGTACAGTCAGTTTGACAGGCATTTTTCCATTTGTCCATCCTGGCAGTGTGTGTAGAGAACAGGGGTGGTGGCTGTGAGACATCCAACATATTTTTACTAATGAAGCAAAGGTCAAAACCAGTGCTTCATCAATAGCGACTCTGCTAGCCTCTAATACAAGGCATCTCGGACCACCGCCGTCAAAAGTGTGTAACTCATCGGGTGGGTTACATGTTTGTTAAGCTCTCTCAATTATCAATTTGTAAACCTATTTGTCACTCCTACAAATTTCATCAAGATCAAACTTGGGGGAGTGTAAAATAGGTCTCATAATGATATGTACAAATAGATTAGGAACATTAATAATAATCAGTTGCGTGAAAAAACAATCTGCAGGACCCATTTTCAGGCTCAGCAAATTTAAATTCTGGTAGGCCTGTCAAAAGATATGATGGGGGCAAAGTGCCCATTCATGACTTGCGGTACATACATCATGTAGGCAGATCCACAGTTTTCTTACAGTTAAAACTAGAAGTCCTGTCACGAATAGTGCGCTTATCTAGACTTAATTGCGCGCAATTGCCATACCGAATGACATCCAAAGCACGGCAGGTTCTCCTGGTTACTCATAGCAAACACATGCAATGTTTCTGCCAAATGGACCTCCGGGTTACCCGGAGGTCCATTGGCTGAAACATTGCTTGAGCACAGGCCATATGTACAGAGTTTGATAGCTTTACTTGGGCCATAACGCATACATTAACGTGCATATCAACATGCTATTTGTGCGCATTTCATGACAGGACTTCTAGTTTTAACTGTAGCTGGTAGTACACCCCCAACTTGTCTTATAATCCCCCCCCCCCCCCTCCATGAACCATTGTCTGTAGACTATTGATGACAAACTATAAAATGGCTTTTCTGAAATTCAAATTTATTAAAGAACAAATTCATTTAGGTTTATAAATATTTTGAAACAATTAATACTGAAAAATTTCAAATAACCAAATTAATGTGAAACTAGAGTCGAGGGGCGGTGAAAATTACTGATGGTGATAACATTTCATTCTTCAGAATAAGAAGACAAAGGAATTGAGGTTCAGAATACTTCAACTTCAACTAAATGGCCTTCAACTTTCAAATTCAGTCGAAACATTGATTTATTTGTAAACAAATTGAACTGATTCAAATTTAATGGAACCCTATAATCTCAGGATTATTGAATTCCATCAAACTTGAATTGCCCCCGAGTTCCAATAACTTCAGGCGGATTAATGGACTTGACAATATTCTGCTTGTCAACTGAAAATTGTTAATGCTGGACCTGAACCATCCATGTTTGACATGGTTAGTAAAGGCACACACAGTGCCAATGGTCCTATTGAGAAGACTCTGAACTTCTCTATCCCTCACCCTCCCCGCCCCCCCCCCCCCCCCCCCCAACAAAAAAAAAAAAAAAAAAATTATTTGCAGATCAGACCATTTCCATCTCACTGTATAATCCTGATTTGGGTGTCTGGAATGGAAAGCACAAAATGGGCCAGGAAAGCCTGATTTTAAGGATATTTTAAGGTGGGTTACTATAACCCCACCAAAGGGAGGGTCAACTATGGCTCTGAGCTGTAGGTGTTCCATCCCATTGGTTAGAAACAATAGTTGCCCCCCCCCCCCCCTTCCTCCCCCCCCTCCCCCCCAGCAAGAGGAAGCAACCACTTTGGAAATTATTTTCCTGGGAGCCCCGACCCCTCTGAACTGCCACTGGGCCCAGAGATACACAACCTTGAAATGTAATGTCAAGGCTATATCTGGCTACTTAGGGTTTTCATAAGTGTAAATTAGGAATCTCTCATAAGTTTCTGAATTGTTTTGCTTAGGGACCAGACAGACATTCAATGTAACGTACGTAATGTTACGTATGTTACATAAATTCTTATGTGGTCATTGGCAACACCATGATCATGATCTTTTTGGCCACCAATTACCCCTCACCTAGATTACTTTAGAGAACATATTTGTTTGAGATGATAAGTAATGTTGCGTACAATCAGTGAAAAAACCTGCACAAAACATTACGTGCGTTACATCGTGATTGTCAATTAACCCTTTACCCAACGCAGATGAAATCAAAAATTATTATTTTAAATATAATTTTTCAAAACATTTCAACAAAACCATATGTGATCCCTCATTGGAACGAGCTCGACGATCTCGTTCCAAAGAGGGGTCACATGATATGGTTTTGTTGAAATTTTTTGAAACATAACCATTTTTCAACTGCTGAATTTGCATATTACGCGGGCGGATGTGGGCGATTCGTTAGGTAAAGGGTTAAGGGAAGGCCTATAAAAAATTTTCTTTTGAGAATATTCAAAATGTTATGCTAAATTTAGGTTCAACTATTCTCAAACTTAACCTAGAGTGGAAAATGTTAGACAGAAACTGATTCCCCAAGATTATATTTAATTCATTGGCAAATAGTCATTTCTGCGAGAAAAAATATGTTTCTGTCACCTTAATGTTCAAAATGGTCTACAAGGTTTACAATGATTGCAGGGTCACATATTTGTTAGAAATTGGCTCCTTGGGTATTGAAGAAGAGACAGCCACTAAAATTTGATGCCTCACTGAGATTTATTTTTTCCCCATTTAGCCCATGTCTGGTGGAGAATTGCCCAAAACAGGTTCCCAAATTTTTTAACATTACGTTTTTCATCAAGGGGCATTTAAAACACACTAAACATTTTCTGCCAAGACGAAAATTGTATTATTTATGATCGATGAAACTGTGATCATAACAGTGATGTTCAACATTGTGCTCGTTTTGACAATTCCAGTGAGGGCATCCAGATTGCTGAGCATGCATGTTTCCAACAGTTTCTGATTCTTATTTATTAAAATCGAATGCATCCTATTTCAGCGTTTTTGACAACAAAACCACCTGAAGCCAAACACACGATACTGTAACATCGAAAACAATAACATAACTTTCTATCACTGAAACTGATGATGAGGGGAAAATACATTTGCTAAAATGCAAGATATGTTCTTCCAATTTTACGATGCTCAGTGCAAACCAAGGAGAAGTGTGTTCACGCTTTTTTATTATCACGTTTTACAGACATTTCGGCCCAATCAATTGAATACGGTTACCGGTACCTTCCTGAAGGGGGTCGTTTTGCACTGGACGATTCACCCATCCCTAATCAGAATACGTGAAGAATTTTATTTAATTACTTTTTACTTGTTCAATTTTAAAGGAAAAAACGAAATAAGTATTTCATTGTCCTACAGTTGTGACTGTATTGTCTTTTTCACTTGCTTGCAGGGCTTATATTTCGTCTAAATTTGTGAGAATCCATTTGGATTCTCGTGAAAATGATTGCGAGAATCCATACCTACTATGAGTGTCCCAGGATCCCATGACGCCACCAAAGTTGAACCACTGTTGTATACTGATAACACATGTTAACCTTTTACCCAACACACTTTTTTAATTTTTAAAACTAAGTTTGATTGTTTTTAAACAATAAATAATAAATAAATGATAAAATAATTAAATGAACAATATTTACCAATAAAATCTTACAAATATGGCTGTCGTTGGAACCGGCTCAATGAGCCGGTTCCAACGACAGCCATATTTGTAAGGTTTTATTGACAAAGTGTCAGGATATTTCAGGTCATGTTAGCCTTCTATTGGTTAATTTGTTGCCGCTGTGTTAGTTAAAGGGTTAAATTGACTCAATTTTTTTCACGCGAATCCTAGCAGAGGTGCAGCGAGAATCTACATGGATTTTCGCCGGTTTTATTGCGTGAATCTTAGTGCGAATGGATTCTCGTCGAAATATAAGCCCTGGTTTGTGAACACTCATCTGACTCAATGTCATCATTGCGTCAGTTCATTTGTCGCATTTAAATTGAGTGTTCAAGGGCACAAAATACACAAATGAAAACACAGATAGTTTGTTTCACTTTTTAATTTTTTTTCCATCAGATGTATTCACCCTGTCATCTATAACAATCCTCATATTCTAGGGCCTTCTTGAAACATGTAGGTCGTAAATTGGAAATTTAGGGATTTGCAGAGCAGAGATATTACGGAATTTACCAACTGCAATAGGTACGAGATCGCCACTATTTCCTGAAGATTGTTGAGTTCATGTAAACATTAGAGAAACACATCAAGGGAGGTGACACGTTGAAATAAAGAACATTGAATAATACATTTTGACAAATGTGTAAACCATGCATCATACGACATCACAACACACATTAACATCAAAATTATTATTCATTTAAGGCACAAAGTATGTGTGCTCAGTATATTCCTGGTTGTGTATCCTTACACAATACCATATTAACACTATTTACAGGAATAAAACACAATCTTCACAAGAACAATATCGTGTGATTGTATCGTCAATAACAATCTTTTCCCCACACCCCAACCAAAATGCAAATATTATTTTGGCAAATATTGCCCAGCACTAAATATGCATACTCTGAGAACTTATGTGGTATTAAGCTTATGTAATTAACGATTTATCAACAAAATTCTGTAGTATAACAGGCACCAACAGATTTACTTCAGTGTTCTACTTAGCCATCGGAATCGGCATAATCGGCAGAGAAATAACCGGTAATCAAGGAATAGCAAGTTTTGATAATCGGTTCATCACTAGTTATCACTAAAACTTGCTGTGTGAAACTACCGGAATGACTGACCTCTCCATTGTTATTTTGCACCGTTTAAGAAAGTAACGCAATACATTATGGTATAAAATTAGTACACCATGATGTGTCATAGTATTTTTTATAACGGGCCCCAAATGACCGATCAAGAGTGGAAATTGGAGGAATGGGATTGTCATCACTAAATCTTGCTGACAGTGTGAAATAACTGGAATGACAGGCCTGTCAGTTTGAGGCGAACAGCTGTTTGGGTCATGTGGAGGTTGCCTAAAATGAAAAACACGTGAACGAAAAATGTGTCTCGCCAAATTATCGCCAGGTCAAAATATTTACCAAGTTGAATGATCTAGTATGAATGAATGGTGGAATGATGTTGAGCATCGCCCAGTCATCAGCTGGATAGGTGTTTGGATCTGCCTTGAGTGTAGCTGCTCTGTTGGCAAATTATTTTTCCAACAGAGCAGTTATACTTCAGGCAGATACAAACACCTATGCTGATGGTTGGTTGATGCTCAACATCATGTTAAACTGTTGATCATCTTACGTGTAGCATAGGTACAAAATCATGAAATGGCAATAATTTATGTCTCGGCCACAAATAGTAATCTTCTGCAGCATGCTAGCTCATACCAAGGTTAGGCTATACGTAACGTGGAGAATGTGTTATCACTAAATCACTCACATTGTGGAGATTCCACCCAAGCAATAATTACAAATTTTTGGCAAAGCATAACCAGCACAAGCAATGTTTCAGCAAATGGACCTCAGGGTTAAACCCGGAGTTCCATTGGCTGAAACATTGCTTGTGTCGATATGTACAGAATTTGAAGGTTATAGCTTGGGTGATAACTCCACTCCATGGGTGATTTATTTACAACCCTCACTCCACTTACTGTAATTGCAACTAATTTGTATCTGAATTGTTGAAACACAGCCTGGCAGCCTCATTATTGTTTCTAAGGATTCATCTCTCTCTTCATCAGGATATTGCCCCTAGAAGCAAGAACTAGGCTATTATACAACAGTTCATATATCAGCATAGTTGTGATATATATATATTTAGGTTACCTAGGTCAAGTACAGGGGAATGAATGATAGGTTACCAAAGCTCAGACCAGGTGAACGATAAATGGGTTACTCAGAATTCTGAAAACAGCAGGCATGGAATGACAGACCTCAGCATTGTTATTTTGCACTCTTTTAAGAAAGTAACGTGATATATAATGGTATGTAAGACACTAGACATGTGACTACAAATCTATGAAATGGAGTGAATTGCAGTGTTACAAGCTATTTGAAAACACAGCCATTATGAATGCATTTTCAGTCATTGATTTCCGCCCCACAACAAAAGCAATTTGAATTACTGTGTACAAAAACAGGACCTATGTGTACTTTTGTTGTGACCTGTGTATCCAAGTGGGTTTTGAATTGAAAATATAAATCAGAACATGAATCAGCAATTAAATCAACAGGGTTCGCACACGGGCCATAGAACCTTGAAAGTCCTGGAATTTTGCAGTTTTTAATTCTAGGTCTGGAGAGCCATGGAAAATGATCGTTTTTTTAGGCCTGTCCTTGAACGTTCTCGAAAACCTGTCAAAATTTTAGGGGCGCCTGCGAACACTCTCCAGTTCACCCCTTGCTTTTTCTGTTTCCGGTCTCATGTCGTCATATTTTTGTGTACATTTTGGAAAAGAATTATCTTGTGTTGGCTTGTTAAATCTTTCAATTTGATATTAAAATGTTGGGAAAGTGTGTGTTTGAAGAAAAATGGATCGATAAGAAAGAATATAAAGAATGGATTACGAGTGATTTGAAAGACAAACACTGGGCAAAATGTCGAGTGTGCGTCAAGTCGTTCGATGTTGGAAATTTGGGCGAGTCGGCACTGATTAGCTACATGCTTGGTAAAAACATTTAGAGAATATTAGAAAGACATCAAGTTCAACAAACATTTGCTTGCGCACATACTTCAGTGTCAATCAGTCTTTGCCTGAAACATGTAATTTCACTTAGTTTCAAGTTGAATCTGGTAACACTGATATTGTTGCTTCTGGTTCCAACCAGTTTATGGTGACCAGCGTTAATAGATCTCTCTGTTTCCGATTCCTTTATAAAATCAAGAGATAATTTGGGCTATGCACAAGATAATTTCACACAACAATTACAAGTCGAATGAAAAAATTGACAAAATGTTGGTCATGGAAATTCACCTTTTTGGTCATTGAAAGTCCTGGAAAAGTCCTTGAATTTCAATCTTCATTTAGGGTATGAACCCAGCATCAAATAAATAAATATATGTTATTTAATTGCCCTTCGATATATTTTATTCAGTTTCACCTTGAAACTAAATTTAAATGGAGGTGGAATTTAAAACAGTATGAGCGTAAGTCACCTATTTTCGCATTGATCAAAGACACTGCTCTGTCAGCTTGTTTCCACTGATGTCATATTTTTATTTTTATACACACAGTGACTTGCCCTTGAGGGTAACAAACCTACATGTATCAACCTGACTGTACTGATAAATGAACCATATTCCATGCATTCTTGAACAAAATAGACCCCTTTTGGTTGTGACATCAGACATCGGCACTCACAATCGGCCAATTGTGCACTCAACTAATCGACAAGCAGATGACAGTTGCAAATCCTTTTCGGTTAATCACTACAGATTATAAATTTTTATAAAAATACAGCTTTTCTTAATCATGTGTCTTCCTCATCTAAACTCTCGTATAAATTAATCTGAAAAAAACCCCCAAATAAACACACATATGTTTAAAAGTAATCTGCTGCACACGTGAAGTGTATCCTATCTCACTCACCCAATGCGGTGACTCATTTTGAGAAAATCACTGGCGGATCTGGTGAAACACTGGAACAGTTCCCAACGAACAATCACCAGATGCAATCACATTTTTGTGAAAAGATTAATTACATAACTTATGCCGTGTCTATTCTACTGGCCATAAAATTTAATCATTGGAATTAAATATCTGATACTGAGTGAAATATTTCTGAACTGAGACACCAACCGTTTTTTGTAGGTGTACATTATGTGCATTACATACTGCCTTGGTTGCATTTGGCTTCCGTCCAATAACTGTTGAATGCTGACTCGAATCATTTGTATTTTTAGCTCATCTTGACAAAGTCAAGCTGAGCTAATCTCATCGCTTCCCGTCCGTCGTCCGTCAACACCATGTTTTGGTCTTCTCCTCCAAAGCCACTGGGCCAATTCAAGTGAAAGTTTGTGTGAGTGATGGTCCCAAAGGGGCATTTCATTTTTGTTCAACTCGGCATGCCCAGCCCCACAGGGAGGGAGTGGGGGAAAATGCTCCAAAATATTTTTAAAATCATCTTCTCAAGAACCAGTGTGTACAATGACTTGATATTTGCTATGGAGCTTCCATATGAGGTGTAGAATCAAGTTTGTTCAAACGAAGTTCGTAAAGTAATATTTGGCTTTGTAATAGGAGGGGTAAGATTTTTGGCCCCGCCCAAAATTTCTATTTTCTGAACCGATGGTCCGGTATGAACCAAATTTGGTTTGTGGTAGTATTGGGTCATAAGTACTTGACCCATGCAAAAAAAAAAATTCCCGCATCCCCAAGGGAACCCTGGGAGCTAAAAATAGAAATATTTTCAAACGCCCATATTTCCCAAACCCCACGGAACAGAGAGCTTTTATTTGGTATGAAGTATCCTTATGACCAGTAGAATTGAATGGTAAAAAAAAATTGCCATCGGTTATGTTAGGATGTTCTGTAATGGGCATCGAAAAAATGCTGAGTCCGCATATTTGCAAAAATTTAAAAAAATCTTTTCTCCAGAACCAATCATCAGAATCTTTTGATATTTGGTATACAGCATTCATAGGGGGGGGGGGGGGGGGGGGTGGGGGGGTGGGGGGGGGGGGGTCAGATAAAAGTTTGTTGAAATAAAGCTCAGTGGTTCATATTTGGGCTCTCTACAGGAGCCCGAAGTTTTAACATAGGGTAATATGGGGAATATTCTTTAAAAATCTTCTTCTTCAGAACCACCAGTCAGAATCTTTTAATATTTGGTATACATCATTGTTATGAGGGTCAGATTCTAGATTGTTCAAACCAAGTCCCTAGGTTAATATTTGGGCTTCCTACGGAAGCCCAAATTTTATCTTTGTTCAATATGGAGGGTAATTTAAAAAAATCTTCTTCTTCAGATCCATCAGTCAAAATGCTTTGATATTTGGTATGCAACATCTCTATGGGGGACAGATTCAAGTTTGTTCAAATCAAATCCCTAGGTATATATTTGGGCTCACTATGGTAGCCCAAATTTTTACTTAGTGCAATATGAGAAAATTTCTTTAAAAATCTTCTTCTTCAGATCCACCAGTCGGAATGCTTTTATATTTGGTATACAACATCTCTAGGGGGGGGGGGGGGGGTCAGATTCCAGGTTGTTCAATTCGAGTGCCTAGGTTAATATTTGGGCTCCATATGGGAACATGAAATTTAACTTAGTACAATATGAGGGAATTTCTTCAAAAATCTTCTTCTTCAGATTCACTTGTCAGAATGCTTTCACATTTGGTATACAACATCTCTAGGGGGGTCAGATTCAAGTTTGTTCAAATTGGATCCATAGGTCAATATTTAGACTCACTATGGTAGCCCACATTTGAACTTAGTGCAATTCGAAGAAATTTCTTTACAATTTCTCTTCTTCAGATCCAACAGTCAGAATGCTTTCATATTCGGTACACAACATATCTAGGGAAGTCAGATTTAACTGTGTTCAAATCAAGAGTCTGGGTTAATATTTGGGCTCTCTATGGGAGCCGGAATTGGCCATTTTGCTGAAGAATTAAAAATTTTGTATTCAATACACTCTAGAGGTACTAAGATTAATCCACATAGGTTGTATCAAGGGACTTCATAGGGGAGCTCTACATTTTACTTTTGATCAACTGAAGAAAAGGCATGATGCCCAGATTATTTTTGTCACTCCTGAGGGACTCCAGGATTGACAGTGTAGCCCATGGAGATGGCTTGCTTAAAGTAGACTCATTCTTGGACTCTGTTTAAATTGTGTTCTGTACAAGATGAGCGCTTCAGGCCCCGTGGGGCCTCTTGTTTAATTTGAGGACGCTTCCTTTCAATGTTGGATCAGTCAGCTGAATCAAGATAGCCACCAGTGGCCAATTCATTATGGCTCCATTGTGGCCATATTAAATTTGGTTTCCGTCCAATAACTAAACCGCTTATTTGATCAAATCATAATTTTATGGGTTACTTGTGGATGACTAGAGAATGCTTCCTTTCGATTTTGGTCCAGCTAGCCAATTCAGTATGGCCACCATATTAAGTTTGGTTTCCATCCAATAACTAATGAATGCTGATTCGAATCATTTTTATACCCCCAGCGGGGGTATATAGGAATCGCCCTGTCCGTCCATCCACCCCAAAATTCAGTCATGAATATCTTGTAAAGTTCTTGGTTGAGTGACTTGATATTTGGTATGCAAGTTAATCCTATTGCAGTATACCTATAGTGAAATGCAGGTGTCGTTCGAGATTTTATTGCCCGAGTCATTGCCCTTTATGGACTTAGAATTTGTCTGCCTTGAAATTAATTCATGAAGTACTTGCAGAGTACTCTATGGAATGACTTCATATTTGATGTGCGACTCTATCTTATTAATGTCTACCCACAGTACAAGGTCTGTCCATCTGTCTGTCTGTCCGGAAATTTAGTCAAGAATAACTTGTAAAGTTCTTGGATGTGTGACTTGATATTTGGTATGCAAGTGTATCCTGTTGCTGTATACCTATAGTGAAATGCAGGTGTCATTCGAGATTTTATTGTCAGTCATTGCCTGTCAGTCCATCATTCTGTCCATCCATCCGTCTGTCCCGAAATTCAATCATGAATAACTTGTAAAGTACTTGGTTGAATGACATGATATTTGGTATGCAAGTGTGTCCTATTGCTGTATACCGATAGTGAAATGCAGGTGTCGTTCGAGATTTTATTGCCAGGGTCATTGCCCTTTATGGACTTTGAATTTGTATATACCCCAAAACTGTATCGCTTATAGTCAGGCATGCATTGTTAAATAAGTGGGGGTATTTTTTTGTGTCACTGGTGTCTCTCAAGCCCTTGTTTGGTTTTGCATTATTGGTGTCTGGAGAAAGCTTCCTTTCGATTTTGGATCAGATAACCACTTCAATATGGCCGTTATGGCAGACCCTGTCGGGGCATATACCACACTCTTTGGGTTGCTCTTGTTTTATTATGGCCTTATGGGTGCCATACTCTTATGCAGCATGCTAGCCCATGCCAAGATTAGGCTATAATTGCAACTAATTTCTATCTGAATTGCTGCAGCACACCCTCATTATTGTTCCCAAGGATTCATTTCTGTTCATCAGGATATTGCCCATAGGAGCAAGAACTTAACTATGATACTACAGTTCATATATTAGCATAGTTACGACACATATATATTTCAGCTTAACGGGTTACCTGAATCAAGTACAGGGGTACGAACTGTGGGTACCAAAGCTCCGACCAGGTGAACGATAATTGGGTTACAGAAAATTTTGAAAACAGCAGGCCTGTCAGTATTTTTAACTTAAAATGTACTGATGTCAGGTTGTACTTATTTCTCAAACTGAAATTAAATGTACCATACATTGTGCTTGTCTCATTTTTAGCTTAACTTGACAAAGTCAAGATAAGCCATTGCCATCACGTGTGTGAAAGTCTGTAAGTCTGTTCACATTTTCCTTTAGCACAGACTACACCCCGTAGATCTTATCCGATCATCGCGAAATTTCACATGCAGGTTTGGGTCATGTCTAGATGAGAAACTACCCTTTTGGTCGCTATCGGTCTACCGTGATGGCTGCCCGAGCCCGAAAACCTTAAGCACAGTCTACAGGGCGTATTTATTAAGGGATTTCATTGTAACTTTGTAGGAGGCCTCTTAAAAGCCTCTGTGTAATATCTAGATGAGGATGTCCCCTTTTGGTCATGAACTGTCAACCCTGATGGCTGCCCAAGCCCGAAACCCAAAAACTTTTTGCACAGTCTGCAGATCATATTTAATATGGAGGGATTTCATTGTAACTTGGTAGGATGACTCCTTATGATGTCTAGATGAGAACTTCCCCATTTGGTCGCGATCTGTCAACCGTGACAACTGCCAGAGCCAAAAACCTTTAGCATAGTGTACAGGTCATATTTATTGAGGAATTTCATTGTAACTCAGGTTTTTTTTTGACCGACGAGAGGGGCCGAATATCGGCCCCATTCCCAATCGAAAATAGTCACTTTTTTCCCAATTTGCTCCCCAAAATTCCCAATTCACGGCAGTTGAGAATTCATTTCTGTGTGACCAGTCGATTATTTTTAAGTGACCAGCACCGAATAATATTTGCCAGTGGACTTCGCAGTGTGAATTGTTTCAGTACGAAGGGTATTCATTTGTGTTGTTTTGAAACCATTTGACAGTGTCAAGGAGCGTCCTTGACAGTGTGTTCCTAGAATCAGCACTCTAAATTAGCTCCCTTGATGTGCATAGAATCACAACTGAATGACGCGACTCGCAGTGCGTGAGTCAAAGTGACAAAATGCATCGCTGTCAACCATAACGGCTCACGAATGGTACCTAAATTTTGTTACAGGCGAGTTCCGTGCTTCTTAAAGCACGGTACCAATTTTTAGGTTCAGCTCACGTCTGAAATCCTGTCTGGTAACCTGTATTTTATTCAAACCGTTCCCCAGGTCTGATACTCCTGCTGACTGATGTCATGAAACCTGAATAGACTTTTGTCCCCAGAACGAACCGTCCACAATTATTTTACCCCTTGTATTTTTATTATTTTACCCCTTGATTTTACCCAAACCATCCACCAGGCCAAGTACTCCTGCTGACTGAACTTGGCTTGCTTAGGTGAGGACTTATGTATGTGGGTGATCATTAACCAATCCTTTTTCATCACTAGGATTGATTAATCACCAGTACAATTTAATAATTCTAAGCAGCCAGTGGGTAAATACAATTATACAACAGGTTTTCATTGATTAATAGACTGATTTCTCACAAGGATATGCTAGTAAGTTTATTTATTTCTTGTTGATAGTCGCTCAGATAATTTGAGATAAATTCCCACTTGTGGCCTCTGCGACGCTAATTTTCCCAATTGGAAAGGCCCCTGGACCCTTTCCCAAAAAGGGTAGAAAAATCCCTGTAACTTGGTGGGTTGACTTCATATAATGTCTAGATGAGAAAGTCCCCTTTTGGATGTGATTGGGCAACTGTGACGGCTACAGGGGCCCAAAAACCTTTAGAACAGTCTACAGGTCATAATTATGAAGGGATTTCATTGTAGCTTGGTAGGATGACTCCAGATAATGTCTAAATGAGAATGTCCCCTTATGGTCATGATCATTCAGCCATGCCAACTGCCCAAGCCCCAAACCTGAAAACCTTTAGCACAGTCTACAGGTCGTATTTATGGAGGGATTTCATTGTAACTTTGTAGGTTGATTCCATATAATGTCTACATGTAGATGATAACATCCCCTTTTGGTCGTGATTGGTCAACTGTGATGGCTACAGGGGCCCGAAAACCTTCAGCACAGACTACAGGTCATATTATGAAGGGATTTCATTGTAACTTGGTAGGATGACTCCAGATAATGTCTAGATGAGAACGTCCCTTTATGGTTACGATCATTCAGCCATGACAACTGCCCAAACCCGAAAACCTTTAGCACAGTCTACTGGTCGTATTTATTGGAGGGATTTCATTGTAAATTTGTAGGTTGATTCCATATAATGTCTAGATGATAACATCCCCTTTTGGTCGCGATTGGTCAACTGTGATGGCTACAGGGGTCCGAAAACCTTCAGCACAGTCTACAGGTCATATTTATGAAGGGATTTCATTGTAACTTGGTAGGATGACTCCAGATAATGCCTTGATGAGAACGTCCCCTTTTGGTCACGATCATTAAACCATGACGGGAGCCCAAGCCCAAAACCCGAAAACTTTTAACACAGTCTACAGTTCATATTTAATATGGAGAGATTTCATTGTAACTTGGTAGAATGACTGTATGATGTCTAGATGAGAACTTCCCCATTTGGTCGCAATCTGTCAACCATGATGACTGCCTGAGCCCAAAACCCGGAAACCTTTAGCACAGCCTACAGGTCATATGTATGGAGAGGATAGATTTCATTGTAACCTGGTAGGATGACTCCATATAATGTCTAGAGAACGCCCCCTTTTGGTCACGATCATTCAGCCATGATGGCTGCCAGATCCCAAAACCTGAAAACCTTTAGCACAGACTACAAGTCATATTTATGGAGGGATTTCATTGTAACTTGGTAGGATACCTCCATATAATGTCTACATGTAAATGAGGATGGCCCCTTTTGGTTGGGATGGGTCAACCATGATAGCTATACAGGCACAAAGCCCAAACACTTTTTGCACAGTCTACAGGCCATATTTATGAAGGGATTTCATTGTAACTTCATTGGATAACTCGTATTGGAATAATTTCACTGTAACTTGGTAACTTTGGTTGACATAGATTAACTGTGAGAGCCACATTAACCCACCCCTCACTTCTTTAATACAGTCTACACCTCAAATTATTTTTATTGAAAACATAGCATACAAGGAACAGAAATTAACATATTCCAAATTATCACAATTCTTGTTGTATTTCATAATCCTTTCATAAACATTGAACATTATCCTTTTCATCAAGCACAACACACAATCAAGTTAAGCTACAGTGACATTGACACTTTCATTTGACACCCTATGGGAGCCCAACTTTTAACATAGTGCATGCAATGTGAGGAATAATCTTTTTCTGCTGCAGATTCATCCTCATGGGATCAGATTCAAACATTTTTTCAAATTAAGTCCCTTGGTTAATATTTTGGCTCCCTATTCTCCCGCATTCCTGTGTGTTAACTAGCCGTACATGTAGATGCTAATTAAATCCTTCCTTAACCAACTTCAATGTCAGGCTCCCTCCCCTTGTTTTTATTGCAACATGTACCCCAAAAACCCAGTAGTTGAATAGTATAATATGTATTATTATACTTACATTTGTATGGGGAGGCCTCATGACCACAATAATACAATCATTAACTGGTTGAGGGCTGGATTATTTTTGGTCTGAATTTGCTATTGAAAATTTGTCATAAAACAAATTTCCATGAACAAAATATTATTTGTGTTTGACTGAATGAGCAAGGAAAATGTTGGCTTTTGCTCTGGTACCCTCATTTTTGTGAAAGCCTTAACCCTTTACCTAACATGAAAAGCAGACGACACTTGCAAAAAAAATTCTTGAATGACTAATTTTTTTCATTTTTTGTCTCAAAAACATAGGTTATGACCCCTCGTTGGAACGAGCTCAACGAGCTCGTTCCAATGAGGGGTCATAACCTATGTTTTTGAGACAAAAAATGAAAAAATAATGAAAATTAATTGGCGATTTTCGTGAATAGCGCTGGCCGGTTTTGGCCGTTACGTTGGGTGAAGGGTTAATAGTGATTTCTAGCATTCAACCAATTAATTAATATCTATAAGTGCTATTACAGTAGAACCTGTCTTGGAGAGACCACCCCCTTTTTGCCAAGCAAAAGTGGTTTCTCAAAACAGGTGGTCTCTCATAACAGTAGGGCTAGGCGATATGGGAATCTGAATACCGGTAACGATATCAGAAAAAATATCGCGATATACCGGTTTATCGTGCAGCAGTGTGTGAAACACATATTAAATGCAAGGGATATCATGAATAAAAAATATATTTTTGGAGCAAAAGATAGAAGTATCACTTACTGCTCTGGGAAAATGAGTGATTTGAATGGAAGACCATAATAATCCATGTCTACAAAGTTATTGAACCTATTGTTTAATACGAAAATAAGCCATAAAATTATCATGGGTTTTCTGGCTTTCATCTGAATCTGGGATACAAGTAAATTAGTCTTCGTCAATTTAATTCCTGTAAAAACATGGCCAGCCTCTCTTGACTGATAAGCGTTTAATTACTGAGCCAGTCAATTGTCACATAGTGTTAATTGCGTATGTGTGGCTTCATGAAAACAGTGACAAACAAAACTTTTTATCAAAACAACGGGTGTCCAGTTGATGGAATTCCGAGGGCCTGGTTTCACAAAGAACCAGTAGTAGCTCCTCCCGTTCTATCTTCCAGCAGTGAACTTCCTCAGATGACAATGTCAAATGTCATCTGTCACATGTCAGGCCAGTCGGTCTGTTGATATTAAGCACGCTTCCAAGACGCGATCATCCTTCACTTTCATGATAGTCTGCAGGTGTCAATCACCAGCCGACAATGTTTTCTCCCAGTGATGGCATCACACATCTGTCATATTTGACAAAAATTGTTGTACATTTCGCATTTGTGAATATGTGTGATTTGAAACATTTTTGTGTCAGATTGCTGACAACAATCAAATGGTACAAGGTCACAGCGGCCTCTAAAGAAAGGTTGTCTCTCAGGACATTGGTCTCTCAAAACAGGTTTTACTGTATTTCATTAATGCATATATGTGAAGATACAGCACAGTTGCCATGAACTGGTCGTAATCCACGTGTGGGCAGTATTGTCTATGCATGCATTCACCGGGAAAAAAAAATCATCATCAGCAATGTTGCAATTAATGAAGCCCCAGGTTGTGCCCGGTGCTTCATTAATAAATTTTTTTATGATTATTCCTATAATAAGTGTTTGGAATTGAATATCATTGTGTCCATGGAAGTATTGTCTGCCCGTAGAAAGTGACCAGTCCATGGTGGCCATACTGTAGTTTACTGGTACAGTTAAAACCAGAAGTCCTGTCACAAAATGTGCACTTATCTAGGCTTAATTGCGTGTAGGAATTAAGCGCAATAGCCAAATCGAATGGCATCCAATGCACGGCAGGTTCTCCTGGTCACTCATAGCAAACACAGGCAATGTTTCTTCCAATGGACCTCCGGGTTACCCGGAGGTCCACTGGCTGAAACATTTCTTGTGCACAGACCGCATGTGAACAACTTGATAGCCTTACTATGGTCATAACGCGTACATTGTAGATTAACGTGCAGATCAACGTGCTATATGTGCGCATTTCAGGACAGGACTTTTAATTGTAACAGTACATTGTAGCTGGCTGAGTGCTGCAGGGCCATATTTGGCCTTTATTCTGGAGTGAAAGTAACACAGGACTTTATGTTTATGGGTGGGTTTCATATTATTTTTGACATGAAGTTATTTACTCTGTATGGATTTGCCTTGTTATAATTTATGGGAGAGTACCTTTACTCTCCTATAAATTGTTAAAGGCAAAGAAAGATATGTGACCAAATTTTGACAGCCAAAAATTATTAACCACTCTACCAGTTAAAATGCACATATTAACATATTACATATGTGCATACAGGGAGGATATTGTCTTGGGTCACTGATTGATTCCCTGAAAATAAGGCCTAAAAAATGTGTTTCTCGGGCCCTTACATGCTCTACTTTATAACCATTGCAAACTTAAACAATAAAAAGTAAATCGTTTATGTCTGTTATTTTACCCAAGTTAATGAAATTGATAAATTTGTCCCTTGAGTGCAACAAGGCTTTGCCATGCTTTGGCATTGGTGAGCATTCTTGCTCTCATGGGATGAAGTACACCACCACCCATGCTAATCATGCTATTCTGTAGATTATGAGGCCTAAAACGTAAAACAAACCAAGAACATGAACTTTTGATGGCAAAGAAATAATAAAAAGCTGCCTGCCCCCATGCAATTTTAAAAGAAATGCCTGAGAAACAGATCTCCTTTATTGTGCCCAAATAGTAAAAAATAAAATCCCCCCCCCCCCCACCCCCCCTAAAAAAAAAGAAGAAAAGAAAAAATATAAAAATCTGATCATAATTTATGTACTTATTTTTAGCTCACCAACTTTAGTTGTGTGAGCTTATGGCATGGCTCGATCGGTCGGCGTCAGCGTCAGCGTACGTGTCCAATAATGTTAAAGCTTCTGTTCAGGTCACTTACTCACCCTATTTCCATATCATGGCCTTTATAATGCTGCTATATGATGATTATTATACCATGATTTAACCCCTCATACCCTGCATTTTAAACATTTTTCTTGACATTTTTAGTTGCGTTTAGTTTTCTGTTTAGCTCAGAATTTCATGTTTAACTTAGTGTTTAGGTCAGCTGCTGTGCTCCTTCTCTTCCCATGGCACTTATATTCATCATACATGTTCCTCAGTATCATTGTTCCATGATTAACCCCTCATACTCTGCATTTTAAACATTTTTCTTGACATTTTTAGTTGCGTTTAGTTTTCTGTTTAGCTCGGAATTTCATGTTTAACTAAGTGTTTATGTCAGCTGCTGTGCTCCTTTTCTTCCCACGGCACTTATATTCATCATACATGTTCCTCAGTATCATTGTTCCATGATTAACCCCTCATACCGTGCATTTTAAACATTTTTCTTGACATTTTTAGTTGCGTTTAGTTTTCTGTTTAGCTCGGAATTTCATGTTTAACTAAGTGTTTATGTCAGCTGCTGTGCTCCTTTTCTTCCCACGGCACTTATATTCATCATACATGTTCCTCAGTATCATTGTTCCATGATTAACCCCTCATACCCTGCATTTTAAACATTTTTCTTGACATTTTTAGTTGCGTTTAGTTTTCTGTTTAGCTCGGAATTTCATGTTTAACTTAGTGTTTAGGTCAGCTGCTGTGCTTCTTCTCTTCCCATGGCACTTATATTCATCATATATGTTCCTCAGTATCATTGTTCCATGATTAACCCCTCATACCCTGCATTTTAAACATTTTTCTTGAAATTTTTAGTTGCGTTTAGTTTTCTGTTTAGCTCAGAATTTCATGTTTAACTAAGTGTTTATGTCAGCTGCTGTGCTCCTTTTCTTCCCACGGCACTTATATTCATCATACATGTTCCTCAGTATCATTGTTCCATGATTAACCCCTCATACCCTGCATTTTAAACATTTTTCTTGACAATTTTAGTTGCGTTTAGTTTTCTGTTTAGCTCGGAATTTCATGTTTAAATTAGTGTTTAGGTCAGCTGCTGTGCTCCTTCTCTTCCCATGGCAATTATTTTCATCATACATGTTCCTCAGTATCATTGTTCCATGCTTAACCCCTCATACATTGCATTTTAAACATTTTTCTTGACATTTTTAGTTGCGTTTAGTTTTCTGTTTAGCTCAGAATTTCATGTTTAACTAAGTGTTTAGGTCAGCTGCTGTGCTCCTTTTCTTCCCATGGCACTTATATTCATCATACATGTTCCTCAGTATCATTGTTCCATGATTAACCCCTCATACCTGCATTTTAAACATTTTTTTTGACATTTTTAGTTGCGTTTAGTTTTCTGTTTAGCTCGGAATTTCATGTTTAACTTAGTGTTTAGGTCAGCTGCTGTGCTCCTTCTCTTCCCATGACACTTATATTCATCATACATGTTCCTCAATATCATTGTTCCATGATTAACCCCTCATACCCTGCATTTTAAACATTTTTCTTGACATTTTTAGTTGCGTTTAGTTTTCTGTTTAGCTCAGAATTTCATGCTTAACTTAGTGTTTATGTCAGTTTCTGTGTTTTACTTTTAAGAGGTTGTGTTTAGGTAAGCTTTGTCACATGTTATGAGCCTGTTTGATACAATTCTTGTGTTTGCCAAAGTTACTATCAAAGAGGAATGTTGGTGAGCTATAGGGCGTTGGCGTCCTTCTTGTTATTATGGCTAGTAGTGCTGGAAATGAACGAAAATTGACGGGTGCAGTTTTAAGCTCCCGTGAAATCAGAGATGGGAGAAAATTGCACCCATAAAATGTTAGTGTATAAATTTTTGAGGGAATACTGTCACCAAACAACAGAAACCTTAACTCTCTGAACTGAAGTGGTATCTTCCATGCCAGTCAGATGGCAGCAGTTAGAAGAGTCCATATTCATTATTTGGGGTAAACCAATCAATATTTTCAAAATGCAGCCCCAAGGCTGCACATTGAAAATATTGATTGGTCTACCCCACACATTTACTGAACAGCCATCCTATTTAATGACGTTGCGATGTATCATATTCCTGGCCAGAAAAGGGGCCCCTTGGGTTCAACGGGTTAAATGTATAAGGAATTGCTGAATTATGACAGTAACTTGCCACTGTCCACAGAGTGCTGCTTTTTCAAAACAACACACATTTATATGCCCTCACAGTATATTAGTGCTCTGCAACATTTTTCATCAAGTGCATTTTTTAGCTCCCGGAAAAAAGAAGACTCGAGTGTTGACGCAAGCAATTGCACTCGCACCCGTCTTATTTCCATGACTTACTCATAGTGAATTTGTTTTGGGGTATACATTTGTAAAACTGTGAATACAACCAAAATACAAAAGATACTTGTTGAAATTCTTTTATGTCAGCCAGGTGAGCAACAGTTGATAGAAAAGGAAATATTGGGTTATATATAATAGGTAGAGGCTTTCCTCATACCTGCATTGTGAAGTAGTTACATGCCATTGTCCACCTTTGTGTGACAAGTATCACCAACCATACCAGTTGCTGTCATTGTTAATTCATTATGTGTTTACTGTAATTAAATTGACACACAAAGGGAATTAAACATGACTACTTGATACACTGGTGTGTTCAAAGGATCCGCCAGGTGTAGGCAGTTCATTACAAAGTTCTTCTAATCATCCATCATCTTTCCTACTTTCTCTCTTGGGGCACTACTGCAAAGTATTGTAGTGTCTTTCACTGTATTTCACCAGCTTCTGTCTACATGTAACAAAGAGTTTGTCAAAACCACCAGTATGTGTGGGTTTCCAAAACAGTTGACTGTGACTGTTAAAAATGACACAATTTGACAATCAGCTGCCTCCCTCCCCCCCCCCCTACCCCAGACAAAAACATTGGAGCAGAGCATGTTTCACACAGTACAGACCCCCAAAATGGTCTCCACTATTGGGGCTCCACATGCTACAAATGCCTAAGATTCACTCTTACAGTTAAAACTAGAAGTCCTGTCACAAACTGTGCGCTTATCTAGGCTTAATTGCGCGTAAGAATTGCGCGCAAGTGTCATATCGACTGGCATACAAAGCATGGCAGTTTCTTCTTGTTACTCATACAGTGGTGTGATCACAAAAATGGAAGGGGACTATCGACCGCGTCGCAACGCAATCGAGGTCGACATGATGAGGTTTCTGAGACTCACAACAATTAAAGCGCGATCGAATCGATGCAAATTCCCGATTAAGTTTACGAGTGTGAACACGTTAATCAACGCAGTCGCGATTTTTACAATTGCCACAATCAACCTACATGTACATGTGTACGCTCGCATTTTCTCTCTAAATGGAAAACTCCACATATACAGAATGAATAGGGGTATATGCCAATTCGGGCAGTTCCAAGGTAAATTTTGTCTTGAGAAATAGAAATCGGGTCCCGTGATACCTATTTTGCGACACTCTGTCCTTACTTTGTTTACACGTGGGGTGATAAAAATTAAAAGAAAACAAATTAGCGTGATATTTTGAAAACAAAACTGAAACGAATAAATGACTGTTGTGTGTGTGGAAGAAAGGAAACTGAAAGAAGAAATGGAAACCAAAGGTCGAAATGCATGCCTTTGGGGACAGGGAACGCATGCAGTCATGTTGACATGGTGGTTAAATGTTGATTCAACCCTTGACATTTTCGGCCGATTAATTTCTGACGCAAGACAACAATTGACTTTATAGAACACTCGTATAATATCAAACCACGTTATGCGATTTATTGCTAATTCGCACAGAATTGACCTGATTTCAAGACAGAACCCGTCAAAAAGTACGAGTCGTTTTGTTCCGAAATTTTTTCTGTCGAATACATGTTACAATTTAGACCGCTCAGTCCATAAGGGAAGCTGGGAATATCGGTACGACCCCCGTATTATGGACCGCCGGGTGATTCGGCCCAGGATAATTCATCCTCATAACATGGTGGAGGCCATGTATACATCAGAAGTCAAGCCAAAACGGTGGTCACTAAAAGTGGTAGTCCGAGTCGAGCAGAGTCGAAACTGGTTTCTTCGTGTTAATCTCTTAAATAAATGTGAACGATGCAGGCCGATGGATAACAGGGTCGAGTAGTGGCGCAGCACTAGAAGGAATCAAGGATGTGAGCTTGGGTGGATGAGGATCAAGGACAGGATAGACTTATTGAAACTCTGTTATCTTAATTATTTTGGTAAATCTCCCCGACAGCCGATGGTGTAAAGTAATGTTCAAGAGAATTTTCAACAACTCAAAATATGAAGACAAAGTGGATTGTCCAAGTGAGGGAGCTAACAGAGAACTATTCGTTGGAGATCTCGGACCTACATGTAGACGTAGGGGCAAACCGGGGTAAACAAAATCGTCAGAGAGGGGGTCGTGGAGGATGGTAACATTTATTGGCTAGAGGGGATCAAATCAAAGAGGTCTTTAGGAGGCATGCGTGATAAAGAGAAGCCTGGTTCTGAAGAGTACCTTGATGGCACCTTTTTTGGGGGGGGGGTCACTGTTATTCAAGCTGAGGTCACGGTCCCTGGAGCTGAGGGAAAAAACAGTGAAAAGGAGTATCAGATGTGTAATTTGGGCGTGGTGGAGACCCTGGAATGCTTTCTTCTAGAATGCCCAAAATACCAGTCTAAAAGAATAAGATTTCCTGGGAGTATAATGGGGAAGTGTGATGGGAGAACGAAGGACATGTGGTTAGTGGGATACTCAAATGAGAGGGTTAATATGGTAATCGGAGAGATTGGGAAGAATGGGGCAAAGGATGTTATCAAGCAGTTCGTCTCCCGAGTGTTAAGAGAAGAGAAGAAGCGTGGGAATAGGGAGGCAGTTGGGAGTACGTGGGTAACTAAGGCCTTCTTTACCCGAGAATCGCAACAAATAAGCGGCAGGCCAAAGTGTCATTATTCAAATCAACGACAGGCCAAAGTGTCATTATTAAAGTGCTCCCAAGCTGTCAGCACCAAGAAATAACCCAACACCTTTAATCAACTCAACACTTGCATGACTGACGAAATAAATGGAGTAAAACATTGTGTTTTAAAGATATTTTTTATTAAAGAGAAATATAAACATCCTGCAAACGAGTAAAACAAGTCATTTGAAGGATCAAAAACATTAATACATAAAACAGAAATCAATTCTTTTTGAAATATCACACGCTGCAAACACTTCATCATAGACATATTCAATTTGGGCGTTTAGAATCTTGCAAACTGTAGGGGTGGGGTCTAGTTCTAACTAGGATCCTCCGGTCATTACCCCACCCCCACCCAACCTCCACCTCGGATCCAAAATTATATGTTCTAAGAATGGGTAGCATGTGTAGCCTTATAAAGAAATTCTATTGATGTAAACACAAGTATGTTGAATAATTCTCGGATTTTGCTTAAACCATTGACTTGCAGTTATTTTATTATCCCTGCAAGAAATGATTAACAGGCCCTCGACTTATTAGCGTCACTGGACTTCGCCTAGTGCCACCTATAAGACCTCCGTTGTTAATCACTTCTGTTGGGCAGCTAATGAACCGCAGTGCCCTATAAGACCTCCGCTGTTAATCACTTCTGTTGGGCAGCTAATGAACCGTAGTGCCCTTGAAAATCATGTTATTATTATATTAACAGTTATTGTAATATTATCAATCTCTTGTATGTATTATATCATGTTCAATTCTGCATAAATATTGTTTAAACTAGATTATTTTGCTCTCAGTTATGTTATTATTATTGAAACAGGATTAACGTTAATAAAAAGCCACTAGAATTTATTTGTAGATGTGCAGGCGCTAAGTTATTCAAATCCATGATATGACAGCATTGTTGGGGGATTAAAATTAAATCAACCGGAGTAGTCATCTTTTGTCTGCTACGTAATCACTTAATATAAAATAATCGACTAGTTTTACACGTCTTATTTTTATCTGTATAATTGGCTCGCTGCTCTTCATGTGTCGAATTTCGCAACTTCATTGTTGGTTTGGGTGATATTTGAACACCAACAAGGCAAAAATGTCCACTATATACATTAGTTTGGGATTTTATGAATGAAATTTTCCGGATCCAGAACATTTTACAAAAAAATAACAAAATGCATCGACCAGCGCTCATACCCTTGCATTTTAGGAGATATATTATCAGGCTACTAAATGAGGCGCAACAAAAGAACAAAAACAAAAAACTCAAACCTCTGGAAATCAGCAAGACGATCCAGTTAAGGGACTCAATTTTCATAAGACCAAGGGCAATATCTGCATTCATAAAACGTTATGAAAATACTGGTAGTGTAGGTAACCAGAACAAAAAGAAGACCAGGAAATTGAAAGCTGACCATATAGAATTCATAAATAGTGAGTATATGGAAAATGATGAACTCACTTCTTACGAGATGAAGAGAAAATTAGAGAAAAGGTTTCCCATCAAAATTGAAACTTCGACAATCAGGAAAGTGAGAAAACAGTTGGGGTGGTCATGGTCGTCACCAAAATATGGTTCCATGGTCTCGTTGAAAAATCAGAAACTTAGATTACAGCATGTTATGGAAATTATTAATTCTAAGGAAAATTTCGAGGATGTCATATTCACCGACGAGTCGAGCATTAAAATAGAAAGGTATGCACGAAAGTGCTTTATTAAGAATGGTGTTGAAACAAAAGTGAAGCCTGTGGCAAAACATCCGCTTAAAGTTCATGTGTGGGCAGGCATTTCTAGGAGAGGTGCAACCGACATAGCCGTTTTTCAAGGGATAATGGACAATGAAGGGTTTCAACAAATTCTGGAAAGTAAACTTTTTCCATTCATAGCACAAAAATTTCCAGATCACCATCGTTTAATGCAGGATAATGATCCTAAACATTCGAGCAATTCAACCAAGCAATTTATGCGCGATAACGGAATTAATCATTGGAAGACACCACCTGCTTCGCCAGATTTGAATCCAATAGAACTTGTATGGCATGAGCTTAAACATTTCTTAAGAACTAAATCTAAGCCATCGACACTTTCTGAGTTAGTTCAAGGTATACATCACTTTTGGTACACTCGACTCCAAACTGATAGGTTTAATCCGGGCCTTGGTGTCAAAAAATGCAACAGATACATTAACCATGTGTATAAAGTTTTGCCTGAAGTTATCTCACAACGTGGTGGCCCAACAGGCATGTAGGTCACAAGAAAATAGTCATTCTATTTTAGATTTATGTGTTGGGAGTGTAAACACATTAATATGTTGTGACCCAATTTTCATTATTTGGATAATTCCAAGACTTGAAAGCATTCCTTGGGAAAAACCCATCCTAAAAAATGGCGTCAAGTGTCGGAATTAACCGCAAGTAGAATCTTAATTAAATATTGAAAAAAAACTATTATCTTGTCATTTATGTCCTTTGAAAGGATCTTACAAAACCCACGAACCCCAAAATTCAATTTTTTGCCACTCATCAAAAGAACCATCTTATGTTTTGTCCACTTCCACCGAAGCATCCCCCCCCCCCCACACACACACACCCTCTGCAGAAAGTGAGCTCGACCACTGTCCTAAAAGACCATCGGCACCTGCTCTCGGCCATTTGACGAAATAAAATGCTGAACTAAACGCTACACTTATTATGGGGGGGGGGGGAGGGGGGGGGGGGGTTAGGTTCTCAGCATCTTATTTCATCAAATGGCCGACAGCAGCTCCCAAGACCGTTGGAAGTAGATCGGTAGTTTGTGGGGCCGACTTCTCTCGTAGACCGACTTCTCCCAAATGGTTGGGGCCGACTTCTCCTATGGGCCGAGTTCTCCTGTGGTTTGGTCCCAAGACCATTGGAAGTAGACCGGTAGTTTGTGGGGCTGACTTCTCCCAAATGGTTGGGGCCGACTTCTCCTATGGGCAGAGTTCTCCTGTGGTTTGCGGGGCCGACTTCTCTCGTAGGCTGACTTTTCCAAGTTGTTTGGGACTACTTCTCCCGGTGCGTAGTTCGCAATGGGCCGACTTTTCTGCATCACCATCTAATGAGGCACGTGATGAAGATTAGGCTTTTGGAACATTCGGTTCAATTTCCAATAAGTTTACTGGTACCGAAGTGAGGGAGCTACAGCTGTAGGATAATGAAGTTTACATTGTGTCTAAAATATATGTTTGTTCACATTGTCTAAAATATTTGTTACATATTTTGTCTAGGATCGTGAAATAATGAATTAAAAGTATTCATTTCCAATCTCAGTCGACTGTTTTTAGTTTTCTAATGCAAATACACACTCTAAAATCAATTGGGTTAAAAAATTAACCAAATCAGCTAGGTTTGGTTTGAATATGAACTCAATTGGGTTCATATTCACTCAACCCAGTAGATTTGGGTTACTTTTTAACCCATTGATTGTAGAGTACATACAGGTTGCATTACCAGTCCAGACATTTATTGCCCCGTCCCCGAATTTCATTCCCATCCCACCATTCAGTTGAAACTAAAGTACGGTGGTAGAATAACCACTAGAAACTTCTCATTTTGTTTCTTCGTAACATTGTCATCATTCTCGGTTCGAGAGCTTCCCAGAAAAGATGTCAAGTGTTGGAATTATCAGCTATCAACGGGTGGAAAATAGGATAATAAAAAAAACTCTTGTGGTTATTCGATTACCTATTTCCACTAGTTCCGATACGCCATAGCTCGAGTTAGGATTACATTTCGTATCTGGCCTGTTGGCGTAATGCCGCGAGGAAAATCTGCATAATAAGCCAATTTCGAATCTGACATCTTTGATGTGAAGGTTAAAGTTCACGAGGTGCAAACCACGTGACTAGCAGTTTACTTCCGTGTTTACAGTGTTGAGTTCAGTGTCCACCAAACAGTTGTTTTGCGTAATATTAAGTTTTAATTTCTCAGAATCTATGTCATCTTTTGAATTAGCCGACGACACAAAGCATAGAGGTCATTCAACGGGGATATCGCCGGTTTAAATACAATCTTGAGCCCATCGCATGACCTGATCGAAAATTTCAGGCTGAGGAACAACAGGAATCTTTTCCTACTCAACATGCCATCTCAGCCGCAGTTTGGATGAAGAATAAGAAGTGGTGACCCATGAAGTTATGTCTTTTAAGACTTAGGCCACAACACCACCTACGCAGGGTGTAAGGAGGCATGTGGGCGATGGGGGGCAGCTCAGGTGGGGCACCTGCCATCGGATGAAACGGGGGGGGGGGGGGGGGGGATAGAGTATGTTGCCCTTCATTTAAAAAAATGAGTAGCGCTTGATCCAGCGATAGGCGAGGGGCAGGGGGGGGGGCTCAAGTGGGGGAACCCACCATTGGATGACTTGGGTCGGTGGGGGGGGGGGGGGGGAGGAGTAGAGTATGTTGCCCTTCGTTGAAAAAAAAACATAGCGATTGGTCCAGGGATGGAGGGGGGGGGGGGGGTTAAACTACATGTATTCTTTGGAAGTAAAAGCAGAAACAGAAAAACCTACAATATTTTGGGGGATTTCTGAGGAATAATTGATAATTTGATATTATCATCTATAAATGACATCTGGTATTTATTCACCCGGAAAGCCTAGAATATCCCCAGCATGTAATTTTTTTGTCCTAAAAACACAGCGAGTAGGCCCTCATTGGAATGAGTCATATACCCTCATTGGGATTTGCCAGTCAAATGAAGGGGGTCATAGACTGTATTTGTGATGCGAAAATCTGAAAAAATGATAAGATTAGAAGTTATAATCACATCCTTCGTCAACAGCATTATCAATTCCACACCTTTCCTAACATGGGTAGCAGACAATACTTGTAATAAATACTTAAATAACTAAAAAAATTCCAATTTTTGTTTCAAAGACATAGTTTATGACCCATTTTGAACGAGCTAAATGGGCTCGACCAATGAGGGGTCAAAAGCTATATTTTGGAGAGAAAAATTGAGCAGAATATAAAATTTTAATGCCAATTATTGTATATGGTGCTGGCTTTTTTTTTTCAGGACATTGGGATAAAGGGTTAACAAATAGCTAAACAACTAACAATTAGTAACAGTACATGCATATTTATTCGAAAATACTAACAATTTGGGGGATTTTCTCAGAGTGTCAGAAGAGGTTTGATAAGCCAACCTGGACTCAACCCCAATCCACATCCCTTTAATGCTCCTGTTATCCCTTCTTGATTCAAAAATATACTGTTTGAAAAAAGGAAAATCACTTAAATGCTAACATATTCAATTTCAATGCTTCTTCAAAAGCGTTAGGTTTGAAGCTGTAAGGTACATGTGAAGTATAACAGAAATCCTAATGTTTCAGCTAATGGACCATTGGCTTGAATTTGGGTACCCATGAGCATAATCTTTTTGGAATCCTCACTGAACCACAGGTTCAGTACTACTTGAAATAAGATGCTTAACTGGTAGATGAGGAAGCCCATATTTGTTTTTTTTTTCTGAAGAGCAGGCACCATAGTTCAAAGGCTTTGTACTTGGTGCATCTGCTTCATATTATCATTGAAGTGAAATTGTTTAGCCTGTAAGCATTTTCCTTGTTACAATTTATGGGAGAGTGCCTATAGGAACTCTCCCATAAATTGTAGCAAGGCAAAGACATGTGCACAAATTCTGATGACCAAAAATAATGTAGCACTCCACCAGTTAAGAACACTGTGAAATATTTTCTTTCATTGACCGTCGTTGATAATTCCAACTCTTGACATCATTTTTGATAAGCTCTCTGAGTCTCTGGTAATGATAACAAGTGTTTGAATATCAAAAGATGGAATAAAATATTTTTTTTGGTTTGGTTTCAATATTGTGATCACAAAATTTCTCTTGATCTTGCAGTGACTCATCAGCAGTACTGAGTCCATATGTTGCATATACATGTACATGTTTAGCATCACCCTGTTGATTGAATAAGGCACACACTCCCTCACCGCCCACCCCCCTCCCCCCTCCCCCCCCCCCAAAAATATATATATATATATATATATATACATATATAAGTATATATATTCGATTAACAGGGGTATTCAATTTAGAGGAATTTAGGCCAGTGGGCTTCACTGCACTGCATTTTTATTTCAACTGCAAACTGTATGATGTGTTACTTCAACTCATACAGTGAAAATAGAGGAAAATTATTCGTTGTATTTTGATAAAGGTGCCTTCAGTTGCCTTTGAATTTTCCATCAGATTTTTTTTTACCCCCCCCCCCCCCCTCCGTCCTTTTATGGGGCTTTCTAAACAATAATGTCAGAACCTGGTGTTATCGTAGAAGGAGGACATATGGTTTATAATGGTTATATTACAACTTATTTGGACTTGTTTGGTAAATTGTAACTACACTCACCCAGCAACACAGCTGCAAAATGCATTTATTATTTCTCCCGTGTCCTTGGAAGCACACACCCACACCAGGTGTGGTGGTTCGTTTATCCTCCGAGAAGGCATGCATTGTGCCTTTGGATAACAATAATTTGATTCCTCTTTTATGTTGTGGAATTCAATATTCATAATAAAGTTAGAAGAAAAATAACTGTACGCTTTTTGTTCCTTATAGTCACAAAGAAGTCGTTTTGTTAAGGAAACTTTTTCGATATTAGTGTCGTGTTTTGAAATGAAAACACTTATGAAGTTATGTCCTGTATTATGACCGGTGGCCATTTGTCTATTCCATCGGTTTCCTTTATCCATCCTTCTTTTAGTTCCGTGATGGGGTTGGGGAGGTAGCCTTCGTCTGTTTTTAGTAAACTTCTGTACATGTCACGCCGTTCGGCTTCTTTTTCCTGTGCAGTTGGAAGAGTTGGGACTTTCATCTCCCAAGCCGAGAAACTTCGTGCAACAAGTGTTTCCTTG
The DNA here is from genome assembly GCA_031216915.1 of Pictodentalium vernedei. Lineage (NCBI taxonomy): Eukaryota > Metazoa > Mollusca > Scaphopoda > Dentaliida > Dentaliidae > Pictodentalium > Pictodentalium vernedei. The sequence goes on along the minus strand of CM062290.1, from coordinate 340,858,200 downwards.
TTGCCACTCACATTGAGACCCCGTCTCCGTAAAAACGTCTTTAAACCGGCGATATCCCACCGTTTAAAGTCCTCTATGCTTGACTCGTCGGTTAATTCAAAAGATGACATCGATTCTGATAAATAAAAAGTTAATATTACACATAACAACTAAGTTTGGTGGACACTGAACTTAACATTGTAAACACGGAAGTAAACTGCTAGTCACATCAAAGATGTCAGATTCGAAATTGGCTTATTATCAATGATAGTTTCGGTTCAGTATTAAAAAGTTAAAATATTTTAGCTCTTACATGTACCTCGATCTAAAACTCTGTTAAAAGAACTCTTCCAACCATCAAAAGAAACTTCATATTTAGCATCCGAAACAACGTTCACAACTTTCGCATTGCACCAACGAAAAATGTCCGAGTCTATCGCTTGAATTTTCTGGTTAACAACGAATTCAATCATGTTTTATATATTTAAAAGACACGTTGGCAAAATTAAATTATTTCTTCGAATGACACGGGCTACAAATAATAAGAACTGTTTGAAGTGAAAAGATTTCCAGTAGAAAGATTTGTGATTTGGAAGTATATATGGGTATCCAGTATAAAACTGTGCCAATCATATGAAAGGTATAAACAAACAAGCTGACATGTACCCAAATGTCAAGCAGCATATGTCCAGATGGTAATTTAAAACAATAGGCACAATGTGTTCTGATTATGGTTCACTATTATTGCTTTTCACTGAGGTGGCAGGCTTTGACATACCCCGGTGTGATTTAGGCCAGGTGGATATGTTTTTATGATTTTTTACAACCTCTTTCCAGTTGTGTTTTTACACTGAGCCCATATCACTCAACGCCTTTCTTCAGCTACAGCACTTGTAATATTGCAAAAATATCTGCTATCAGATTGGTTCTAGCATCCAATGAAAAGAGGGAGGCTGCTCCAAGTCTTCTAAGCTGTAAGGAATGTTTTTGTAAGAAAACGAGTAGGGAATATTTTCACGGATGCAAATAATATTAGATTCCAAACACTAATTATAGGAGTAATCAAAAATTTAATGAATGAAGTACCGGGCACAACCCGGTGCATCATTAATTAAATTTTTGCTGATAATGATTTTTATTACCTGGAAAACGCATTACCTGGACATCGCTGCCTTTGCGTGGAAAACGACTTTTTCATGGCGACTGTACTGTATGTTCTTCAACATCAAAATACTTTCGTCAATTAAAGGTTAAATTAAATTACTGGTCGTACCCAGTATGGTTCATAAACTGACTATGTGGTCAAGTTTCTTGTGCTTTTGCGTCCAATTTAGCCTGGATCCGAATTAGTCGAGGTCCGAACTGCAAGGCGTGTTCAGCTGGGGGGACGAACTTTGCATTTTGCAATGAACTTAGGAAATATAATGCATTCAAATTCAAATTGTTCCGAGATAAACGTCGCTTGGTAACCCACGGAACTGAATCGGAAATAAATATATGCTTTATAAACAACTTTGTAAGTTCGTTGGGATTACGAGAATGATTGTTTAGCAACGCTTAATTGTTATTTTTTTCCACAACGCTGTCATAAAAAAATTCACTTTCCACATTTTCAGGACTGCACGAGTGTCCCTATCGTTTAACTTCATTACACCTTCAGCTGAAATTTTATAGTACAAGTCAGCTGAGCAATCATTTCATGCAAATCGCGATCCCGTTGTTTTAATCAATGAAACCGCAAGTTGTCCAATTTCGATTCCGCTTCTATTTCGGCTCGATCCACTTGACGCATTATCAATTAAGTCGCGATTGCAGTTTCCATTGCGCTTCGTTTTTATCGATGCGGAAACGAAATTTCTGCCACTTTTGTGATCACACCACTGTAGCAAATGCAGGCAATGTTTCTGCCAATGGACCTCCGGGTTACCCGGAGGTCCATTGGCTGAAATATTGCTTGTGCACAGGCCACATGTACAGAATTTGATAGCCTTACTATGGTCATAATGCGTAGATTAATGCACATATCGACGTGCTATTTGTGCGCATTTCACGACAGGACTTCTAGTTTAAACTGTAGAACAAAAAAAATTTGCAAAATTTTCTTGGGCTGTGGTCCTTACTAGCACCCTCTGGTCATTGTCTCCTCCTCCACTTCCTTTTAAGGAATTGGGAGGAGGGGAAGGCCTCTGAAAGGCCACATAATGGCCTTTCAGATATCTTCTTTGCCCCCCCCCCCCCACCCCCTCCACCCCCCCCCCCCCCCCACCCCCCCCCAAAAAAAAAAAAAAGAAAAAAAAGAAAAAAAAAAGGAAATCGCTTGGGCACTTCTATTATTGAATACTGCGCTTGGTTACATGTACTTTGAAAAAACATGGCCACCACTGACCATTTTTGATTTGGCACATAAATTTGTTAACAATTCCAGTAGCATACCCTACAGACCACTCCTCTCACCCAATCTTTTTCAGATTTCATATGTGGCTAAGCTTTGGTGCTAGGTCTAGATGGGAGCTGTAGAGTTTTTCTAAATTCCATTGAAAAATTTGGCCGAGAGTGGCTTTCTTGAATTTGGCATATAAATTGTCAACAATTCCATTAGCACACCCTACAGGCTGCATCTCCTACCCGATCCTTTTCAAATTTTATATGTAACTTTGGTATGATGTCTGGATGGGAGATATCGAAGTTTTCTGAATTTCGTTAAAAAACGTGGCCACCCATGGCCATCATGGATTTGGCATATAAATTGTCAACAGTTCCATCAGCACACAATATTTCCCCGGACGCAGTAATACTGAATTTCACACACCAATTAAAGAAATAATCACCAAAATATTTAATTAATGAAGCACAGGGTACAACCCAGTGCTTCATTAACATCACTGTCTATGCATGGATTACGCTTAGTCCATGGCAGTTGTACTGTACATATGTAGCTTTGATGTGATGTTTTTTCTGTAGAAGCTTGAGCGAATGACTCAGCATTACTGGAACTTGCAAAATAATGTTCAGTCCCTTCTTGGTCAAGTTGAGCTGCAGTATCATTGACGCTGTGTGTGTTGCCACAGGGTATTTTTTGTTTTTATAAATTTGATTATCAGTTTCCATCTTGGTTTCAAAAAGTGATGATAAATGGTGAATACAAGGCCACTATGAAAGAAAAATGGTTAGTATTTGGACATTTTTGTACAGCATTTTGCGATGAGAATCCAGTCATCAAATACCCTGAGCCACTTTTGATACCAAGGCTTGTTTCATACAACAACAGGTGTGAGACATGTAGTTCGTTAAATCACTAGTATCATGTTCCAGGAGGTTCCTAGGTCAGCAACATAGCCCCGTCAGATTTGCACTACCCCATGGGTAGTTCACAAATGCCAACTTACTAACTTGTTTTGGATTCATACATTACCTGCAGAAACAGTGGAGCCAATCATGGATGTAGTTACAGGGGGTATGTGGGGGTGGGGGTGTCTCCCCCCACCACCCCAATATTTGTCCAAAAATCAATATAGTTGGAAATTTTTCAGGCAAAAATTCCAACAGTTGGAAATTTGAAGCATTGTTGTAGTTTTTTCTGAATGTGGTATTATATTCCTGTGAAAATTCCAACTGCTGACTCCCACAGACAGAATTCTGATTGAACAAAGCAAGATTTTCCGACTACTCAGCAGCTCTGAGATAAATTTCACAACCGTGGTCATGTTACACATTTTGTTCTCTTCTATATGCAATACACTCACAGACTGCAATTTGTATTATGACTCAAAATGTACCCCTTCACCCCCTCCTCCATGTGAGGCTGTGAGTTTTTAAAGTTTAAACTTACTACCAAAATTATGCACAATTTTATTTGGCTCTGTACTCTCATGAAAGACAGATATAGCCGTACTGAAAAATTTGATTTGTATTTGTAATTGTTGAATTAATATCTCACACAAATTGTGACATTTTTGCTCAGTTAGTTAGCTAACTCATTACTCATACTTTGTAAGCACAATGAATGGTTGTTAATTTCAAGATTAGTGTGCTCACTGCTCAGCATGACCTCATATTTGAGATGATAAATTAATAAATTATTAGTTGAATGCTGATTTTGTTAGCATTTTCCATACATGTACATTATGGACAATTTAATTAACTGGTAGAGTGCTGGAAGCCCTATATTGGGCTTTACTAAAAGTGACAGGCAATAACTGTCTGTAGCTACATTCTGCCCAAGGAAGCCTTTATTGTCCCTGATATGAATCAGATTTTTTATACAATACCTTGCTCTCTGACATTTAATTGGATAGTGCCTAAAAGGCACTATCCAATTAAATGTAATAGAGCAGTATATGATGAGCTTTGATTTGTTGTCAGAAAAAACTCAGCACTTTACCAGTTAAGACAGTGCCTAATGAAGGCAGATAGGGGCTACATACAGACTACATTACTGGTGCTGTAAGAAATTGTCATTTTATGCTGTCTTATAATGAAGCATCGAGTACAACCCTGTGCTTTATTAATTAAAATTTTGCTGCTGCTGATTTTTAAGTGCATGCATGGACATCAAACCAGTACACGACGACTGTATGGTAGGCCAGACTGTAAGACACTAATGTACACAGCCAAAAAAGAAAGTATAATAGAAACAAATGTGAAAAAATAGCATAAAGGATGAAATATAATAGTTCTATTGTTGCATGATTGTGGACAAGAAGTCGTGCAAAGAGTTTAATGACATGCTGTTGTCCACCCAACCGTATACAGTTTTGCTATGGATTTCTAAATAGCACATGCTACCCGAGTATGTCAAATTGAATGGGTGACTGATGATTGTTTTTGTGTTATGTTGTGCTAGAGAGCCTGGGTTATTGAGAAAACATGCTAGTTTTTGTCTTCCGACATTTTGAAAATTGCCAAGGTTAACAGAAAAGCAGAGGTTGCGTGCCATTGGGATGCATGAGGCTGGGATACCTCCAGATGAGCTTGCTGCTGTGTTCAGAGTCACTGTGGCCACTATTTAACCTCTCATTGGATGGTATAGAACCACTGGATCTACTGCCGACTGACGACCGCATTCAAGTCGACCAAGAGTTACGACCCCTGCACAAGACTGACACATCAGGATGTCTCACTTGTGGGATCGCATCCTTCCGCTGACGAGGAAAGCAGGAATTACTCCTGGTAGCAATAGAATCGCTGCGCAAACTGACTCACTGAACACGGCATCCAAAGTAGGCGTCCATACCACAAACCAATCCTTACCCAACGTCATCGTACCGTCAGGATGGAATGGGCATGTCAGCATGTTAGGTGGACTCAGCCGCGTTGGAGCACACTTCTTTTTAGTGATGAATCACGATTTTGTCTATGGCGCACTGATGGTAGTGCAAGAGTGTTTTGCCAATGGGGAGAACAGTTTTCTGATGCTTGCGTGTGGGAATGCAACTGTTTCAGAGGGGGTAGTGTAATGGTTTGGGCAGGAATTTCCTTGCTTCATCGAACACAGTGGATCTTCATCGATGGTAATCTGAATGGGAAGCTATATATGGACGAAATTCTTAATGCTGTTGTTGTCCTGTTGTTCAAAGCTAACGTCAGATTGCAGTTATTCCAGCAAGACAATGCCTGATGTCACGTGGCGCTTATCTGTCATGACTTTCTTGAGGAACAGAGCATCAAACTTCTTCCCTGGCCCCCACTTTCACCAGATTTGTTGCCAGTTGAGCATATTTGGGATCAATTGGAGCGTCAGGTACAACTTCATGGTCTTGAGGCGTTAGGCGATTTACATAATGTTCTAAGGAAGGAGTGGAACGCAATACGACAGGGTGACATCCAGACACTTATCAGATCTGTGCACCGTTGATGTCTTGCTTTCCAAGAGGCAAACGGTGGACATAAACGCTATTGACTGCACATGTGAACTTTTCATTTCACCCCATGTCTGAATTGCGACTTCCTGACGTGACGCTGGCAACAGTAAGAACATGGAATTATGCAAATTCATACAGGTAGACCCGAAATATGAATTTACAATAATTTGTTTTGGATTAAAGCCAATAATACTAAAAAAATTGCCCCTCAAAGTTTATTATACTTTCTTTTTTGACTCCGTATATATATCTCATCAGCTACTCGTACATGTACATGTAGTCAGCAAGTGTATGTGCCCCCCCCCTCCCCTCCCCCCCCCCCCCCCCCCTCTCCCTCCGTTTCATAAAGCAATCAAAAGAAAAAATACACTTATGCACATGCATCTGTTGGGGGGGGGGTCCATTCTTGGGAAATTTCGGAAAGACAAGTTCTGCTCAAAAAGTAGGCCAAAGTTATTATTTTCAAATAAAATTATATTTAAATTTACTCTCTGCATTTGTTTGTTAGTTATTTCAGACATAAATGTTTGAATAGTACAACTAATATCAGTGATTCCAGAATTTAAAAACAATATAATAGATAAACAAACAGAATTGAAACAGGTGTTACCTGAACTTAGTTCAGCATGCTTGAGTTTATGATAAATGTTTGAAGTCATGTTGGTGCACTTAGCTGGAAAATAGAATTTGGAGTACAAAGCTGAACATTCTACATTCACTTAATTGATAATGATAAGGTGTGAAAAAATAATAGTTAATTTATAGAAATTTCTTATTATACAAGTGCATTTATAATTGTGAATGGTTTTGCCATTTTTTATGGTACAGTCAGACACAGGAATGTGATCGGAAGAGCAGTCCCCAAATCAAGAAAAGCAAACCAAAATAGCAACTGAAGTATCTTCTGAAGTCGCTTGGTGAACATTGTTTTACTGCTGAATATTGAAGCCAGAATGAAAGGTTCATGTAATAATAAATACAGTATACCCGCCATGGACTGGTCGTAATTCACGCGTGGGCAGTGATGTCCACACATGTTTTTACAAGGTAATAAAAAAACATCAGCAAAATTTTAATTAATGAACCACCGGGTTGTACCCTATGCTTCATTAATTGTTTGATGTTTAGTATTATAATTAGTGTTTGTAAACTAATATTGTTGTGTCCTTGGAAATACTGCCCACCCCCGTGGAATTCAAAGTTATCGCATTTTGAGTTCCAATCCATATATTTGTTCAGTGCAGACAAAGGTGTTTAACCCTTTACCTAACATGAAAGGCAGATGACAGTTGCAAATAAAATTCTTGAATAATAAAAATATTTCATTTTTTGCATCAAAAACATAGCTTATGACCCCTCATTGCAATGTTTTTGAGACAAAAAATGAAAAAAATAATGAGAATTAAATGGTGATTTTTGTGAATATCTCTGGCTGGTTTTGGCCGTTATGTTGGGTAAAGGATTAACACTACTTTGATGCTTTTGGCACATTGTAGCCAGTCATTAGAAAATGAACTGATAGATTTTCAGTTCTTGAGTTGCCTTCTTAGGACGTTCCAACTGTTAACCTTTAGAACATTATATGGATGCAGGAGATTAACTCACTGACTTGGAGGTAATTTCCCCAAGGTGTGCCATGAATCGCACGCTTAAATTTGAATTTACGTGTGCCGTGGTGTCAAATGCAATGGTGCACCCTTGTTCCAGATTCTGAAAAGTGTCCTTAAAGGCCTGGAGAATTCTACTTATGGTTTTCTCCCTCATAATAATGTACATGTAACACTTTGACTTACATGTAGCAGTAATGTTACTGTCAAGTAAAGTTTGGGTTCCTTTACAAGAAACCACTTCATTCAGGCAGATCACCAAAAGCCTGTTTGTTTTAACATTGAGTGTTCTACATGTACATGTGAGACAAGAACCCGTACGGGACAACCCGCGTGGTGTCCTTGGGCAAGGCACTTTATCCTGATTGCCTACATGTGGGCATGATGATGCCGTGTACTTAGGTGTACTGCATGTTGATGGTGCACACGTCTTCAACCGCTATAACCCTGCTTGAGCCGAGCTTGAACAGAGTTAGAATGTTGAGCTGACATTTGCTTGTCGATGCTTGGTGGTTCTCTCCGGGCACTCTGGCTTCCTCTACCCTTTAAACCGTCGTGGTCATGATTAGCCATTGTGCATAAGTATGTGACCTTAAACCCCAATAAATAAATAAATAAATAAATAAATAAATAAATAAATAAATAAATAAATAAATAAATAAATAAATAAAATTAATAAACATCCTGTGGCTTTCATCTGTTTTTTGGCAAGTCTTGGCTGCCTACATGTACGTAGGCAGCTAAGACTTACCTAAAAATGACTACCAAGGTACTTCGAATGTAACTTGTGAGTTAACCCAAAGACTGCGTGTAGGCCTGTAGGGGTACCTGTCCTGTCACAGAAAATGTGATCAAAGTCGGAATTAGGCCTTTAAGTGTTAAGGATTGAACTCGGGTATATATATACATACACGTAAACATGAGGTTTGTTATTACCATGGAATTTGTACTCACTCCATTTAAATGTACAAGGGTATAACAGTATCCTCAAATTCTAAATTATTTAACTGGATATTTATTCGCACTGCCAGAGTTTGTAAGAATCAAAGTTGATTCTTGCAGATTGAGTCAAAGGCCTGAAAACATATTTGCGAACACTCTGTTTAATAGTTTATGTTAGTTCCTTTTACATGTGTTTCACCAAGAAGCTACATGCACAGTGTGGTGATCACAAGAGTGGAGAGAAAATTTTGACCAGATCGCTTTTGTGCTTTCCTCATTACAACACTTTCGAATTTTGCTGGGTGCTTTCCCCACTGCAACACTTGTGAATCTCTCATGTTAAAAAGGAAATGCAATATTGAATATGAGGTTCAATTTTTATTTATTTTTGTGTGATGATCTTGGATTTTGCAGTATTTTATTTAACCTTTTACCTAACATGAAAAGCAGGACAACGCTTGCAAACAAAATTCTTGAATAACTAATTTTTTATGTGTACCCATACCATGTATGGTACACATAATGTCGACATCTGGGGTGGCCCTCCGTCGTTCGTCCATCCTTTGTCTGTCCGTCCGTCCGGCGTCCGTATCCATTTCTTTGGCATTTGATAACTTGAAAAATATTGCTTGGATTGTCATGTTACTTTATATTTGTGTTCAGGTTACTGATGTGCCGAGCTGTACATTTAGTTTTTGGTGTAAATTTGGTAATTTGATCCTGAGATATTAACCCTTTATCCTTCAAATTGAGAATTCTTCCAATCCCTTTGGCAGGAGATAACTCCAAAAATATCAACCCAATTGTCATGTTACTTTATATATATCTTCATGTTACTGATGTACCACGCTGTATAGTTTTTGGTGTAAATCTGATAATTTGATCCTGAGATATTAACCTTTTATCCTTCAAATTGAAAATTCCTCCTAAGATTGGTCCTGAGATAATAACAGCTTTCTGCTAGTTGTGCATATGGGTACACATCTGATGATTTAATCGGCCTATTTTTTCATTTTTTGTCTCAAAAACATTGGTTATGACCCCTCATTGGAATGAGCTCGACCAGGTCATTCTAAAAATATCCACAGCAAGGATGGCTTCTTCAAAAAGCCTTTGGGTGGCATAAATTGCACAACTTCCAGGTCACACAAGGAATCAAACCATGTGGTTTGCACTACGCTGTACTGCTAATCTTATAATTTACAGTACAAGTTGCAGCATAACCACTAGAAACTATGTGTTCTGCTTCTTCTATGTTGATAACACCAGAATCTGACATCAGTTTCTGGAAAGCTCTTACAGAGCTTTCCAGAAAATGTCAGATTCTGGTGTTCTCAACATAGAAGCAGTGAGATTTTTAGTTTGTGGTTATGCTGCATCTTATTTTCACTCATACTATACATATTGAACAAGTCGTCTGCTTTCAAGGTTTTTTCTCAGCATTCACAATGTTCATGATATTGGCATGATCTAATTGAGTGAAAGATTTTGCTCATTGATTGTGATTAGTGATTATATACACATGTATCTCGAACTACTTTCACATGTTAAAGTTACTTGAAAGTTTTTCTTCATCGCTTGCTACATGTACATGGCAGTTAAGACCATGCCCCGTCCCCGATGATTTTTACACAATCGAACAGGCTTCAAAGCAATTGTTGTAGAAGCACCAGTTTTCTACAGCAATTTTTTTGCCAAAGAAACAAGGATGAATTACCAGGACTGAACAAGGCAAATCCGTACGGAATAAATAGTTTCAGTTTTAAGATAATTTGAAGTATATCCACAGAACATGAATCCTCCAAATTGCAGTTCCTACACTTCAGAATAAAGTCCAAATATGGGCTAGCAACACTTGACTTGTTAATAATTCCCTTCTGCAAATGAATGGATTTTTGAAGATTCATTTGAATCATTTCCTTACCAAGAAGTAGTTTTCTGGAAGACTTAAAAGAACCCTTGCGCACCCTCTCCACAAACTCTCTCACACAGGAGGAGAGAAGAAGCGTGGGGGAGGAGAGAAGAAGCATGGGAATAGGGAGGCAGCTGAGAGTACAGGTGTAACCAAGGCCTTCTCACTTGGTGAGAAAGTGTTGTTATTATTATTGGTCAACTGGACACCCTTCCATACAGTACTTAGCTGTACAGTTTGAGGCATTCTTACAGTACATGGAGAGTGGATTGTAACTAAATCACCCGCGGAGTGGAGTTATCACCCAAGCTATAACTTTCGAATTGTGTACATATCGACAAAAAATACAAGCAATGTTTCAGCAATGGACCTCCGGGTTTAACCCGGAGGTCCATTGGCTGAAACTTTGCTTCTACTGGTTATGCTTTGCAACAAATTTGCAATTATTGTTTGGGTGGAATCTCCACTCTGCAGGTGATTTAGTGATATTACACTCTCCACGTACTGTATTTGTCAGTTAATATTATTAATACATGGACATTGCACTTTGCCATTTTTTTCAACAAGATGTTTTCCCCTGTGAGAACCCCCAGGATTTGGGGTAGTCTGATGTAAATCAATTGATTTAAATCATTGATTTAAACCATGATTTAAATCCAACGATTTTTAAAAAAAAAATAGTTGATTTGAATAAAAGAAATTACAAACTGTCAGGAATATTTTCAAAAACGACTTGGAAATTAGCTGAAACAATGACAAGATAGAACTAATCTATAGAGTGGGAATATACATCCCACTGTGACTTGACGTCTGGAATGTGCTGTAGGTTAGTTAAATGTTCCTGAATAAGTTTTATTAGTTCATAAAATTTTCAGCTAATATGAAGAGAATCATATTAAAGTGAACATAAATTTTAAACCATATATATGATAATCTTTCAGTGAACCCATCAAAAATACTAAATCAATTCTCAGTGATTTGAGAATGTTGCAAGCAGCAAAAATGATTTTCAAGAAGTCATTTTCCTTCAAACAATGCAGTAACTTTGAGAAAATTAGAGTTTCAATTATTCATCTATATGCTGCCTATTCTATGTCAAATATATTCTGGAATTCTTCCACTCATGCCACCCAAAAGACTGAAATGGGTAACACAGGTAAATGCTTTATTTTCTGTTATTTGTGTCCATTTTTCGGGAAGTCTTTCATACAAACTGTTGCCCAAACACTCTCCCACATGATTCCTTCAGATACATGTACATGTAAGAGAAACCAAGTCCCTCTGTTTCTCTGAACCAAAGGAGTCATGTAGGAAAAAGTATCCTAGTGAATAATTTATAGTATGGAAATAAAAAGCAAATAAATCTATTTAAATAAAAAAAAATCTGATTTAAATAAAAAAAATCACCAATCCTGCCAGGAAGTAAATCGGTGCTTCTTTACTGTGGCAAACAAGGTCTGTTTTACTGGTAAAATAGAACCTGGTAACTAATGCCTAGAGTGGAAGCTCTCTCAAATGTTCAACATGGGTATAAACAATTGGCTGGACTTGACTTTATATACATGTTGTAGTCATGATTAGCCAGTGTGCAGAGATATGTGACCTTAACCCTTTACCCACGGTAATGGTCAAAACCGACCAGCGCTATTCTAAAAAATCGCCAATTTCAATTATTTTTTTCATTTTTGTCTCAAAAACATAGGTTATGACCCCTATGAATGAGCTCGTTCCAACAAGGGGTCATAACCTATGTTTTTGAAACAAAAAATTAGTTATTGAAGAATTTTTTTGCAAGTGTCGTCTGCTTTTCATGTTAGGTAAAGGGTTAAACACCAGTAAATAAATAAATAACATGTTACAGTACGGCCACCATGGACTGTTCAATTTCCACTGGTGGGCAATATTAGATTCCAAACACTAATTATAGGAATAATCATCATATTTTGCATATGGTTAATAAACTGAGAAAAAATAATTTGTAATGCTCATTTCCATGCTCATTCAGTATCAATATTGACAATTTGGATGGATCGTCCAATGGCCAAAATGTTAACTGGATGAAATATGCATGACCAAAACATCATATGTGATCGCAAAAGCAGTCTTTTTTCGCAATTGGAAGTTGATATGATCGCAAAACACGTGCCCCAAAGGGTCAGAATTTTGTAAAAATAAATATACTGTGAAGTCAAGACTGTATATAAAAATTAAACAAACAAAAATAGCACCCCATAGACATGTTCTTATATTTCTTTGTAGATATGTGGGATTGTATAGTATTGCTTGAGGTAAGCAGACAGAAAATTTTAGTTGGATCGTGACTGGATCAAAATCCTCTATCCACTTTTGTGATCATGGTACCTTGGACTGTGATTTGGGCCACTATTCAATCTGGATTTAGTGCTGAAACAGTTAAATGCATTTCAAATATGATTATCCAGAAAAAGAGTCACTGACAGTTACATAGCACAGTCATCTTTTTGTTTTCTATTTTGAGCAACACAGTTGTCACATACCTAACATATAAAATGTATACATGTATAGACAACTCTAACTGTAATGAAGGAGAGACATATATAGCACAAAAGAAGTATTGAGTGTTACAAATCCATTTATAGTTTTTTTTTTGTATATATCCATGTGGATTCCAGTGATCTTCAGCACATTTTTTTTTAAAGGATGTTGCTCCTTTACATATATATATGTACATACATGTATTAACTGGGAGAGTGCTAAATTATTTTTCAAAGGTGATTTGTGATGCGACTATTTTTTTTCAAGATGCCATGCTACCAGTAATAGAAGCCATTGTTTAGCAAGAGGTTGTTCAAAATAAGTGCCTTGTTGCAATCTATTGGAGAGTGCAAACAGGCAATGATATCTACAAATTTTTATTTACCACAAGCTAATGCATACAGTGTAAAGCCACTAAAGTGGCTCTCATCACTTGTCAATAGAGCCATGATAGTGGTTTCTAGCACTCTACCATACCAGTTAATATCCCATGCATGAAAACCATTTATTACAGCTATATCCAGGTAATGCTTACAGTTAAAACTAGAAGTCCTGTCAAGAAATGCGCGCACATAGCACGTCAATCTGCACGTTAATCTACGCGTTATGACCATAGTACGGATATCAAATTCTGTACATATGGCCTGTACACAAACCAGGAGAACCTGCCGTGCTTTGGATGCAATTTGATATGCCAATTGCACACAATTCCTACGCGCAATTAAGCCTAGTTAAGCGCACAGTTCGTGACAGGACTTATAGTTTTAACTGTACATGTGTTGGACAAAATTCCTTTTTGTTTCTAATTTTCAACTACACCCTGCAGTTCTTTTCCGATCATTACTCAACTTCATATGCATGTTTAGCTTCATGCTTAGATGAGAACATGCCATTATGGTCATGGTTGGCTGTTGCAGCCATCTATTATTTCTTCAGCACTGGCTACAGGTCGCATTTATGCCTCAATTTTTTAAAAATTTGGTAGGGTCGCCTAGCATGATGAGTAGATGAGCATCGTATTTTGGTAATGGTTTGTCGGCTGCCATGGCAGCCATCTAATATTTCTTCAGAACACTGTTCACAATTGATTCAACATAGGCTATAGCCTGCATTTCTTTTCTGATCAAAACAAAATTTCAGGTACATGCTCATATCTAGATGAGAATGTTCAATTATGGTCATGATTGGCTGCCCACAACGGCTGCCACAGGAGCCATCTTGGATTTCTTCACAGGCTACAGGCTGCATTTATGCTTCAGTTTTGAAATTTGGCAGGATGGCTTCGTATGATGAGTAGATGAGAACATCTAATTTTGGCAGTGGCTGGCTATCATGATGGCCATCTTGGATTTTTTCAGAATATGGTCCACAGTTCATTTAGTACAGGCTAAATCCTGCAGTTCTTTCCTGATAACCACCAAATGTCCTATGCATGTTTAGATTCATACCATTGTGGTCATGGTTGGTCACCCACAATGGCAACCACAGCAGCCATCTTGAATTTCTTCCAGCACAGACTACAGGTTGCATTAATGAATCAGTTTGGCAGGGTGACATAGTATGTAGAGTTAAAGAAAATGTCCTATTTTCTAATGGTTGGCCATGCATAATGGTCATCACGGCAGCCATCTTTGATTTCTTCAGAACACCCTACAGTTGGATTTACATATGTGTATCAATTTTCTTGAAACTCCAGACAGCTTCCTTAGTAAGATGAGAAGATGAGAATGTCCTATGTTGGTCATGGATGGCTGCACACAGTTGGTGCCGTGACGACTATCTTGGATTTCTTAAGCACACTGCACAGACTGCATTTATGAATCAATTTTCTTGAACCATGGCAGGATGACGGTATGATGAGTGGATGAGAATATCATATTTCCATCGCGATTGACATATTTTTTTCTTTTTTAAGTGTTTTTTTCTGATAGATAACAATAAGTCAATACTTATGACAATTTTCTCAAGTGCAACATTAGTGAGTGAGGTAATTACAACATTAATCTCATGAATGTAGCATAAATTCAAGGTAAGGCCACTAAGTTCTTTTCCACTGGCATTGAATTAGATCATCACATTACAAGATATCCTTCAGTCCAAGTATACTAGATTCATTATTTTAAAACACTGTTAACTATAAGGTGTTGTACTATATGAACAACTCATGTATGTATTGTGCAATGTAGGACTGCTACAATTAATTGTGATACGCTTGAACCATGATACATTGCTCATCATTCAATATGTATCATTATTCACAATGTATCGCAATATGATAAATATAAGTAATATCAGGCAAAACAGTTTCTTAGATTTTGAGTGCTGGTGAAGTGAAATCCCAGACTTTTTTTTTTCGTTGTCTGATAAATATGCCATTGATACAAGATTATTCAGTTCACCAAAAGTTGGTGAATTCTCTCCAATTTGCTAAATTGTTATTTATTAATCCATTCTAGAGCTCTGTCAAACAAGATATAAGGCATAAAATTGTTTGAACATATTTTCTGAGATAAAATAAAACACTGGAAAATGGGCCATAAAATGAAAACCTGAAATTATTGAACGCCAATGTGTTATAGGACCCAGTCACCAATGCTTGGGGTGAAAGTCCTCTAAAATGGGCAACATGTTGATCAACGATTGACTAAACTTGACTTCATCTCCATGTTGTGTCACGATTAGCCATGGTGCATAAATGTGTGACGTTAACCACCAACAAACAAACAGTTATCACATTGAGAAGTTACACATCATTTAAAGAGTGCATTCAAAAATTTGTTAAAAGGAACCTACTGGAAATGAGTACATGTAGTTCAAAGTGTTTGATAGTTGTAGTTGCATGCCATGAGAAATTCTTTGTATCATGATGCAGATTGAATTGTGATACATAATATATCGTTAGGGAAGCATATCGTTGCAGCTCTAGTGCAATGCACCAAGTTGCTCTTGCTTTTAAATTTGACAGAGTTACTTAGCATAATGAGTATGAGAATGTCAAATTTTAGTACTGGTTGGCCAACTGTAATGGCACAGCACAGGCTGCAGAAAACCTTTTCTGATCATCACCAAATTTCATATGCAAGTTCGGGTTCATACATTGTACCTAGATTAGAAATCCTAATATGGTCCTGGTCGGGCACCCGCTGTATTTACTACATCATCCATTTGGGATTTATCTTTACCATGGCCAAGGTAAGCGCCGTCTTTGACACCATACATAGACCATAAAATTGGAACAAAGAATAGGTCTCCAAGGCTGGTTGACTGGGTTGCATTGTATCCCTCAGGTCACAGACAAAGCATAGTCATTTACTCATTTATGTCAAATTATCAGAACAAGTGACACTTTGGTTCGGCGTCCCCAAGGGTCCATGTTAGGCCCATTACTCTACACTGTTCATGTTCTTCCTGTTTGTGATATTATCCAGAGCATTGGCATTGACTTTCATTTTTAGCTCAACTTTGGCGAAGCCAAATTTGAGCTTTTGTCATGGCCCGTCGTCCGTCTGTCCGTACGTCAACAATTGGATACGGCTTGAGCGAGAGGCCGTATTTATGAACCGATCTTTACGAAACTTCTTGGGTACCTTTGTTATGACCGTGGGACGAGAACAAGTGTTTTTGGGTGCGGTCCGAAATTCAAGATGGCTGCCAGCCGCCATTTTGTACCGACGATGCAAAAATCTGTTTTTTGTACAGAACTTCCATATGAAAGCTCTGATTTGAATAATTTTTTGTATGAATGTTTAGTACCATGGGATACATCACATATAATATGGGTTTTTTTCTCGTGCGTAAATTGTGCAAATTAGACTAATTTTGATGTTTTTTGGTGTTACTTTCAGCACTGTAAGTGCAAATGCCAATACGGCTCGGGCTAGAGGCTGTATTTATGAACCGATCTTTACGAAACTTCTTGGGTACCTTTGGTATCACCGTGGGACGAGAACAAGTGTTTTTGGGTCTGGTCCGAAATTCAAGATGGCCGATGGCAGCCATTTTGTACAAAATTAGGTGCAATCAGATTTTTGCACAGAACTTCCATATGAAAGCACTGATTTGAATATTTTTTTGTGTGAATGTTTAGTACCATGGGATACATCACATATAATACATGTTTTTTTCTCGTGCAGAAATTATGCAAATTAGATGAACTTTGATTTTTTCAGTGCGACTTACACGCAGTTAGTACACATGTCAATACGGCTCAGACTAGAGTCTGTATTTATGAACTGATCTTCACGAAATGTCTTGGGTACCTTTCTTATCACCTTGGGACGAGAACGAGTGTTTCTGGGTGCGGTCTAAAATTCAAGATGGCTGCCAGTGGCCATTTTGTACCGAAGTTAGGTCTAATCAGTTTTTTGTACACAACTTCTATACAGCTGAGACTAGAGGTGATATTTATGAACCAGTCTTTCCGAAACTTCTTGGGTACCTTTGTTATCACCGTGGGATGAGAGCGAGTGTTTTGGGGTGTGGTCCGAAATTCAAAATGGCCACCAGCAGCCATTTTGTACCAAAATTAGTGCAATCAGTCTTTTGTACAGAACTTCTGTATGAAAGTTCTGATTTGAATAAATTTTTGTATGAATGTTTTGTAACATGGAATACATCACATAATGTAAGGTTTTTTTTTTGTGCAGAAATTATGCAAATTAGATGAACTTTGATTTATTCAGTTCTACTTACACAATGTAAGCACACATGTCAATACGGCTCAGGGTAGAGGCTGTATTTATGAACCGATCTTCACAAAACTTCTTGGGTACCTTTGTTATCACCTTGGGACGAGAATGAGTGTTTCTGGATACGGTTCAAAATTCAAGATGGCTGCCAGTGGCCATTTTGTACCAAAATTAGGTCCAATCAGTTTTTTGTCACAAGACTATACAGCTCGTATTTATGAACTGATCTTCACAAAACTTCTTGGGAACCTTTGTTTTCACATTGGGACAGGAACGAGTGTGTTTTGGGGTGCCTTTGTTATCACTGTGCTATGAGAACAAATATTTTGGGGTTCAGTCAGACCCACTCTGGGACTCAAAAGATCTTTTTTCTAGTTTAGCATCAGACTGTCATTCACCTTTACAATACTTTACCTATACATTTGTTACAGGCAACGGTCAGTATTTATGTACAGACCGTTACAATACTTTATATATACCTTTGTTATCAGGTCATTATCTAGATGTTTGTCATTGCTGTGTCACATACTATACATGTACATGTCTTTATCTTGACAAGTTGAGCTACAGTGTCATTGACACCTTCATTACACTGACGATATGCAGCTATATATTAGTTTCACTCATGACAAAGGAGATGCACCTGATAACACTGGATGCTGCAGATATCAAGGCATGGATGACAGAAAACTTCCTCAAATTGAACCATGTTAAGACCGAAGTGGTATACATAGGTCTACCACATCAATTAATAAACATATCCAAATTGTCCTCAAAATTCAAGATTTAGCAATTGTCTCAAGCTGCTGGATCTGTAATCTTAGTTATTTCATGGATGAAAATGTAACAGATAATGAACATGCTGAGCACATTCTACATGGTGAGCAACTTGGTGTGAACATGGTGTTTGCATCTCTTTCGCCCAAACCGCTGAACCAATTTAATTGATATTTGAGATAGTAGTTTGTTATGACATCGCAATTTGATTTTGTTCAAATCAAGTTGCCTCGCCTCTTTGTAGGGCCATGCCCAAAAAGTGTGCTTAAATCTTTAAAAATCTTCTTCTCATGAACCAGCTGTAGCAGAGACTTGATATTTGGTGTGCATCTTCCTTTTGAGGTGTAGACTCAGATTTGTTCAAGAGAAGTTTGTTGGGCTATATTTGCAGTCGTTATGGGAGGGGCAAGAATTTTTGCCCCTCTCAAAATTTCTATTTTCCAAACTGAGAGGCAGATTTGAACCAAATTTGATATGAGGGCTTATTGGGTCATACGTACTTAATTTATGCCCAAATTTTTTTTCCGTCGCCCCATGGGAACCTCAGGAGCTAAAAACAGAAAAAAATTAAAACGCCCATATCTCCAAAACTACGCGGTACTGAGAATTCTTATTTGGTGTGAAGCTTCCTTAGGACCAACAGAATGGAATGGTAACAAAAAAAAATTGCTATCGGTTTTATCATGGGGTACTTTTCTTGGACTTTGAAAAAGTGCTGAGTCAGCATTTTTTAACACTGTGGGTAATGGGAAAAACATTTGAGACTACCTTTCTCCCAAACCACTGCTCCAAAAGCTTTCAGATATCACATATAGCATCTTTGGAAGATTGTTTCACATGTTTACTGAATTCAATTCCCTGGGTCCAAATTCGGGCTCTCTATGGGAGCCCAAATGTTTAAATTAGTGCAGTATGAGGAACATTCTTTAAAAATCTTCTTCTTCAGATCTACCAATAAAGAATGTTTTAATATTTGGCATGCAGCATTCTGAGGGTGGTGAGATTCAAGTTTGTTCAAGCCAAGTTTCTGGGTTCATATTTAGGCTGAAAATTTGGGGTCCCGGTCCGGACCAAAATCCGGAAATAAGTTTTTTTGTTTTTTGATATGTTTTGGTCAATTTTAAGGCAAAAATTTTTTTTTTTTTTACACTGAAAATTTGGGGGCCGGGAGGGACTTGGAAATTTTTGGACCAAAATCCAGAAATGAGTTTTTATGCATTTCGGTCAATTTTAAGACAAAAAAAAATTTTTTTTTACACTTAAAATTTGAGGTTCGGGTGGGACTTCGAAAATTTTGGACCAAAATCCGGAAATTAGTTTTTTGGTTTCTTATGCGTTTGGTCAATTTTAAGGAGAAAAAAAATTTTTAGGCTGAAAATATTTTGTTTCAGACTTCGAAAATTTCCAAACAAAAATAAAAAAAAATCTGTTTTTTATGTGTTTATCTCAATTTTGGGACGTAACAGTGCAGGAACTGAAAATAAAAGGAAAATCCTATGTATTGTGTGGGCACAATCGCTTCATCTAGTTGGTATATGCTTTACTTGGAGGGGCGTACGCAGCTTATTCAAGTCAAGTCCCTGGTTTGATATTTAGACTACCATGTCAGGTTAGCACCCTCAGGCCCTGGGGGCCTCTTGTTACTTTTCATTATTAACAATAATTATATTATTTAACTCTTTGCCTAACAAAACGGCCAAAACCGGCCAGCGCTGTTCTAAAAAATCATTTAATCATTATTTTTTCATTTTTTGTCTCTAAAACATAGGTTATGACCCCTCATTGGAACAAGCTCATCGAGCTCGTTCCAATGAGGGTCATAACCTATGTTTTTGAGACAAAAAATGAAAATAATAGTTAATCAAGAATTTTTTTTTGTAAGTGTTGTCTGCTTTTCATGTTAGGTGAAGGATTAAAAAAAACAGTAATGTCCCCATTAATCACACGGCAAAGCGTCTTTGTTTGCGCTCACAGATACATGACCCAATTGTTGATTGCATAATTCACTTGTTAAGTTATTGTTTATAATCAAACTGGGAAATCCCAGTAAATCACACTCTGGAAAGTAATAAATAAATTTAATCTGGTTCAGCCTGAATCTGAAGTAAGTTCTGTTGGTGATAGGGCATTTGCCATGGCCGAGCCATTGCTATGGAATTCTCTTTCAAAACGTCTAAAAGAAATTGATTCTCTAGAATTATTCAAGTTGGGTATTAAAACGTACCTTTCCCATAAGCATTTTGCAATTTTGTAAGCCATAGAGCACTGTATGTGGATTTCCTGCAATAAAATTATTTATTATTAAGAGAGTCAAACTACAGAATCACAGCACATTCATGTACTCTAAATCAGCATCAATTCTGGAACAGCTACAAACACACACATGCAGCCATGCCTGAGTGGACATGGATAGGAAATAGCAACAAGCCATTCCCCAAGACCAGATGCCAGCATGGCTCCTGGGTGCTGCCCGTGGCTGGACCGACTCACATGATATTTTTTACCACAACAAATCTACATCTACACCTAATCCATCTACACACTGTTAAAAAATGGATTCTCTTGAATCATTCAAGTCAGGTACATGTATTAAAACGTACCTTTTCCATGAGGTATTTTTCCAGTCTGTACAGCCAGAGAGCACCTGTATGCATTTAAGACTATAAAATCGTTCTTATATTATGCCCCAGACCTCTGGAAGTGGTTTCAGTGGGCATATAGTTGAGGTCTCTGTCCATTCGGTTGTACTTACATAAGTGTACCAACATTTTGCATTGTAACTCGAAGTACTGGTTGTTAGATTTTGATGTCCTTTGTTGTGGTAAGAGACCAGCATAGGGGAATTGATATCCAATATCCACATATTGTGGGTTTTGTCCATGCATTCTTACCTAAGTTATGGCCCTTGTTAGACTTAGAAATGTGTCTGTACAAATGTTTTACGTTATAACCCATGTACTGGATGTCAGATTTTGTTTCTTTTGGTATGGTGCGAGATCAGCATGGGGGAAAGGATAGACACATATTGCGGGATTTGTCCATGTGGCCTTACCAGAGTTATGGCCTCGATTAATTGGAAATGAGTTTTAGAATAAATTCCTGTTCATTGAATAAATAGACAGAATGCGATGTGTGTTTGAATCGGTGGGTGTTTTACATAACTCGTTGGAATGGCGTAGTTATATTTTGCTTGAGCCTGTGGCTTTCGCAAAATGTGACCACGCCATTCCAAAATATGTAAAACACCCACCAATTCAAACACACATCGCATTCTGTTTATTACACATCCACATGCATTAAAATTCATTTAAATAAACAAATTTTAATTCCCATGTTTTAACCCAAAGATGAAGAGTCTGTTATTTTTGTTTTATGCTGTACTGATCAAATGGATCGTTAAACAATCAAAACAGCCTTTTGGCACCAGGCCGCCTTTGTTGAAATTCGTATCGCTGTTTCTCTTTGACTGGTGTCCATACACGCCTAACTATTTGGTGGCTGTTACTGATAGTAAAAATGTAAGCACAAATTTGTGCGGATATTCAAAACTGCTGGGAGAAACTTTTTTGAAAGAAGTTCGAAGCATGTCAGGATATCCGAAGATTTACCGAAATAAAGTTGATCAGTTCAGCTATAACGGACCCACCGATGAGACGACCATGGGTCTGGTGTGGTTGGAGATGATTGTTTATTTAATATTATCTCATTTGTGGGTTAACTTATTTCTTTGTTAACCAAATTTATTTTGCTTTGGACATTTTCATTTTCAAACTACGCATCAGACCATCGATAATCGTTTAAGGGGTCGTCCAACCTAACTTTGGTCAATTTTTTGACATTTTTTCCAATGCCTCAGAAACAGATAAGAGAAGTAAGGAAAGGCAAAGTATATATCAAAATAATGAGTAAAGTGCATAGAAAAGGTACATATAATTTTTTTCAGGAAAAAAAGTGAATTTTATGATTTTGAAGAAGATTAATTTGCAAATGGCATAAGTAACGAACCGGTAAAACCACAAAATAATCGGTAATTCGAAAGCCTTGTCCTCAATATAATGATAACATACTACAGACTTGGAGAAAGCATTTTTTTGACACACACTCTGGTGGGTTTTGACGTTTGAATGTAATAACATCAACACAAATTTTTGATGTTCCGGATGTGGCCATGCTTCAACGATGTTTTTCCGGTCATGTGATTACGATGTGGTTCTTGCAGAAATACTCAATTTGGGCAATCGTAAGAATGCAAAGACGTGATCACGCCCTTTATTTGTTCGAGACAATGTATGAGCGGATTTGCAAACAGGTGACAGCAAGTACTTGAGCTGTTAATGTCATAACTGCAAAATATGGTTCGAAATTCCCTCTCGCGTTTACAGGCCGTCTGAACTTTTTTGTTGACAAAAAATCTGAATTATTGCGCACTAGAAAGACAACATGAACCACTTGTAAAAAAAATAACCGAGTGTATAAAATCGGGACGATACACACAAAATAAGGCAATATTCATAACAAAGTAAGCAGAATGCTTCAGAAATCACTTTTTCACGAAGTATATTCCAAGTGACCTGGAACTATATTGAGCGTGTTAATTTCCCCCTGTCGCTGCGAAGTTATTTACTTCCTAGTAACCATGGAATTTGAAGGCGGGTATGTTTGATATCTGCAAAGGACCGATTGAAGATGGGTTGAAAATGATGCATTCGTGCTTTTAAATAAGGTGCGCTTGGACGATGCTGAGAATTTAGTTTTTTCTTGCAATCAACCATAGTAATACAAGCGTCGATCAGTGTCTTTTATGATCGTTTTACACTGACAAATGTGACAAATCTCCTTCACCGGAAACCATCCCCCAATTTGCATATCACAATAAACATAACCGCTGTCACGGAGTGTCAGCGTGGCCGTGTGGTCAAAACCGAAACGAATTATCGAATGCACGGTCAATATTAGCTGCAATTGGCTTTTAAATAAATGAAATACACGAAATATTCGCAATTTCTTCATTATTCATGCCGAGTTACTTTTTAACCAAACCACATGCGTTCAGCTTCGTTTGTCGGCATCAAACTGATATTGTTTGTGGTAATTAAATAGTACGAGAAGGCGCAGGAAGCCAAATATTTTCCATCATCTATTATTTAATTCAAATTGATAATTTCTTTTATTTTACTGAAATTATGAACTGATAAGGTGGGTGTGTTGCGATTATTATGCCCCAGACCTGGAAGTTGGAAAATCAAAGGTGCATCTAGGGCCGTGCAGTGGTGACCCCTGTCCTCTTAAAGACTTAATCTTAGTCTTACCCATTCATCATTACATGTACGAACATTCCCCCTTGTATCTCAACCATTGCTACTCCAATTTGAAGGATATTTGGTTTTGTGATCAAGCATCATGGGGAAACAATGCCTGTGTAGCTGCTGTAGCATGTGTTTCTTCCCACATTTTTTCAGAGTTGTGGTACTTTTTCACTCTTTTGAGTTAGAAAATTTTGTTTATAATTAGTTGATTTGTTACAATTTGTTGCAAAGTGCCTGCTAATACCCTCAATTGTATTGCTACAGAATTTTCTTGTGAAGATTTTGTTCCTATTACTTATCAAGCAACAACCTAATGAATATTCTGTATAAAGCCACCAATCTGATGTTTGACACTTTTATCGGAGCTGTTTTGAAGGCTTATGGAACTCGAAATGTTGATTATGGCAGGACTTTTCTATTCACCCATTACATGTAATTGATAAATTAAGTGTTACCCTAAGAAGCATGAAAGGTCCAGAACTAAAACTCTAAAAAGAATGTCTTGCAATGTAACATGATTTTTGCAGATACACTTATTTGGAGGTTTACCTGTCTGATAGTGTTTGGAACATGTGTGGCCAGGATCTTCAAAAAGAAAAAAGAGTTAAACTTTGAGAAAAAAGGCATATGCCTTGAGTGCCGGAGGTAGAGTCATACAAGGAAGAGACCCCCCCCCCCCCCCCCCCCCCCCCCCCCCCCCCCCCCCCCCCCCCCGAAATTTTTTGTGTCAAATGGAGCTCACTTGTCATCTTTTTGGGATTGCTTTGTGTACTGCGTTCTTGAAAAAAATATGAGACCCTCTGGATGTGCCCTTCTGATCTCAATATATCAATAAGCCTCCTTGGGGAAAGTACATGCAATAATGGTTATGTAAGGTTGATTTGATGTGTTTTGAATAACAATGCACTTTTAAGTACATTAGATGGTTTATTGTAGTGACAGGTTACAGTTACCCTTATTTCTTCTCCAACAGATATCATTGAGTGTATTGGTGTTCAAGAGTTAAACAAAGCTAATATACTTATTGATAAACCAGACAAATTTAACAATTTAATCACTATCAAATTGATGCATGGGATAAAAGGGGTTACAGTGCAAGGGGTTTGTATATATATTTATTCAACTACAATGTATGACTTTGCAGTGCATTCTACATAGGAGAATATCATTTATACCACAGCACCTAGCACTGATTGTGGCCTTAGGGATCCAATAAACAGTGAACTTGGGGCTCGAATAAATGATGAACAAGAAGACCAGTTTGAATTGAAAATTGGACTAAAACTGCTTTTATTACTTAAGCTTTTGATAACCCTTAATATCTTTACAAAATATAGCAGTTAGCCAAAACATTAAAATTACATTTTTACAAAAAGTGGGCGAACCACACGCCGTTCCTTAGTTAGCAATCGTCCTACTGATATTGTGTTTGTAATCTCCTAATTAATGCCGCAAGGCATCTACTTAGCGGAAGGACCACTTAAGGGAGGCTCGATGCTTAATGCCCCAAGACATCATAGATGATGCAGAGAGTGGGAGCATCATTCTCAGTCTACCCTTGTTTTCTGCCCCAAGGCAGCCATGGCAAGTTCAAAGCTTGACAATGATGCTCCCATCCAAAACACCAAAATGAAACCAGTGTCAGACTGCAACAGGGAATGCCGCAAGGCAACAAGTTGACAGCACTGGAAGAAACAAAAGATTCTACTAGCCTATGATCAAAAACCAGGAAATGGCGGACTCCTGATATAGTTATTAAATGCATTCGAACGCCATCGCCCCATACTCCGTATTTGCGCATCCGAAAACCCGAGCTCTGCGGCTAGCGTCGCTGCTCCAATGCGGAAGCTATGTCCCTTAAACACTTGGGTGTCCAGTCTACAAAACTGGAGGCATCGCCGCAGCATGTTGTCGAATGAACGGCGCAAAACCGGTGCTCCATTTGGCCAGATGAAAAGTGGCCCTGCTTCCGTGCCGCGTCTGCGCATCAACCTGTACAAGATAGCGACCGGGCAATGGTCGTGCGGTGATGCTGTGAAGGTAATAACATGTGGACGAGAATTCGGGTTATGCTTGAAGTACTTAAAAGTGAGACAAATGGCCCTAGAAAGCATGTGCACATCAGAGTATTGCAATACTCTATGGGACAATTTCACGGAAGCAGGGCATAGTTCTCCTATCCTGGCAAAAGCATAAAATGCTGTCGAAAACATGGCTGCATAGAGATAGCTTTCAGTGATGCTATCACAACAGCGGTTAAGGGCATTAATTAGCTGATGTAGGATGTCTTTGGTTATTGGAAGGCGTGCATCTATGGTGGGACCCAAACGATGCGCCCCGGCCAATAATTTACGAATAATGAAATGAGCTGTCGGGTCGGGTAAGTCATTTATCTTATGGAAATATGAGAGTGCCGAAATGATGGAAACAATTGATGCCGGTGCATAATGTTGGTTAAATAAATCTGCAATGAACAAACATAAAGTATTGATTGGAACGGGCCAAGATAGCGTACGGCCGAGATTAAAACAAAATGTTTGTAATTTTGCCCGAGCCGCCAAATACTGCTGCTGTGTGCTAGGAGTGAGTGCACTATTTACCAGTCTATTTACGGTTTCAGTAAGGTTGCCAGGGATAACGCCGGTGGTACTGGTGTTGGCTCTGTCTCGGCATTCAGTGCTAGCTGCTTGAAGTTGTCTACCTGAAGACGAGATAAAAAGTCAGGTAAGCAATTGACAGATCCAGGAACGTGTTTAGCTTGAAACAAAATGTTATGATGCAAACAAGCTAGCACCAAGTGGCGGAGAAGGGTCAACAACTCTGAATGTTTGGTGGTTTGCGAATTGATGATTGCGACAACTGCTGCATTATCAGAATGAAATATTATGCATCGGTTAGCGAGGAGATGGCCCCAGATTTTTACAGCCAGAACAATGGGGTAGAATTCCAATACCGCTATGTTTTTTGATTGTTCCGAAATGAGCCAGGAGCCAAACAACCATTTGTTTTGAAAGATTGCAGAGAACCCCTTGCTGGCGGCCGCATCGGTGTAGAGGTTCAAAACTATACTATCATACCAACGATCTTCAAGGAAAAAAGTTTTGCCATTGTAGTCTTTTAGGAAGGTTATCCACAGGGAAAGATCCTCTTTGACTGCTGTGGTTAAGCGTATGCGATAGTGTGGACGCTTAACCCCCATCGTTAGATTGATAAGGCGTCGCAGGAAAGGCCGCCCAGGGACAACAACGGAACAAGTAAAATTGAGGAGCCCAATAACCGATTGTAGGCCCCTGAGGGTAGCTTTGGGACACTGAAGCAGCTGTTCAAGCAAAGAGATGCACGTAATCAACTTATCACGGGGAAGGCGAGCACACATGGCTTCTGAATCCAATTCAATGCCGAGGAAGGTCATACAAGTTGAAGGAGCGAAAGTTTTGTCCTGTGCAATTGGGACTCCGAGAGAGGCGCATAAATTGATGAATTTTTCCAAGTGTTGTGCACATTGGCGCTTGGTGGAAGCTACAAAAAAGAAATCATCTAAAACGTGAACCATTGTGCGGATGTTCAGCTTGTTCGAGGCTACCCATTGCAGAGCCGAGCTAAAGGCTTCAAAAATATTACATGACGAGGAATTTCCCATTGGTAAGCACATGTCATAAAAATATGATTGGTCCCATTTAAAGCCTAGCAAAGGGTAATCATCAGGATGTACAAGTATTAGCCGAAATGCTGATTCGATATCTGTTTTCGCCATGAAACAACCCTTGCCCAATTTCAAAATGAAGTTAATGGCATCCTGAATGGAAGAGTAGCGAACCGATTTAAGATCGTCCGAAATGTGGTCATTGATGGAAGTGCCTACTGGGTATGAGAGGTGATGTATCATGCGAAATTGTCCTGGAAGCTTTTTAGGAACTACCCCTATGGGCGAAATGATCAAGTTGTTAAGCGGCGGTGAAGAGAAAGGCCCCGCAATTCTCCCAGCCTGTCGTTCTTTTTCTATTTTTTCTTTAACTACTGTGGGAAACTGAGCTGCCGACTTTAGGTTGGTACAAGATCTTTCTGTTCGTGGACCTGAGTAACCAAGGTGAAAGCCTTCCTGAAACCCTTGAATTAAGTATTCCCCCTTGGCCTGAGGGTAGCCTTCTAACAATTCTGCTAATAATTTATTGTTTACTGGACTTGGCATTTGAGTTGGAGGTTGAGGGTTTGGGGGAGCCCTGCCTTCCACCTCTATGGAAGGCATTGCCCCCTCGAAAGGGCCTCTTGGCATTGCATGTGTGAGATGCATGGGACTGTGAACATTTATGACATGAATGGGAGTACCCACAAGACCCCGGACAGTATTGACCTTGATGAAAGTTACGGCAAAAGCCAACTGGAACATAATTAAATTTCTTATTACGACCGGACTGACGAGCAAAAGGTGGCCTTGTTGGATGTTGAATTTTAGCTGCCGGGGATGCATGCAGAAACAGCTCCCAGTGTGTCTGATCCCATGCCAATGAAGGGTCATGTTGCCGAAGGGCTCTGAACTGCTGGTCATAGTATGACCAGTCAAAGTTATCAGAGGCCATCTTTCTTATTCTGGACTGATATTGAATCAGTGACTGGAATTCCGCGGGAAACTTTTCTGTGTACACTGCCATGAAGATTTCAAAGGCGTTGACCCATTGAGTGATAGAAGTCAGCGCCTTAGGCGCCTTTGGCAGCCACACTAACGACGGTGTAGGACCATCAGATTCTGAAAGAGTCATGGAGTAGCTAGTATTATTAGAGAAATTGGGTAGTAAATTGGCTAAATTTATAAATTCATTGGACCAAATCTGATTTTTTATTTTTTGGTTCACTGTGGCTGTCAAAGAACTGTTAGAAGAAATAAAAGATGATTGTGCGGCCCTTGAAATTCCAGTCACATTCAAGTTTCCTGACGGATGAAATGGGTTTAGAGAAACCTGAGGCAGGTCACCAGTAAATGACAAATCAGTAGGACGATTACCTGTAGTGTCAATAACGCCAGAGATAGCAGCAGATAAACCGTTGGCAATGTCTGATTCTGATGCTCTCAGATGTGCAGGTATAGGAACTTGAATGTTCATCATATGGTCGTCAGTCTGTGGAACATTGGTTTCAACATTATTACTGTTCAGATGCGAAGTGAAAGTCAAAGGCGCCTGATGACATGTAGTTGGTTGTGTCGACGCAGTAGATGATGCGTGGTTGAGCAGTGTATGTGACTGCAGCCAAGGATTGTGAGTAGCCACTGAATATAAAGGTCTAACTGAATTAACCGTAGAGGGTAAAGAAGCGCTAAAAGCCGAAATTGGTAACTGGTGAATGTTAGAAAGTCCCACACTGCTTGATGGCACTGGTACGTTGGTTGATAAAACAGATGATCTAACACTCCTAGTATATGTCTGAATATCACTACAATTTGTGGTCTGTGATGTAGCACTCTGAATGAAATGTGGAAATGTCACCCTATTAGACGAATCAGTGATAGATGATGAAAAACCAGCCATGGACGTGGAATGAGATGTCACAGTTTGAGAAACACTACTACTTGATTGTACCCTTGTACCAAGCGATAAATTTAATGCCACAGTTTGGATTGGAATGTTTGAAGATGTAGAACAAATAGCTGCTGTGGAAGCTGGAGCAGAAGTAGCAAGTAAGGATTGCTGTCGGGTCCTCCGCCGCTGTCTTTGAGAAGGTTGGTAATTTCCTGACAGATCATCTTGCAGCACAGCTGCTCCACGTTTTCGTGGCATTCTGAAAAAGAAACACTGGACAGCAAGGTTAACGAAAAAATGATTGTGTTTCGACGAGAAACTATGCACATATTCGGCAGTCACTTGCCACCGATTTAGCAGCCACTTGTCGCGAAAGTATCACAAGTGTGCACCATACTGAGAAACTGCAGGTGGTCATCAACATAAAGTATCTGTCGCGTTAGTGAACAGTCTAAGACAAGTTACCAAATATAAGAAAGCAGCACCTAATGACATGCTTAAACCTCGAACTTTCAGCGATGAAGAGGACAGTAGGTGCTGATAGGTAGTTGATATTGGCTTATTCCATAAAAGAAATGATTGGGGAGCGCTTTGAGGCACTCCCAAATAATTTCCAATGGAACAACGTGTAACGAAAAGATTCGGATATTCAAAAACAATTTAACACTCGAAAAGAGCTATTCAGCTTGCATGTAATTAGCCTATGATGTAAAAGAACGACGCTGTATTGAACAGCGAACAACATGAACAACCGAAGCATGTGATGAAATATCAATATGTTAACGGTGCTTTGAATAAATCGTCATCAGAGAAAGGAGCAATGAAAGCTGAATGATAATGCATATCCAACAAATTGGATAAAAACATTCAAGAATATCATAAGGGCGAAAGGACTGAAGCTAATATAGCTCTTCTCCACCCAGTACAAGTATTGAGTGATGTCATATGTCCGCGATCGCCATCAAATTGGCCGGACCTGAATCGTCAATTGATTATACGTATCCATCAAACGGGATAAAAAATTGTATAAACATCATAAATAAGCTAATATGGCTCGTGCTCCACCCTCCAAAATAAGAGGGATGTGAAAATGACAAAGTGAAAAATGCCCATCAAATTGGGCTAATACTAAACAATATAAGTGCAAGTTCTGTAGTTGGAATACAGTCGCCAGACAGGCCAGCCAAGCAGTGTATTGTGGGACACAAAATATATGACAACTCTAGTGAGATTGTTCAATGAACTGAGGGGACTGTCCCCACATAGTCGGTTTTACATCCGATCGATTTGTGTTTGTTTTGGAGGTTTCTTTCTTTTTTTTTCTTTTTTTTTTTTTTTGATAAACCAATTGGAAAATCCGATTATTTATTTAATCATTTTTTTTTTTTTTTTATGCACACAGTTCTGGTCTCCAGTGATCAAGCAATGTCAATTCATTAAGAACAAAATTGCACCCCGAATACTACGGGAATAACGTTTCATGCCTTGGGGGTTCAGGTGCACCCCATCAGCCAAAAGATTGAAGACCTGTCTATGCAAACGCTTGTGCCTCCAGAAGTGAATGCGTGGTGACCTGTCAGGCAACACTACAGAATTATACCTGTTGAGTATGTCCACTTGGCGGTTATAAAGAGAAGCAGGCTTATCGCCCCGAATGCGTGTCCGATAGCACGCTTGACAAACTACCATGGCTTCGACCGGACATTCCGTCAACAAAAGACCTGCAAACTCGTCAATGGCACTACCGACGGTTTCGGGTCGCACACTGCTTAAATCATTCAAACCAATTTGGATTACAACAATTTGTGGGTGAAAACGCTTTAAAGACGCAAGGCACTGCCGTAAATCTGAAACTGTCGAACCACTTTTGCCAAATAAACGGATCTCAACATTGTGATTGTTGTGTGAACTGAGGTCGAAATGGCTGGCGTAATTAAAAGTGAGATCCAATTTTGGACGTCTTCCAGCAGTGCGTCCTGAACGTAGAAAATATGCCAGTCTGCTAATAAAAGAATGGCCGACAACCGCGGCACGAATGGACATGTTGACGGAATGCCAAGTGGAAACTGTAGTCGTTGGGTCGAAACGACCGAGTGAAAAAGACGACGAATATAGGTGACTAGCTTACCTTAAAATTGTCGTGATGAAAATTGAACAACGTTGATGAAGTTTTCAAATTCTGTTTGCTGGAAGTTACAATTATGAAGATAATTCACACTGAACCTGATGTTATGTTGGCCATAACACCGCTATACGCAACCGCCGTATCGAATCCTTGGCTTGCATTGGGTAAAACCTGGAACTATTTTCATCAACTTTACAATATCATTACGCTTTTGTTTCAAGCAATTCTCCCTAGAGGGGAAGGGGCTAATTGACCTTCTGTCTCTAACCTTCGCTAATGAATTGTTGTGCATCAATTCTCCCTAGAGGGGAATGAGCTGATTGATAACGCTGGCTAATGAATTGTTGTGCATACCCCCAATGTAAGCCGGATTATCGCACAAATATGAATAATTGCCGGCGCTGTGGAATAAACACAGATAGCCACGAAGCAACTATCTGTCCATATTTTCTTTCCAAACCATAACAGTAACACATAATCTTGATATTGGGAGACACTCTTTTGTCCTTCCATACTTCTTCTGCTGGACTCCTTCAAGTTGACCTTTGTTGAACTCCCCAAATCAAAACATAAACAAAAGAAAATGTCTGCCTTCAATCAGTGAGCACTCCACTTATAAAATTTGGTCTCAATCTTCATTACTTTCATGAATTAGGAAAAGATTTCTTCGAGTATGCACTTAAATGTTTATAGAATACAGCTGTTATTTTATTTTGAGGTATTTTATTGTAAAAATTTTGTTCTCTTACTTATGCCATAGCAGACTTTCAGGTGGTGCTATTTACACATGGCAGCAGTTCCATGGCAAATTTCAGTTTCCACATGTTCTATGTTTCATTCCAAGCATTTTGGTATATAATTTATTGGGGTTATTCATTTTGGGCCTTTTTTAGACTTGAAAGAAAATTACATGAAATTTGACCAAAGTTAGGTTGGACGTCCCCTTAACAAAATCTGGAAACTTTTGGAAGCATAACTAATGACTCGGCGGGAAAGGAGCAAGTATAAACGTTGCTGGGAAAAAAGTTTAGGCTAGAACATCACCAGCTGAATACAGAAACATTAAGCGGCGATTTTGTTAAATACAAGGGTTTAAAGTTTAATAGATGTGTAATAAAAGATCTTGTGCTCTACTGAAGAATTATTCTAACAATCGGAGAATTCCACATGTATATTTATACATGTAGTCATCCTATTTGATCTTGAGCAGTGCATTCAGTATGAGCAGTCACTATTAGCATTTAATCTATTATACTTGGTTTGACAGAGCTCAATGACCTCTGTTCAACAATACAGTACATGGAGAGTGGATTGTAACTAAATCACTGATGGAATGGAGTTGTCACCAGGTATGTCAAGTGGTACCTGTACAGGTACCGGTACTGCCAGTTTCTTCATAATCAAACCGGTACTGGTACTGAAGCTTTTTTCCTGCCGGTACTGGAGCAAAATTATTTTCTGGGGAAATTCCTAATTAAACCAGGGTAAACGAGCTGATAATCGTGTATGGCACACTTGCACGACATACGTTCAACTTATTTGTGAATGAACATATCAAAACACTCTAAAGGTGCTTGTTCTGTCTCCACCACAACCTCGATAAGGTCGACCATTTTTTCTTTTCAAACATGGCATCAAAGACGATGAAAGCACCGTCATCAGCTACTTCAAAGAAATTATTCTGTGATTTATGATTACTTTGATGTCGCTGCAGAATAATTGGTATGATGCCATGTTTGTCTTGCGATCTTTGGGACTGCGGTGTTTTAAATGCGAATTTCTCCCATCTGATTGTGATATGCCAATCACTTGTTGATTTGTACCGGTACCCGCTTTCGGCTGGACAGGCTCTGTCCCATCTCGGTACTGTTTATGTTGGTACCGGCGGTACTTTGACATGAGGTCCCTTGTCTGGAACTTTGCTTATGCTTGTTATGCTTTGCAACAAATTTGCAATTATTACTTTGGTGGAATCTCCACTCTGTGGGTGATTTAGTGATAATCAACTCCCCATGTGCTGTATACAATAGAATAAATTTTCTGTTTATCACTAGAATACAGAAAAATGACGAATTACATAAGTGTAGTTCTGTTAATTAAATATTTTTCCCAGGCAAAGTGGCTATAAAACTAGAGAAACAGAATTTACTGTGATCAGTAAATTTGAGTCTGTGAAAATGAAAGCATTAGAAATAAACTATATCGAAAGAGAATTCTTGGAGACTTTTTTGGGGGAGTAAAATATCTTTAAAGAACTCAGAAAATGGTTTTTGTAAACAGCATTTAAAGAATATCACACGGAAATCTGACAAGACTTTTCAAGAAGCCAGAAATAACTTCTGTGCACACAATTTAACTTGTTTTAACGAATCAATATTTTTGAAAAATATGTATGAACTCCGGAAATGCATAAGGGAGCAGGGGTTAGCCTGGCAGCTGATTTTAGGGAGAAGTGACTTCTCCCTTCAGCGACTTTAGGGAGGGGCCAGGAGGGAGAAGTCAGTGGACATGAGAGAGAGCTCAGAAAAAAACATAAAATTTATATGACAAAATAAATTTACATAGAGGACACAACAATACATGTAGTCAATTGGATGAATTTTGGAGCCCCCCAAAAATATGTTATACAAACGTACAGTACGTGGAGAGTGTATTATCACTAAATCACCTGCAGAGTGGAGATTCCACTCAAGCAGTAATTGCAAATTTGTTACAAAGCATAACCACCACAAGCAACGTTTCAGCCAATGGACCTCCGGGTTAAACCCACTCTCCACGTCGTACTGTACATACACGCACAAAACAAAGTCAGATGATAGTTAACAAGAATGTAGGTTAACAAGGATGTAGGTTAAAATCCTCCCCCCTCTCCCCTACAATAAAGCAGTGTCTTTAATGGTTTCTGAATGTCCAAACTCTTTCCAAACCAGTCATGACTACGGCAACCCTGCAGTTGATTTTGTATTTGCCTCAAAGCAGTGGATTTGATGAATGAATGGTTTTGTGTGCCGAAGGCATGCATGGACTGTTTGAAGCAAGCCCCTTTCAACCCTGCTTTGACATTTAGAAGTTTTTCGTAGATCACAATCATGGCAGGAGACAGAGGAGGAAAAGTCGGAGGAGTAGGCTTTGGTGTTCTTGTTGTTTCCAATTAGTTGTTATCCTCCAGTGGACCAGTGTGAGAGGGGGGGGGGGGGCTCTTGACAAAGGTGCTACCTCTCCCTGGCGGTGATGGTATCTTCAGGCAAGCATAATCTGCCACTAGTTGTTGCGTTGTCAGGCCTGGCAATCTAGAAAATCAAGGAGTGCAAAACAGTTGCCCTCCTCAGATTGCATGGGAGTGCAATTGCACCTGGAATTTCAGGGTTCGACATTAATGTTTTTATGCACCTGACATGTCGGTCTAGTCGCTTAAAAAATTACTAGCCCGGACCTGATTTGGACTTGCCCTGACCCAGTCCACTGAATTAGAGAAAAACAGGGACACAACGGTAAAAAAATTATATTGTACATTCGTTTAACTTTTGGAATCGAACCACAATTTCTTTTTATTATAAACTATCGGTAAACTCAACTTTGCTTACTGGTACAGTCCTTCAATTTTGAAAAACCCTGGTGCGCATTTAGTTGCTCGCTGCTTTTGGGACTTTGGCGCACACTTTTTGTGGGGCGCTACATATAACATCAGAAAATGAGCGTGAAACGATACATGTAGTTACTATCATTTCACGTCCATTTGCTGATGTATCGTGCCCCCCAAAAAGCGCATCTTGTAAGTTGTAAGTCAACACGCCTATTTCCAGATGTAATAATTATATTATCATGCATTGATTTTGTCCATGAAGAAATTTAAGAAAACTCACCTTGACATTTTGTTTATCATTTCGTGGAATTGTCACTTTCCGTTTCGGCCGCCACATTTTCAAGAAAAAGTACTGTGTAAAAAGACTGAGATTTGTACAAGTCCAATAAAACCGTGCACATAAGTTTCAGGTTCAAATAGATTTCGAGAAGTTAATTTTCCCAGCAAATTATCGAATCATATGAGAATATTATTGTAATCCATTTGCACACAAGAAATCACGATAATTCACAGTACATTCCAGATTCAAAATGGAATTTCCCACACACTGACAGTCACACTGACACAGCTGAAACTTGATGACGTCACTCTGATTGACATATTGGACACACCTACGATTCTGTCTTTCATTCTCTGCATAACAAATTTTCAATTTGCAACAGGTAATATTATAAGCTATGAGTCATGACGTCACAAGTTTCCGTGTTTCATTCGGCACGGTGCGTATGCGAGTCGACTCGAGTAGATCCCTTCTTCACAGTTGCGACAGGAGATAACTCGACGATATTATCACAGTATGTTTCGACATGATAATAGGAGATAGAGTCGGATCGGCACACATATATATTATCTCATTCGGTCTCGCTGCAATAACAAAAGTGATAGTTTTTTTTCAATTAATCATTTATTGCCCTAGAAAAATGAGGACGACCAGTCGGGCAAGTTTGACAGAGAAACAGCACGGCCGGACCAAAATCGACTAAACAATATCGGTCGGACGTGGGTTGGTGTCGAACCTTGAATTTTCAATGCAAAAACTTGTATGCTATTTTGGTTATATTCACTTCAAGGTATTAATATTGTAACTGAAAAATAGTACTACATTCAGCTATATATAGTGGAAATATTGGCACACACATCTTCTCATTAAAAATATTGCATTCAATTCTTATGTGACTGTCTTCTACACTTAAATTGTATTGAAATGGGCCATGAATCAATGCAACATTGACAAATCGTCCCTGAGTTCCAATGTGTTCTATGTGCCAAAAGGCATATAGAACACATTGGAACCCAGGGGACGAAATGATAAAATATTTTAAAGACTGTCCCAAAAAGGTCTGGCATTCCAGAAAATCAAGGGGTGCAAAAAATTGCCCTCCTAAATTTTTTCTTGGCGTGCAGCACTCCTAAAGAATTCCAGCCCTGCGTCGTTTATCTGGCCATCATTGGCAAGTGTAGTCTGCCTTGGGCTGATCTTGGAGAGTAGGAGCAGTGGATTTGAAATTTAGCATTGCCTATTGTGAGAATGTTCTCCATGATAGAAGGTATATTCTTTAAAAAAAAATATTCAAAGTATTTAAAATAAATATCAAGTTCACATAAGAAGCTGGGTCATTCATTGTTTTTGAATGCCCCAATTGAATTGAAAAGTGTAGTTAAAAATGTTTTCGATATCCTCCGTTAATTAAGCATCATTAACAATTTCAGCTATTTCTTACGTAAATGACAAAATATTTCAGTTGTTTCCATTCCCTTATGCGCTGGGTAATATATTCAGAAAACTGCAGAAAAATTACCATTGCTGCCGACCATCATACATTGCAATTGGTGCTATGAAAGTCTGCCATTCTTATTCACCCTAATATTAATGTGTGATTTCTATGGAAGCTTTATTTCATTTAACCCCCTTCCAACACAAGTTTTCAAAGAAAAACTTAGGATGCAAATTGCAGTGCGATTTTCAGTGGAACCAATTTTTCAATGGAAAAGATTAAGCAATTCCGACTTTTTATGGATGAACTGTCTGCTGCACATTTTTTGTTTGTTTTGAAACTGTGGCTAATTTTAATGAATTCTAGATGACATGATGCATGCCTTGTGTGATTTGTTGTTTTTGCTGGCACTTTGTTTTTAAATTGCCATTTTGTGCTTGTTGCTATCAGTTGGAGCGAATTGTTTGAACGACTACACCATTGCAACTCTTTTCAGAAATATAAAATTGGGCTTGTTTAGGCTATGTTCAGAGCTGTGTGACAGATTTTAACATTAGCCGTGTTTACTTTGTTATGAATGCAGAAGCTTTTTAGCTCACCTGACTGAAAGTCAGGGTTAGCTACTCTGATCACTTTTTGTCTGTCGTCCATCGTGAAGGTGGTGTTTGGGTCTTTTTCTCCCAAACCACTGGCCACATTTTAATGAA
The DNA here is from genome assembly GCA_031216915.1 of Pictodentalium vernedei. NCBI lineage: Eukaryota > Metazoa > Mollusca > Scaphopoda > Dentaliida > Dentaliidae > Pictodentalium > Pictodentalium vernedei. Next base: position 340,820,971 of record CM062290.1, on the reverse strand, counting down.
ATTTTAGTGGTTATATAGGGGCATTTGAGTTTTTCTTCAAATAGGGTTTCTGCTGATATTGAGGGTGGGGGGAGGGGGGAGCCAAAATGCCCCAATTACTATTTTCCCCCACCCAAAACTACTATTTTCCAAACTTCCAAACCGAGAGGCCTATTTGAACCAAATTCGATATGAAGTATTAATGGGTCATAAGTACTTGATTTATGCAAAAAAAAAAAAATGTTTTCAAAATGCCCCTAGGGAACCACAGGAGCTAAAAATAGAAAAAATTTCAAACGCCCATATCTCCAAAAACTGCTCGGCACTGAGAGTTCTTATTTGGTGTGAAGCTTCCTTATGATCAACAGAATGGAATGGTTAAAAAAAATTGCTGTCGGTTTTATCATAGGGTACTTTTTTGTGTTTTTGAAAAAATGCTGAGTCAGCATTTTTTAACACTGTGGGTAATGGGAAAACATTTAAGACTCTTCTCCCAAACCACTGCACCAAAAGCTTTCATATTTCACATATAACATCTCTGGAAGATTGTTTCACACATTTGTTGAAATCAAATCTCGGGTCCATATTTGGGCTCTCTATGGGAGCCCAAATGTTTAAATTGGTTGCAGTATGTGGAATATTCTTTAAAAATCTTCAAATCCATGAACCAGAATCTTTTGATATTTTGTATGCAGCATCCTTGGGGGGGGGGGGGGGGGGGGGGGGATTCAAGTTTGTTCAAGCCAAGTGTGTGGGTTCATATTTGGGCTCCCTGTGGGAGACCAAATTGTAACTTAGTTCAACATGAGGAACATTCTTTAAAAATCTTCTTCACATCCACCAGTAAAAATCTTTTGATATTTGGTATGCAGCATCCTTAGGGAGGTGTGATTCAAGTTTGTTCAAGCAAAGTCTCTAAGTCGATATTTGAGCTCGCTGTGGGAGACCGAATTCTAACTTAGTTCAATATGAGGAAAATTCTTTAAAAATCTTCTTCTTCACATCCATCAGTAAGAATCTTTTGATATTTGGTATCATTAGGGAGGTAAGATTCAAATTTGTTAAAGTCATATCCCTGTGTTCACATTTGGGCTCCTTGTGGAAGCCTGAATTATAACTTAGTTCAACATGAAGAATATTTAAAAAAAAAAAAAAATTTTTCTTCAGATCCAGTAGTCAGAATCTTTTGATATTAGGAATACAGCATCCTTAGGGAGGACGGGGGCGCGGTGGCTCAGTTGGTAGAGGTGCAGGCTGCAAGCCGAGAGGTCCTCGGTTCGAATCCCACCTGCGGCAACCGCGTTGTGTCCTTGGGCAAGACACTTCACCCCGATTGCCTACCTGGGGGCACGATGACGCTGTGTACTGAGGCGTACTGCACGTCGATGGTGCGCATGTCTTCAACCAATCTAACCCTGCCTGTGCTGCGGTGCAGAGTTCAGAGTTACGATGTTGGAGAGCTGACAGCTGCTCGTCGTTGCTCGGTGGTTCTCTCCGGGTACTCCGGCTTCCTCCACCCGTAAAACTGTCACGGTCACGATTAGCCATTGTGCATAAGTATGTGACCTTAAACACCAATAAATAAATAAATAATCCTTAGGGAGGTGAGATTCAAGCTTGTTCAAGACTAGTCCCTGGGTTCATATTTGAGCTCCCCGTGGGAGCTTGAAATATGACTTTGTTCAATATGATGAATATTTTTGGAAAAACTTTTTTTTTCAGATCCACCGGACAGAATGTTTTGATATTTGGTATATGGTTTTCTTAATGGGGCAGATGCAAGTTTGTTCAGATCAGGACCCTCAGTTGATAGTTGTCAGTGTCAGGTGAGCACTCTCAGGCCCCTTGGGGCCTCTGTTTTTTGTTTTGGAGATAAAACATAAGAAAATGCATAAAACTGCCTTGTCTCCCAAGGAAGTTTTAGAGGTCGACTTGAATTTCATCCCCAATAAAAGCCAAGGTGACGTGAGGAATGACAAGGCGACATCTACGCCCCAGTCACCTACTCGGCTGACCCCTGTCAGGGAGTCATAAAATGCGATTTCCAGCAATTCAGAAAAATGCACTCAGTGATTCCCTGGGGTGACCTGAGTGACCTTGACCAGTATATTGAACTTCCATTGTGTTTTGACTCATTCGATGATAGTCCCAGGTCATAGGTCATCCCATGGGCTTGACCCACTTTAAAAATGTTTGCCCCACCCTCTTTTTGGAGTGGAGAAATACATGTATGGACTCTAGGAATCCATTAGAGGAGGGGGTCATAAAAAAAATTCACTAAATCAGTCATGGAATTCTGACGTAAGCGATTTTTAGCTTGCCTTAACTGCTCACGCAATTTAATCTGGCATAAGCCTTTTTTTGCTCACCTACTTTCAGCTATTTTCGACGGTGACGGACCATGGAACGTGTGTACAGAGTATGCTGGGTACATGTGTGTGTCGGCCACTACATGTACCAGTCCCCCTGAACTTCTTGATCGATCTGACCACACTGGGGTGGAGGGGATAGTAAAAAATGAATACAGGTTCATTCATTAAAATTTTATTAATTCATTTAAAATTGATTGGCTTGAATGCACTCGAAGGAGAAATTACCCAACCCAGTATTAACTAAGTCTTTAGAAGATCTTTGTGAAGCAAAAAAGTGAAAAAGATTTCAGGAGAGCAATTTGCTCGCCTAAGTATGTTCCAGGTGAGCGATTTATTGCCACCCGGGATTTTTCAGAAATCCAAGCCTGCTAAATGACTCATGGGGTGATCTCAGTGGCTTTGAACCATATTTTATGGTTTCAGGACCATAGGTCATACCAGGCTTGAGATATGAGCATGGTCCACTTTCAAAAGGTTTCCTCACACCCACTTTTTGAGTGTAAAAATCCATGTATGAACATTGAGATTGCATCAGAGCATAACATTCTGAAATATGCACCAAATGACCCCTGTGGTGAACTCAGTGACCTTGACCCATATGTTGAAACACAATTGAGTTTCAACTCAATTGGTGTTGGGACCGGGTCCATAGGCCAGTAGGCCACACCATGCTTGAGATAGGAGAGTAGCCCACTTTCAGAATGTTTACCCCACCACTACACACGCACCCTTTTTTGAGTGCAAAAATATGTATATAAACTGTGGGAATGCATTGGGGGTGGGATCATAAAAAGTGAATTCTAACAATTACGAAAAATTCACTCAATGATCCTTGGGTAACCTTAGTGACCTTTACCCATATTTTGAACCGCCAATGAGTTTTGCCTCATTTGGTATTGATCCCAGGTCATAGTTTCAAAATTGTTTGCTCTGCCCACTTTTTGGAGTGATGAAATACACCCTGCTTACACACTTTTATTAATGTAGAAACACATGTATGAACTACATTAGGGAGTAATAAAATGTAATTTCCAGCAATTCTGAAAAATGCACTCAATGACTCCTGGGTGTCCTCAGTGACCTTGACCCATATTTTGAACTTGCACGGACTTTTGACTCATTTGGTGTTGGTCCCAGGTCCATAGATCAGACGATACTTGGGATATGAGCATGACCCGCTTTCAAAAAAATCCTAGGCACATTCAAATGCCCCAGGAACCTGAAAACCAAGATGGCCAAGGATTTGTGACTGTCTATCAGCTTGTCAAAAAGCTGCTAATAGGAAGATTTGAATTTGAGTTATCGTGCGGACAAGGAGGAGGGGTAGAAGATGAAAGACCAGAAGAAGAAGAAAGAGAAACCATACAAAAATAAAGAACAGTGCTCCCGTGTAATGTCTTCATGTACTGAACCAGTTGAAAAACCACTTTATGCTTGTGGAAACTTGCTCACTTATTGTAAGGAAGTTTTGGGCTATATATGTATGTTTATCTTACATGAGGGAATTATAACTTTGACCTGTGATATCAGTTATTGATTTTGACATACATTTATTCTTATATTATTAAGAGAAAGTAAGTAGTTTGTATTGTCAGTTATCTCAAGTTGAATGTGAAGGCTCAAAGAACAATAAAAATAATCAATGCTAACTGAAAGGCTTCCCAAGGTTGTTACTGAACATTAATAAAAGCTCTCTCTTTTTCTTTGTCTTTGAGTAGAATGATGTAAAAATGCTCATTTTTTACATGCACATTGTATACTCAACATGGTGAGCCTTTCAAACACATATACATATCGGGTAATAATAGTTGATTGCTGATTCTGTTCCTCCCTCATATAGGCCGTGACAAACTATTTTTTTTTTGTTGGGGTGGGGGTGGGGGGGGGGGGGGAATGAGGGCACCTGTGCCTTATGGCTCCTTCTTGTGGCTTATTTGGAACATAACTAATTGCTTTTATGGAAGACTTATATGCTACAAATATACTTTCCATTGATATAATACTTACTTGAAACAGCTTGAAAGGGAATTTATTAGTTTTATGACAGTGCTGTCAATTACACACCAGCTGAGTAGAGGTATCCGACCATCTGGGTGCTTTCAACAGGTCATGGTCATAAAAATCATTTGTTATTAGTTACTCTCTCCCTGGATGTGAAATTCTACCAATACACTGAGTTGGGCATTGATTGCACTTTCTAATGTGCACACTAAAATCATTTGGGTTAAAAATCAACCCAAATCAACTGGGTTGTGTGAATATGAACCCAAATATACACAATCTCTTAAATCTCTTGGGTTAAAAATCATCCGAATCAACTGAGTTGAGTGAATATGAACCCAATGCAATGGAAATATTCTGGTTGTAGTACACATCAAGGAACATAATCAATGCTTGAATTTCTAGCTGAACTGAACAGACATACACTCCCAAATAGATATCATGTTGTTTGTTTGTTCATGGGGGTTTAACCCTTTGAACACTAGCAGCCATTTTTAAAACCGGCCAGGAACATGATACGCATAACAATATTAAATTGGATGGCTGTTCAGTAAATGTGAGGAATACACCAATCAATATTTTCAGGGGGGATCGGCATTATGGGGGATCGGCATTATGACAACTGGCAGTTTCCGGTTATTCTATATTTAACACTAACTATTAAAAATCCCTTTGGTATCGGGCCATTTCAATAAAGTTTTCCCATTCAAAACGTGTGTAGTGCATAGCAGAAAATTTAGGGATTTGCAGAGCCGAGATATTACAGAATTTACCAACTGCAATCGGTACGAGATCGCCACCATTTCCCGGAGATTGTAGAGTTTATGTAAACGTTAGAGAAACACATCAAGGGAGGTAACAAGTAAGGATACAATACACCTGGTTGTATTAACCAGGAATATACTGAGCACTCTATTGATGAACCGATAATAGGAATCGGCAATCAGAACTGGCCGGTTATGGGGCATCAGCCGATTATGACAACCGGCAGTTAAAAAACCTTATTAACACTTTACCGTAATCTTCATGAGAACAATATCCTGTGATTGTAGTGTTAATAACGATCTTTTCCCCACACCCCAACCAAAATGCAAATATTATTTTGGCTAATATTGCCCAGCACTAAATATGCATACTCCGAGAACTTATGTGGTATTAAGCTTTTGTAATTGATGATTTATCAAGGAAATTCTGTTGTATAACAGGCACCAACAGATTTTCTTCAGTGTCCTACTTCAACCAGCGGAATTGGCATAATCGGCAGAGAAATAGCCGGTAATCGGTTGATAGCAAGTTTTGATAATCGGTTCATCACTAAATTTTTCCCATAATGCAACTAGGTATTTAGCCAATTCAGTCTTGCTTGACAGCAGTTGCATATGCAAGGATATCTTTTTATTGATTTCAGAATTGTTTGTTAAACATTTTGGTTATGAAACTACATGGTATGATACATGTATGGTGCTAATGTTATGGCAAACAATAAGCTTGCTGCAACAATGATGGCTCTAATGTCACTCAGTCTAGCTAGTGTACCAGTAGTCTGTTATAATAGTCTTCATCTCAGGTCTACCTGCTCTCAAACTCATAAAATATTGACAAAATTTCAGTGTCAAACCTCAGGTCTGCAGTAATTGGGCAGAGTATTTCGACCTGTTAATGACTGGGTTGTGATCTGATCAAAATTATCTTTCCGCTTTTTTCCATTTAGCAGTACAGAATTTCACGTCTCTGGGTTGAAATGTAAGAACATTGATTCTGAGATGGTGTTTTTGTTTGTTTTCTTGATTCGGTCTTGGTTTTGCAATATTTAATTTATGAAATCTCAACCCATGGTGTGTAAGTGTTTGTGGTCCGGTAGCGATCTGATCAAGAAAAATACCACTTTTGTGATCACTGTACATAGAGATTATTACCATTATGTGGATGTACAAAATATGTATCCGATTCAAGCTCCGGGTTCTAAGGGTTGATCACGTCTCATCTAAGACGAGTCGTGATCTGCCCTTAGAACCCGGAGCGAGACTCGGATACATATTTTGTAATCCACATAATGGTAATAATCATTTTATTAGCTTAACTTAACACAGGATAAGCTATTGCCATCACACGTGCAGAAGTCTGTGAGTCATTTTCCTTTAGCATGGGCTACACCCCGCAGTTCTTGTCTGATCGTCACGAAATTTCATATGCAGGTTTGGGGTCATGTCTAGATGAGAACGTCCCCTTTTGGTCGTGATCGGTCAACCGGTATGGCTGCCCGAGCCCCAAACCCGAAAACCATTAGCACAGTCTACAGGTCGTATTTATGAAAGGATTTCATTGTAACTTGGTAGGATGCCTCTGTATAATGCCTAGATGAGAAGGTGCCCTTTTGGGCATGATCTATCAACCGTGATGGCAGCCCAAGCCCGAAACTCAAAAACTTTTAGCACAGTCTGCAGGTCATGTTTAATATGGAGGGATCTCATTGTAACTTGGTAGGATGACTCCTTATGATGTCTAGATGAGAATTTACCCATTTGGGAGTGATCTGCCAACCGTGATGACTGCCCGAGCCCAAAACCCGAAAACCTTTAGCACAGTCTGCAGGTCATATTTATTGAGGAATTTCATTGTAACTTGGTGGGTTGGCTTCATACAATGTCTAGATGAGAAAGTCCCCTTTTGGACACGATTGGGCAACTGTGATGGCTACAGGGGCCCGAAGCCCGAAAACCTTTAGCATAGTCTACAGGTCATATTTATGAAGGGATTTCATTGTAACTTGGTAGGAGGACTCCAAATAATGTCTAGATGAGAACGTCCAATTTTGATCTCGATCATTAAGCCTTGATGGGTGCCCAAGCCCAAAAACCTTTAGCATAGACAAAAGGTCATATTTATGGAAGGATTTCATTGTAACCTGTTAGGTTGACTCCATATAATGCCTAGATGATGACATCCCCTTTTGGTCGTGATTGGTCAACTGTGATGGCTACAGGTGCCCGAAGCCCGAAAACCTTGAGCACAGTCTGCAGGTCATATTTCATTGTAACTTCGTAGGATCATTTCAGATGATGTCCAGATGAGAATGTCCCCTTTTGGCTGCAATCATTCAACCATGATGGCTGCCCAAGCCCAAAGCCCGAAAACCTTTAGCACAATCTTCAGTTCATATTTATGAAGGGATTTCATTGTAACTTGGTAGGTTGACTTCATATAATGTCTAGATGAGAACAGTCCCTTTTGGACACCATTAGGCAACTGTGATGGCTACAGGGGCCTGAAGCCCGAAAACCTTTAGCACGGTCTACAGGTGATATTTATGAAGGGATTTCATTGTACCTTGGTAGGATGACTCCAAATAATGTCTAGATGAGAACGTCCCCTTTTGGTCGTGATCATTCAGCCTTGGTGGCTGCCCGAGCCCAAAACCCCAAAACCTTTAGCATAGTCTATAGGTCATATTTATGGAAGGATTTCATTGTAACCTGTCAGTTTGACTGCATATAATGCCTAGATGATGACATCCCCTTTTGGTCGTGATTGGTCAACTGTGAGGGCTTCAGGGGCCCGAAGCCTGAAAACCTTAAGCACAGTCTACAGGTCATATTTATGAAGGGATTTCATTGTAATTTCGTAGGATCACTCCAGATGATGCCCAGATGAGAATGTCCCCTTTTGGTTGCGATCATTCAACCATGATGGCTGCCCGAGACCAAAGCCCAAAAACCTTTAGCACAGTCTACAGGTCATATTTATACCCGCCCCCCCCTCCCTCCCCCCCCCCCCCCCCCCCCCCCCGCAAACAAAAAGTTTGGGGGGTATATAGGAATCACCCTGTCTGTCCGTCCATCCGTCCTTCCGTCTGTCCATCCTTATAAGTGCAACTCCTCCTAAACCGTTTGAAGAATTTTCATGAAAGTTTACACAATGGAAGAACTCCATATGAAGATGTGCATGAAGCATAATTCCGTTCTGACATTTCCAAGGGGAGATAATCTAACTTATACATTTTAATGTACCAAAAAGGCTACAACTGAGGCACGTGGGGTATCACTTTGTGAGCTTGCTCACAGTACCTCTAGTTATGAAGGAATTTCATTGTAACTTGGTAGGTTGACTTCATATAATGTCTAGATGAGAACGTACCCTTTGGACGCTATTGGGAAACTGACGGCTAGAGGGGCCCGAAGCCCGAAAACCTTTAGCACAGTCTACAGGCCATATTTATGAAGGGATTTCAATGTAACTTGATAGGATGACTCGTTTTGGAATAATTTCACTGTAACTTGGTAACTTTCGTTGATATACGTTAACTGCGAGGGCCACATACATTAACTGTGAGGTCATTTTAACCCACCCCTCAGCTCTTTAGTACAGTGTACACCTCATATTATTTTTTATCAAAAACATAGCATACAGGGAACAGAAATAAACATATTCCCAACTATCAGAATTCTTGTCTTATTTCATAATCCTTTCATAAACATTGAACATTATCCTTTTCATCAAACACAACACACAAGTTAAGCTACAGTGTCATTGACACTTTCATCTTACAGTATATTGGGGATAAGTCAAGAATGTAGACGAATATATAACGAACTATTTATTCGTACGGATGAACAAAAAAAAAAATGGAACTCACGCGAAACGAACGTGCTTGTATCCGACCCACTGATACAAACATCTGTATCAGGGGGTCGGATACTCGACAGTGCAGAGTTAATACAGACAAAATACATGTTGATTGTAAGATAAAGTACAGTCACAGTGGACTGGTTGTAATCCACGCATGTGCAGTGATGTCCAAGCATTTGTTTCCCGGGTAATAAAATTCATTTTCAGCAAAATTGTAATTAATGTAGAATTAGGTTGTACCGCATGCTTCATTAACTCTTTCAACACGAGAGACCGCTTTTCCAGTCCAGCTACACGACACGTTATAATTTCATTAAGTAGGATGGCTACAAAGTGAACGTGTGTGGTAGAATAATTAATATGCAGGCTGCACTTTGAAAATATTAATTGCTCTACCCCTAAATAACGGATATGGACTCTTCCAATTTCTGCCATTTTACTTGCATGGAAGATACCACCAGTGTTCAAAGGGTTAATTAAATTTTTGATTATTATGACTATAATTAGTGTTTGAAATCAAATATTTTTGCGCTCATGGTTATAATTGCCCACCCGTGGAAAATGACCATTCCACGGTGACTGTACTGTATATCCTCATGCTGATACAAGTAAGGTGCATCATGGATTCATAGAAGGTACCTCAGAAATGAAGCATTAGTTACGGGGACAAACATGGCAGGAATCTTTATGTTTTTTCCCCACAAAAAATCCCAAGAAAATCATAACACTAAACTTAGTTGTGCACTCTAATGGGAGATAGAGAGCATTTACATGCAACTTACAATCTAGACCTTCATCAATCAATAAATCACTGAGAGGTATACCACACAATTAGTGCTGGGTAATACTCAATTATGCGCAATCAAAAGTCTGTTAATGTTAAATACATAGATCTGGCACTGTCTTACAGTTGCAATCCAAATTCTCAGGGATGAGAAATTTTTAGCAAATTTACTGGTTTCACCAAATTTGTACTAAAAATTCTTAAAAGACCATTTTATTGTTGAAAGCATGAGAAGTTCTGCTAATTTCTGCGAATTTAGTTCCATGTCATTCTCATTTCTGAATATTCCATACTAATAGTTTGGCATTGAACTTAGATGCCTGAACTAGATACTTCATCCTGAATACTTATGTATTCTATTGAAATTGTTTTCTAAGGGTTCCTGCAGGGCCTTGGATTCAAGGAACGACCTTGAATTTGACTAAGGGGCATTCAAGGCCTTGAAATCCTGGAAAATGGGTCAGAACGCTTTGAAAAGCTTTGAATATTCACTAAATGAAAATGCTGTTGAGGCATGTAATAATACCTATACAGTTTTTTTTCATGAAGATGTTGTCCTTACTTGGACCTTCTGGTTGTTACCCCTAATGACCAGAGGATCATAGTTAGAAGTAGTGAAGTCCTGGCCTTCAAAATCCTTGAATTTGGGTATTGTAAAGCCTTGAAAAATTATGAAAAATGTCAAGAAACGGCCTTGAATAGCTTTGAATTTTATCAATCCTTGACGGGAGGAATCCTGCACATTAACAACATGCCAGAATTTGCAATGAACATGTGGTGAACAAGCACTGTCTCCCTGATAAAATAGGACCCAGTCACCAATGCTTGAGGTAGAAGTTCTCTAAAATGGGCAACATGGGTTATAAATGATTGGCCGTTGTTGACTTTATATCCATGCTGTGGTCACAATTGGCTATTGTGCAGAAATATGTGACCTTAAAGACCATTAAATAAATAAATGGAAATTTCATGCATCAAATTCATCTCATAATTCAACTTGGAATTCAACTAATTCAGTGAGCTCGGAATGCTTTGTCAATCAAGATTGAATTGTTTAAATTTCTGGTTGCATTGTCATGGATTCTTTGGGTATCTACTGGGGCAATTCATGGGCCCCTTTCCCAATGACATTTGAGCATGATTTTTCCCAATTCTTAACTGTCATCTGGTATATGGTATATTCATATATGGGGCACTTCAAGAGCAGTAAGAAAACTTTTCACATTACAAAAACAGTCACTCCGAATTATAAACAACAAAAAAATTTAATTCGCATACAGACCCTCTGTTCTTAAAAGATAAAATTCTTAAGGTGAATGATATGTTCATACTACAGGTTGTCTTTTCATGTTCGACTGGAAACAAGATATACTTCCCCAGTCCATGAATAATTACTTCAGTATCTTACACAACCCATCATATATGAACACTAGGCAAACGGGCCAAATACGGGTAAGCAAAACACAGACAAGATCATTGGATAAGCTACCTGTATTTGCGTACCCGAGGTTATGGAATGATCTGGATGACAAATTTCATAACCTCATTAACCGTAATGAATTCAAAAGAAAACACAAATTCAAATTGCTGTCATCATATATTGCTAATGACCAATTTAACAATTCTTATTGCTCTGACTGTAATGCGTAGATACTTCTTGCACCAACTCCACCATTATCATTCCCAGGTCTGTATAGACTTTGCCCAAATTATTGCCTCTTTTACCAGGTCAATCGTCATACACATCTTTCTCCTAGTTTGAAGTACCTCTGAGTATCTCGTCCCATTTCCTTTCACAGTGAGCCACCGGGAGTGCAAAACAGATTTTAAAATAGTACTAAATCGTGATGGATGTTGAAGGTGAGGCTGCACACTTAATAATATTCGATTCCACGTCGATTTGCAGTGTTGAGTACATAACATATTTATTACAAGGAGGTGACAGGTAGACAGCCAATCTGGCTATGTCATCTCCGTGTGGTATATACATGTGCATTATATATTGTTATAATAACCATGTAATCAAATCTGTTATGCATGTATATGCAAAATAAAATAAAATAAAATCTGAATCTGAATCTAACCCCAGATTTCCCTAACTTAGTTCCCGCTCAAATAAAAATTTAATGTACAACTGGTGCCATGAACTGGGTAGTCATAAGGCTTAAGAAAACCATTGGTTTTCTGAGGTTTCAGTTGTTCAGTAAATTTAAATTGCTTACCACAGGAAGTCTCTTAATTCAAAGGCAAAAGACAAGTTCTAATTTAATACATGCAGTATAAGAACAGTTTAATAGAAACTACAGAGATTGTGTGTACATGATTCCATATCACTATTTGTTATAAAACTTACTTGTAGTATACATGCAGTTGCTTAAGTATCGGTCTTAATGTTATTTGCTCAATTTGAATGTAAAATTACTTAGTCTTTGACTGTTTTTTTTCTTCCCAAACAAATTCCCAATTGGGGACCCCCTGCGATGCATATTTTCTCCCACCACTAAGGTACTGAGACATACAGTTAAAACTAGAAGTCCTGTCACGAATAGTGCACTTATCTAGGCTTAATTGGGCATTGGAATTGCGCCAGTTGCCATATCGAATGGCATCCAAAGCACGGCAGGTTCTCCTGGTTACTCATAGCAAACACATGCAATGTTTCTGCCAATGGACCTCCGGGTTACCCGGAGGTCCATTGGCTGAAACATTGCTTGTGCACAGGCCATAGGTACAGAATTTGATAGCTTTACTTGGGCCATAATGTGTACATTAACGTGCATATCAGCGTGCTATTTGTGCGCATTTCATGACAGGGCTTCTAGTTTTAACTGTATATAAAATTGTGTGAGACAGCTGGGAGAGATATGCCTGTCTCACCCCCACCCACATGACAGCTATCTTACCCCACCCACGTGACCAACTTATATTGACTTATTAGCATATTTAATCATCGCATGTTCAATCATCGCATGTTCTTCTGTAAACAAACAACATGTCACGTTTTGGAAATATTAGCAGATGGACATTTTCAATGAATATAGAAATAAAAACACAGACCTCCAAACTTTGAGTGGAGCGGGTTTCACGAAATTCCTGTCGAAAAGTTATGCGAATACATTGCAGAATTCATAATATGATGTCATTGGAATGTGTCAGTGTTCATTTCACTACAAATCTTTAACCCTTGTCTTGCCGGTGTTAGATTTAATTATGTGGTATATACCTGTGGTAAATACAAAATTTTTGTGCGCACTTTCTGATAAACAAATCAGTTTTTTTCAGAAATGGCTAACAAAATTGTTCGATATAACCGCACTTGCCACTGAATTACTTTTGATGACGTCCGACTGTTTTGGTGGGGGGAGAAAAATTATCCTTGATGGAGGCGCAGTGTGCAAAATTTGACGAGAATGCTTGTTTCGTTCGCATGGTGGTTACGGAAATTTACATCTATGCGAACGGATGAATAGTTAGCCAAAAGTTACATCATTAATGGTAAAGTAATTTAACTGGTAGAGTGCTAAATTTTTTCTCAGCCTCGAGATTTGTTCACACATCTTTGTCTTGTTACAATTTATGGGAGAATGCCTATTGACACTCTCCCATTAATTGTAACAAATCAAATCGATGGAGTTGAAGTATTTATTTATTTATTGGTGTTTAAAGTCACATATTTTTGCACAATGGCTAATCATGACTACAACATGAGTATCAACTCAAGACCAGGGGTGATTGTTAATAAGCCATGTTGCCCATTTTAGAGAGGGTTTGCATCTTTCAAGCATTGGTGACTGGGTCCTATTTTACCAGTAAAACAGAGCCTGTTTACCGCAGTGAACAGGCACTGCTTCACTTCCCGGGGTCCCTGCAGGGAATGGAGTTGAAGCAATTGTACTCCAAGATAATATAAAGGACATCAACTGAATATGAAGCCTTTAACATTAAGTACCTGCAGTTCAGAATAAAGCCCAAATATGGGCTTCTAGCACTTTACCAGTTAACCAGCCTTTCTGGGGTTTATTTGATAGATTTTTAGACTTTTGCTTTGAGAGGCCATATATATTTCAATTCCACACAATGTATGAATACTTGTTAATGATAAAAAGGCAGTTTCCCAAGAATTTTTATGTAGCCGAGCATTCAGTTAGCCATCCCCAAACCGCAGGAATGGTCAGTCGGTTAAAGTCATTTTTGAAATTTTGCACACTGGGGGCGGGTGTGAGATGGGGAAATCTCTCTCTCGGGACAAGATATTTGGTCCAGACACCTCTGCAAGCCTTGTGTCTGGCCCAAATATCTTGCCCTCGGGTGAGATTTCCCCATCTCACACCCTCACCCACCAGGGATAATAATATTCCCAGTGGTATGGACCCAGTCCCTTTCCCAAAGTGGACAGAAAAATCCATGGTTATGGGAAAATTTGCACTTTAAAATTTTGTTATTTCAACATCAGTGCGCAGAGAGTTAAATGTCTTTCAAACTTGATAAGAAATTGACAGCAGCATGCCTTTTATCTACAAGTAATACATGTTGATTGATGTTTATAATGATCTGCCATTGTATCATTCAGATTGTCATTCCATTGTAAAGAGGGGATTTGTAGCTTCAAGAGGCTGTTACACAATCAATATAATAACTCCACAGCTTTACTTGATTTGTATGAGAGGGATTTAAAGATATGAGATGACATCAATGTGTGTATCAAAGATGAACTCCCATAATATTAAAAGTCATTGTTTCTGTTTGTTAAACATATCCTCACCAAGAAAGCTGTGTCTACCTAGCTCTGAATATAAAAGCATGCTTTTTGTGATTTTCATCGTTGTTCTTCAAAAGTTGTGCTTGGTTGCTGCAAATACAACATTATAACCTGAAAGCTCAGTTTCCCAAATATCCTAGGTTTTTTTCATGATCAGAATTTTTTTTCAGTTTTCATATTATTATCGGGTATGATACAAGGTTATTTTGGAGTTTTTCACTAATTCAGATTGGCAACCATGGCACCTATTTTGGAATTCCATGTCATGGCTCCAAGTTTGATTTATGAGCCGATTGTTTGAAGGACTTGACATCCAGATTTTATGTTGAAACGACAAGTGAATTTCCTAGACCAGTCACCCACCATTTGTCGATTACAGTTAAAACTAGAAGTCCTGTCACGAACTGTGCGCTTATCTAGGCTTAATTGCTCGTAGGAATTCCGCGCAATTGCCATATTGAATGGCATTCAAAGCCCGGCAGGTTCTCCTGGTTACTCATAGCAAACACAGGCAGTGTTTCTGCCAATGGACCTCCGGGTTACCCGGAGGTCCATTGGCTGAAACATTGCTTGTGCACAGTTCGTATGTACAGAATTTGATAGCCTTACTATGGTCATAACGCATAGATGAATGCGCAGATCGACGTGCTATTTGCGCGCGTTTCATGACAGGACTTCTAGTTCTAACTGTACCAGTCAATTAGTCAACAGCCCTCTCTCCTGCCTTACTAATATCCTGGGATCAAATTCATAACAGAATGCCTTGCAAGTCGCAAACCATTATTCACACTCCTGATGTTTTCCGAGCATAAATCGATCAGTGACAACTATTATCACTTCCGATATTGCGATGCTATAAACATCATTGTTTTAGTGAGAAGTGGGCTAAGGATCTATCAATGCAAACTTGCTCACCTTTGTATGATCATTCATGGACATTATGTGCTAATTGCCAGATTCGTACGTGGAAAAATGATAGAGGCAAAAACTAATAGTGAGCAGGAAACAAGCACTATAGTCTTTGTAACACTCCTTACCATCTCAGGCCTACCTGGACTCAGGCCGAGCCAGGTAGGCCTGAAGTAATAAGGACTAATATGGATACAATATGTGCTGGTCAACCATTATGTCAATTTGGATATTAAAGGCACTGTCACTGACTGATGCTTCAGTCAGGGTCGGTTCCCGATTACCCAGTCTGTGAATGTGATAACTGCATGACAAGCTGGAAGAATCAAAACTATGATGACCAGTAGATTGGAAGGGTTCTGACTAACCGATGGGTGATTTTGTAATCTACTACATGTACTAATCACATCAACTACAACTAGTCGAATAATTGTTTCAACATTATCCAGATTTTGAATCAGTTGAGGACCATTAGCAAATTTTGAAGTTAGATGCCCATTCAAGATGGTCAACATGACAGCCATCTTGGAAATCCATGACATTATTTTCATGCTTTACTATAAAACCTTTCATAATTAATTTTTTTAACATGAGGACTGTGAACAAATCTTTAATTTGTCCCATCTGCCCAGTGAAAATTGGATCAAATGAGAGTTTCCACCCAAGAACCCTCAAATACCTTTGAAAAGAAAGATTAACTGCAAAAAGCAATGTTTCAGTCAATGGAACCTGTAGGTCAGTTGTTTGAAAATTTGCAGTGCTGTTTTTACAAAAAACTCTCGGGGGAATTTCAACTACAGTTTAAACTAGGAGTCCTGTCATGAAATGCGCACAAATAGCACGTTGGTCTGCGCGTTAATCTACGCGTTATGACCATAGTAAGGCTATCAAAATATGTACATATTGCTTGTGCGCAAGCAAAGTTTCAGCCAATGGACCTCCGGGTAACCCGGAGGTCCATTGGCCGAAACATTGCCTGTGTTGGCTATGAGTAACCAGGAGAACCTGCCATGCATTGGATGTTATTTGATATGGCAATTGCACGCAATTCCTACGCGCAATTAAGCCTAGATAAGTGCGCATTTCGTGACAGGACTTATAGTTTTAACTGTAGGTTGTGATCAGGTTGTGATTCTGTGTTTGCTTTTCTGTCCACAACCCTGTGGAATCTCACCTGTTGAAAAAGAGATGTAAAAAACATGTTTCTCAGATGTTACAGCGAAACCATGTAACATTGTTTCTCAGATATTACAGTGAAACCATGTGAATTGAATAGCCACCTTGCCAGTGGGAATTATTCAATGAACATGATTTCAGATAACAGGGATTTGGTCTCTGTATTCTGGGAGCGTGGTGGCTCAGTGTTAGACTGTTGGGACTTCTGTGCTAGAGGTCCCGAGTTTGATCCCCATCCTCGACGACCTGCATTGTGTCCTTAGGCAAGGCACTTTATCCCAGTTGCCTACATTGGGGGCACGATGTGTACTAAGGCGTACTGCACGTCGATGGTGCACATGTTTTCAACCGCTGTAACCTCACTTGAGCGGAGCTTGAACAGAGAATGTTGAGGAGCTGATATTTGCTCTTCGATGCTCGGTGGTTTTCTCCAGGTACTGCGGCTTCCTCCACCCGTAAAACTGTCACAGTCACGATTAGCCATTGTGCATAAGTATGTGACCTTAAACACCAATAAATAAATAAATAATAGTCTGTATTCTAGAGATAAACTGAGCATTACTCTTATATATTGTTTGACAGAACTCATGGAGCTCTTGTCAAACAAGATATACATGTAAAAGATTAAATGAAACGAAGTTTGCTTTGATGGTTTAAAAATAGCCTGGACAACCAGGGAATGTTTAGGCAGTGATCAGGTGATTTGAGTTCTGAATTGATTGGGCTGTCAAATAAGGCTATAATGTTTTTGAAAGGGTCATAGTAATAAGAGAATCTGGTGTTTTAACATGGATACTAGTACCAACCATTATCTCATTTGGGAGCACCAAAAATAGGAATTTCCACCCATGGATTTTAAGGTACCCAATCATGAAATAATCGTCGGTCTAATAAGACCATCCCTGCCAGTGATTCCTTAACCCTTTACCCAACGCATACAATATCAAAATTTATTATTTTAAATATAATTTTTTAAAATTTTTCAAAATATTTTAACAAAACCATATCATGTGACCCCTCATTGGAACGAGCTCAATGATATGGTTTTGTTGAAACATTTTGAAAACTTTAATGTTTTCAACTGCTCAATTTGCATATTACGCGGGCGGATGCGGGCAATTCGTTAGGTAAAGGGTGCATCTCCAAAAACTGATGTCATGGCCCTGTATTATCAGACTATCAGTAAAGAAGAAATAAAAGAATTTTCGTCTGTTACTTTGCAACTGGTTCTGAATGTAGCCTCAGTCTTGCTAATTATAATGTTATGTGTATTGGAGTATTTACTTAGCTATTATTTGTGATCATGAATGTACTGATAAAGAATTGTAAAGTTTTTATCATATTTTGATAAAATGTTTAGATTACAGCTCATTCAGCTACTTTAGTGCTGTGATCTGAAAAAGCCTGCAAATACATTTTTGGGGTTCTTGTTGTAACTGGTACCAACAAGTTTTGTATCTGTCATCCCAAAGTGGTTTGTTAGCTCCTCCTGACAAAGTCAGCAGAGCTTTTCTGATGCTGTGTTGTCCGTCATCCATCCGTCTGTCATCTGTCAGACCGTCTATCCGTCATCAACATTTTGTTTGTCAGGGCCATCATTTCTTAACTGCTGAAATTTTTTTAATGAAACTTTATACCAATATGTAATATCAAAAGACGGTGTATTGTGAATCATAATATGGTATGTGCCATCAAGGTCACCGGCCCTATGATAAGGTGATACTCAGAAATACTGACATTTGTTTTTCCAGGCCGTAATTTCTTAACCACTAAATATTTTTTTAATGAAACTTTATACCAATATAATGTAATATCATAAGACATTGTGTCATGAATTATTATATGGTGTGTGACCTGCAAGGTCAAGGTCACAGGCCCTATGATAAGGTGACATTAGAAAAACCTTTGACATTTGTTTGTCCGGGCCATAAGTTCTTAACACAGAATATTAGCTCCACCTGACAGAATGTTGCCTGTCCACCTGTCCATTACCTTCCACCCGTCATCAACATTTTGTTTGTCCGGTCCATATAATTTGATCTAATTAGCAGATCTTGTTCATACTTGGTACAATTATTGCTCGTGACTGAAAGGTGTGTCACGACATTGATCCAGGGTCATATCATCAAGGACGAGATCACAGATATCAAAACTTGGATATTGTTATACATTCCTTGTCTGAGCCATATAACTTGGTGTGATTGACCCCCACGGGAACCCCTGCAGGGCTTGATTTAATCTGAAAATTTTGAATAGCAATTTACTATTCACCCTGGAAAATTGATTAGCAGTTGATCCAAAAGCACTTGAAACTAATAAATCTTGAATAGCAAAATTCAGAAATTGGAGAGCAAAGTGCTATGCTAATCCAGTTAAATCGAGCCCTGAACCCCTGGAAGTGAAGCAGTGCTTGTTTACTGTGGTAAACAGGCTCTGTTTCGCTGGTAAAATAGGACCCAGTCACTAATGTTTGGGGTGCGAGTCCTCTAATATAGGCAACATGGGGTATAAACAGTATACCTTATAAATAAACTGACCTTGACTTTATCTCCATGATGTGGTCATGATTAGTCATCGTGCAGAAATATGTGACTTTAAACACCATTAAATAAATAAATAAATTGGTGTGATTGACAGATCTTAGTTGGTACAGTTATTACTCATGACTTTGATCCAAGGTCATATCATCAAGGTCGAGGTCACAGGCAGCAACACTTATATTGTTATATAGCCCTTGTCTGGTTCAAATAACTTTGTCTGATTGACAGTTCTTATTAATAGTTGGTAGAATTATTTCTCATGACGCAAAATTGTCGCACGACTTTGATCCAAGGTCCTACCATCAAGGTCAAGGTCACAGACAACAAGACTTTGATATTGTTGTGCAGCCCCTGCCTGGTCTGTATAATTGAATCTGTGTGACAGATCTTTTTCATACTTCACACCATTGTTACCCATAACCTGACCTTGTGTCATGAACTCGACCCATTGTCATATGAAGGTTAAGGTCACAAGCAGTAACACTTGGATTCCTGTCTTGTATTCAGCTTCCCTTAAAAAGTAACCCTTGACAGAGCTATCTAAGTATAGCTTCCTCTTGTCTGTTTGTATGCTTATTATGGTTTGAGGACACTTTTCCAACAGCTAAGGTCATATTATGTCGGACAGTTTTACAGGTGAAGGAATCCATTGAACCCGGAGAGGACCTCCAGGCAGTGGAGAGCAACTGACAGACACTCCATCTTACTAACTCTGCTCAAGCAGAGTTAGCAGTGGCATCATTAACAAAAGAATATCGCTTTGTTATACAGTACATGGTGGGAGGATTACCACCAATACGCCCATCACCGTGTAAGCGACTGCGAGCATAAAGGATTAAAACCCGCGGCGACGCAGCACAGCAACAACCACAGTCCCCGGAATATCGAGTGATGGGGATTAGTGATCAGGTTATGAAAGGAACAGTGAATTTGATAGTTTGAGCGAATCCGCCCCGTCGGCTAGTGATAGAGGTTATCTTGGTGAAGTAACCTAACAGTATATCTTGTATACATTTACGTTCATTGCACATACATGTACATGTAGGCTAACGTCAGACGTCTGCATATAATTATAAATCGGAAGTAGTTTCGAGAAATTAATTGTGAGCCTTTGGCCGAGAGAAAGAAAAAAATACAATTATGCCTTGACATTCTAAGAAATGGACGGAAGTATGGGTGGAATTAATGAAATAAAGCTAAAGAACAACAGATTTTTTCGTCGTTTTTATATCCAACTAACAAAATCTTTCCAGTGTCAATGCTATAACAGTGCATGACACACAATCTCGGACACCTGGTGACGTTTATGTGACTAAAAAATTGAAAAGTCGATGCTTAGGCCTATTTAGGGAGTTAGTTTCAGTTTCACGATTCTCAATCTAAAGCACTGGTTAAATCTCCCCGATTTTGGAGCTTTTTAAATTCTATTTCAGTGGCTCAAAATCCCCTTCGTTTTCTTTATCATGACATCCAAGTTAGTTTCATGACACACCTCTGTTTGCTGGAACTTGAAATCCACCCACCCAGTGAAAAAAAAACTGAAAAAAATGCCGCATGTTTGTCTTGTGCATGGTGAAACTGAACACTGGTCAAAACTTCCACTGCTTGCTCGGACCTTGATTTCCGTTATATTTGTTTGAACGAACGAAAAAGTTTAATTTCATAGTTTTAATTTAAACTTTTTTCATTTGTTCACATAAAATTAAATGTAACAAGAGTGGAGGTCTGTAGATGATGAAAAAAACCCTTCAGAAGTCTGATGACAGCTAAAAGCAAGTGATCTACACCTATTGCAGCAAGCAAATTACCCAACAGCTGTATACATGTACGTGAATGTAAAAATAAAACACTGTGGACAACAAAAGCAGGAAGAAATTTTAAAAAGTATATTCAGAACAAAAAAAGTATAATACCTTAATATCCGCATTATTTTTGATGAGAATGTCGGCCATTAACTTTGTTCGGTTGCCAATTGGGGAAGATGAAAAATCGCGCGAACTTTCGGAAAAGAAATTCATTGATAATTTTATATGGCAACCAATGTCATTGGCCTTTTGAATAATTGTTCTTACTTGTACTTCATGTTGATGTATCACTTGTGTTGTCAGTTTAATTGATTAATGAGCACAGCGTGAAAAACATTAAATCCTTTGCACTGGCGGCCTCAGCGGATCGCGGGAACTACGAAAATAATTGTCATTGAGACTCTGAGGAAGATCTCGGGAAGTCCGCGGCAAAATTGTCGCTGAGTGGGCGTTTTGGTGGTAATCCTCCTTCCATGTACTGTAGGCTGTACTGTATGTGATTACTTGAAAAGTAAAGATCAGATTTTAATAAATTTTGATCTACTGCTTTATATCAGCATTATCTTGGATTAATTCTAAAATCTCTGTCGTGTCGTTTATCAAAAATTGAGAGAGTTCTTGCCTTTATGTTTTCTGTTTTACTTTAACCCTTTACCTTACGAATCACCCACATCAGCCAGCATAATTTGCTAATTTAGCCATTGAAAAAAATACATTTTTCAAAATATTTCAACAAAACCATATCATGTGACTCCTTGAAACGAGCTCGTTCCAATGAGGGGTCACATGATATGGTTTTGTTGAGGTTTTTTTGAAAAGTTGTAAAAAATAGTAATTAAAATAATAAATTTTGATTTTCTCTGCGTTCGGTAAAGGGTTAATTTTTGATGCTCGTACGTATGCTGACTTGAAGAGTAGTCATCAGATTTCAGGGAACTTTTGGCGTGCTACATTATATTAATCCTTTACCAAAGAATTTGTCATATCTGCCAAGCAATTAAAATTTAAGCAGTTGAATTTAAAAAAATAAATTCAACAAAATCATAATGAGCTCCTCAAGTCCGTTCCAAGGACGGGGCACATGATATGGTTTTGTTGAAATATGTTTTAAAAAATTTGAAAGAAAAAAAAAAGATAATTAAAATAATAAATTTGATATCCTGTTCATTGAGCAAAGGGTTAACATTACCTTGGACAAGTTTGAAAACCATGGTTATTTGTTTTTTTAAGAAATTTGAATGGTTACATGTGATGACTTGAACAGTAGTCATAAGATTTGAAACAAAATTTTGCTTGTCATGGATCATCACAGGCACTGGATTTTTTTGCTCACCTTGACGTCAAGCTGAGCTAATCTCATCGCTATCTGTCCGTCATCTGTCCTCCGTCCACACTATGTTTAGGTCTTCTCCAAAACCACAGGGCCATTTCAAGTGAAAGTTTGTATGATTGATGGTCCTGAAGGGGCATTGCAGTTTTGTTCAACTCAACATGTCCATAGGGAGAGGGTGGGGGAAAATGCTCCAAAATATTTTTAAAATCTTCTTTTCATGAACTAGTGGGTACATTGGCTTGATATTTGTTATGGAGGTTCCTTTTGAGGTGAAGAATCAGGTTTGTTCAAGTGAAGTTCGTGAAGCAGTATTTGGCTTTGAAATGGGAGGGGGCAGGGACCAGCCGTAAGGGCGACTAGGGCGATTATGTCGCCCTTCTAAGCCCAAAGTCGCCTAGAAAAATAGTCGCGGCGATTACAAGTCGCCCTCTAAAAATTGGCCAAAATGAGGAAAGGCTGAACTGAGTGATGCGAGGTTTACATGAAAACTATTATTTTCATAAATCGAATGTGCTCGAGTGTGATAAATGTGCATTTTAATTTGTCAAATAAACGTCCATTTATTTGAAATCACACGACAATCAATTGTCCATTGTCGCTTTTGGCGGATTTTTTTTATTTCTATTTAGTTGCGTTTCAGTCGGAGCTTCAAGTGTCGAAACGAAAATAGGTGACTTACGCGACTCAACAAAATAACCCAGTTTGAAAGTAGGTTACGTCGCTTAGGATGCCGAAAATGTATACACAACAGACGTATTTTATAACACAGTATTTTCATTTTGTTTTTCTGACAACTGTTAACTGTTGGGCTGTCTATTCCCAGAAAAACACAAATGGAATTGAAACACATGAAAAAAAGCTTTAGTGATGACAAGAAAAGCTTTGTACATGACACAAGTGTGCATGTGAACAATCTTGAAAAAGGGTCCTCCTAAACACCGGAATGACACAAAATGACGCGGAATGACACCGGAATGCCATAAAAATGATGCGGAATGACATTTCTTTTACAAAATACTCAACCCCAGAATTTATTTTGTTTATTAACTAACAAAGTATCTCCCAAGCAACCTTCTTACATCTGGTACTGTTCACACTTTCAGACTTAGGAAATTATTAGCTTAGTAGAGGGTGCTGGGGGATTGGCACGAAGAAGAGGGCAGGGGTCATGAAGGAGAGGGTAGCAGTGGGGGATTTTCAGTCAATAATTACTTTGTGATTTTTTAACCTGGCACAGACGCATCATAGACAACTGGACCTGGATTATTTGGACGTTAATGGAGGACCACAAATTGAAAATATGAAGGGGCGGCGGGAGTGGTACATTAATATTCTTAATTTTCCCCACTTGCCTATGAAGTCTCCCTACATGACACTGCAGTCTCCCTATTTGTTCTGGAAGGAGACTTGAAGTCTCCCTAAAATTCCCCCCAAGGCTGGTCCCTGGGAGGGGGTAAGATTTTTGGCCCCGCCCAAAATTTCTACTTTCTGAACTGATGGTCCAATTTGGAACCAAATTTGGTATGTGGTATTATTGGGTCATAAGTACTTGACTCGTGCCAAAAACAAAATTCCTGCATCCCATGGGAACCCCAGGAGCTAAAAATAGAAATATTTTCAAATGCTCATATTTCCCAAACCACACGGAACAAAGAGCTGTTATTTGGTATGAAGCATCCTTAGGACCAGTAGAATTGAATGGTAAAAAAAAGTGCCATCGGGTGTTAGGTGTCCTGTAGAGGGCATCCAAAAACTGCTGAGTCAGCATATTTCAAAAATTAAAGAAAATCTTTTCTCCAGAACCAATGGTCAGAATCTTTTGATATTCAGTATACAGCATTCATAGAGGGCTCAGATACCAGTTTGTTAAAATAAAGCCCATTGGTTCATATTTGGGCTCAATACTGGAGCCCGAATTTTGAACTTAGTGCAATATGAGGAATATTCTTAATAATTCTTCTTCTTCAGAACCACCAGTCAGAATCTTCTAATGTTTGGTGTGCATCATTGTTATGAGGGTCAGATTCAAGATTGTTCAAACCAAGTCCCTAGGTTAATATTTGGGCTTCCTGTGGAAGCCCAAATTTGGACTTAGTTCAATATGGGGATAATTTTAAAAATCTTCCTCAGCTTCACTAGTCAGAATGCTTTCATATTTGGTATACAACATCTCTAGGGGAGTCAGATTCAAGTTTGTTCAATTCGGCTCTCTCGGTATATATTTGGGCTCGCTATGGTAGCCCAAATTTTGAATTAGTGCAGTATGAAGAAATTTCTTTAAAAATCTTAAGATCCACCAGTCGGAATGCTTTCATATTTGATATACAACATCTTGGGGGGTGGAGGGGGTGGGGGGTGGGGAGGTGGAGGGGGGGGGGGGGCAGATTCAAGTTTGTTCAATTCAAGTGCCTGAGTTAATGGGTTATTATTTGTGCTCCATATGGGAACCTGAAATTTAATTTAGTACAATATGAGGGAATTTCTTCAAAAATCTTCATCAGATTCACCTGTGAGAATCCTTTAATATTTGGTTTACAACATCTCTAGGGGAGTCAGATTCAAGTTAGTTCAAATTGGTTCCCTAGGTTAATATTTGGTCTCCCTATGGTAGCCCAAATTTCATCTGAGTGCAATAGAAAGAAATTTCTTTAAAAATCTTCTTCTTCAGATCCACTAGTCAGAATGCTTTCATATTTGGTATACAATATCTCTAGGGGGTCAGATTCAAGTTTATTCAAATCGAGTCCATAGGTTGATGTTTGGGCTCGCTATGGTAGCCCAAATTTTAACTTAGTGCAATATGAAGAAATTTCTTTAAAAATCTTCTTCTTCAGATCCAACACTCAGAACGCTTTCATATTTGGTATACAACATCTCTAGGGAAGTCAGATTCAACTTTGTGCAAAGCGAGAGCCAGGGTTAATAGCTGGGCTCCCTATGGGAGCCGGAATGGGCCATGTAGCTGAAGAATTAGAAATTTTGTGTTCAGTACCCTCTAGAGGTAACTAAGATTAATCCACATAGGTTGTATCAAGGGGCTTCATAGGAGAGCTCCACATTATACATTTTGATCAACTGAAGAAAAGGCTTGATGCTCGGACTATTTTTGTCACTCCTGAGGGGCTCAAGGATTGACAGTGTATCCTATGGAGATGGATTACTTAATCTGTGTATATCATGTTCTGTTCAAGATGAGTGCTTCAGGCCCCATGGGGCCCTTTGTTTGCAATGCAATGCTATTTTTCGTGTTCACGTCCTGGAAAGGCAAAAAGTCTACGTATTGTAGGTGTTTTCATTTCTCATTTTCTAATTGGATTGTTAATCTGCTAATTTAGTTGTCGTGTCAATTGGTTATTTTGGACTCATTATAGGACAACTTTTGTTGTGATGATCTTGACACTCAGATGGGTGTTTCAGGTCCTATCCATCTCCCTGGCCTCTAATCCTAAATATTGTCTTATGCATTTTTCCTTTTTTTCAGATGCTCATCGAGCATTGGAACTTCTAGAAGATTATCATGGCAGATTGATGAAGCCTCAAGACAAGCCACTGAAGAATGCCATTGAGAGAGTTATCAGGATATTCAAAAGTCGTCTTTTCCAAGCTCTGCTAGGTACATTGATATTGTTTTTTATACCACCCACTTGAAAAGTGGGCGGTATATAGCATTCATGGTGTCCGTACTTCCGTACTTACGTACTTCCGTACTTCCGTACGTCCGTACGTCCGTGACGCTTTGGGGGTACACATCTGCTATCCGCTACTCCTCTTAAACCAGTGGGTGGATTTCATTGAAACTTACAGGCATTCTTTTCTATACATTATAGATGTGCACCTCCTATTTTGCTTTCAGGTATTTTTATTTTTTACTCTTTCCCAAAGGGCGAAATGAACTTAGCCAAATTGTTGTGATGCTTTAGGGGGGTACACTCCTGCTATCCGCTACTCCTCTTATACCAGTGGGCGAATTTCATTGAAACTCTCAGACATTCTTTTATATACATTATAGATGTGCACCTTCTATTCTGCTTTCAGGTATTTTTATTTTTTCTATCCCATGTGGCAAAATGAACTTAGTACGTCCGTACGTCCATACATCCATTATGCTTTGAGGGGTACACATCTGCTATCCGCTACTCCTCTTAAACCAGTGGGCAGATTTCATTGAAACTTTCAGGCATTCTTTTATATACATTCTAGATGTGCACCTCCTATTTTACTTTCAGGTATTTTTTTTTTTACTCTGTCCCAAAGGTCTTAATGAACTTAGCCAAATTGTTGTGATGCTTTGTGGGGGTTACACACCTGCTATCTGCTACTCCGTCCGTACGTCCGTGATGCTTTGGGGGTACACATCTGCTATCCGCTGCTCCTCTTAAACCAGTGGGTGGATTTCATTGAAACTTACAGGCATTCTTTTTCTTTCAGATATTTTCATATTCCGACATACGTCCGTCCGTCCGTCCGTTATGCTGTAGTGGTGTTACGCTTTGGGGAGGGGGGAGGGTTTATTGTTTATTGATGTTTAAGGTCACATATTTATGCACAATGGCTAAGCATGACCGTGACAGTTTTACGGGTGGAGGAAGCCGGAGTACCCGGAGAGAACCACCGAGCAACGACGAGTAGCTGCCAGCTCCCCAACATCGTAACTCCGCACTGCAGCACAGGCAGGGTTAGATTGGTTGAAGACATGCGTACCAACGACGTGCAGTACGCCTTAGTACACGGCGTCATCGTGCCCCCACGCGGGCAATGGAGATGAAGTGTCTTGCCCAAAGACACAACGCGGTTGCCGCAGGTGGGATTCGAACCGAGGACCTCTCGGCTTGCAGCCTGCACCTCTACCTACTGAGCCACCACGCTCCGGGGGGGAGGGTACACATGTGCTATCCGCAACTCCTCTTAAACCAGTGAACGGATTTCATTGAAACTCTCAGACCTTCTTTTACATACATTGAAGATGTGCTCCTCCTATTTTGTTTTCAGATATTTTCTTTTTTACAGTTTCCCATATTGACAAATGAACTTTGTCAAATTCAGTTGACATTCTGTACAGATCTGCTATCCGCAACTCCTCTTAAACCATTGAAAGATTTCATTGAAACTTTCAGACATTCTTTTACATATATTGAAGATGTGCTCCTGCTGTTTGTTTTCAGATATTTCCATTTTGAGGGTTTCCCACATTTAAAAATGGGCTTTGTCAATTCAAGCTTGCGTGGTGGGGGGTGTTGACATTTGCTATCCACGACTTCTTTTAAACTAGCGAATAGATTTCAATGAAACCTTCAAACATTGGTGTCAGTGTTTGTGCTTTCTACATTGAACACACTTTTACTGTTGTAAAATGTTTCTTGGTGGGAGTGGGTGGTATCATTTAGTGAGCAGTGCTCACAATTTTTCTAGTATTTATATAATTAGTATTTACCGGTGTGAGCATTGAAGCTACTTCCATCGTGGCTTTGGTCGGTGGAAACATTTATGGGAGGTATAACTATATCCATGCAGTAATCCATTCTAGACTTATATATATATATTTTTTTTTTTATACAAAAATCTCTATTCAAATTCTATTATTTTTCTTTTTTCAATGTTTGCCTCCAAAACGTAGCTTAATGACCAATGAGCTTTCACGAAGCAAGAAACATACTAGATTATTTTCCTCAGCTTTTAAATCTCCAGAATATTTATTTTAGCAACAGGAATAACTTCTAAAATGAATGTGTAATTAATAGGTAAAAAGTTTGCAGAATGCATGGTAAATCAAATGGTGTTTCAACTATTAACGAGAATCAGCGAGAATATTCTATAAAACTGTACCCAATTAACCAACCCTTTACCTAACATGAAAAGCAGACGGCATTTACAAACAGAATTATTGAATAACTAATTGTTTCATTATTTGTGTCAAAAACATAGCTTATGACCACTCATTGGAACAAGCTCATTGTGCTCGTTCCAATGATGGGTCATAAACTATGTTTTTAACAAAAATGAAAAAAATAAAAACTGAATGGCTATTTTGTGAATAGCACTGGCCGGTTTTGGCCGTTACGTTGGGTAAAGGGTTAAAATAGCTCACAAAACTGTCAAAGCTGAAAAATTCGAATATCTTAATGCAGTACACAGAGGAGGCGCTTAGAGGCTCAGTGGTTATGGCATTGGACTTCAAACCAAAAGGTCCACAGTTTGATCCCCACCAGGGGTAACTGCGTTGTGTCCTAGGGCAAGGCACTTCATCTCTTTTGCCCATGTGGGGGCACGGTACTGCTGTGCACTAAGGCATACTCCATGTGAGTGGTGCACTTGTCCTCAACCAATGCTTACCGTGCTTGTGTGCAGTTATGTCGGGGGAGCCTCACAGTTGCTAACCACTGCTCAGTGGTTTTCCAGCTTTCTCCACCTGTAAAACTGCCTGACATGAGGTGGCTCTGGCTGCTGAAAGTGTTATTAAACCCCAATGAAAAAAGAAGAAAAAAATGTACAGACCAGATGACTAGGTTCTTGGCCACTGGGAGGGTGGATATGAACAAGAAGCCTTGATTGTTAGGCCTGCAGAAACTTGACCCATCAAGCACATTTGGTGTTCATGGAATCCTTGATAGTTTATTGGAAGTTTACGTGTTTGTATCCACAAGTTTCTCATAGTCTAGTGTAGGGCAGCATGATATTCAAAACTGAATACCGGTATCGGTATTCAAAAAAATACCGCGGTATACCGGTATATTGAAAACTGTTGCATGCCTTGATGATGCGGGTCGAAAAAACTTTACCCAACGCAGACGATGTCAAATTTTTAAATTTATTTTTTCAACTGCTGAATTTGTATATTACGAGTGCACATGCAGACGATTCCTTGGATAAAGGGATAATATTATTCATTCGGGGCTACAGTTACAAAACTCAAGACATCTTGAAAATTAAATTGTGGGTAAATAAATAATGACGATAAACCGATATTTTGTAATTACACCAGTATTCAATCGATTTTGGTTTGAATACCGGTATATATCGGTTTATCGATATACCGTGCAGCCCTAGTCTAGTGAGTGAGTCTATTGGTAAATGATCACTGTTGGTAGCCGAGGACCAATTCAATGTGTGCTTACTGTACAATACAGTATGGTGAGAGGGAATCGTCACTAAAACAAGAAATAGATTTTTCAGTTGCTATACATTTACAATTCTGTTGAATACATGATGTTTAGCTCGTGGGGCACTGGGGGCCATACATTGGTCCATGAACTAAAAAAGGCTCCAAGTAAATCCTGTGCCTTTTATCAGAAATTGGGAATAATGGTTGAGTGAAAATTCACCCCTGTAATGTTTTAGTAGTAATCCACCCTCCATGTACAGTCTGTAGTATTTTGTAGTTACAGTATTCACATATAATTCGGCACTCACTCAGTGGGTGGGTAGCAGGCATAGTCTTACTTGCTTAACTGCTAGAAAGACAAGGACCAAACAAGTAAGTCTGAAGTGATCATGATATGCAGATTGTTTGTTGAATCCTCAACTTTTTCGTGGTGTAGCCATTAACCTGTTACCTATGGTAACAGCCGCATCTGGCCATTGCTATTCACAAAACCCACCATTCAAATTTTATTACTCATTTTTTTTATTTTTTACCTTAAAAACATACCTTATTGAGGTGGTTCCAAGGAGGACTCATCTGTTTTTGATGCAAGAAATGAAAATTTTCAGTTAGAAAAAATATTTGTTTGCAAATGTCTCCAATTTGTATTAGATGAGGGGTTAATTGTATACATAGATTTTTATCTATCAGGGTTAAGTAGCTTGTCATCTTGTCGCTGCATTTTGTACATTTTTAAAGCTACAAGAATTATTAGTTCTTGAAAATTGCTTGGTAACACTCAGATGTTTTTGGAAACTCCCTACAACTTATTTGTTGACAGAATTAAACGCTTCAGAGTTACGAAATATTGATTAAAAAAAGTAAAAAATGTTGACTGTTTTACTGCTGTGATCTACCTTAAAAGGGAAACAATATTTTTCATGTATCTTTTCTTATGAAATTCTGTTTTGTGAAGTCCTGTGTATCACATAACCACACATCATCAGCAGAATGGGTTTGATATATTCTTGGGTGGGCTGTCAGGTTGATTGTCTGGCCCATGGGTAGTCTTGTTCAAAGCTCATTCAGGTATGACAAACCTATACAAATTAGAAATGAAGGTATCTTAAACTTAAAATTGGGTTGCTGTATAATTTTTTTTCCGGTAACGCCTCTTTCTCATTTTTTTTTGCAAGAGGTAGGTAAAGTATTGTTGACATGTTTACCAGTATTATTGCAAAGGCTAAGATGAGCAACTGAGAATACTGCATTTTTATTTCATTAAATTGTTTCATTTCAAGATTCAGTGCTGTGAGTGCTGGGCAATTTCACGATTAAAAGGACATACCTGGTTTTAAAAAAATATTGTTCGTAATATTGTCAGAAATACAATAAAAAAGTATCGTCATGTAGGAAAATCATTCCCCATGTCCTTCAAGAGCTGACAAGAACATAACACTGCTTGGAGAATGCAGCTCTTGTCCATTCTAGAATTGTTTGGAAAACCCAGAGTTTACAGTAATGGGCTCTAGGATGAGTTATCTAGGCTCAATGAACACAATAATTGTGGAGTGTGCAAAATTTGAAAAATGTCTCTAACCAACTGACCGTTCAATGGTTTGGAGATGGCTAACCAAATGCTTGGCTACATAAATATTTTTGGGAAACTGCCTTTTTATCATTACAAGTATTGATATATTGTGTGGAATTGAAATATATATAGCTTCTAAAGGCTAAAGTCTAAAAATATATCAAGACACAAGAACGGCTAGTTAACTGGTAGAGTGTTAGAAGCCCATATTTGGGCTTGATTCTGAACTGCAGGTTAAAGGCTTCATATTCTGTGCATATCCTTCATATTATCTTGGAAGTAAAGTTACTTCATCTCCACTGATTTGCATTGTTATAATTTATGGGAGAGTGACTATAGGCACTCTCCCATTAATTGTAACAAGACAAAAATGTGTGAAGAAATCTTGAGGCTGAGAAAAAATTTATCACTCTACCAGTCAAGTTGCTCAGACTTTACCATTCAAGATGTAACTTTTGGCTAACCGGTCATCCGTTCACTTAGATATTTGCTTAACCACCATGTGAAAGAAACGAGCGTTCTCTTCAAATTTTGCACACTAATTGTGCTGGTTTTGTTTTTAACAGCTGCCAGGATGTTTCCCGGCTAACTGAAGTGATGAAATAAAAGAATATTATGTAACATGTAGGCCACATGGTTGTCACTGACACATTTTCAGTTTGTAAAGTTCATTGTTCAGTTACCTCCCTTGAAGTTATTATATTTTGATTTGTTCCTTGTCTATCTGTAGGGAGCATAGTGGTTCTGTGGTTATGGCATTGGACTTCAAACCGAAAGGTCTTTGGGTTTGATCCCTGCCAGGGATAACTGTTGTGTCCTCGGGCAAGGCCCAGGTGGGGGCAAGGTGGCTTTGTGTGCTAAGACATACTGCACGTAACCTGTGTATGCAGAGTTAGTACATTGGGGAGTCTGACAGTTGCTTACCACTGCTCTGTGGTTCTCGCCCGCACTCTCTGGCTGCCTCCACCCATAAAACTGTCTGACACAAAATGACCCTGGCTGTCGAAAAATATAGTTAAACCCTAATAAAAAAAAAAGAATCTGTAGACCATGCCCAGACACAAGTTCACAACACATATTTTAAATCAAAAGTTATTAAATTGAGACATGAAGTATACGTGCTCAGTATTTTTCAGGTAAATACAGCAGAGTCCTTCAACACACTTAACTGTATCAACACTATTTACCAGAATAAATGCGTGGCTCAGTGGTAGACTGTTGGACTTCTATGCTAGAGGTCCCGAGTCTGATCCCCATCTGGGACGACCTGCGTTGTGTCTTTGGGCAAGGCACTTTATCCTGATTGCCTACAATGACGTTGTGTACTAAGGCGTACTGCGCATCGATGGTGCACATGTCTTCAACTGCTGGAACCCTGCTTGAGCGGTGCTTGGAACAGAGTTAGAATGTTGAGGAGCTGACAGTTGCTCGGTGGTTCTCTCTGGGTACTCTGGCTTCCACTACTCGTAAAACTGTCACGGTTGCGATTAGCCATTGTGCATAAGTTTTGTGACCTTAAACCCCAATTAAATAAATATATAAAATTACCAGAATAAACACAACCTTCACAATCAAGAGAACAACATTGTGATTATATCGTTATTCACAATCTTCTTTCCCCCAAACCATGATTATTATTTGGCTAATGTTGCCCATCACTACATGCAGTGCTGTAATGTAATACACTGTTGGAAAGGGCTCTGATGTTATACATCAAAGCACTTGATCTCCAAAGTCAAAAGACACTTAAGTTGAAACGTCATTATAAAACAGTCCCTGGATCAGGAAACCCAATAGATGAATACCAAGGACAATTCAATCAAGTATATGTTTTTATTATTTGTTTAACCCTTAAAGCCACAACCACAGATTAATTTTTAGCTCAACTTTGACGAAGTCAAATTTGAGCTATTGTCATGGCCCGTCGTCCATTGTCCGTCTGTCCGTCTGTCCATCTGTCCGTCTGTCCGTACGTCAACAATTGGCTATGGCTCGGGCTAGAGGTCGTATTTATGAACCGATCTTTACGAAACTTCTTGTGTACCTTTGTTATGACCCTGGGACGGGAACGAGTGTTTTTAGGTGTGGTCCGAAATTCAAGATGGCTGCCAGTGGCCATTTTGTACCGATGATGCAAAAATCAGTTTTTTGTACAGAACTTCTGTATGAAAGTTCTGATTTGAATAATGTTTTGTATAAATGTTTAGTACCATGGGATACATCATATATAATACGGGTTTTTTTCTCGTGCGTAAATTATGCAAATTAGACTGACTTTGATTTATTTAGTGTTACTTTCAGAGCTGTAAGTGCCAAGCTGCTATGGCTCGGGCTAGAGGCCGTATTTATGAACCGATCTTTATGAAACTTCTTGGGTACCTTTGTTATGACCGTGGGACGAGAACGAGTGTTTTTGGGTGCGGTCCGAAATTCAAGATGGCTGCCAGCCGCCATTTTGTACCGACGATGCAGAAATCTGTTTTTTGTACAGAACTTCCATATGAAAGCTCTGATTTGAAAAATTTTTTGTATGAATGTTTAGTATCATGGGATACATCACATATAATACGGGTTTTT
Source organism: Pictodentalium vernedei (assembly GCA_031216915.1). Classification (NCBI taxonomy): domain Eukaryota; kingdom Metazoa; phylum Mollusca; class Scaphopoda; order Dentaliida; family Dentaliidae; genus Pictodentalium; species Pictodentalium vernedei. The sequence continues at coordinate 340,787,441 of CM062290.1, read as the reverse complement.
TTCTCGTGCGTAAATTATGCAAATTAGACTAACTTTGATATAAACCCTTTATCCTTCAAATTGAAAATTCCTCCAATCCCTTTGGAATTTGATAACTTGAAAAATATTGCTTGGATTGTCGAGTTACTTTATATTTGTGTTCAGGTTACTCATCTGCCGAGCTGTATAGTTTTTAATGTAAATCTGATAATTTGATCCTGAGATATTAACCCTTTGTCCTTCAAATTGAAAATTCCTCCAATCCCATTGGCATGAGATAACTCAAAAAATATCAATCCGATTGTCATTTTACTTCATATATGTGTTCAGGTTACTGATGTGCCGAGCTGTATAGTTTTTGGTGTACATCTGATAATTTGATCCCGTGATATTAACCCTTTATCCTTCAAATTGAGAACTCCTCGAATCCATTTCTTCGGCATGCGATAACTCAAAAAAATATTAATCCTATTATCAGGTTACTTTATATATGTATTCAGGTTACTGATGTGCTGTGCTGTATATCTGTCCTCCTGGCCGTCAACAATTGGATACGGCTCGGGCTGGAGGCCGTATTTATGAACCGATCTTTACGAAACTTCTTGGGTACCTTTGTTATGACCGTGGGATGAGAACGAGTGTTTTTGGGTGTCGTTCAAAATTCAAGATGGCTGCCAGCCACCATTTTGTACCGACGATGAAGAAATCTGTTTTTTGTACAGAACTTCCATATGAAAGCTCTGATTTGAATAATTTTTTGTATAAATGTTTAGTACCATGGGATACATCACATATAATACGGGTTTTTTTCTCGTGTGTAAATTATGCAAATTAGACTGACTTTGATTTATTTAGTGTTACTTTCAGAGCTGTAAGTGCCAAGCTGCTATGGCTCGGGCTAGAGGCCGTATTTATGAACCGATCTTTACGAAACTCCTTGGGTACCTTTGTTATGACCGTGGGACGAGAACGAGTGTTTTTGGGTGCGGTCCGAAATTCAGGATGGCTGCCAGCCGCCATTTTGTACCGACGATGCAAAAATCTGTTTTTTGTACAGAACTTCCATATGAAAGCTCTGATTTGAATAATTTTTTGTATGAATGTTTAGTACCATGGGATACATCACATATAATACGGGTTTTTTTCTCGTACGTAAATTGTGCAAATTAGACTAATTTTGATGTTTTTTTGGGTTACTTTCAGCACTGTAAGTGCAAATGCCAATACGGCTCGGGCTAAAGGCCGTATTTATGAACCGATCTTTACGAAACTTCTTGGGTACCTTTGGTATCACCGTGGGACGAGAACGAGTGTTTTGGGGTCTGGTCCAAAATTCAAGATGGCCGATGGCAGCCATTTTGTACAAAATTAGGTGCAATCAGATTTTTGCATGGAACTTCCATATGAAAGCCCTGATTTGAATAATTATTTTGTGTGAATGTTTAGTACCATGGGATGCATCACATATAATACAGGTTTTTTTCTCGTGCAGAAATTATGCAAATTAGATGAACTTTGATTTTTTCAGTGCGACTTACACACAGTAAGTACACATGTCAATACGGCTCAGACTAGAGTCTGTATTTATGAACTGATCTTCACGAAATGTCTTGGGTACCTTTGTTATCACCTTGGGACGAGAACGAGTGTTTCTGGGTGCGGTCTAAAATTCAAGATGGCTGCCAGTGGCCATTTTGTACCGAAATTAGGTCTAATCAGTTTTTTATACCCCCGCTTCGAAGAAGTGGGGGCTATATAGGAATCGCCCTGTACGTCCGTACGTCCATCTGTCCGTCCGTCCGTACGTCCGTCCGTACGTCTTTCCGGACATGAAATTCTTGTGTGCGCAACTCCTCCTACATTTATCAATCAATTTGGACAAAACTTTTCAGACATCATCACTACTAAGTGAACATGCGCATATTCCAAGATTTTTGATCTGCGACAATTTTAACCAGGTTATCTCCTTTTGACTTAGATTTATTATGTCTTTCCGTTCGAACAAATTCTTATGTGCGCATCTCCTCCTACATTAATGAACCGATTTTGATGAAACCTTTCAAACATCATCTCTACTAAGTGAACATGTGCATATTCCAAACTTTTTGATCTGCGACAATTTTAACCAGGTTATCTCTCTTGAACTTTGATTTAATATGGGTTTCTGCATGAAATTCTTGTGTGCGCAACTCCTCCTACATTTATCAATCAATTTGGACGAAAGTTTACAGACATCAGCACTACTAAGTGAACATGCGCATATTCCAAAATTTTTGAGCTGTGGCAATTTAAACTAGGTTATCTCCCTTTAACTTAGATTTATTATGGGTTTCTACATGAAATTCTTGTGCGTGCAACTCCTCCTACATTTATCAATCAATTTGGACAAAACTTTTCAGACATCATCACTACTAAGTGAACATGCGCATATTCCAAGATTGTTGATCGGCGACAATTTTAAACAGGTTATCTCCCTTTGACTTAGATTTATTATGTCTTTCCGTTCGAACAAATTCTTGTGTGCGCAACTCCTCCTACATTAATGAACCGATTTTGATGAAACCTTTCAAACATCATCTCTACTAAGTGAACATGTGCATATTCCAAACTTTTTGATCTGCGACAATTTTAACCAGGTTATCTCTCTTGAACTTTGATTTAATATGGGTTTCTGCATGAAATTCTTGTGTGCGCAACTCCTCCTACATTTATCAATCAATTTGGACGAAAGTTTACAGATATCATCACTACTAAGTGAACATGCGCATATTCCAAAATTTTTTAGCTGTGGCTATTTTAACTAGGTTATCTCCCTTTAACTTAGATTTATTATGGGTTTCTACATGAAATTCTTGTGCGTGCAACTCCTCCTACATTTATCAATCAATTTTGACAAAACCTTTCAAACATTATCACAACTAAGTGAACATACGCATATTCCCAAATTTTTGATCTGCGACAATTTTAACCAGGTTATCTCCCTTTAACTTGGATTTATTATGGGTTGAACTTTGATTTAATATGGGTTTCTGCATGAAATTCTTGTGTGCGCAACTCCTCCTACATTTATCAATCAATTTGGACGAAAGTTTACAGACATCATCACTACTAAGTGAACATGCGCATATTCCAAAATTTTTTAGCTGTGGCTATTTTAACTAGGTTATCTCCCTTTAACTTAGATTTATTATGGGTTTCTACATGAAATTCTTGTGCGTGCAACTCCTCCTACATTTATCAATCAATTTTGACGAAACCTTTCAAACATTATCACAACTAAGTGAACATACGCATATTCCCAAATTTTTGATCTGCGACAATTTTAACCAGGTTATCTCCCTTTAACTTGGATTTATTATGGGTTTTCAAATGGGATTCTTGTGTGTGCAACTCCTCCTACATTAATGAACCGATTTTGAATACATGTTGCACATTGTAAATGTGTTTTTCCAAATGTAAACCATATATGTGTGGGCTCTTTAAGTATTCAGTGCTGTTCTGTGGAAGGCCACATGCAAATACAAATTTCAACAACAAAAAATGATCTTTATGTATACATTTCCTTATGGCCTTCGCCTACATGATCAGAAGTGCATTCCTCTAAAAACCCAAAGCGGGGGTATTAATCACCTTCAGTGATAGTTCTAGTTGTACACATCTTCTATACAGCTCAGACTAGAGGCCATATTTATGAACCAATCTTTACGAAACTTCTTGGGTACCTTTGTTATCACCGTGGGATGGGAGCGAGTGTTTTTGGGTGTGGTCCGAAATTCAAGATGGCCACCAGCAGCCATTTTGTACCAAAATTAGTGCAATCAGTCTTTTGTATAGAACTTCTGTATGAAAGTTCTGATTTGAATAAATTTTTGTATGAATGTTTAGTAACATGGAATACATCACATATTGTAAGGGTTTTTTTTTCATGCCGAAATTATGCAAATTAGATGAACTTTGATTTATTTAGTGCTACTTACACAATGTAAGCACACATGTCAATACGGCTCAGGGTAGAGGCTGTATTTATGAACCGATCTTCACAAAACTTCTTGGGTACCTTTGTTATCTCCTTGGGATGAGAATGAGTGTTTCTGGGTACGGTCCAAAATTCAAGATGGCTGCCAGTGGCCATTTTGTACCGAAATTAGGTCCAATCAGTTTTTTGTCACAAGTTCTATACAGCTCATATTTATGAACTGATCTTCACAAAACTTCTTGAGTACTTTTGTTTTCACCTTGGGACAGGAACGAGTGTGTTTTGGTGTGCCTTTGTTATCACTGTGCTATGAGAACAAATATTTTGGGGTTCAGTCAGACCCACTCTGGGACTCAAAGATTTTTTCTAGTTCAGCATCTGACTGTCACCCACCTTTACAATACTTTACCTATACATTTGTTACAGGCAAGGGTCAGTATTCATGTACAGACCGTTACAATACTTTATATGTACCTTTGTTATCAGGTCATTACCTAGATATTTGTCATTGCTGTGTCACATACTATACATGTACATGTCTTTGTCTTGACAAGTTGAGCTACAGTGTCATTGACACTTTCATTACCTTAATTGTTACCTTATGTACTTGTACACCCCTGCAGATGACCTAACAGTGTTTCTACATCATTGGTGGATGCCAACACAGGCAGCCAACAATGATGTAAAAACACCAGAGAATAAAATCTCAAATTCTGGGATAATGTATTTACCATTCATCTGGATATAAGAAAGAGGCCTGATTACCATACAGCCACTATGTTCTGGTCAAAATCTATGGTTGGGCATTTTTCCATGCATATAGTTCAGAGATGATCTGCTATGAAACCTAGCAAAAGTTTCACCAATGTAGCACCGAGATAATCCCGGTGATTCATTGGTGGAAATTTTGCTAGGTGTCCTAGCAGATCATCTCTGAATTATATGCATGGAGAAAGTGACAACCTGTGGATTTTGACCTGTCCACGTTGGCCCCACTGTATGACAGTTCACAGATTTCGAAAGCATCAGTTGCAAGCGCAGGAGGCTTCAGCTGTCTTAGGACGTTTGAGCATTGAAGAGAGGGGTCTTCCCACCGGAACATTTTAAAAAAGTGCTATCAAATAAGGTGATAAGACACAACTTTTTGATGAACTTCTTTGTAGTTCCAGGCAAACAACTTTTCGGTCATCTTGTTATACGGCCACTCATATGAGCAGGGCGCATTATGGTATGTCAATGTCCGTCTGTCTGTCGTCCGTCTGTCCATCCGTTACAGTTAAAACTAGAAGTCCTGTCACGAATAGTGCGCTTATCTAGGCTTAATTGCGCATTGGAATTGCATGCAATTGCCATATCGAATGGCATCCAAAACACAGCAGGTTCTCCTGGTGACTCATGGCAAACACATGCAATGTTTCTGCCAATGGACCTCCGGGTTACCCGGAGGTCCATTGGCTGAAACATTGCTTGTGCACAGTCCATATGTACAGAATTTGATAGTTTTTCTTTGGCCGTAACGCGTACATTAACGCGCAGATCAACGTGCTATTTGTGCGCATTTCATGACAGGACTTCTAGTTTTAACTGTAGCTTTTGTTTGTCCATGTGATAACTTGAAAACAATACATCCGACAGATACTGTTTAGCTTAACTTGACAAAGTCAAGGTAAGCTATTGCCATCATGCGTGCGGAAGTCTGTTAGTCTGTTCACATTTTCCTTTAGCACAGGCTGCACCCCGTAGTTCTTGTCCGATCGTCACGAAATTTCATGTGCAGGTTTGGGGTCATGTCTAGATGAGAATGTCCCCTTTTGGTCATGATTTGTCAACCGTGATGGCTGCCCAAGCCCGAAACCCCAAAACTGATAGCACAGTCTGCAGGTCATATTTAACATGGAGGAATTTCATTGTAACTTGGTAGGATGACTCCGTATGATGTCTAAATTAGAACTTCCTCATTTGGTCGTGATCTGTCAACCATGACGACTGCCCGAGCCCAAAACCCAAAAACCTTGAGCACAGTCTACAGGTCATATTTATGGAGGGATTTCATTGTAGCTTGGTAGGTTGACTTCATATAATGCCTAGATGAGAATGTCCCCTTTTGGTTACGACTGGTCAGCTGTGACGGCTACAGGGGCCCGAAGCCCAAAAACCTTTAGCACAGTCTACAGGTCATATTTATGAAGGGATTTCATTGTAACTTGGTAGGATGACTCCAAATAATGTCTAGATGAGAACGGCCCCTTTTGGTCGCGATCATTCTGCAGCGATGGCTGCCCAAGCCCAAAACCCGAAAACCTTTAGCATAGTCTATAGGACGTATTTATGGAGGGATTTCATTGTAACTTGGTAGGTTGACTCCATATAATGTCTAGATGATAACATCTGCTATTGGTCGTGATTGGTCAACTGTGACGGCTTCAGAGGCCTGATGCCCGAAGCCCGAAAACCTTGAGCACAGTCTACAGGTTGTATTTATGAAGGGATGTCATTGTAACTTGGTAGGATGACTCCGGATAATGCCCAGAGGAGAACATCCCCTTTTGGTCACGATCATTCAACCATGACGGCTGCTCAAGCCCAAAACCCGAAAAACTTTTGCACAGACTACAGGTCATATTTATGAAGGGATTTCATTGTAACTTAGTAGGATGATTCAGTATAATGTCTAGATGAGGACGTCCCCCTTTGGTTGAAAACGGTCAACCGTGATGGCTACACAGGCCCGAAGCCCGAAAACATTTAGCACTGTCCACAGGCCGTATTTATGAAGGGATTTCATTGTAACTTGTTAGGATGACTCGTTTTGGAATAAATTAATTTTGAGGGCCACATACATTAACTGTGAGGGCCACATTAACCCACCCCGCAATTCTTCAGTACAGTCTACACCTCATATTATTTTTATTGAAAACATAGCATACAGGGAACAGAAATTAACATATTCCCAATTATCACAACACTTGTCTCATTTCATAATCCTTTCATAAATATCCTTTTCATCAAACTCAACACACAGACAAGTTAAGCTACAGTGTCATTGACACTTTCATTTTTTATGGTTGATTAGTCATGACTAGAGGATGGTTCCTTTCGATAACCAGCATTCTGGCATATCCAATATGGCCACCACGTCAGCCATCTTGGATTTTCGGGGACTTTTGATTGTCCATACGATAACTTGAAACTATAATTCCAACAGATGCCACTTTTTTATGGTTGATTAATCATGACTAGAAGATGGTTCCTTTCGATATCCAGCATTCTGGCATGTCCAATATGGCCGCCATGGCAGCCATCTTGTATTTTCAGGGACTTTTGATTGTCCATTTGATAATCCAACAGATACTGTTTTTTTATGGTTGATTAGTCATGACTAGAGGATGGTTCCTTCCAATAACCAGCATCAATATCCATCCGTCTGTTTCTGTCTGTCCATCCATCCGTTAACTTTTGTTCGCCCATGCGATAACTTGAAACAAAACATCCAACAGATACTGCTTTTTTATGGTTGATTAGTCATGACTAGAGGATGGTTCCTTTCAATAACCAGCATCAATGTCCGTCCATGTGTCCGTCTGTCCATGTCCGTCTGTCCGTCCATCCATCCGTTAACTTTTATTTGTCCATGCTATAACTTGGTTCTCTCCGGCTAGTCCGGCTTCCTCCACCCGTAGAACTGTCATAGTCATGATTAGCCATTGTGCATAAGTATGTGACCTTAAACACCAATAAATAAATAAATAAACAGGCCATATTTATGAAGGGATTTCATTGTGACTTTATAGGATGACTCATTTTGGAATAATTTCACTGTAACTTTCGTTGACTTACGTTAACTGTGAGGGCCACATTAACCTACCCCTCAGTTCTTTAGTACAGTCTACGCCTCATATTATTTTTATTAAAAACATCGCATACAGGGAACAGAAATTAACATATTCCCAATTATCACAATTCTTGTCTTATTTCATAATCCTTTCATAAACATTGAACATTATCCTTGTCATCAGACACAACACACAGACAAGTTAAGCTACAGTGTCATTGACACTTTCATTGTCCCCCGACCCTTCGGGGGACTATTGTAATCAGCAGTGTGCGTCCGTCCGTCTGTCTGTCCGTGCGTGCATGCGTCCGTCCGTCCGTCCGTCACACCCTTGTCCGGATGATAAATTTAGTTTGGATGATTTTACTGAAACTAAATTTGCTATGTGTCTTACTTGGGTGGAAATGCAGGTCAAGTTCGAAAATGGGTACGCTCCACTGATTTCTACTGGATTTATTCCCCTTTTTCGACTTAAAAAATACAGTTTTTGTGTTGTCCGGATGATAACTTTAGTTAAGATCATTTGATTGAAACGAAATTTAGTATGCCGCTTATTTGGGTGGAAATGCAGGTCAAGTTCGAAAATGGGCACGCTCCACTGATTTTTACTGGATTTATTCCCCTTTTTCGACTTAGAAAATACGGTTTTTGTGTTGTCCGGATGATAACTTTACTTTTGATCATTTGATTGAAACGAAACTAAGTATGTGGTTTAATTGGTTGGAAATACAGGTCAAGTTAAAAATTGGCCATGCTCTGCGAACAAATTGCATCCTAACAGCTCCCTTTAATTTGCCATCTAGGTCGGAGGACCGGGGGCGTTGCCCTTGTTTTAATTAACGCTGACAGGCTGTGACAGTGGAAGTACATCTACAAATGTTCAGCTTTTTTAACACGTTCTTATTTTGGGTAAATGTTGCTCTAATAAGATTGGTCTGAAAACAAAACGTCACAAAATGATATTTACTATTGAATGAGGTTTTACAACTTGCATTACATAGTGCACATACTGACCAAACAAATCGCATTGTTTAGTCGCGTGATGTATTTAATCTTCAATGAGGCTATTGTTTATAGTTTGTCTAGCTTTTCATCGGGGGTTGATTAAGTTATTCAGGTCATGGACCAATCACGTCATCAGAGTACACTTCTTCAGTGACCTGTTTTCTGCTTTCAAAGTTTTTCAGCACAATAACAAAGTGTGGAAATTTTTTATTAGACCACAATATACAAGGGAATTTTGGGTGAAAAGTTCAATTTCGCTTAAAAATATTTCACAGAACCGAATATTGGAACATCAGAGATTTATTATTATACCAATTTATTTTTTGCGGCACCGGTTGTTTGGTCGTAAGGGCATGGAGACATTGGCTTCCGTAATGTCGCCCAGTTAGACCCATTAATTGTATCGTAATTTGGAAGACACTCCAGCCAATGAATTTAGTTGAAAAAAAAAACAGTTTTGTAGAATTTATTGCTTAGCTTTGCATCCGATATTGCATAACCGACTAGTCGATTAATTGTCGACTACTATGCGGTGATTAGTCGATTAGTAAAAATCCAAATGGCATTTATCGTTTCAACACAAGCCTGTGTTAAAATATTCTACCCAGTATAAAAATTGGCAAGGAAGGCTGTTTAAACTAGTATAAGAAGGTTACATGTGTATTTGAAAAGGTCTTCAGAAACAATCAATTCTGTACCTCTAAAATATTTTCATAGCAACCAAGTTGTAACTTTTAATCTGAGAGTTTCATGCAACCAAGATGGAATTAAGCAGACTGTCATCTGCCGAAAGAGGTCCCCAGAGGGTAAATTTGGTGATGCTACCCTGCACAGCAGGGTAGTGTTACTAAATTTACCCCTTGTGAACCTCAATCTGAATCGAGGCCTCAGGCCTAAACAGAAAAAGGTACCAAGGGGATAAATTGGGGGTATTCTTGCCCACTTTATGAGATAGCATCAGCAAATTCACCCTCTGGGGATATCATTCTTCACATGACACATTGCTTATTTCCAGGTTTGCACGCAACAATGCATGAAATAATATGAGGTGGGAGATGCATGGCATTGTTAATGTACACAAAAAAAATCATACAATATCATATTTTCGATCTTTGTGCACACAAGCTTGACACTCAGCTCATAGTCACTTCCTGAGGCCAGCAATTCACTTAGCTGAGAGCACTGTAGGGACAATAACAGGCATGACTGTGATCGTGGGCCATGTTAATGCATATGTATCTGAAAGAGGAAGGGTCCCTAGCTTGACCCATAGTTTTCCTGGGTCTAACCCAGTTTAACCAACCATTCAATGACACATTCTTGGATCATCATATTAGCAACCCTGCTAATTCGCCAAAATAACATCGGCAAAAATATTGCCGACGCTTGACAGTTTTACCTCGGCAAAAACGTGTTTACGTCGGCATTTTTTAGCGATGCACACAACGTAATATTAAATAATAGTGCAAACAGTTATATTTGTTCTTCATACCCTGAGTATTAGCATTATTCATTAAAACACACCAGCTGTTAAATTCTCACTAACACGGCAAGGTGGGGATTAATACAAGAACGATATCTAATTGCCGACGTGAAACCCAACCTATTTATTTATCCACAAAAACACGTATGTAATTCATCAGGATATCCTGACATGAAGTTTGTAAATCCGACCTACCTGTAAATTAATAAATTCTCCAATTTGAACCAATTAACGAACACCTGTGATCAGATCTTCAATGGCAGTAACTGACATCATAACTGACATCATAACTGACAATCTTTGAAGTCATTCCGATCCATCTGTCATTGGGAAATTTCAGTTGAAGAAAATGAAAACAACATAGAAGACCACAAGGGAAACTTAAAAATCTCCTGTGATGGATGCTCTGATTGGCTGAGTAAGGAGAAAAGGTGAAAGGTCAGAATTTGTAGAAATCATGCATACCATTGGTCTAAAACTGACAGAGTAATAAAACTGTCACCGAGACTTTCGTGATCGCTATGACTTTGCAGTGAGGTGGGCGGGCAGGGAGGTGGGGGGGAGGAGGGGGATGGTTCTGTTTCACACTCACTTGTCCTAATGTTAATTATTCTGTTAGGACGTTTTGCAGTACCTTACTGTCCCCCAAAATATCACCTTGTCTTCAGAAAATAAATATCGTAATTTTTAAACAGAATATTCAGCTGGAAACAAATAAAACTCCTGACATGTTGAACAATATATTTCCTTTACTGTTTCACCATCTTCTAGAGTGTACTTTATACATGAAATTCCCCACCCATCGACTGTTTTTCATTTCACCATTTGGGAAAGAAATCACTATTATTAACTTGAGTGAATATGGGTAGCACCCAAAGTACGCAACTAGTAATAGTTATAACACCAACTGAGCATGTAAGTTAAAATTCAAATTGTTTACTTATTGCATGGAAAATAGAGATGGGGGCTTGACGTCACTTACATGTATACCATGTGTAAGTTAAAAGGACCATTATTCTCATTCTGCAAAAATGTAGCAGTGTCAACAGGACTTGACGTCACTGCCATACATTAGGTTTTCATAGAATGCGATGCAGTTGTGATGCCGTTTGTAAGCACCAAGTCAAATCAAAACTCATTATTACTTGCATGGGTCGAACATGCAAATCGACCTGATGTTGAATGAGAATGTTCTCTGTAAAATTATTCTACCCTTTCCATACCTACATTCAAAATTATGAGTTTCTTGCAACTTCTTGTTGAATAAAACGTCATTCAAAAATATATCTTGTAGTATTATCATTACACGCTTTCGAAAATTAGCCATTTCCAGGTCTTGGTGTGACATTACAAGTTCCATGGACAAAATATTCCGGTAAGCATTTGTTAACCCTCCACAGCCTGCTGAACATCAAAATTTTGATTACTATTTTTGGACACCAACAGCACCCAACGGGTACGTCACAGATAAAACATACCCTCTTTTTATCAGACCCAGAATTTATGGAGGATAATTTTTAGCTCCACTTGACAAGCTGAGCTATTGCCATCACTTCTCGTCCATCGGCATACGTACATACATCCACAATTTCCTTTGGCTCAGCTCACAGGTCGCATTTATAAACAGATAGCTTTGAAAGTTGGTATGCTTGTTTGGGGTGACCTCTAGATAGGAGCTATCGATTTTCTTCAATTTCCATCAAAACGTTTTGCTGCGGCCAACTTTCTTTGAACTTAGTTTAGTCAGACCTCAATATTTCCCTTTGGCACACCGTACAAGTCACATTTATGATCGGATTGATTTGAAACCTGGCATGTTTGTTTGGGGTGATCTCTAGATGGGAGCTATCGATTTTCTTCCATTTCCGCCAAAAAATGTTGCCACAGCCAACATTCTTAGTTAGACCTCGATATTTCCCTTTGGCACACCCTGCAGGGCACATTTATGATCGCATTTGCTTTGAAACCTGGCATGCTTGTTTGGGGAGACCTCTAGATGGGAGCTATCGAATTTCTTCCATTTCCATCAAAAAATGTTGCCACAGCCAACGTTCTTAGAACTTAGTTTAGTCAGACCTCAATATTTCACTTTGGCACACCCTACAGGGCACATTTATGATCGGATTGCTTTGAAACCTGGCATGCTTGTTTGGGGTGACCTCTAGATGGGAGCTATTGATTTTCTTTCATTTCCGTCCATCAGAAAATGTTGCAGCTGGCAACGATCTTTGAACTTAGTTTATAGCCCAAGAACATTAGGTTTCACTAGGGAAAAAAATCGGAGAAAGCTGATTTTTTCAGGGAATGTCGAGTACATGTCACTGAACGATTAGACAAAAGTCCCCTAAAATCCCAGTTGAGCTTTTTTTTCTGCATCCTTTTTTCGAAAATGCGTTTGAAAAAAATAAAAAAAAATCGCACGAACTTTGTAACCTCGAATTGATCCAACTGTATTTTTTGTTTACGCGTATTTCGAGCTACATAATGTCTAATACACATTTACCTAGAGGAAAATGTGCATTCTGTGACAATTTCTGCGAAAAATTATTGAAAATTCACAAAAAAGTATCGGATTTACGCAAAAAATGACGATTTTCCTAACGGATTTGCCCAAAGGGTCGTAGTACAGAACGGGATGTTAGTTGGACAGACGATAAAAAATCCACCACCATTTGAAGACTTTTATCATTGCTTACAAAATAGACATTATGGAAGACCCCCTCTGCTTCTGGCCGAGTTCCCCTTTTGGCATAAAATTCGTCAGCATGAGAACTCAACTATTTTCGGGCTTGGGACCGAACAGACACGTCTGTGTCTGGCAGCATTAGATCAATAAATAATATTTACAGAATGTACAAAAATCAATAAATAATATTTACAGAATGTACAAATCAATCAACATGGATTAAGTTACATTGACTATTATCAACGCTATATACAGAAATGACATGACCTATATACATATTATTCATCGAACTAAGAAATTTCCGACAGGACAGTGTTTCTGTGGTTGTTACAAGAATCCGAACTGCAATTACACAAACCTGAGCAAGAGAGTCCTGCCTTCTTACACCCACACCTTTTTGTACAAGCACTCTTGCAACCACAACTGATCAGATTCAGTAGGTTATCGGGGGCACATGGCTTTGTGGCTGCAGTCGGTACAAGAAGTCCATTGTCTAGCGACCATCCCCAATCCGTCGGAGGAAGCGAAGTGCCCAGCCATTGTTGGACCTGGAGATAACATTTGTAGACATGTTGTTGTGCAGCATCGCTGCTTGGTGGGAGTGAGGCTAGGTCGATGGGTTTATTCAGTTTAGATTTTGCTACATAACGCTTGTAAGTGACATATCTATATTGGTCGAGAGAGGAAACAGTTTTACTCCCGTATAAGATCAGGAGAAGTTGTTCCCTGGCAGCGGCTACTGCACTTGGTGTACTGTCATCCGCCAAAATTGTGTTGACATACTGTTGTGAGTCGCTAGTAACATCGGAGACAATTGTACTGAATACTTTCTTCTTACCAACTCGAAAGAGTGCAGAAGTAGTGTCACAACCACTTATAGAATGTGCTACAAGGAGGTTGCTTCTATGGTCACCCATTTTGGTTGCTATGTCACTAACTGAAACTAGTAAGTTTGGGGTAATGGAATACATCATGTGAATATTACATCCCGGTTGAACTCGAGAGGTAAGAATGACTAACAAGTCTGTGTCTGTTCCCACAACGACAACATTGTTGTCATCTTGAGCGATGTCAAGTGCAGTTTCGGCTATCAGTACATCAGCATCAGCCTTGGCCTGCTTGGACTGAATATTGATAGCAGATAGCATCTGCATTAGAAGATCGATCAGTTGGGTTTTGTTCTTGGCATTTGCAAGGAAATCGGATTGGGGTATGGTGGCTGGTAACTCGGGTGAGATATTGATATCAATGGAATACCTGTCTTTAGATCTACGGGCTTGTTCCATGCCCTTTGTCGACATTGTACAAGCATAACCATCAAAAACAACCACGACGTTCGCCCCAAAATGTCTCACTAGATAATTGGAATATGATGTACATATGTCCTTATATGACGACTGTTTAGGCCATACAACTGCCCTCAATAAAAATCCACCATCTACAACAAACAGAGAATGTTCTGGGATTTTAGTTTGCTCGGAACCGTATGTTTTGAGGATCTTACCGAGCGTGCTTTTCTGTGTCTTCCTCATTCCAGCAGAATCAAACAATGCTGGTGGTTTCGGGGCGAGTTCGTATTTGAGATACTCTTCCATCTCTGCTTGTGACTGAATAACACATGTGATGCGGTTGAACAGAATTGTGGGGTCAATCACTACCTTACTTCCACGGACTTTGATGCTATTTGCCATCGATGCGGAAGACTTCACAGTGTCAATTAGTCGTAGTTTGATGCTGTTGAACGTTTTGCTTACAACATTCGATACGCAACATTCACCAATTTTGCGAACTTGGTCACAGTTCACAGTTTCGTCGGCCACAAGCCCGGTCGCTATAGAGACTAATTGTAGTGGATCTCTATTCTGAAAGGGGGAATGCACTCTGAGCCAGTTCAATAATTTGGTGATATCATTGGCATCAGTCAATTGTGAACTTTGACGGAGATCCCGATGTTGTTCGCCATGACCAGTGTGAACATGAACAAAATTTTCGAGAGCATTACATATCGGAAAGCAAAGAGGTAGTCCATGTACCCATTTCGCAACAGTGCTATCGGTTATTCCCCTGCCATGTGTGAGACCACCAGGGAGCTTGAACATTCTCATTAAACACTGCTCTATGGTCTGATCAGAATATATCCCGTCCCAGAATTTATCTGAGCGCCTTATGGTAAAGTAACCTTTCTCAGTGAACAACTTCAAATCATCCTGTTGCATTATTTCTGTTAGCTCATTCATCTGCTGCAAATAGAGATGAGAACTTTTTGCGTATGCAAAATGACCACCTGCGTGAAATACTGGAATCATATTGCGAACACAATATGTGTGGAGTTCCCAGTCGCCTGTGCGCTCTGCTCTCAAGAACAACTGGAGAAGACCTATTTGCTTGTAGTATTGTACCCAAAGCTTTCCTGTGCGTCCTACGGACGCATTCTGGAGCAGTTCGTGTAATTTTGACAGTAGATCGTTGACACTTTCTTGATTGACAGCATCAGCTGTTGTACAGTCACCTCTGGCAAGTCCACAGAATATTTCATTGACTTCTGTGCAGTCTATATTATCTAGTGTTTGAATTTGAGTTTAGTGGGTATGGTTAATATTTCACACGTTTCACCAGTTCATTATGGAATAAATGACTATTGTTATATATCATTATAAAGCCACTGCTTTTCTGCAATTTTTGATATATAATTTAACTCCCAAAGTAGTCGTAGATTTGATTTAATGGACGTTGTGTACCGTTGTGTGTATGAAAACAATAATTTTTTTTCTCGTAATTTTGTACATTTTCGTGAATATTTCACCATTGAGTGTGAGGATTGGTACAAAGTTGGCATTTTCTGTTGGGGATATGTATTCTCAATATAATTCAGCACGATATTTATGATTCTCACCCTACTAAGGCGAATAAGAATGAGAAATATGGAGCTGGGTCGAATTTTAAAAAAAATTTTTTTTTTCATCAAAAAAACGCTACAACTAAAAAAGCTGAACTCGGATTCGCGGGGACTTTTCACACTTTATCCGCAATGTGTGTCCCGGAAACATATAAAAAAATCAGCTTTCTACGATTTTTCCTTACTTTCTCATTTTTATATCTAATGTGCCTTGACTATTAGTCAGGCATTAGTATATTCCTTTGGCATGCCCTACAGGGCACATTTATGATCAGATCGGTTTTGAACTTTGTTTGCTTGTTTGGGGTTACCTTTAGATGGGAGCTATCGATTTTCTTCGATTTCCGTCAAAAAATGTTGCCACTGGCAATGACCTTCGATGAACTTAGTGAAAACTTAGTGCAGTTAGGCATCAATAGTTCCCTTTGACACACCCTGCAGGCACATTTATGATTGGATCGCTTGCAAACTTGGTGTGCTTGTGTGGGGTGCTTGTGTGTGGTGACATCTATATGGGAGCTGTCGATTTTCTTCCATTTCTGTCAAAAAATGTTGCCGCTGACCTTTGAACTTAGTTTAGTCAGACCTCAATATTTCCTTTTAACACACCCTTCAGGGCATATTTATGATCGGATCACTTTGAAACTTGGTATGTATGTTCGGGGTGACCTCTAGATGTGAGCTATTGCTTTTTTCATTTCCATAAAAAATTATTGTTGTTATCACCAGCCTTTGAACTTACTGCATATGTGCATCATCTTATCCCTTTTGCACACTCTGCAGGGTATATTTTTGAATTTCCATACCCCCCCCCCCCCCCCAAAAAAAAAAACCCAAAACAAAAAAACATTGCCACAAGCAATGGCCTTCTACTTAGTGTATTTGTGCATTAACATCTTCCTTTGGCATGCCTCAGAGGGCACATTCATTATCAGGTTGTTTTGAAACTTTGTGACAAAGATAGGAGCTATTGATTTTCTTTTCATTTCCATCAAAAACTGTTGCTGTTAGCAACAATCTTTTGAATTTATTGCATTTATGCATTAAAACTCATGGAATCTTGTCTAGAGAAGCTTATGATTCTCCAGAATCATTAAGTCTAGTTTTCCTTGATTTTGTTTGAATCCAGATAGTGAGTTTGCATTGGTTGTTGATGCCAAAATATGGTAGTTATTACAATTTTAACTTCTAACACTCGGGTAGTATTTCAAAATGTTTGTCATTGACCCCATATTACCCATGCAGCATGATAAAATTAACAAATTACATCTTGTTTGACATAGCTCAATGAGCTGGAAAATAAGATATAATTTATTAAATTCTCAGTTGCATTGTGGGAAAAATTTACTGCTGATAACTTTGATATTTTGACATTGGTGTGCAGAGGGTTAAGTGGTATTTTTCTTCATGAATAGATCTCAAAACAGTTACACACCTCATGTCAGATTTTCCTGATTAAGATTTTGCAAGACCAAATCAATCAAAACAAATGAAAAATACCATCTAAGAATCGTGTTCTTACATTTCTTTTCTGAGTGTATGATTTTAGTGTGGGTGGAAGAAAGTGGAAATATTATTTTGACTGGGTTGCAATCCACTCAAAATTCTCTCACTGCCTTTACGATCACAACACTGTTGCAGTGTGCAAAACTTGACGAGAATGCTCTTTTCGTTCGCGTGATGGTTACGCAAATTTAAATCTAAGCGAAAGAATGACTGGTTAACCAAAAGTTGCATCTTGAATGGTAAAGTCTGAGTCACTTAATTGGTGGAGTGCTAAACTTTTTCTCAGCCATAAGATTTCTTCACACAATTTTTGTCTTGTTACAATTCATGGGAGAGAGTGCCTATAGGCACTCTCCCATCAATTCTAACAATGCAAATCGATGGAGATGAAGTAATTTTACTTACAATATAATATGAAGCCTTTAACTTGCAGTTCAGAATCAAGCCCAAATATGGGTTTCTAACACTCTACCAGTTAACCAGCCATTCTTGTGTCTTGATCTATTTTTAGACTTTTGCCTTTAGAGGCTATATATATTTTAATTCCACGCAATATATCAATACTTGTAATGATAAAAAGGCAGTTTCCCAAGAATATTTATGTAGCCAAGCATTTGGTTAGTCATCTCCAAACCATGTGAACGGTCAGTCGGTTAGAGTCATTTTTTTAAATTTTGCACATAGGCCTATATGCAGTCTCCCATCAATTCTAACAATGCAAATCGATGGAGATGAAGTAATTTTACTTACAATATAATATGAAGGACATCCACAGAATATGAAGCCTTTAACTTTAGGTACCTGCACTTCAGAATAAAGCCCAAATATGGGCTTCTAGCGCTCTACCAGTTAAGCCACCTTACTTGTGTCTTGATAGATTTTTAGACTATTGCCTTGAGAGTCTATAAAAATTTCAATGCCATGCAATATATGAATACTTGTTAATGATAATAAAGCAGTTTCCCCAAGAACTTTTACATAGCATAGCCATCACCAACCCACGTAAACGGTCAGTCGGTTAGAGCTGGGCGATATTGAAATTCAGTATTCGATATCGATATCGACACTTTCTTGGAAAATACCTGTGTTTCGGTATTAATATCGGTATCAGATCATGCATGCTGCAATTGTGTACTCTGAACTTCACCTCATAAGTTTTAACCCTATATCATGACCTTGAACGTCGACCTGCATAACTCAGACAATAGAGTTATCTCGCATATCTATCATAAAACTCCATAGTCCTGACAGCGAGCACATGGCCACGGGTTGTCTTAGGTTCATAACTGTACTTTTCTCACACATCGTGGCCATAGTATAAGTTGGTTTTAGCTTAAATAATATCAAACCTTTGATTTGTTAAGTTATTAACAAAATAATATCCGGATACAGTTCAAAAAGCAAACAGAAAAACTGTTAAATACTACATGTTCCACAAACTGAACTTCCCCGCTTGAAAATGAAAGTAAAACTTACCAATTTTAATTTTGCTGCTACCGAGTTCAAGGTAATTTCTTTAAAAAAAATTGAAATCTTTTTTGTGATGATTGTCAGTGTGAGACCGTCAGTTGGTCATGTTGGCTGTTGATGCAGCTACTAAACTATTTCAAATTTTACACCTGCAAGACTTCTTGTCAATTCTTTAAAAAATGCTTTGCCGAAATGAATGCACTCTTATAGACTTGCGTTCTGCCGTGTTTCTAACACATGAGGAATTCCCACCTTATCCCCGATCAGCTTGCACAAAATCTAAATATCGAAATTTTGGTTAAGTTCATTTGCATTCAGTACGATATTTGATATCAAAGAAATATCGAAACCATACCAAAAATTAGGTATATCGCCCAGCTCTAGTCGGTTAGAGTCATTTTTGAAATTTTGTACACTGCTGTTGTATATTTGGGCAGAACCTGTATGCTCTAACTGGAAGAGTGCTAAATTATTTTTCGAAGCTGATTTGTAATGCGAGTATTTTTTTCAAGGATACCATTCTACAAGCAAATGAAGCCCCTGTTTAATAAGATTCTGTTCCTAAACATTTGTTTTGATACTGTTTATTGAAGAGTACCTCTGACTCTCCAATCAATTGTAATGTAACAATTTTGTGCAACAATATTTTGTGTTTTATCTGCTGAGTAAACAAGATAATCAGTACAGTGTAAAGCTAGTAAAGTGGCTTTCAGCACTTTTCAGTGGAGTCCTGGTAGTGGCTTCTGGCACGCAACCAGTTATAGCAGGCTGCAGGATTTCACAGTATCTATACATCTGTTCCTTGCTGCATCCATGGATGCAAAACTGATCATATCCCCAAAATACACTTGACTCGCAAGAAATATTCTTGAGGTGCTGTTGGGTTTCTATGGAATAAATAGACAAAACTACATGTATGTTTCAATGAGTCGTTTTGTATTCAATGAGTCAGATGTGCGTAGGAAGAAAACGTCGAGACCGAAGGTCGAGACGTTTTCTTTCTGCGCACATCTGACGAATTGAATACAAAACGACTCATTGAAACATACATGTGGTTTTGTATTTATTACATGATCCAAGCACCTACTGACCTAATTTTCTTTTCTATCAACGGTGGTAAACACCATGCACTTTATGCAGTCGCATTGCATAAAAAAAGTCCCAGTTGGAACAGGTTGGTGTGCAATATGGAATTCCGTATTGCACAGCCGTATTGCATAAGAGAGACTGCATGGGCATGTAATAAACCTGGAAATCAAACCTTGTATTTCTATTAGGTCTGGAATTCTGGACTTTCGGCCCTGGAAGAAAAGATCACTATTTCTTTCAAGGTCCTGTTGCACATGATAAAAAATAAATGCAATTGATTTTACACCCATTGGCAGGGTTAAGGTTATTTACTGCTCGAAGGAGTTTAGTATCAACTTCTATGATTGATAATACTTCATTTGCTGTTCAATCAGTTTTGCCACATAAATTTAAGACTTTATTATCTATCACCAGCCGTCTTGATCATTGGATGTGTCAAGCGTGCAGGTGATAATTCAGCATGTAGATTATAAACTATTATTAAACAGTCATCCCCTAAAGGAGGCCAGTTGATTGAGACATTTGGGAAAGTTGCTCAGCAATAATTGATTAATCTTACAAATCGACTGCCTGCAGCAAACTTCAGCAAACTGAAGTACAGCATGCAGCTAATTATAAATTGAAAAAATCTCTCAGTCTGGAAAGAAGTTTTGATAATATAATATAGTAGTGGGCAAGTCTCCCACCAAATAACACTATTAATTGTATAAAATTTCTTTCTTTGGAAGTTTTATACTATTAATAGTGTTAATTGCCAGAAAATAAGCAGACTGACATCTGCAAAATGAGGTCCCCAGAGGGTGAATTTGGTGATGCTACCCCGCACAGCAAGGTAGCATCACTAAATTTACCCTCTATGAACCTCAATCTGAATCAAGGTCTCAAACCTTGACCCACTGTATGGGATAGCATCAGCACATAATTCACCCTCTGGGGACCTCATTCTGCATATGGCAGATTGCTTATTTTCAAACTTGCAAACAGAACCATTTACCATACTTTCACTACAAATTTGACCTGTTAATTGCATATAGTTATAAAGTAAGCACCTGTTAAGTGAATTCCCCATGGGAACTCTGGGAAGTGAAGCAGTACTCATTTGCTGTGGAAAAGAAGCTCTGTTTTTCTAATGGCTTTTTTTTTGACTAATTGGTAATTAGGTCGAATTCAGCCGCTGCCAAAGAAAATAGTGCACTCCTGGCATTGGCTGAATCAGCCAGACGCAACAGGTGACTGGCTGATAGTTTGGAACCTTGGGAAACTCTTTTGGTGGGAGTGTATTCTTGTGACTGACAAATTGATTACAAAGAAAATATGTATGGGGTTTCCAATTAAAATTTAAGGTCAGGACCTGCCTGTAACCTGATCAGACTAAAGGTTCAATGTTGCTTTATGTACAGGGACGCATGTCACTGAAAAGCTATTAATCTCCAACCCGTGCTCCTCTCTGCCATGGTAATGAGTCACTCGTATTCCCAAAGATTAGCGAAAGTGGATAACCGTATATTGTTTAATAAATACAACAAGTTCCTGTGAATTTGCCGTCAATTTCCTTGTGATCACTTTATCAGTATGCTGTTGAGAAAGATGTGTTCACCCTTTCAGTAATAATTTACAGTGCTCTTCATATCTTTCCTGGCCTTTAATGTTGGGTATATAATATAATTGGGGCATCCATGGTGGGTGCTGTTTAGTGATAGGCCTGTCCGTCTGTTTGACCATCCATTCATTTGTCCACCCATCCATCCATCCATCTGCCCCATGTTTTCTGCTCTTTTTTTCAGCTATTGATAGAAATATTGAAATAATTTTTGTATGTAGCTTCCTGGTGAGTACTTACAAATCAAGTTTCAATTCCAATCCGCTCAGTTGTTTTATTACAGAGTTATTTCCCTTGAACTTAGGTATTTGACAGTTAAAACGGGTTTTCCAAACCTTTTTCAGCCATAGATGGAAATATTTAAATGGGTTTTTTGTATGTAGCTATCCGGTGGATAGCTTCAATTCCATTTCTGTCAGTTGGTTTTTCACAGAGTTATTGACCTTGAACTTAGAAATTTGACAGTTATAATAGATTTTCGTCACTTTTGGTCACAAATGTTATCGATGCATGAATGATTTTGGATGTAACTTCCATCAGGCAAATTACGGATTGAGTTATGTTTTTGTTCCCTTTGCTCAGTTTTTCACGCAGTTAAGAATTATTGTCCTTGAACTTGGAAATTGATAGTTATAACAGGTTTTCCACACTTTTTCAGTTATGGATGGAAATATTGTAATAATATTTTGTGTGTAGCTTCCTGATGGGTACCTCCACATGAAGTTTTAATTTCATTCTGATCCTTTCATTTATCGAAGAAATTTGAACTTGGAAATTTCACATACAGTACATACAGTCGTCGTGGATTTGTCGTAATCCACGCGTAGGCAGTGATGTCCATGTACAGTCAAAACTAGAAGTCCTGTCATGAAATGCGCACAAATAGCACGTTGATATGCGCGTTAATGTACGCGTTATGGCCCAAGTAAAGCTATCAAATTCTGTACATATGGCCTGTGCACAAGCAATGTTTCAGCCAATGGACCTCCGGGTAACCCGGAGGTCCATTGGCAGAAACATTGCATGTGTTTGCTATGAGTTACCAAGAGAACCTGCCGTGCTTTGGATGCCATTCGATATGGCAATTGCGCGCAATTCCAACGCGCAATTAAGCCTAGATAAGCGCACTATTCGTGAGAGGACTTCTAGTTTTAACTGTATGCGTTTACCAGGTAATAAAACTTATCCATCAGCAAAATTTTACCCAGTGATTCCTTAATTAAATTTTTGATGATTATTCCTATAATTAGTGTTTGGAATCTATTACAAGGGCATCCATGGAAATATGGCCCACCTATGGAAAGTGACCAGTCCAAGGCGACTGTACTGTATTAGCTGTGGTTATAACTGCTCATCCCTCGTACAGTCTGCTGGTGTTAAAAATTTCACTGGAAAACAAGACTTTCATTACAAATATTGCATTTATATAATGATATAATAATGATATAAATACCCTGGACCTGGAACCCAAAACAGCTATTTGGTACTAGTGTTGAAATGGTTAGGGATTTTCAGGATTTGACTAGTCGACAGAGGTAATCGAATACCAGTCGATTAGTCGGACCCCTCCCGAAATTTTCCATTTCTGTGCCTACAGTATGAAATGGGCAGTGTGGCATTGATATTTTCATAAGTTATGAGTATCCACCAACTCTGCGTGTCAGAACGTAACGTTCAAATGCTAAACCGACACAATTGAAAGTGGTTAGTTAACTTAGTCATATATTTACTTTGCTTAAGCAGTTGTGTTTGGTCACTTATAAACCAATAAACGGGCAGCTTACTGGCTCATATCATAACATGGGTTTTTAAAATCAGCTGTTCACCATGCATACACAAAACTCAAAACGAGGCTATTCACCGAGATTCTACACCGGTGCTGTTATAGTGAAACCTTTGAATAGAACATGAGCTACATGTCAAGATGTCAATATCACATTTGTCCCAGGTTCTATCATACCCTACCAAGTTGTCCCTGACCCTCATTGATTGTGCTCACATCAAAGGGAAATGCGGCATGTGCCACAGGCACAGTGACAAGTTAGTTGTATCGCTCAGATGAATCAGATAAATTGCATCACAGCAAAATAAACAAGGTCAAGGTCGCAGTTGGCACTATGTAATCAACGATTCAACATAAAACAATGAAACCGCAGAGACACTTGTCTTTGAAGTTTGAGACTTTGAGTTCAGTTCGGGTCACCAAGATCACCCCACAGACTGTCGGCAGTGGCAATCATCAATGCAACAATGCATTGAGGCTTTAACAAATTAATCATGTGTCCCGATAACGTTCAATGGCACAGATGACTTGATAGCATGGAGGTGGTGGTTTTTCCCGACTAATCGACTAGCAGATTTGGGGATCGACTAATTTAATAATCGCGTCGACTCGGATTAGTCGGATAATCGTTTCAACACTATTTGGTACATTGTTTTACTGGCCTCTCAAGACAAGTGTCTCTCAAGGAAGGTTTTACTGTACTTTCTACTGTTCGAATTGCAAACCAGATTATGATCCAGTCACAAACTGGTCAAAATTCTCTCTCGACCCACTGTTTTAATCACATCTGTAATAACAGTAATGTGGTTATGGTTACTTGCAGGAAGTTATTTCAAGGTTCTTGAACTTCTCATAAGTTAAAGATAAAAATGTTCACAGTTGGAATCACAGGAAGTGGAGCTGTTCTTCGTTACTGAGGTGGATAACACAATTGATTTGTTACTTAACATATATCAGTTTGTCAAATGCTTGTCACGTACACATTTTCAGTATGTTAAGTTCATTGTTCAGTTCTGTTACCTCCCTTATGTGTCCCTCCAATGTTAACTGCATTCCAGTAAACATTGGAGGAACACATTAAGGGAGGTAAAAAGTTGAAAAATTAATATTACATTCCGATACGTCACAATACGCCTTCTAATCTGTAAACCATTCACAGACACAAGTTCACAGTACACAATTTAAATCCAAGTTATTATTATACAAAGATATGAAGTATTTGAGCATCATGGCAAGGACAACTCGGAGACAAATAATTTGTTGTTATTGGGCTACACCACACCTTTTATTTACAACATATCAAAACCTTTAAATAACAATGTAGCCAAGATTACATCATGTTTGTCACAGTATGTCTGAACAAATTTTACCCTATTTACACACGTACATAACCAATATGCAACAACCCTCCCATTTCATGACATCCATGGGCAGATATAAAACGCCAGATAGAAAACAAAATGCTTGGAGGATGGTGGGGAGGACGTGGCTAATAAAACTTTCTAACGGTGTATGCAGCTGAAAATTCAATTGAGAAAGACCCATCTCTGGTCGTGATGGGATAAAATTGGACGTATCACCCATAATTGTCCACACTATTGACCAGTAATTAATGTGCACTACTTAGACAAAAGGAATTATGAAACTCAGATATGATAACCTTGCGCGTGACAACACACACATGCAGGTGTTACGTACAGCTGTGTGCAAATAAAATAATACTGTGAGGTTGATGAAAAGAACCGCACAGCTGTACGCAAGTTAAATGACAACTCCGAGCTCTGAAGCACAAATCTGGATGACCTGACTGTCATCCATACATTTGAGCATCATGGCAAGAACAACTCGGAGACAAATAATTTGCTGTTATTGGGCTACACCACACCTTTTATTAACAACATATCAAAACCTTTAAATAACAGTGTAGCCAAGATTACATAATGTTTGTCACAATATGTCTGAACAAATTTTACCCTATTTACACATGTACATAACCAATATGCAACAACCCTCCCATTTCATGACATCT
Source organism: Pictodentalium vernedei (assembly GCA_031216915.1). NCBI lineage: Eukaryota > Metazoa > Mollusca > Scaphopoda > Dentaliida > Dentaliidae > Pictodentalium > Pictodentalium vernedei. The sequence goes on along the minus strand of CM062290.1, from coordinate 340,762,107 downwards.
ATGGGCGGATATAAAATGCCATAGATGAGAGTCACCAAAGGTGGGACTCATCCCGCCAAAGAGAAATCCAAGTTATCATTATTCAGAGATATGAAGTATTTGTGCTCAGAATATTTCTGGTTGATACAGCTGAGTCTGTTGCATTCATACACTTAACCGTATGAACACTATTTACAAGAATAAGCACAAACTTCACAAGAGAACAATATCGTGATTATAGCATTAAACACGATCTTCTTTCCCCAAAACCACTATTATCATTTGGGCTAATATCAAACAGCACTACTTTTAAATGCTGTTGATGCGATGTTTTTCAGTTAACTGCACTCAAATTCAATCTTAATTGCCAATGTGAATAACAACCGGTGTTTGAGTGGACAACACGTGATGACAGTTGGGAAATTTGGACACAAAATTTGGAAAAAAACTTAGCCTTTTCCCATTGGGAAAGGGGCATAATATCGGCCTCTGTGTACCCACAAGTGGACCCCTAACTCTATGCCAATTGTTAACTGATATCCATACAAACAAAGGGGGAATTAATTTCTAGCGAAATATTTTGGCATGTGCTGGAAAACTCTTATCCAAGAGTTCTTGAAAGTCCTGGAGTTTTTATTTCTGTTAGGGCAGGTGGGGTGGGGGTGGGGGGGGGGGTGGTGAATGTGTCCTGAGTTTCCAACAGATATGTTGATGTTTCACACATAGTTTTGCTGAATCTATATAATTCTTTTTTTGAGGCTTTTATATATCCAACTAACAGCTGTTCTACTTTCAGATATTCAAGAATTTTATGAATTTACACTCCTCGATGACACAAAGACTGCACATCAAAAAACTATAGAAACTTTGAAGATCGCCAGTAAGGCAACACTTCAGATATTTCTTGTTTCTCATCTGCGCATGTACCTGTAACAACTGCACATTTGATATATGTTCTCCTCCTGTATCTGTCAGTCACAGAAATGATCTTTGAGAAAACACAGGTTTGGAAAGCTGTTATCAAATCTGCCTGTAGATGCAACTAATGGAATGGTTTTGCCACATCGGTTTTTTTCTCTCATTTAGTTAGAGTTTGAAATTAATCTATAACTATTTTCTATTTTGCAGGTACTTAGTTTTTTTAAGTTTCAGATTCCGTGAAACCGGAGAAGAATGAAATGTTTTTATAGTATATCGCATAAACATTTAAGTATCTTGCGATTTGATAGGGGTGCTTCAACTCTTCAAACTCATTGAAATAAACAGAGCTCTAGATAAAGTGGATAAAAGTGTAGAAACAGATTGATTTTTGGCAAAAATGTTCCAAAATTAATTTAAGGGCATACCAATACACTTTCAAAGTTTGAAAAATGTTGTTCAGCACTTTCGATTGAATCACAGTAGGATTGCTTTCTGGTCATGACAGATTTTCATCAGAAGCTAGAGACTTGCATTGCCACAATACACCGAAAAACCGAACAGATACTGTTATGGGCATACCAAAAACCCCCAAAACCAATCATTAAATATTGAAACTGTCTGAATTTTCAAATTTTCCTACATTCACTATTTATAAGGCCCTGCTGAGGCTTGAGAGTGAGTAGTTGAAGAGTTCATTTTGATGAAAGCAGTGGCCGATTTTCTTTTCAGTTTTGTTAACTCTTAGGAGCCTGGGCAATTGTCCTGAATTCTCACTAGACTGCAACCTGTACATGTCCAGCTGCTTAGCAGTGATTTCTAGCCAAGTCTTGGCTGCCTTAACCCTTTACCTAACGTGAAAAGCAGACGACACTTGCAAAAAAAATTCTTGAATAACTAATTTTTTTCATTTTTTGTCTCAAAAACATAGGTTATGACCCCTCGTTGGAACGAGCTCGACGAGCTCGTTCAACGAGGGGTCATAACCTATGTTTTTGAGACAAAAAATGAAAAAAAACAGTGAAAATAACAGAAACATTCAATTAAGTTTTGATGTTGGAAAATTGTTAAGAATCACTCACAATTTGAAGCGTTTAAAGTACAGTTCCAAACAATTTCCTTTCTGTCATTATGAACATGACACACAGTAGTTCGCTTATACATCCACACACGACATCCTAACAGTAAGAGGGTTGTACATTGACAACTCGCCCAGAGCTTAGTCCCACCACAAAATGAACACACATGTTCAGATAAAAAAACGGTTGCCATTCTGAGATCTGAGAAACGTTTTAAGACTTCCGTATTTTTTTTGACAAAGACATTCGGAATGTTGCCCTGTTCCTTATTTTCTTTTATACACGTGACACCTGTCACTCAATTCACCAGTGACACAAATTAATGTGCCCGATTTGGAATTTACACATCCATTTTCCACGATTTTAATAATCTGCCATTTAAAATCCAGAACTAATTTTAGTGGGTTACATATATTTTCACCGTCAAAATTTCCATCCGTGTTCAGTTGTATTCATACATTCATTTTGAAGGACGCTTGTCCATGGATGCTGTGAAATAAATTTTTGTACATGCCATAATATATAGTTCATTTCAGATTTTCTAGATCTTAGAAGTTAAAAGTTCATTTTACGAATTCTGGTAATAAATTCAGTAAACAAACACTAGATTTTAAGCTTGCAATTTTATTCTGAACCGCAGGCAAACAATAACATTAACTTACGTATATTTAGAAAAAAATACACTTTGAATGTACAACTCAACAGTATTAAAAAATGAGGTATACATTGAAATCAATACTGTCAATCAAAATCACTCTCCTCTCATTTTTCACTCTCGCAAACTTTATTTGAGGTGAGCGATTTTCCACTCGCCGCGATTTTGCTCCCATTCGTCACTGACTATGTCTATTGTTGGCAGAACCTCTTGAAGATGGCATTGTCAGCACACAAGCTCTGAGATTGCATAAACCTGAAATAGGGCTTTAAAGGTTAAGGTGTGTTTAGAACAAGTCCCAAATTTACTGTAGATATGATTTGTTGTCATAAAAGAATGCCTCGGTTGAGCTCGTTGGCAGTGGGGTTTGTGGTGCTGTGGTAAATTGATACAAGAACAACGTATTCTAAATTTTCCTGATGTGAATTCCCCTTTGGTACTATCGGCAAATCCCTGTCAAGTCTGATACCGAATAACTGACACCGAGGTATACCTCCTTAAAAATACCAAAACCTATACTGAAATCAAAATTCCAATACCGCCCATCTCTATTAATGGCACAAGATTTCAGATATAAAATTTTCAGGGATGTAGGAAGCATTTTGAACTTGAGTTTGCTGGGCCATAAAAGGGCAACCACACACTGATATCAGTGGTGTCCCATGTACCTTAGTGACATGGTAAAAATACAATATGCAAAGCTTCGTTTGGGTCTAATCCACGTCGACACTGAAACACTGAAAAAAATCAACATTTTTTGCTCTATATTTAACAAATTTAAATAGAGAGATTTGTTAAATATAGAACCAAAAATTTGCACATTTCTTTAATTCAAGTGCCACTGAAGAGAAAAATTATACAAACAAAAGTGAAATGCAAGTTTTGGTTGTCTACAGTTGTGTTGTTGGTGACCTATCCCCCATCCCCACCCTGACACTGATTTTTGGTTGGCTTTCTCTCTCTCTCTCTCTCTGGCAGTCAGTCAGTCACTCAGTCTATGTCTGTCTGTCTGTTGCTCTCAACCAATTTCTGGAAAAAGTTGGAGGGTGGGTGTGGACATGTGTCACTCCCCCACCCATCCTACGTCCCTGAAAATATTGCAAAATCAAAACTGATTCAAGGAAAACAAATGACAGCATCTGTGATTCAGTGTTTTCACTTTTCTTTTCAGACAAAAGTAATGAATTTTGATCAGATTCTGACCCAATTGCAGTATGTAGTTGAAATTCTCTGTTCTCAGGATCACAGCACTGCATTTTTTTCACTCAACCAGTAGAGTGAGGGAGATAAAGGACTGGGTTGCTTCCATGCATTGTCCTTCCACTTGCCTGTCCTTTTATATTTTCCTTCCTTTCGTCCTCCTTCATTTATTGTCCATACATTTAAAAGACAACTGTTCAAAATATTTCTCCCAGATTTAGTATGTAGCATTTTGGTGGTAATATCATGATGTGATTACAAACCTACTCTGTCCAAATATTTCTTCACATACTTTCTTGTCATCACATTACCATTTCTTGTCATTACATTTTTAAAAAAAAAACATTCATGATATTTTTTCCACATTTAATATAAAGCATTTGGGGATAATATCTTGAATGGGACTGTGAAACATCCATGTTGAATTATTTCTTCAAGAGTTATTGCCTTTATTTTTTTGTCACACTATCATTTCTTGTCAACCTATTTCAAAGAAAACTGTTCACGATTTTTTCTTCAAATTTAACGTGTAGCTTTTAGGTGGTGATAACATGGAGTGGAGGTGCAAGTTGTGTCCATATTTCTTTGAGTTGTTGCCCTTGTCAGACTTAGGTGGTGGGGAACTGGCCATCCCATGGCTTTGCACTTGTTTAGTTTTATTTTTAAGCTTATTCATTTTACCAGGATTCAGGAACAAGGTTTTTTTAAGTTTATATTAATGCCCCTCCTCGGCCCATTTCCACATGTATGTGGGATGATCTCTGTAGCGGCAACTTCATGGCCTCTTTCTTCTCGAATACTACAAAGTAATCTTTAGCCTGCATGTAATGTATATCTCCACACACAGGAAAGGTATTTTACATCCCTACCTCATAGGAAAGTAAACTGTGATGGCATCAACCCCACAGTTTCTAACTTGAGTATCTATCTGCTATGAGATATCAGCCCACCTATCCACTTGGGCACCACTCTGTGTCATGAAAGACCAGCACACTTACCTACTCAGCCACCACTGTCTGTATTTCTGATCTAACAGATGTGTGAAGACACTGTTGTTCAAAAATGAGCAACCTTTTCCATAATGACTGGTGCAAGTAACAGGCAAAAGGAATTGATAAAAATGATGCATGATAACATTTTGAAACTCAATTTTGTAGTGCCTATATAATCAGATGTACAGTATGTGGAGAGTGTATTATCACTAAATCACTCACAGAGTGGAGATTCCACCCGAGCAATAATTGCAAATTTGTTGCAATGCATAACCAGCACAAGCAGTTTCAGCCAAATGACCTCCGGGTTAAACCCGGAGGTCCATTGGCTGAAACATTGCTTGTGTTTTTTGTTGATATGTACACAATTTGAAAGTTATAGCTTGGGTGACAACTCCACTCTGCAGGTGATTTAGTTACAATCCACTCTCCATGTACTGTAAAAGAGATTAACGTTTTTGACTTTTTAGCTTGTGGCAAACTCTGTGGTGAAAAAAAAGAAATATATTTTGTGAAAGTGTTTGAAGGCATAATATTCTTTGTGCATGAAAGTTGATGGATGAAATACATTTTACACCGAAATCTTTTATGGAGTTGTGAAAGATGGGTATTTTAAATCTTTTATTCACAGTTGGAAAATTATTCATTTTGCAGGTTTGATTGTTATATTGTGGACATTTTGGTATGTTTTAACCCTTTACCAAACGAATCGGCTGAATCCGTCTGCGTAATGTGCAAATTCAGTAGTTGAAAAAATATTTTAAAAAATTTTTTAACAAAACTATATCATGTGACCCCTCATTGGAACGAGCTTGTTCCAATGAGGGGGTTACATGATATGGTTTTGTTGAAGTTTTTTGAAAAATTTAAAAAAATGATATTTAAAATAATAAATTTTGATATCGTCTGCGTTGGGTAAACTTACTAAAGGGTTAAAGGTTATAGATGTATAATATAGCTGTAATATGTTCTGAATCTGATTAGTAACATGAGGGAATCTTGTGTTTTTGATGTTCGACACTGTTGGAAAAGGCTCTCCACATAATTTTTTAACTCATTTCAACTTCAAAAGAGAGCTAAAGAATGCAGGGTGGCTCATATTAATCTCTAATAAAACAGTTGAAATATTATATGACCCATATTGGAAGGTTTTGCATTTCAAATGGAAAATCCTTGAAATTTTTGGAAACTTGAAATATGATGGATTTTTCTCCTACATGAAGAGGTGCCTGATTACCATGGTCAGCAAATTCTGTTTTAAAGTATTGCAAAAGTGGTATCTTGGGATCAAATCTTGATTTGACCCTGACACACATACACCGGGGGATCAAGATCTCATTAAATGGTAGAGTACTAAATTATTTTTGGTCATCAAAATTTGTTCACATGTGTTGGCCTTGTTAGAATTTATGGGAGAATGGCAAGTACTCTCCCATAAATTGTAAAAAAAAAAATAAACAATACAACCTAAATAATTTTACTTCCAAGATAATATAAAATAAATCCACGGAGTATTGTGTATTTATGTTGTGAGGCCTGCACTTTAGAGTAAAGCCCAAATAAGAGCTTCCAGAACACTACTAATCAACAAAATACTGAAGAATCAGGATCGCATCAAGAAAAACAAATGGAAACATCTTTCAGATTCAATGTGCTTTCATTTCTCTTTTTTACAGCCAAGATTCTGCAGTGTTCTAGGGAAGAGAGCATACAGAGAATTTTGACCGGATTGCTGTCTAGTTGTGAGTTGGTCAAACTTCTCTGTCCGCTTTTGTGATTACAATATTGTGCTACTGTAATATGACTGGGTAATCAATACTTATACCGATGATCATCGTATGTAATTTATTGGAAACCAAAATCAATAATAATTTGTTGGGTAATCACTAATTAGAACTCCAGAAAAGATTTTGGTATAAAGAATCAAGCCCGAAAATAAGCAGATTGTCATCTGCAAAATGAGGTCCCCAGAGGGTCTACCCTGCACAGCAGGGTAGCATCACTAAATTTACCCTCTGTGAACCTCAGTCTGAATCAGGGTATCATGTCTCAACAAAAAGATGTGCCCAGAGGATAAATTGGCCCACTGTATGGGATAGCATCACTAAATTCACCCTCTGAGGACCTCATTCTGCAAATGACAGATTGCTTATATTCAGGCTTCAAGAATATTTATTGTAAACTTATATAAATATATTTAAATTTTTTTAAAAGTGAAGTTTAACTGGTAGAGTACTGGAAGCCGATATTTGGGCATTAACCTGAAGTGCTAGTACCACAACTTAAAAGCTTCATATTCTGTGGATGTGCATCATATTATCTTAGAAGTGAAATTATTTAGTCTGTATGAATTTGCCTTTTTACAATTTATGGGAGTGTGCCTTTAGTACTCTCCCATAAATTGTAACAAGACTAAGACCTGAGAACATATTTTGACTTCTAAAAATAATTTACCACTCTACCAGTTAAACATTACATTGTGTTGACCCGATGTCATGTTAACTTCTTTTTCACCACAGGTGCTTGGTGCAAGTTGAAAAGTCAAAAAATAATCTTTGATGACATTTTTTTTTATAAATTCCACAGAAATGAATAAGCCCAAAAAATATTATTTAAGAACATTTAAAAAAAAAAAAAAAATTACATAGAAATGATAAACCAATGTTATCAAATAACATTTTATTGAAGTCTCAGCTTGTTCCAAGTACCTGTGATTACAGAAAGAGGTATGTTCATTATGGCATTAATAGTATTTTATGTATTATGAGGAATATTCTTTAAGAATCTTCAGATCCATCAGTCAAAATCTTTTGATGTTTGGTATGTAGCATTATTAGTGGGGTGAGATTCAAGTTTGTTCAAATCAAGTCCTGGATTCATATTTGGGCTCCCTTTGGGAATCCAAATTTTACCTCAGTCCAGTATGACAATTTAAAAAAAAAAATCTTCAGATCCACCAGTCAGAATCTTTTGAGGATTGATGTAGAGCATTCTTAGAAGGGTCAGGTTCAAGATTCAGATTCAAGTTTGTTCAAATCAAGTACCTGGGTTCATATTTGGACTCCCTGTGGGAACTCAAACTTTACTAACATACTGCAATATGAGGAATATTATTTAAAAATCTTCAGCTCTACTATTCAGTATCTTTTAATATGGGATATGCAGTATCCTTGGGAGGTTCAGATTCAAGTTCGTTCAAATCAAGTCCCGGAGTCCATATTTAGGCTCCCTATGGGAACCCAGATTTCAATATGGTACAATATTAGGAAATTTATTCAAGAATCTTCTTGAGGTCTGCCAGTCAATTTATCTTGATATTTGTTACATTGCATCTTTTTAGGTGGTCAGCTTGAAGTTTGTTCAGATCAAGACGAGGAGTGATATTTAGGCTCCCAGTGGCAGCCTGAATTTTAACTTTGTGTAATATGAAGGATATTCTTTAAAATGTTATTCAGATTCATCCGTCGAAATCTTTTGATATTGGGTATGTTGCATCCTTAGTGGGGTGTGAATCAAGTTTGTTCAAATGATAACCCTGGGTCATATTTCGACTCCCAATTGGAACATGGAACTTTTAACTTGCAATATGAGGAATATTCTTTAAAAATCTTCAGATCTACCATTCAGAATCATTTGATATTCAATATGCAGTATCCTTAGGAGGTTCAGATTCTATTGCAATCAAATCAAGTCCCTGAAGTCATATTTGAGCCCCTTGTGGGTCCGGAATTTTAACTTGGTTAATATGAGGAATATTCTTTAAAAAATCTTGTTCACATCTACCAGTTAGAATCTTTTGATATTTGTTTTGCAATATCGTTAGTTGGGTCAGATTTCAGTATGTTCAAATCAGTTTCCTGGGTTCAAATTAGGGCTCCCTGAAGCAACCTTAATTATACCCCCCACAAACAAAGTTTGGGGGGTTATATAGGAATCACCCTGTCCGTCCGTCTGTCCGTCTGTCGTAAGTGCAACTCCTCCTAAACCATTTGAAGAATTTTCAGGAAACTTTACACAATGGAAGAACTCCATATGGGGATGTGCATGAAGCAATATAATTCCGTTCTGACATTTCCAAGGGAAGATAATCTAACTTATGACTTTTCCAAGGGGAGATAATCTAACTTATACCATCTGTCCATCCTTGTAAGCGCAACTCCTCCTAAACCGTTTGAAGAATTTTCATGAAACTTTACACAATGGAAGAACTCCATATGAAGATGTGCATGAAGCAATATAATTCCATTCTGACATTTCCAAGGGGAGATAATCTAACCCATATGGGGATGTGCATGAAGCAATATAATTCCGTTCTGACATTTCCAAGGGGAGATAATCTGTCCATCTGACCATCCTTGTAAGCGCAACTCCTCCTAAACCGTTTGAACAATTTTCATGAAACTTTACACAATGGAAGAACTCCATATGAAGATGTGCATGAAGCAATATAATTCCGTTCTGACATTTCCAACGGGAGATAATCTAACTTATACCGTCTGTCCATCCTTGTAAGCGCAACTCCTCCTAAACTGTTTGAAGAATTTTCATGAAACTTTACACAATGGAAGAACTCCATATGAAGATGTGCATGAAGCAATATAATTACGTTCTGACATTACCAAGGGGAGATAATCTAACTTATACCGTCTGTCCATCCTTGTAAGCGCAACTCCTCCTAAACCGTTTGAAGAATTTTCATGAAACTTTACACAATGGAAGAACTCCATATGAAGATGTGCATGAAGCAATATAATTACGTTCTGACATTACCAAGGGGAGATAATCTAACTTATACCGTCTGTCCATCCTTGTAAGCGCAACTCCTCCTAAACCATTTGAAGAATTTTCTTGAAACTTTACACAATGGAAGAACTCCATATGAAGATGTGCATGAAGCAATATAATTCCATTCTGACATTTCCAACGGGAGATAATCTAACTTATACATTTCAGGTGCGGGGGGTATCACTTTGTGAGTTTTCTCACAGTACCTCTAGTTTTATCTCAATGCAATATGTGGAAATTCCTTTAAAAGTCTACTTCTTGACATCTACCAGTCCAAATCTTTTGATATTGGATAGGCAGCAACCTTAGAAGGTTCAGATTTCAGTTTGTTCTGTTCAAAGCAAGTCCTTTGGGTTATATTTTTATTAAAAATCTTCTTCACACTCATAAGTCATGTTCTTTTGTTACGTAGTATTGACATCCTCTGTGTGGTGAGATTCAAGTTTGTTCAGATCAAAATCCCTGGGCTTATATATTGACTCCCTATGGGAGCTGAATTTTAACTTAGTGTAGCATGACGAACATTCTTAAAGGATCTTCCTCTTCAGATCTATCACGCAGAATCTTATAATATTTGGTAAAAAGCATTACTACAGCCCCGTGAAATTGAACACGGAACCCAATGTAGAATTTACTGTTTGTTTGAATTTAAATGAGCTGTGTATAACAGAGCTGGTAGACTTTAATTAGATGTAAATGTGAATACATAAGATTAATGTTTGTGCAAATGGGGTTCAACAAGTCCTCTTGGAACCTAGGGTGATGGGGAGCAGGGTCTGTTGGTGAAAATCTTTGGGTTTTTTTGCTTGAGAACAAGATTTGGATGAGTTTCACCTTTCACCTTGTTGGGGTGGGAGGCAGGAAGTGAGTGGGGTGTTTTGTGTGATTTTTTGTTCGATTCAAAATGAGTTTTGAAAGGGTATGAGTGATTTTTTGCACCACCCCCCACCCCCCAAAAAAGAAAAACCCAAACAAAACCACAATTCACCCAGCAGACCCTTCTCCCCCACCCCCACTCCCTATGTAAATTAGTTTAACTACGTTAACTCCTTGCATGATGCTGGTGGATATTCCTACTCAGGACAAGAAATCTCTTGCCATTAAAATATGTAAAACATGACCATATTTAACCACATTTGACCCTGTAAATTTTCTCAACTTTTTGACCAATGACTTCTTGGGTCTTAAGTTTCATGGATTTTTCATCAATTCTAGTCATGGCTGCTCATGAGCAGCCATGACTAGATTTGATGAAAAATATTTTTAATTTACTCAGCGGGTTAAGAATTAACTGAGATGCTGAATGTAACCTTAAATCCTTCTTCAAACATTTTTATCAGGCGAGTCTTGTTTTCAGAAGTAGTGCGTTATTGGACCTGCAAGAATGTCAGACATGTGCATCTTTTCCATCTCTTCCCATTTGCCTCTCTCTGTCCTTGTGTGCGTTTTGCTTGGTTTACGCTTGGATTTTGACAAAACTTTTCATACATAATCAGCAGCAAGCATACATGCACATTCGTGATCTGTGGATCACATTTTTTTTTCAAATCGAATCTCGAATCTTGTCTCTGATATCAATATTGGATTGAATATTAATAGACATGTTATTTGCGTAGATGGTGAAAATGACCTTAAACACCAATGAATAAATATTCTCTGTAGTACTGTCGCTGAAACAGGTAGGCCTATTATCCAAAGTTTTAGTTTTTGAAGGCTTAGCTTGTTATAATTCACCACAATCTAGGACTACAATGACTGCTTGTGGACAACATGGGTCACACAGACTTGCAAAATTTCAGCTCCTTAGCATCAATCAATTTTGTACCTTCGATTCGGCACATGGAAAAGTGATATATCCGAAGATGAGAGAGTGCAGGAGGCAGGTGTGGTTTTGGGGATGTATATTTCCTATTTTAAATTGTGCAATGCTGATTCTGTTCTTCATTATATCCAGCATTCCATCCGTATTCGTATTTATAGTACGATAGGGCTGTACATTGTAGCAGCATCAACACCACAATCGATGGTGCTAGAGATTGTTCGGTCATCTCGGGATATCTCCCAACTGGAGACCAAACCTGTGACCTCTGGCATGAGAGACCAGCACATGATTCTCTTTGGTCACCACAACACTCTCTTACTCCAGTCTGTTTGTATGGGTACAAAACAACTAAGTGCGAAGTGCCTCAGTACGAGGTGGGGTGGGGGATGAACTGGTAAAGGAATGAAAAGACCCGACACCATATTAGTGAGTCACACCCAGCGGTGATCTTTGTAATGCATCACTTTGTTAATACCATTGAATATGGTCGATGGCAATACCTGACTTTTAATTTCAGGTCTATTTTCGCAGATGGGATTGTATAGTTCTCAGTGTTAACGTGTTACTATCACCACAAAAATGCACAATTAGTTGTATCAAACTGAATATTCTGAGCTCTTTCCTAACCGAAGATCATTATTCATTGATAAGTAGGTCTGAGAAATGAACGGCATGTCGTGCACCACCCGTGGACGTTCTATAGACTATACCAGTAACTTAAGAATTTAAACATTGTCAATAATTACTCAATTAAATGTGAATTGCGCCTACATGAATGATTTGTCTAATGTCAATTTTATCCAATTTTCGTTGGAAATGTAACAAATTGCAGCACGAGAGATTCGGAAAAATCTAATCTTGACACCAATTCGGAATCGATCTCGAAGCAGACGTATAATATCAATAGTAAATCAAATCACGAATATTCGCAGGAGGACCCTAATGCATATGCTACCCATATTTTTAAGCTGCAATAATTTTATCTGAATGTTACCCCTTGGACTTCTTGATTATCAATTTCCTTATGAAATTCTTGTGTATATGTACTTTCCTGGGTTTATGAACTGATTTTGATGTGACTTCTCATGCTTAATCACCAGCTGATAGTCTTGTGCATATTACCCATTTCCGTTTTGCGACTTATTTCGAACTAATTATATCCTCATGAATTTAGGTTTATTATTGATTTCGCTTTCTGAAATTTTCGTGTTTTCAAACTCACCTGGGTTTTATGGAGCGAATTTGATGAAGATTCTCATATATGATCACTAATTATAAGAAGTTGTGCAAAAAAGACAGTTTTTGAGATTGCTGTTATTTTTTAACTGAATTATCTCCTCTTGCACTTAGATTTATTATTTATTTCCATATGTCTTGTGATCATTATCATCCGTTGAGCACAAAGTGCCATCAGCAATGCTTTTGCATTACAGATGATATCAGGGATTCTTTTGGGTGTCTACAGTTGTTGAATATGGGACCCTTTCCCAATGGCATTTGGGCATGGTTTTTCCCAATTCCCAACCCCAGATTTTCCATTCTCAGTCCCCACTCAAACAAAAACTTGATGCACAGTTGGTGTCCTGAACTGGGTAGTTAAAAGGCCTCAGAAAACAATAGGTTTTCTGAGGCCTTATGACCACCCAGTTCAGGATATCAATTGTGCATTTAATTTAAATTGCTTACGGTTATAACAAAGCATAGAAAGAGTCTAAATTCAAAGGCAAATGACAAATTCTTTTAACAGTTGAATAGAGACTACAGAGGCTGGGGGGAACCTGATTCCATGTGACTATTTGTTATAAAACTTACTTGTGGTACACATGCAGTTGCTTGTCTCAGTCTTAGTGTTCTCTGTTCAATTCGAATGTAAAGTTTCTCTGTATATTTCTTTCCTTCCAAAACAAATTTCCATTTGGAGCCCCCATGACAGAAATATTCCCAATGCCGTGGGCCCCCACCTTTCCCAAAGAAGGCAGAAGAATCCCTGGTTGTCTTGTTGCAGTGAAGTGAGGTTATGATCATTAGGAAGCAGACCCAAACACACTTTCAAAGTTTCAAGGAGTGACAAAAATCAAAATTATTTGTTAGGTGGAAAAACAGACTCCATGTGATTTAGTTGTAATCCACTCTTCCATTGTACATGTATATGATTCACAGAATACTTGTACAGTTTTTTCCCCAATTAATTATGGTTATCGTATGATCTTGGATACTATTTCAACAACAGGTCAAGGATTCTTTTAGTTGTCTGCAGGGGCTGATAATGGACCCTATCTCGATGGCATTTTGGCATGTTTTTTTCCCAATTCAAACCTAATTTTGACTTCAGTAACTTTCTACTGCAACAAAACAGGTGCCTCAACATGCAACATTTGCAAGTTACATGCCAAGAACAAAAAAATCTAGGCTGTCTAAATAGGCAGTAAAGACTTTAAACAAAAATAACTGCAAAGTCACAGAATGCAGATTGCCAAAATGTAGGAAACTGCATAAATATTGTCATCATTTAATAGTATGAGAACAATTTATTCATTAGAGGTTACAGGGATTGATAGTTAAAAACTTAAGACATGTACTACACAGGTAGTAGCTTCTGTATTAATGTTCTCACAGCAATATGAATGTAACCTTTCTTGCGTGCATTTCTTCTCCCAAAGAAATTCACAATTGGAACATTCATGACACATATTTTCCCTATTGCATGGGCCCTGGACCTTTTCTATAAAGAGGATAGAAGAATCCCTGCAGGTAGATTTATCCACCAAATAATCTGTTGATATTTGCGTCAGACATCTTTCTTTTTTTTTTTTATTTCTTAAAACTTGGTACATAAGTTCGTCTGTCCAGAGATGCAAGTTTATGCTCCCAACTGGGATCCACCTTCAAAATGTTGAGTGTTGGCCATCTTCATTTTGAAAATGTCCATATCAATAATTTTTTTATACAAAAACACTTCCGTTTTGCCCAAGATACATCTGAGAAGTGGATGAACTATGAGCTTATTTTGACCTAATTTCAGTGGGAATTGGCCAAAATTTCTCTTTCGAAGGGCTTCAAAAACGCGACAAATTCTCCTAGTTCTCAATACAAAGGACAAGCAATATTTTGGCTAATGAACATCCAGGTTAAACCTAGAGATCCATTATTTGATAGCCTTACTACCATCATTGCATGCAGATCAATGCACAGAGTGACATGCTATATGTGGGTAATTCATGAAAGGACTTCCAGTTTTAACTGTAGATTTCATATTGATATAAGCTCTTGAACATATAGTCAATCTCAGATCTGTACTCATTAGGGAAATGGGCTTCACTTTCTGATTGTGATGCATTCCAGGGTAATTTTTGATGGAGAGTCTCATGGTGCCAAACCAATTATGTCTCCCCTTCCCAGAAGGGAGACATATTGTTTTAGTGCATATTCTTCTTCTTCTTCTTCTTCTTCTTCTTCTTCTTCTCATACAAACTACATAACTTTTTTGTCTTTTGACCTACACCTTAGATACTTGGCATGTGGATGTATCACCATGAGCCGGTGTGCAGTGTACCATAGCGACCTTCATGTGACCTTGACCTTTGACCTGAAGGTCAGATTTATGTGTTTTTTAAAGGGAAACATCACACAAACTTTGTCCTGGCCATAACTTTTTTGTCTTCTGACATACACCTTAAATACTTGGCATGTGGATGTATCACCATAAACCGGTGTGCAGTGTACCATAGTGACCTTCATGTGACCTTGACCTTTGACCTGAAGGTCAGATTTATGCGCTTTTAAGGTAAACTGTCTGGACCAGAACTTTTTTGTATTTCGAGTCAGGCTTTAGATATTTGGCATGTGGATGTATCACCATGAGCCGGTGTGTAGCGTACCATTGTGACCTTCATGTGACCTTGACCTTTGATCTGAAGGTCAGATTTGTGCTTTTTTCAAGGAAACTTTGTCCGGACCAAAACTTGTTTGTCTTTTGAGCCAGGCCTTAGATATTTGGCACGTGGATGTATCACCATGAGCCGGTGTGTCGCATACCATTGTGACCTTCATGTGACCTTGACCTCAAGGTCAAATTTATGTACTTCAGATAGGGAGTAATTGTCCAGACCAGAATTTTTTTTTGTCCTACGACTTGGTTATTTGACATGTGGATGTGTCACCATGAGACCGCATGTCGTGACCTTATGTGACCTTGACCTCAAGGTCAAATTTATGTACTTCAAATAGGGAGTAATTGTCCAGACCAAAATTTTTTTGTTTTTTGACCTAGGACTTGGTTATTTGACATGTGGATGTGTCACCATGAGACCGCATGACGTCTTCCTTGATGACCTTCATGTGACCTTGACCTCTGACCTTAAGGTCAACTTTATGTACTTCAAATAGGGAATAATATCCAGACCAGAACGTTTTTGTTTTTTGACCTAGGACTTAGATATTTGACATGTGGATGTATCGCAATTAGACTGCATGTCACATGTAATCATGACCTTCATGTGACCTTGACCTCAAGGTCAAATTTATGTACTTTAAATAGGGAGTAATTGTCCAGACCAGATTTTTTTTTTTTTGGACATGTGGATGTGTCACCATGAAACCGCATGTCCGCTACCTTGATGAACTGCATGTGACCTTGACCTCTGACCTCAAGGTCAAATTTATGTACTTCAAATAGGGAATAATTGTCCAGATCAGAACTTTTTTGTTTTTTGACTTAGGACTTAGATGATTGACATGTGGATGTATCACAATGAGACCACATGTCATCATGACCTTCATGTGACCTTGACCTCAAGGTCAAATTTATGTACTTTAAATAGGGAGTAATTGTCCAGACCAGAATTTTTTTTTTTTGACATGTGGATGTGTCACCATGAAACCGCATGAATGCTACCTTGATGAACTGCATGTGACCTTGACCTCTGACCTCAAAAGGAAGGGGAGACATATGTTTTAGTGTGCTAAAACACTTTCTAGTTTTTTAAAAAAGATGGGCCCAAATTCACTTCTATGGCTTGAAACCTAATTTTGGTGTTCTGATGCTTATGGGACCAACATGGAAGGCATTCCTCTAATTATTGGCCATGATCAAAATAGTACCATGTAAAACATTGTGCTGCTGTGTCATGTCAGGTGTTTTAGTGTCTGTGTAGAGAACCTGAATTATGTGGTAGCAGAGGTCTGATACTCTGTGATTGTCTTTGTTAAAGTGAGTAGCAATGGATTGTGTCGACCCACTGACGAAATTCACCTACTGAATCAACTTGTTAGGTTAACCCGTAAAGGCCTGTTGACAACTTTTACAACCTCAGAACATGTGCCCATAACATGCCATCATGAGGTGGTCCTGTTGACAACAGACAAATTAGGTAGGCAGTGGTTTCTAGTCAAGACACAGCCAAGACTTTACCAGAAATCACTAAGCCACTGGGCGGAAAGAAGCTGTGGGTTGATTGGAATTCATGACACTTGGCTGGGCCCCCAAGGGTTAAACATCTCCGGCAACACGATACCTGGTCACTACATTTTAATTACTATTTTTTTTAATTTTTCAAACAAATTTCAACAAAACCATATCATGTGATCCCTCATTGGAAAGAGCTTGATGAGCTCGTTCCAGTGAGGGGGTCACATGATATGGTTTTGTCGAAATATTTTGAAAAATTAATTTTTTTCAATGGCTCAATTTGCAAATTATGCGGGCAGATGTGGGCGATTCGTTAGGTAAAGAGTTAAATGATAGTATTTTAACAATGACCAATCATTAGATAGAGGAATGCCTTCCATGTCCGTGTAGTTCTTGTAAGCATCAGAGAGTCAGAACCATTAAATTATGGTTCAAGGCCCCCCAAAAAGTGAATTTAGACACTTTTTTCAAAAAGTCTGTTGGCACCATGGGATTTCTTATCAACCTACCTTACAATTGTTTACAACAGGCTTACACTACAGTGGAAGTCCCTAACTCAGAAAAATACTCTCTATTTTCTTCTTTCCCAAGCGATTTGGGAAAGAAAAATGGTGCAAAAGCACCAAGAAAAATAAGCCAAAACTGAGTCGAGTGCAACCGTCGCACACCCAGTAGGGGACACTCTTCTCCATGTACTAATCCATGGCTTTGGGAACCAATGCTAGACGTATAACCAACGTGTCAATCTATTTTTTTTCCCGCCATCTTAGAAGGATGCAGATCATCTCGCTCTTCAACAGTGATACCTGTTGACTTGATGTTGACGGTGTTTACTGTTCTGATATGTGGATTCACAGATGTTTCTTCACTATCCAGATACACAGGGCTGTGTTTTTATATAATCTCTCGATTATTCACTGTATTTTTCGTCTAAATCTCTATACCGATTTCGCACGCGATTTCGTCCAACATTGCGAATTTACCAGTTCAAGGCCATACCAATCGGTCTCAACCTGGTTTCTTGGGCCTTCATTCAACTGATGTCGCATATGATAGCCTTCCATCACACTCAGTCCAGGGTGACTGCTTCGTCGTATCTGGACGATATCCTCCAGAGGCATTCCAATGCTGCTCTTCTGGAGTCAGATGTCAACACACTTGAGCCTGCTCACATCGATAGGGAGAAGTCTGACCTGGTCCCTTCTCAGTCGTTTTGTCATCTGGGGATGGACTTCCATACTCACCTGAATATGGTGGCATTTCTCCGGGTGAGGGCTGTGATTCTCTCAGCTTTTGCTCTGACTCTGACCCAGTCCACGTCTGTGACATCTTGGAGTAGTCTCCAGCTGCTCGGTCTCTGTGGTTCGGTGACGGATCTCATTCCTCTAGGTCGGCTGCATGTCAGACCTCTCCAACACTTTCTCAGTTGCTGGAGGCTGAATGTCGATCCTCTGGATCTGGTGCTTCAGTTACCAGCATCTCTTTCATGGTCACCTTCTTCCATGGACGGATGTTCAGTGGTTTATGCAGAGAGTTCCATTGGACTTGTCCATGTCCGATCATGTTCTGACAGCTGATGCCAGTGATCTCGGATTGTGCACAACGTTGGATCCTCTGGTCTTTCCCTTCACAGTGTATGGGACCAGGATCATGCAGCTTTTCACATCAACCAGAAGGATCTTCTTGCTCTTCTTCTGCATTTCCAGAAGTGGATCCCCACCTTTCGAATTGTAAGGTCATTCTGTTGTCCGACAATTCGACAGTGGTTGCACACACTCGGTTCCCATGTACGAATTGGCTCGGGACCTTCTACTGCTCGCTCAGTATGTCAATGCCGGTGTGGCGGTTTGTCACATTCCCGGTCATCTGAATGTCCTAGCCGACTCCCTGTCCCGATGGGGCGGGTTCATTTTCACAGAGTGGACGCATCACAGGGCAGTGTTCCAGTTGATTTGCGATCTCTGGGGTCATCCCCACATCGATCGTTTTTTGACCCGTTGGAACCCTCAAGTGTACACTTTGTGGCCCTGTGTCGAGATCCTCTGGCTTTCTCTGTGGATGCTCTGTCACTTGATTAGAATGATCTAGTTGCCTACGCCTTCCCATCTGTTCCGATTCTGCCTCAGGTTCTAGCCAAGATATGAACCTGCAGTTGTCGACTCAGTTTCTAGCCAATATATGAACCTGCATTTGTTGAATCCTTCTGATTGCTCCCCTGTCGCCTCAGCGGGTCTGGAGCCATACAGCTCCACTCTCTGTTGGCGGTAGTTCTGGTGCGTCTCCCTCTATGTCACAACCTTCTTTGCAAGGTCACCCGACAAGGTTTCATGTCGACCTGACTTCATTGTGCATTCACGCATAACCTTTGTCAGGTCCTGTCTCCTTTGCAGGGGTTTTTTGAGACGAGCAGTGGAGTGCTTTTCTTCTTCAAGGCGGCAGTCCACTTTTTTAGCCTATGCGGCTAAATGGAAGGTCATTTGTCGATGGTGTGCTAATAACTCTGTTGACCATGCCAATCCTTCGATAACACAGATTGCAGAGTTTCTGGTATATCTGTTCAATTTTCGGAGTCTCTATCCTGTTACCATCTAAGGATACAGTTCCATGCTTTTGGAGACCACTTCGTTTGTGGGAAAGCATCGTATCGGCACTATCCCTCTCCAAGCTTATTCGGCACTTTTCTTTGAAAAGGCCTAGGATTTGCAGCTTACCCCAATGTGGTATCTTTCTTGGGTGCTGTTTTGCTTGTTGGGGGGGGGGGGGGAGGGTCGGGGGCGGTATTCGAAACTTGATCCCAGGTGGATATGCTTTTTCTCACATACTAGACCTCTTTGTCTGATGGCTCTTGCCTCAGCCAGAAGGAGTTAGTGAACTTCATGCCCTCTCTGTTGATACAGCCTTTTCAGGAGCTCTGCCAACAGTGTTACTTTATCATCAATTGCTCCTTTCTGGCTAAGAAATTTTTTTGAATTTCGTTGAAAAATATGACTGCCAGCAGCCATCTTGGTTTGGCATTTGAATTGTCAACAAGTCCATTAGCACACACTGCAAGCTACATCTCTCACTTAATCTTTTTTAAATTTCATATGTAGTTTTGGTGTGATGTCTAGATGGGAGCTATCAAATTTTTCTGTATTTTGTTGAAAAAAACATGGCTGGCAGTGACCATCTTGGATTTGGCATATAAATTCTCAGCAATTCCTTTAGCAGACCCTACAGGCCGCACCTCTCGCCGATCTTTTTCAAATTTTATATGTTACTTTGGTACAATGTCCAGATGGGAGTTATCAAATTTTTCTGCATTCTGTTGAAAAAGATAGCCCCCACCGGCCATCTTGGATTTTACACATAAATTGTCAACAATTTCATTAGTACACCCAATAGGCCCCATCCCTCACCCGATTTTGTCAGATTTCATTTGTAGCTTCAGTGTGATGTCTCTTCTATAGAAACTTCAGTGAGTGAGTGACATGGCATTACTGGATCTTTCCATTTAGTTCAGACCCTTCTTGGACAAGTTAACTGCAGTGTCATTGACACTTTAATTGTATGTGTAATGCATTAGAATGTTGGAGGGTGAGAGGGGTAAATGGCTTCTGTGGCCATGTTATTATTCAGAGGTAACTGAAATAGAGTTACAAAGGGCTGAGAAAAGCTGGAAGGATAATGATGTGTATAAAGAAGGACTGTGTCTGCTGATGGTGTGGTGAAAAGTTGAAGATTTTTATGGAAGAACCATAGTGTGTTTTCCAATTTTAATGAGCTGATTTTTTTGAGAGGACATATATGTGTCTTAACTGCAACAATGCACTACCTGCAGGGCACCAACATATGGCACTCAAGGGATGATAAACTTTATTCTCAACATCAAGCTAATGCATACACTGTAAAGCTACCTTAGTGGCTTTCAGCACTTTTCAATAGAGCCATGATAGTGGCTTCTAGCACTCTACCAGTTAACTAAAATAATGTGGAAGTAATTCTGGAGACAATAAAACATGTCCAGTTTTATGGTTAAGGGATCACAATGGCTGTAATAAAACTTCTGTTTCTAAATTATTACATCATATATTGAAATTGGCTGTGCCACACAGACATTCTGGACTCTTCTGAGTGAATTTGTTTTTCAAATCGTTTGGTTACACTTCGTTGATAATTTGAAAGAAATGAAATGAAATAGCTGAGTTGTGAAATTGTTTCACTTTACAATGCTTCTGCCATACAGTACTTTTCAAAATAGGTGGAGATAATAACCCCCACACTTACATGAAGTTTTTTACCTTTTCATTTTATAATCACATTCTTCTTTTTAACAATTAGGTTTGGCATCACCAGTCTTTTAATTTTGAGGCAATCTATCGGTCATACATGCCACAGCACCTGCAGTTTTTAGCTCACCTGGCCCAAAGGGCCATGTGAGCTATTGCCATCACTTTGCGTCTGCTGTTCGTCCGTCGTTCATCGTCCTCTGTAAACCTTTTCACATTTTCATCTTCTCTGGAACCGCTGAGCTGATGTGAACCAAACTTGGCAAGAATGGTCTATGGGAAGTCTTCTGCAAACGATCCTCATTTTGTTCTCGTCGGATGAAAAACATGGCTGTGAGAAGCATTCTTTTATTCTTGTTGAGGGATTTTCAAAGATCTCCTCTGAAACTGTAAGGCCAAATGTTTTGAAACTTCTCATGATTGATGACTGGGACACCCTCTACCAACAATCCTCATTTAATGTTGATCGGGTTGCAAACATGGCAGCAATTGCAGTTTATAGTTCCATAGAAACTATGGGAAATCACATTTTTATCTTCTCTGGAACTACTGAGCCAATGTGAACAAAACTTGGCAGGAATGGTCTATGGGAGGTCTTCTACAAACACACCTCAATTTGTTCCTGTCAGTTAAAAATATGGCCACCAGAGGCATTCTGTGATTCTGAGTGGTTGATATTCAAAAATCTTCTCCTCTGAAACCACAAGGCCAAACGTTTTGAAACTTCACATGATTGATGACTGGGACACCCTCTACCAATAATCCTCATGTAATGTTAATCAGGTTGCAAACATGGCTGCAATTGTGGCTCATAGTTACCATGGAAACCCTATGGAAAATCACTTTTTTATCTTATGTGTAACTACTTGGCCAGAGTGAACCAATCTTGGCAAATTAATGTATGGAAAGTCCTCTGAAAACATTCATCATTCTTTTTCACGCAGATGAAGTAGCATTGTAGCCAGCTGCATTCTTTGATTTTGATTAGAATAACTGAGGGATATGTAGCTCTGTCAGGTGAGAAATTACAGACTCTTGAGAGCCTCTTGTAACTTTTTGTGAGTAGACAACGGCATGCCTTGGTTCCACCTAGTGAACAGTTAATCCTTACCTATTTGGTAAAGGTTGGTAACGCACAATGGCCATCTTGAATTTTCTCAGCCTCAGGTCGCATTGATGAAATTTGGCAGGGTGACTCCATATGATGAGTTGATGATAATGGTCGGTCACACACACACTGTCTGGTATGCCAGTCATCTTGGGATTTCTTCAGCACACCCTACAAGTTGCATTTATGGAACAATCTTGAAACTTGGCAGGATGACAGTATGATCAAGTACATGTAGATGAAAATGTCCTATGTCTGTCACAGTAGGTTGCGACGGCTCATATTTTTTTCTTTTTAAGTTTTTTTTTCTGCCTGATATTAGAAAAAAACCCCAATAATTATACCCCCACTTTCAAAGAAATGGCGGGTGGGGGTGGGGGGTGGGGTATACTGGATTACATGCATCTGGGAGTCCGTCCATCTGTGTGTGAGTCCGTCCGAGAATATTTCATTTATTATTATTATGGAACTTGGCATGTAATTAAATGGTAACATTTCCCAAGACTAGAATGATTTTCGGTCTTGTCAGATTATTTATTTTTAGCTCAACTTGACAAAGTCAAGCTGAGCTGTTGCCATCACTTCTCGTCCGTCGGCGTACGTACGTACATACGTACGTACGTTAGTATGTTAGTACGTTAGTACGTTAGTACGTACGTCCACAATTTCCTTTGGCACACCTCACAGGTCGCATTTATGATCAGATTACTTTGAAACTTCTTATGCTTGTTTGGGGTGACCTCTAGATGGGAGCTATCGATTTTCTTCAATTTCCATCAAAAAATGTTGCCGCGGCCAACGTTCTTAGAACTTAGTTTAGTCAAACCACAATATTTCCCTTTGGCACACCCTACAGGGCACATTTATGATTCGATTGCTTTGAAACCTGATACGCTTATTTAGGGTGACCTCTAGATGGGAGCTATCGATTTTCTTCAATTTCCGGCAAAAAATGTTGCCACGGCCAACGTCCGTAGAACTTAGTTTAGTCAGACCTCAATATTTCCCTTTGGCACACCCTACAGGGTACATTTACGATCAGATTGCTTTGAAACCTGGTATGCTTGTTTGGGGAGACCTCTAGATGGGAGCTATCGATTTTCTTCAATTTCTGTCAAAAAATGTTGCCGTGGCCAATGTTCTTAGAACTTAGTTTAGTCAGAAGACTCAATATTTCCCTTTGGCACACCCTACAGGGTACATTTATGATCGGATTGCTTTGAAACCTGGCATGCTTGTTTGGGGTGACCTCTAGATGGGAGCTATCGATTTTCTTCAATTTCTGTCAAAAAATGTTGCCGCGGCCAACGTTCTTAGAACTTAGTTTAGTCAAAGCACAATATTTCCCGTTGGCACACCCTACAGGGCACATTTATGATTTGATTGCTTTGAAACCTGGTATGCTTATTTAGGGTGACCTCTAGATGGGAGCTATCGATTTTCTTCAATTTCCAGCAAAAAATGTTGCCACGGCCAACGTTCGTAGAACTTAGTTCAGTCAGACCCCAATATTTCCCTTTGGCACACCCTACAGGGCCCATTTATGATCAGATTGCTTTGAAACCTGGTATGCTTGATTGGGGAGACCTCTAGATGGGAGCTATCGATTTTCTTCAATTTCTGTCAAAAAATGTTGCCGCGGCCAACGTTCTTAGAACTTAGTTTAGTCAGAAGACTCAATATTTCCCTTTGGCACACCCTACAGGGTACATTTATCATCGGATTGCTTTGAAACCTGGCATGCTTGTTTGGGGTGACATCTATATGGGACCTATCGATTTTCTTCAATTTTCGTCAAAAAATGTTGCCGCGGCCAACGTTTTTAGAACTCAGTTTAGTCAGACCACAATATTTCCCTTTGGCACACCCTACAGGGCACATTTATGATTGGATTGCTTTGAAACCTTTCATGCTTGTTTGGGGTGACCTCCAGATGGGAGCTATCGATTTTCTTCAATTTCCATCAAAAAATGTTGCCGCAGCCAACATTCTTAGAACTTAGTTTAGTCAGACCACAATATTTCCCTTTGGCTCACCCTACAGGGCTCATTTATGATTAGATTGCTTTGAAACCTGGTATGCTTATTTACGGTGACCTCTAGATGGGAGCTATCGATTTTCTTCCATTTCCGTCAAAAATTGTTGCCACGGCCAACGTTCTTAGAATTTAGTCTAGTCAGACCACAATATTTCCCTTTTATACACCCTACAGGGCACATTTATGATCGGATTGCTTTGAAACCTGGCATGCTTGTTTGGGGAGGCCTCTAGATGGGAGCTATCGATTTTCTTCGGTTTCTGTCAAAAAATGTTGCCACTGGCAAAAGTGCCACTGGCAAAAAAACTGACATTGGTCCCAATGATCTTCAATTTTTCCATTTCATTTATAACTTACCAAGTTCAAGTTTGTCAAGTTGAGCTACAGTGTCATTGACACTTTCATTTTAAAAATTTTTATGACTTGTTCACTGAGAAATTGTGTCCGTCCGAGCCAAATTTTGTCTTTTCAGCCTGTATCTCGGGTATCGAATGTTCTATTGCAATGAAATTTACCGTGAACACTGCTTATGGTATAGGCTTTAAAAAACGGATTCAACGATATTTCTCACATTCTCCTTTTTTAGAGTTATCCCCTTTTTCTGACTTAGAAATTGTAGGAAATAGACGTTATTTGTCTGTTCAGCCTGTATCTCAGGTATGGGTTATCGTCTTTCAGTGAAATATGGCATGTAGTTTGCCTATGACAAAGACTTCTGCCTCATTGCATAAAATTTTCAAACACCAAACAATTTACCATACCTTTTGACTTAGAAATTTTTGGAAATTGTTGAAATTTTTCGAAGAAAATGGGTGTGTTTTATATACTGGATTGCATCCATCCGTCCGTGCATCCGTCCGTGCATCCATCCATACGAGAATATTCATAACTTAAGTAAATCATTATGGAATTAAATGAAACTTGGTAGGCAATTAATATGTTGTTTGACTTACAAAATCCTGTTGAAAAATGCGGTAATGTCGGAAAATGCAATCCTTTCTGAAAATTCAATCCTGTTGAAAAATACACATTTTTTTCTATAATATTTGGTCATAGATATGCCCACACTAGGCGGTACACCACGTGGGGATATGCACCTGACAACAGTCCAGCTCTTGTTAGCTCACCTGACTGAAAGTCAGGGTGAGCTTTTCTTATCACTCTTCGTCCGTCGTCCATCGTCTGTCGTCCGTCGTCCTGCGTGAAGGTGGTGTTTGAGCCTCTTTCTCCTAAACCACTGGCCACATTTTAATTAAATTTCATTTAAGTGGTGGTTATAGAGGGGCATTTTGATTTTTATCCAAATTAGGTTTCGGCTCATATTGAGCAGAGGTGTGGGGAAAAAATGGCAAAATTTTTTGACAATCTTCTAATGAACCACCAGTAGCAGAGACTTGATATGTGGTATACAGAGTCCTTTTGAGGTTTAGAATCAAGTTTGTTCAAGAGAAGTTTGTCGGGCATTATTTGCCTTCGTTATGGGAGGGGCAAAAATTTTGGCCACGCCACGCCTAAAATTTCTATTTTCTGAACCGTGAGGTCGATTTGAACCAAATTTGATATGAGATGATAATGGGTCATAAGTAGTTGATTGATGCAAAAAAATTTTTTCTCATTGCCCTGTGGAAACCTTGGGAGCTAAAAATAGGAAAAACCTTAAAACTGCCATATCTCCAAAACTACACGGCACAGAGAATTCTTATTTTGTATAAAGCTTACTTTTATCCAGTAGAATAGAATGGTTAAAAAAAATCCCTATCGGTTTGATCACAAGGTACTTTTTTCAGGACTTTGAAAAAGTGCTGAGTCAGCACGTTTTAACACTGTAGGCAATGGGAAAAACATTAAAAAATCTTCTTCTCCAGATCCAGCAGGCAGAATCTTTTGATATTTGGTATTCAACATTGTAGGGTGGATCTGATTCAAGTTTGTTCAAATCGGCCCCCTGGGTTCATGTTTGGGCTCAAAATAGGAGCCCGATTTCAAACTTAGTGCATTTCAGGCAAATTTCTTAAAAAATCTTCTTCTCCAGATCCAGCAGGCAAAATCTTTTGATATTTGGTATGCAACATTGTGGGGTGGATCTGATTCAAGTTTGTTCAAATCGGCGCCCTAGATTCATATTTGGGCTCACTAGAGAAGCTTGAATTCGAACTTAGTGCATTTCAGGCAAATTTCTTCAAAAATCTTCTTCTCCAGATCCAGCAGGCAGAATCTTTTGATATTTGGTATGCAACATTGCAGGGTGGATCTGATTCAAGTTTGTTCAAATCGGCCCCCTGGATTCATATTTGGGCTCACTATAGAAGCTCGAATTCGAACTTAGTGCATTTCGGGCAAATTTCTTCAAAAATCTTTTTCTCCAGATCCAGCAGGCAGAATCTTTTGATATTTGGTATGCAACATTGTGGGGTGGATCTGATTCAAGTTTGTTCAAATCGGCTTCCTAGATTCATATTTGGGCTCACTATAGAAGCTCGAATTCGAACTTGGTACATTTCAGGCAAATTTCTTAAAAAATCTTTTTCTCCAGATCCAGCTGGCAGAATCTTTTCATATTTGGTAAGCAACATTGTGGGGTGGATCTGATTCAAGTTTGTTTAAATCGGCCCCCTGGGTTTATATTTGGGCTCATTATAGGAGCCCAAATTGGAACTTAGTGCATTTCAGGCAAATTTCTTAAAAAATCTTCTTCTCCAGATCCAGCAGGCAGAATCTTTTGATATTTGGTATGCAACATTGTGGGGTGGATCTGATTCAAGTTTGTTCAAATCGGCCCCCTGGATTCATATTTGGGCTCACTATAGAAGGTCGAATTCGAACTTAGTGCATTTCAGGCAAATTTCTTAAAAAATCTTCTCCAGATCCAGCAGGCAGAATCTTTTGATATTGGGTAAGCAACATTGTGGGGTGGATCTGATTCAAGTTTGTTCAAATCGGC
This sequence comes from Pictodentalium vernedei, assembly GCA_031216915.1. Lineage (NCBI taxonomy): Eukaryota > Metazoa > Mollusca > Scaphopoda > Dentaliida > Dentaliidae > Pictodentalium > Pictodentalium vernedei. The sequence continues at coordinate 340,734,915 of CM062290.1, read as the reverse complement.
CCCCTGGGTTTATATTTGCGATCAGTATAGGAGCCCAAACTTGAACTTAGTGCATTTCAGGCAAATTTCTTTGAAAATCTTCTTCTCAAGATAAAGCAGGCAGAATCTTCTGATATTGGGTATGCACCATGCTTAGGGGGGGGGGGGGGGGGGGGGGTGGGGTGAGATTCAAGTTTGTTCAAGCGAAGTCCCTGGGTTCATATTTGGGCTCACTGTGGTTGCCCGAATTATAACTTAGTTCAAAATGAGGAATTTTCTTTAAAAATCTTCTTCAGATCCAGCAGTCGGAATGTTTTCATATTTGGTATGCAGCATCCTTAGGGGTGAGATTCAAGTTTGTTCAAGCCATGTCCCTAGGTCCATATTTGGACTCACTATGGGAGCTCGAATTGTAACTTAGTTCAAAATGAGGAATTTTCTTTAAAAATCTTCTTCAGATCCAGCAGTCGGAATGTTTTGATATTTGGTGTGCAGCATCCTTAGGGGGGTGAGATTCAAGTTTGTTAAAGCCAAGTCCCTGGGTTCATATATGGGCTCCCTGTGGGAGCCTGAATAATAACTTAGTTCAATATGAGGAATATTCTTTAAAAATCTTTTCTTTTTTAGATCCACAGGTCAGAATCTTTGGATATTTGGTATAAGCTCTTCTTAGGAGGAGCAGATGCAACTTGTTGAAATCAATTCTCTGGGTTGATATTTAGGCTACCATGTCAGGTGAGCGCCCTCAGGCCCCTCGGGGCCTCTTGTTATGACACAGTTTACAAAATACAACGTTAGTTAGGTAATTATGTTTGTAATTTTACAAGTGCAGCTAAACTTAAAGTAAGCTACAGTGTCATTGACACTTATTACACTTGCGCCATCTCACCCATCCTCCATTTGGAGCACGGTGGCTAACTGGTAGACTGTTGGACTTCTATGCTAGAGGTCCCAAGTTCGATCCTTGTCCGGGATGACCCGCGTTATGTCCTTGGGTAAGGCACTTTATGCAGGTTGCCTATATGGGGGCTCGATGATGCTGTGTACTAAGGCGTACTGCTCATCGATGGTGCACATGTCTTCAACAACTGTAACCCTGCTTGAGCTAAGCTTGAAGAGAGTTAAAATGTTGAGCTGGCAGTTGCTCATCGATGCTCTGTGTGGTTCTCTCCGGGTACTCTGGCTTCTTCCACCTGTAAAACTGTCACGGTTATGATTAGCCATTGTGCAGCAAGTTTGTGACCTTAAACACCAATAAATAAATAAATAATAATAATCCATTCTCTGAAGACAACCTGATCCAATTAGGTGCTCTTTGAGCCTTGGGTTTTATTTTTGGAACTGATTAGCCGATTTCATTCAAATTTGGTATGCAGTATTATTGGGTAATCCCTACTTCATTCATGCAAAAAATATACAAATGCCACTGTCAGAATTGTTTTGGTAAAAATAGAAAAGTTCAAATGCCTTATTTTTTTAAAGCTCCATTTTGTAAAAATAACTTGAAGGTGAGCATTTTAGGCTCACTTAAGCCTCTAGTTTAACCCTTAAGAGGCTGGGGATTTAAACATTTTCACTGTAGTGAGATTTCGCTATTTCTGCAGTGTGTTTTTAGCTCACCTGACTTTCAGTCAGGAGAGCTATAGTGATCACTCACCGACCGTCGTCCGTCGTCCTGCATCCGTCGTCCGTCATCCGTGAACATGGTGTTTGCGTCTTCTCCTCCCAAACCGCTGAACCAATTTAATTGATATTTGAGATAATAGTTTGTTATGACATCGCAGTTTGTTTTTGTTAAAATCAAGTTGCCTCGCCCGTGGGTAGGGCCACACCCAAAAAGTGTGCTGAAATCTTAAAAAATCTTCTTCTCATGAACCAGCAGTAGCAGAGACTTGATATTTGGTGTGCAGCTTCCAGCAGTAGCAGAGACTTGATATTTGGTGTGCAGCTTCCTTTTGAGGTGTAGACTCAGATTTGTTCAAGAGAAGTTTGTGGGGCTATACGTGGCATCGCTATGGGAGGGGCAAAATTTTTGGCCCCGCCCAAAATTTCTATTTTCCAAACCGAGAGGCTGATTTGAACCAGATTTTATGTGAGGGCTTATTGGGTCATAAGTACCTAATTTATGCTGATTTTTTTTTTCCGTAGCCCCATGGGAACCGCAGGAGCTAAAAATAGAAAAAAATTAAAACGCCCATATCTCCAAAACTGCACGGCACCGAGAATTTTTATTTGGTGTGAAGCTTCCTTAGGACCAACAGAAAGAATTGGTAAAAAAAAATTGCCATCGGTTTTATCATAGGGTACAGTTTCGGGACTTTGAAAAAGTGCTGAGTCCGCACTTTTTAACACTGTAGGCAATGGGAAAAACATTAAAAAATCTTCTTCTCCAGATCCAGCAGGCAGAATCTTTTGATATTTGGTATGCAACATTGGGGGGTGGATCTGATTCAAGTTTGTTCAAATCGGCCCCCTGGGTTCATATTTGGGCTCTGTATGGGAGCCCGATTTCGAACTTAGTGCATTTCAGGCAAATTTCTTAAAAAATCATCTTCTCCAGATCCAGCAGGCAGAATGTTTTGATATTTGGTATGCAACATTGTGGGGTGGATCTGATTCAAGTTTGTTCAAATCGGCCCCCTGGGTTTTTATTTGGGCTCAGTATAGGAGCCCAAATTTGAACTTAGTGCATTTCAGGCAAATTTCTTTGAAAACCTTCTTCTCCAGATCCAGCAGGCAGAATCTTATGATATTTGGTATGCAACATTGTGGGGTGGATCTGATTCAAGTTTGTTCAAATCGGCCCCTTGGGTTTATATTTGGGCTCAGTATAGGAGCCCAAATTTGAACTTCGTGCATTTCAGGCAAATTTCTTTGAAAATCTTCTTCTCAAGATCCAGCAGGCAGAATCTTTTGATATTGGGTATGCAACATTGTGGGGTGGATCTGATTCAAGTTTGTTCAAATCGGCTCCCTGGGTTTATATTTGGGCTCAGTATAGGAGCCCAAATTTGAACTTAGTGCTTTTCAGGCAAATTTCTTAAAAAATCTTCTTCTCCAGATCCAGCAGACAGAATCTTTTGATATTTGGTATGCAACATTGTAGGGTGGATCTGATTCTATTTTGTTCAAATCGGCTCCCTAGATTCATATTTGGGCTCACTATAGAAGCTCGAATTCGAACTTAGTGCATTTCAGGCAAATTTCTTCAAAAATCTTCTTCTCCAGATCCTGCAGGCAGAATCTTTTGATATTTGGTATGCAACATTGTGGGGTGGATCTGATTCCAGTTTGTTCAAATCGGCCACCTGGATTCATATTTGGGCTCACTATAGAAGCCCAAATTCGAACTTAGTGCATTTCAGGCAAATTTCTTTGAAAATCTTCTTCTCCAGATCCAGCAGGCAGAATCTTGTGATATTTGGTATGCAGCATCCTTAGGGAGGTGAGACTCAAGTTTGTTCAAGCCATGTCCCTAGGTCCATATTTGGGCTCACTGTGGGAGCTTGAATTGTAACTTTGTTCGAAATGAGGAATTTTCTTAAAAAATCTTCTTCTTCAGATCCAGCAGTCGGAATGGTTTGATATGTGGTGAGTAGCATCCTTGGGGGGGGAGGGAGGGATTCAAGTGTGTTAAAGCCAAGTCCATGGGTCCATATTTGGGCTCCCTGTGGCAGCCCAAATTATAACTTAGTCAATATGAGGAATTTTTCTTTAAAAATCTTCTTCTTCAGATTCAGCAGTTGGAATGTTTTGATATTTGGCATGGAGCAACCTTAGGGGGCTGAGATTCAAGTTTGTTCAAGCCAAGTCCCTTGGTTCATATTTGGGCTCACTATGGGAGCCTGAATGACAACTTAGTTCAAAATGAGGAATTTTCTTTAAAAATCTTCAGATCCCGCAGATGAATGCTTTTGATATTTTTTATGCAGCATCCTTAGGGGGGTAAGATTCAAGTTTGTTCAAGCCATGTCCCTAGGTCCATATTTGGGCTGATTGTGGGAGCTCGAATTGTAACTTGGTTCAAAATGAGGAATTTTCTTTAAAAATCTTCTTCTTCAGATCCAGCAGTTGGAATGTTTTGATATTTGGTATGCAGAATCCTTAGGGGTGTGAGTTTCAGGTTTGTTAAAGCCAAGTCCCTGGGTTCATATATGGGCTCCCTGTGGGAGCCCGAATTATGACTTAGTTCAATATGAGGAATATTCTTTAAAAATCTTTTTTTAGATCCACTGGTCAGAATATTTGGACATTTGGTTTCAGTTTTTCTTAGGAGGAGCAGATGCAACTTGTGGAAATCAATTCTCTGGTTTGATATTTAGGCTACCATGTCAGGTGAGCGCCCTCAGGCCCCCTGGGGCCTCTTGTTGTTATTGTTATGGTTTTGGAAGGACTCGATTAAGTTGTTATGGGTAAAGGAGTTTGCAGTTAACAGAATTTATGTTCAATTATTGTTCTTGATTTGTATTTGGTGTCTATATTTCTAATGCTCAACACCACCTTTTTACTCTAGATAGTCATTTTGAAGTTTCTGGACATGAGCCATTCCTGTAATAATATCATGGCACTGTGAATTTGCAGAATAAGGTTCGAATGATTAACACCAACTTTTAATCTGTTTCTTTAATAACGACCGCACAACAAAATGTTGAAGATCAAAAGAAGTACCAGGCAAGTTTCAGTCAAACGTGAGGGTATTGACTGAATATTGATTTCACTGCTTTCACTATTGAAGTGCTTGCACAAACTTTGAAATTTTCTATCTGGGTGAAAATTCGACCCCACGAATGTTTCATAATGGCTCATTCTCCGTAATGTTTCATAATAGATCCTTCTTGGTGCACTTTGCATACACTATATTCGAGGGAGGGATCATGGGTGGCCTAATAGACTATTGAGTATATATTTTATTGATTTCTGCATCATCTAAATACAACTTTTTCATACCTGTTTTACAATGTATTCATAAATGCATTTTCTGTGGCTGTTTTGTTGAGAACAAGTTGTCACTAAATTCCCGCAGAGTGGTATGTTCAACCCCGGTGAAAACTTTAAGTAGCACAATCAATATTTAGTCAGTAGACATCCTGATTGAACCCAGAAGTCCTCTGGCTGAAATTTTCTTTGTACTTACTCTCTTCAGCATTAGAGTTATTACTCTGATAAAAATGCCTTTCCGAAGTTGCATTTTCTGATAAGTCACTAAACATGCACTGCCTCTATTCTAGACTTTATCTGAAGACATAAAAAAATCAGAAGAGAAAAGAAGAGGAATAAAATCAAACAATGAGAGATTGTGGGCCACAGTATTTTTACTGGGATGGTTCATGTCCAAAACAAATATCCAAAGGAAAGGTTGATTTTGAGCATTATAAATTTTGTCAGGAAATGCAAATCAAGAATGATAATCAAACATAAATTCTTCAACAGCTTTACCCATTACAACTTAATGAGTCCATCGGAAACAACAACAATAACAAAAACAAACTGTAGAAATAGCTAAATCGCACTATATACTTTGAAGTCTACCTCCAGTGGCTTTGTAGTTGTTTCTAGTCGAGTCTTGGCTGCCAACAGAGGCAACCAAGACTTTCCTAGTAACAACTGACAAGGTACTAAGAAAACAAGTTTTGAGTTCACCCAAACAATGCCTGTTTTGGCACCTATTTATTTGCATTAAAAATTTATCAAAGTCAGAGTTAGACCCTTAAGGGTAAAATGCTATTGTTGGATCAGATATGCTTTTCAGCATTGATCGTACATAGGTTGGTTTATGTAATTTTTGTTGTCGTTTTCTTAATGTTTTTTTTTACTCCTGGAATGAACATAATCTTTCACATAAATTGTCAGAACTGTACAGAACATGTTGTTTTGCTTGGCTGTACTGCAAATGTTAACATTTGTTTTGTTAAGTTGCTGTAACACATAATAAACTTTACTAGAATATGTCTGGATATATTCAATTTAGATGTAAATATATTTTTATTATATGTTAGCTTGTGAATTATCGCAAATTATCTAAAAGATATTTCTTGATATCCATCAACTCGATGGATATCGACAAATATACCTAAAAGCTTCCTAACTGACATCACACTTCGGCGCATGATGTCGCCTTGAATGTCGCTTTGAAGGAACGATCAGCAGATCTTTGTTATTGTCTTGAAACTTTACAGTCAAATTGGTCTGAATAATGCACAGTAAAATATCACATAGCATATAATAAAAAGAATATCAATGCTATTTTAGTGAATATCGGCAATTATCTCATTCGTGTGCACCTGAAAGTATTCTATTCAAAAAAAGTAGGGGATATTTGATAAAAGTGAGATATCGGAAGAAATATATTTATATTTACATCAAAAAGACAGTTGAGGCATTGCACTGTGACACTGGTGAATGATTTCAGCGATAGTTGGGTGTCTGACATGCACACATTCCATACACTGAGCTGTAGGAGACATGGACGGTCAGTCAGAGAATTTACCACATTCAGTCCAAGACCTCAATACCTTGTAAATCCTTCTCGGTTCGCGAGACAAGCGCAGATCCTACGTGGCATACTCCTCACCAAACGTCCAATATCAGCTTGACTGATGTTATTAGCTCACCTGACTGCAAGTCAGTGTGAGGTATTGTCATCACTTGGCATCCGTTAACTTTTGCAAACCTGGCTTCTTCTTCACAGCCATTCAACGAAATTCAAACATATATTGCACAAACCATCCCTAGGGTATACCCTTTCTATTTTGTTCAAATGAAGCGGCTGCCTTCTTCGGGCTCTGGTCATGATGCCAAAGCCTAAAAATCTTCTCATGAACCACCAGAGAGATTGCCTTGATATATGGTATGTAACACTCTTTGGTGTTGAAGATTAAAGTTTGTTCAAGAGAAGTTGGTAGATCAATACTTGGGCTCTCTGTGGGCACATAACCATTTTGGGCTCTGCCCAAAATTTCTTTTTCAAGAACCGATGTGCCGATTTGAACCACATTTGACATGTAGCATAAGTGGGTCCAAAGTACTTGATTGATGCCCAGAATTTTTTTTTCGATGCCCTGTGGGTACCCCAGGGGCTAAAAATAGAAAAAAATTCAAATGCCCATATTTTCCAATCTACACGGAACAGAGAACTGTTATTTGGTTTGAAGCATCCTTTTGACCAGTAGAATGGATTAAAAAAAAAAAGGCCATCGGTTGTGTCATCTGTTGGGGCGTTTGAAAAATGCTGAGTCAGCATCTTGGTATGCAGCATCTTTAGGGGGGGGGGGGGGGGGGGGGGGTAGTTTCAAGTTTGTTCAAATGGGATCCCTGGATGAATATTTGGGCTCTTTTATGGAACCCAAATTTTTAACTTAGTGCAATATGATAAAATTTCTTAAAAAGTCTTCTTTTTCAGACCTGCTATCAATATGATGAAATTTCTTAAAAAATCTTCTTTTTCAGACCTGCTAATGAGAATCCTTTCATATTTGGTATGTGACATCTCTAGAGGTGAAAGATTCAAATTTGTTCGAATAGAATCCCTGGGTTAATATTTGGGCTTCCGGTGGAAGCCTGAATATTAACTTTGTGCAATATGGGGAATAATCTTTAAAAATCTTCTTCAGATCCACGGGTCAGATTCTTTGGATATTTGGTATGCAGCATCTCGGGGGGGGGGGGGGGGGGGGGGGGGGGGGGGGGGGAGGGGGGGGGGAGAGGGGTACATTCAGGTGTGTTCAAATGTGATCCCTGATGAATATTTGGGCTCTTGATTGGAGCCAAATTCTAACTTAGTGCAATATGAGAAAATTTCTTAAAAAATCTTTATCAGACCCATTAGTGTGAATCCTTTCATATTTAGTATGCAACACCTCTAGAGGTGTAAGGTTCAAATTTGTTCAAATCGAGTTCTGGGTTAATATTTGGGTTCCCCAAGGGAGCCCAAATATTTACTTAGTGCAATACGGGGAATTATCATTTAAAATCATCTCCTTCAGATCCAGCAGTCAGATTCTTTTGATAGTTGGTGTACAACACCCCTGGGAGGGTTAGATTGAAGGTTGTTCAAATCATGTCCCTGGATTAATATTTGGGCTTTTTATTGAAGCCCAAAGTTAACTTAGAGCAATATGAGAGAATTTCTTGAAAATTCTTCTTCTTCAGATCCACTAGTGAGAATCCGTTCATATTTGGTATGTAACATCTCTAGGGGTGTCAAATTCAAGTTTGTTCCAATCGATTCGCGTGTTTTTTCTTGTTTTCTTTTTTAATTTTTTTTTTTTTGGGGGGGGGGGGGAGGGGGTGGCTAGAGAGAACCACTGTAATTTAAAACAAAACAAAAATTTCGATTGGTTGTTGTTTTTTAATACGTCACAGAACAGCTTGCTAGGAAGCTTTTCTAGGACCAGCAGAACTGAATGGCCAAAAAAGTTGTCTTTGGTTGTGTCATAGCAAATCAAAAAAAATTGCTCTTGCTGCTGATCATTTACTGATACACTCATCTGTTTTGACAATTTGAGCCTCTGGTTCCATTCCTCCTGCAGTGCAGTGGCGAGTTCCTGGGCATCGGTAGGGGGGCTATTGGATTGTCGTAGGCCTCTGCCAAGCATATTCCAGATGTGCTCGATTGGTGAAAGGTCTGGACTTAGTGCTGGCCAAGGTATTGTAGTGATGTTCTGCTCCTGGAGGAACTTTGTAGCGACGCAGGCTCTTGCATTGTCATCTTGGAAAATGAATCGACGGCCATGCCATCTTGCAAATTGCACCACATGAGCTGCTAACATGTCACGGTAGTACTGCCCTGTAACATGACCTTGGATGACATGTAATGCTGTTCTGCTTGTCATGGTTATGCTTCCCCACACCATAACCGATCCACCACTAAAACGATCGTGCTGCCTAAAGGTTATGTCCTGGTATTGTTCATTCTGCTGCCACACTCTGTTTCGTCTGTCATGAAAGTCGAGAGTGCACCTCGATTCATCGGGAAACATTACGTTGCTCCACCAACGATTGTCCCAGCGCTCTCGTGCTCCACACCAATTATGCCTTGTTGCGATGTGAGGTTCAGTCAAAAGTGGAATTATTCGAGGTCGTTGAACGCACAAATTCCAGCTGTGTGGGCGATTTCGGATAGTCTGACCACTGACTCGCACATCTGTTGCTCAGTGCAGCTGCTGTCCAATTTCTGAGGCACTTTGATGGCGGTTATGTAATGCTGTGGTTCAGATGAAATGATCCTGGTTAGCAGTTGTCGCCCTTGGATGATCTGACTGACATCTGTCATCAACATTGCCTGTCTAACGGTAGCTTGACCACAACCTGCTAATCACCGATTGAGTAACATTGAGAATTTGAGCCACTGCAGTCTGTCTGTTGCCTGCTTCCAACAAGCCAACGGCATGTAAACGTTCGCAACATATCTGTCTTCGCATACCTCGAAAGTTACTTTTCAACCAGAAACTATTCATGAACAAGTTTACACCAAGACCTCCAAAAAAGCCTGTCCAGTACAAATGAAAATTTCAAAACGTACCCCACAGACATTAATGCGGCGCTCATGCAAAAAACCTGCACAAAGTTTTCGTGGGTCGGTGACATTCATGATTCACACTAAACTTGGTAACATATTGATGTGTCCAATCACGCGTATCTATTACCATTTTCCGAAAATATCAACATCAGTTTGGATATCCCGTACTTTTTTTGAATAGTATATTATTTTTCACTCGCGCAAGCGCTTGTGAAAAATAAAACTTTCAGGTCCACACACTCATGAGATAATTCCTGATATTCACTAAAACAGCATAGATCTCCTCTATAGATTCAGGTAAGCATTGTGTTTTATATTGTTTGTGTCTGCAGATTTACTTATCCCAGTTATATGTGACTTGGATTATTGTGATCCTTTTACAAAGCCTAAAAGATTAAAAATCTGTTTCTCAGTCCCTCTCGCATGGTCCTTTTGACTGCCACATGCTCCCTTTTTATAACCAATGCAAACTTAAAAAAATCAAAATAAAATGGTTTATGTCTGATATTTTACCCAAGTTTACAAAACTGATAAATTTTGTCCCTTGAGTGCAGAAGGCTTTGCAATGCTAAAGCACTACAAAGTCTTGTTACCCCTAAGGGATGAAATACACCACCACCCATGCTATTCTGTAGATTATGAGGCCCAAAACATAAAACAAACCAAGAACCTGAACTTTTGATGGCAAAGAAATTACAAAAATGTAAAATAAAATAAAAAACCACCCACCCACCCACCCACATGTAATTTTACAAAAATGGCCTGAGAAACGAATGATCTACTTGGTGAGGCCTAACAATATCTTTACAACCAATATGTTCTCATGGGGGAAGTGGTTTGGTTAGTGCATTGGACTTCAGTTTAAAAGGTTGGCAGTTCAATCCTTACCAGGTTATCAGTGTTGTGTCCTTGGGCAAGACAGTTAACTCCTGGCATACTGCTGGCAGATATTCCTGCCCAGGACAAGAAATCTTTTGCTAGTGAAACAAGTAAAATTTGGTGGGCACGTTTAACCATATTTCTCCCCTGTCAGGTGAATTTACTTTTTGGCTACTGATTTCTTGAGTTAAATTTAGATGAATTTTTTTTATCAGATCTAGTCATGGCTGCATCAGAGCAGCCATGACTAGATTTGATGAAAAATATTTTGAAAATACTCGGTGGGTTAACAGTTAATCCTGATTGCAAAATTGGGAACAGGGGGGCACTATATGGCACATAAGTGGTACACTTACCTTCAACAAATACTAATCCTGCTTGTTCTGGGTTAGTAAGTTGGAGATTCCGAGAACTACATTCTACGGCTCTGTGGTTCTCTGGATACATGGTCTTCTTCAGATCAAAAACTATCTGATGTGATATGACCCTGGCTGTTGAAATGTTGTTAAACCTCAATAAACAAACAAATGAATACCCCTGAGAACCCCAGGAAGTGGAGCAGAGCTGGTTTACTGTGGTAAACAAGTTCTGCTTTGCTAGTAAAGTAGGACCCAGTATTTGCATCGGGGGTGGAAGTCTTCTTAACTGGGCAGCATGCATTACGGCTGCCTTGGACTGGTCACTTTCCACGGGTGGGCAATATTTACATGGATACAATAATATTAGATTCCAATCAGTAATCATTGGAATAATCATCAAAAATTTAATTAATGAAGTACCGGGAAAAACCCCATGCTAAATTATTTGCCCGACAAAACATTTGTTGGAGGACTATTGTAATCAGTTGCATGTGTCCGTCCATCTGTCCGAAGTGATAACTAAAGTTTGGGACATCGAATCAAAACCCTATTTGGTGTAAAAGTTCCTTACCCCAATGATTAGATGAATTCCGAATATTGGCTGGTTCCGATAATTTTGGTTGGAGTTATACCCCTTTTTTCAATGCTTTTCTATCCAGTTTCGCAACTTTAGAAATTTGGTGTCCCGATGAAAACCTCAGTTTGAGTTATTGAATCGGTACCAACTTTTGTACATAGGTTTGTCGCAAGAATATGCAGGTCAAGTTTGAATATAGGTTCGCTCCGACCAATTTTGGCTGAGTTATGGCTCTTTTCATTTTTTGACTTAGATATTTGGTGTCTGGATGATTATTTATATTTATTGGTGTTTAAGGTCCCATATTTATGCACAACGGCTAATCATGACCGCAACAGTTTTACGGGTGGAGGAAGCTGGAGTACCCAGAGAGAACCACCGAGCAACGACGAGCAGCTAGCTCCCCAACATACTAACTCCACACAAGCAGGGTTAGCATTGGTTGAAGACATGCGCACCATTGACGTGCAGTACGCCTTAGTACACGGCGTCATTGTGCCCCCATGCGGGCAATGGAGATAAAGTGTCTTGCCCAAGGACACAACGCGGTTGCCGCAGGTGGGATTCGAACCGAGGACCTCTCGGCTTGCAGCCTGCACCTCTACCTACTGAGCCACCGCGTTCCCAGTGTCCGGATGATAACTTCAGTTTAAGTTATTAAATCAGTACCAAATTTTGTACATAGGTTTGTCTCCAGAATATGCAGGCCAAGTTCAAATTTGGGTTAAGTCTGACCAATTTTGTCTGAGTTATGGCCCTTTTTCCTTTTTTTGACTTTGAAAATTTGTTGTGTTAGTCTTCAATATGTCCAATGTAAGAACTTGCTGTCGGGAGACATAGACCATGCATGGCGGTGCACTTGTTAAAATTTTACTGTTGATGATTTGTAACACCTGGTAAACGCTTGTTTGGACATAGCGCCCAAGTGTGGATTTTGTCGAGTCCACAGCGACTGTACTGTAGGTATAAACAATAGGGTAATCTTGACTTCATACTTATGTTAAAATCATGATGTATCCATTGATGCAGAAAGTGATATCAAACACCAATAAATAAATAACATGAGTGGTGATAAGTCATGGGCTTATATAGGTGTCATTGGAAAAGGCATCTCTACTTGCGACCATAATCAAAGGTCAAGTTCGCTTTTCAGGATTTTTGCACAAGTTCTTAACAGAATTATGAGCCTTGATTGGGAGAAACTTCGTAATTTTTTAGTTTTCATATGAAATATTTGCCTCCCATTGGCAGAACAATATAAAATTGGACAATTTTTCTAAAATGAATATCAAGTTCAGTTTTCAGATTTCTAGAGCATTTAAATCCATAGTTATTGCCCTTCATTGTGTTAAAATCTTTATTTTGGGGTTTCCGCATGGAACTTACTTTCTAGTGCGCATAATTTGAAAGTTATGGTCCTTGATGCAAAAATTTAGTTATTTTTTGGTTTGCACATAACAACTTTACTACTTTTTGGTGGAGTGATTTGCAGTCTGAAAGTTTTTCATATGCCCACAAAACAAAAGCTATGGTTGATTTTCAGATGTCTAGTGGACATACAGTGGAACCCTGTTAATTTAATAGCCACTTTGCCAATGAAAATTATTTAATTAACAGGAGTATTCAATTAACAGGGATTGTGTCACTTTCCTGTATTCTAGAGATAAACTTGACATTTATTCTATTATATCTTGTTTGACAGAGCTCTGTCAAACAAGATATAATAGATAGATTAAATGCCTGTATTGGATGCACTGAGGCAAAATAGGTCCATCAACAAAGGAAAACTGGAGAGAGTCCGGGTAATTTCTCGACAGGTTACAAGAATTTTTATTTGATTAACAGGAGTTTACTCTATAACCTGTATTCAATTAACAGGTCAAATTTGTATTGGAGATATGGTAAATGGTTTTCTGTTGGGAAATTATATTCAATTAACAGGATTATTCTGTTAAGAGATACCCAATTAAGTGGACTCCACTGTATTTCCATAGTTCCATGTCCCATGATTTTGCAGAAATTTCTATTTTTCTAAATCCACCCAATGATTACAGTTTTCTGTGGCAGAACAAAACAATGTTTACAGTTTTTCTTATGATCACAGTTCAAACGCAAAGTTTCATTTTCACATTTCTAGTGCTAGTAATTCTATAATCATTGCCCTTGATTGTGCAAGAATATTTTTTGTTAATTTTTAGCTTGACAAAATCAAGATAAGCTATTGCCATCACGCGTGTTGAAGTCTGTTAGTCTGTGAGGCTGTTTACATTTTCTTTAGCACGGGCTACACCTCATAGTTCTTGTCTGCTCACCTCTAATATTCATGTGCAGGTACAAGGGCATGTCTGGATGAGAACGACCCATTTTGGTTGCAATCAGTCAACCATGACAGCTGCGCAGATTAAAAACCCGAAAACATTTAGCACAGTCTACAGGTCATATTTATGAAGGGATTTCATTGCAACTTGGTAGGATGACTGTATAATGTCTAGAAGTGAACGTTATATTTTGGTCGGTGTGGGTTCGGTCACCTGTGATGGCTGCAATGGCACATGGCCTAGGTTCTTTTAGCACAGTCTACAGGTTGCATTTATGAAGGGATTTCATTATAAGTTGGTAGGATGACTTGGCATAATGTCTAGACGAGAACATCATATTTTGGTTGTGATCGGTCAACTGTGACAGCCTCACAGACACTGTGATCTAGATTTGTTTAGCACAGTCTACAGGTCATATTTATGAAGCGATTTCATTGTAACATGGTAGGATGTTTAGAAGAGACTGTCCTAGATTTGTCATTATCGGTCAGCTGTTACCGCTGAAGGGATTTCATTGTAACTTGGTCGGATGACTCGGTATGATATCTAGTTATTTCATCCTCTATCCCTGTTTTGCTTGAGATCAGTCAACCATGAGGGACTCAAGAGTTCGAGTCTAGATTCTTTTATTACAGTCTACATTATTCTTGTTCAATGCATAAACTATAAGGTACAGAACTTAATGTACCGTCGATTGTCACAATTCTTGTCTTATTTAACCCTTTACCCAACGCAGACGATATCAAAATTTATTATTTTAAATATAATTTTTTCAAATTTTTCAAAACATTTCTTCAACAAAACCATATCATGTGACCACTCATTGGAACAAGCTCATGAGGTAGTATGACTTGGTCTGATGACTAGATGAGAACATCCTACATGTATTTTGGTCTAAATTGGTCATATTGGTCAACGGTGAGGCCCTCACGAGCCCTTGCTCTTGAAACTTTTGACACAGCCTACCAGGCTATATTTATGAGATGATTTCATTGCAACTTGGTCAAGTGACTTGGTGTTGTGAATTTCAAATGGATTTCTGAATGAATGTCTGGATGAATTTCCCATTTTGGTTCTGTTAGATCAGCCGTACGAGGCCCCAGGCCTCAGACCCAAGTCTTCTACCACACTCTACAGGTAGTTCTTTTGGAATGATTTTTCTGCAACTTGTTAACTTTGACATATATTAACTGTGAGGGCCACATCAACCCAGGCCTCAATTCTTTAGTACAGTCTACAACTCAAATTATTCTTGTTGAAAACATATGTAGGGTACAGAACTTCACACATTCTCAGTTATTACAATTCTTGTCTCAATTCATGCTCCTTTCATAAACATGAAACGGTATCCCTTTCATCAAACACTACACAGTCAAGTTAAGGTTGATTCCTTTGAAACTTGGTATGGATGTTTACTACCCCAGGAACCTGTGCACCTGTAATTATAGTTTTGATCAGACTTTTTTGCCAGAGTTATGCCCCTTTTCACTCTACAATGTCTGAATTTTGTCCGGAGATTTTCTCGGATGTTTATGGGTCGATTCCTTGGAAACTTGGTATGGATGTTCTCTAACATGGGATCCTGTGCATCTGCAATTATATACCGAGTCAAAAAAGAAATAATAATCTTCGAGGAGCAATATTTTTAGTATTATCGACTTTAATCCCAAACAAATTATTGTAAATTCATATTTCGAGTCTAGCTGTATGAATTTGCATAATTTCATGTTCTTACTGTTGCCTGCATCACGTTAGGACGTCGCAGTTCAGACATGGGGTGAAATGAAAAGTTCACACATGCAGTCAATAGCGTGTATGTCGACCGTTTGCCTCTTGGATGGCAAGACATCGACAGCTCATGGACCTGATAAGTCTCTGGATGTCACCCTGTGGTATTGCGTTCCACTCTTGCCTTAGCTTAGAACATTACGTAAGATCATGAAGTTGCAGCCGACGGTCCATTTGATCCCAAAGATTCTCGATTGGCAACAAATCTGGCGAAAGTGGGGCCCAGGGAAGAAGTTTGATGCTCTGCTCCTCAAGAAACTCACGACAGGTACGAGCCATGTGACATCGTGCATTGTTCCAATGGCATGAGCCTCTGATTTACGGTTTACCTTGGCATTTTTTAAAATGTTGGAAGACAAAAACTAGCATGTTTTCTCAATAACCCAGGCTCTCTAGCACAAAGTAACACAAAGAAAATCGTCGGTCACCCATTCAATTTGACATTCTCGGGTAGCACATGCAGTTTTGAAATCCGTTGCAAAATTGAATACGGTTGGGTGGACAACAACATGTCATTAAACTCTTTGCACGACTTTTTGTCCACAAACATGCAACATTAGAACTATTATATTTCATCCTTTATGCTATTTTTAGTCATGTTGTGACAAAGTCAAACTCGACTTATAGTTTGATGAATGGCATCGTGGGTGGGCGGTCATGCGGGCAGGCGGGCGGCCGGGTGGGCGGGCGGGCGGGCTTGCGTAAACAGTTGGTTTCCGGATGATAACTTGATAATGGTTCAACCCATGTTCATGAAACTTCATAGGCAGGTTGGTATCGGTGAGAGGAAGAACCCTATTAATTTTGGACTTGCTTGGTCAAAGGTCAAGGTCACAGTGACCTTGAACATAGTAAATTGTAAACAATTGGTTTCCGGATGATAACTTGACTACGGTTCAACCCACATTCATGAAACTTCATATGTAGGTTGGCCTTCATGAGAGGAAGAACCCTATTTATTTTGGACTCACTAGGTCAAAGGTCAAGGTCACAGTGACCCTGAACATACTAAATCAAAACAGTTGGTTTCCGGATGATAACTTGATAATGGTTTGACCCATGTTCATGAAACTTCATAGGTAGGTTGGCTTCAGTGAGAGGAAGAACCCTATTTATTTTGGACTTGCTAGGTGAAAGGTCAAGGTAATAGTGACCTTCATCATAGTAAATCATAAACAATTGGTTTCCGGACTATAGCTTGATATTGGTTTGACACACATTCATGAAACTTCATAGGTAGGTTGGCCTATGTGAGTGGAAGACCCCTATTTATTTTGGACTAGGTCAAAGGCCAAGGTCACAGTAACCTTGCACATAATAAATTGTAAACAATTGGGTTTCCAGATGATAATTTGACAATGGTTCCATCTACGTTCATGAAACTTCATAGGTAGGTTTGCATTGGTGCAAGAAAGAGCCCTATTTATTTCGGAATCATTATGTCAAAGGTCAAGGTCACAGTGACCCTTCACATAGTAAATTGAAAACAATTGGGTTTCCAGATGATAAGTTGATAATGATTAAACCCACTTTTGTGCTGTCACAACTCAACATTGGATCGGTGATCCTATCGGCATTTTTTCACCTTTATTTCTATTATTCTCTTTCTTTTTTGACTGAGTATAGTTTCGATCAGACTTTTCTTGCCAGAATTATGCCCCTTTTTATCTTGGAATGCCTGAATTGCTTTGAATTTTGTCCAGAGATTTTTTCAGATATTTATGGGTCGATTCCTTTGAAACTTGGTATGCATGTTCACTATCATGGAAACCTGCGATTATAGTTTTGGTTGGACTTTTTTCCCCCCAGAGTTATGCCCCTTTTCATCTTAAAATGCCTGAATTTTGTCCGGAGATTTTCTCAGATGTTTATGGGTCGATTTCTTTGAAACTTGTTATGGATGTCCACAACCATGGGAACCTGTGCACCTACAATTATAGTTTTGATCAGACTTTTTTTGCCAGAGTTGTGCCCTTTTTCATCTTAGAAAAATCACGGTGGCAGGGGTAAAGTCAGGCCCATATGGAACAGTCACACCTCTTGTTGTGAATATTGCTTGCCAGGTATGGCCATTAAGTTACGTAAAAGGTTAAAAAAATAAACCCTATGAAGGCTAAAAATGATGAACACCACTAATCCTTTTGTTGGATTTTAAATGTGTATTTACCGTACTGACCCGGGAATAAGCCCAGGGGATGCATGATGTAAAAGAAGGTAAAAGTATATGGGTGGGCTTATTTTCGAGAGGTCAAGACTGCAGGACAATATGGATGCAAAGTTGATACAAAATTAGGTGATGCAGTCCAATCCACAACAAAGTTGCATTTCCCACTTACCTTATGAATTGGCTTTATACGCCCGCGTAATTTACACATTCAACACTTGAAAAATATTTTAAACAATTTCAGCAAAAAATATATCGTGACCGCTCATTGGAACGTGTTCTATGAGCTTGCCCGAATGAGGAAACACATTAGATACCTGCAAATATTCTGTATTCAAAATGATATTTGATTTGATCACAATATTTGATTCAAATTCGATTGAGTCGACACTGAATATGTATTGAATATCTTCAATGTTTTTTGAAATGCAATGGATAATAATCACCACAAACCAGATAAATCTGTTTAAAACTGATAAACTCGCAGAAAAAACAGGCACTGGAAATCCCAAAGTAGTCTTGCCACACAGCCTGCAGCATTACCGAGCTATTTCCTGTACGATTGTTCACAACACAACTACTCGAAGAGACTGGGTTCATCCCAACATGCATTGCGGGGGTAGAAGGGGGGGGGGGATCATCATTCACTTCTCATTATTGAATCATTCACCAATGAATGCTATGTGTAATATGTTTGTAGTTCACCAGAGTCGATGCGTATACATAGCCTTTCTCAGCTACAGTAAAGATGATAAATTCCGAGTTTCCTTTCGGACATCCTTCGGGATTGGGATGTTCTGTATTATAAATGAACCCAGACTTACTGAGCTGCACAGAGAATTTGATTAGAGAACTCATTTTGGAAGTTCTCTGAAATGGACAACATGGGTGTAAATGATTGACTAAACTTGACTTTATCTCCAAGTTGAGGTCACGATTAGCCATTGTGCAGAAATATGTGACCTAAAACAGGGGTGCGGTGGCGTTGCGGTAACTGGTTCTCGTCAGAATGCTGAAGTTAAGCAATGTTGAGCCCGGTTAGTCCTCGGATAGGTGACCGTCCGAGCTATTGATTCGGACTACCGCACTGTGTCCTTGGGCAAGGTACTTAACCCCCATTGTCCACATGGGGGGCACGATGACGCCGTACTGCAGGTCAATGGTGCACATCTTTAATCTAACCCTGCCTGTGTTGAAGTGTGGAGTTACGATGTTGGGGGGCTGGCAGCTGCTCGTCGTTGCTAGTTGGTTCTCTCCGGGTACTCTGGCTTCCTCCACCCATAAAACTGTCATGGTCATGATTAGCCATTGTGCACAAGTATGTGACCTTAAACACCAATAAATAAATAAATAATGTGACCTAAAACACCTGATAAATATTTTGTGGACCTGCAGTTCATTTTCAGGTTTTATAATTTTCTGACAAATTAATAACAGAAGTGACTTGAGCTGTGTGGAATTAACCATTTCCTTTTATATTCATTCCTTATTATTTTGTTGGCTACACAAAAAAAACTGCTTTCTATTTCACATCCGATTAAATTCATTTTTCAATAAATTACAACGCTAGGAAAATCTCTGATGGGGACAGAATTCCTATTTTAATCTGCTGCATTTATCTTGCCATATTTGGCTACAGTTTTTCATCGAAAAGTGACACTCAGATTTTATTTTTTCTTTTTTTTTTTTTGCCTCTTAACCCTCTGCATTCTGATGTAAAAAAAGCCCAAGTTTTCAACGACAAATTTTTCTCACATTGCAACTGAGAATTTAATAATATTTTGTTTGACAGAGCTCATTGAGCTCTGTCAAACGGAATATATTTTGTTGAATTTTTTATTCTATGGAGTCATTAATCGAAATTTTGAAATATTGCCAGAGTGTCAGAAGTTCCAAAGATGTTTTGGAGACACAAAATGCAAATATTCAGTTAAACAAAAATTTCACTGGTGTCCTCTACTGGTTGTTGTAGGTGAGGGTTTAACTGAGCCTTTTCGGTATTGCTGCTTATTGGATTGGGTCAGTGTACTTATTTCAGTGACAGACTACATAAAATGTTGGAGATTAATCTTCTTCTGCATTCTGATGTTGAAACATCAAAATTTGAAGCTACAAATCTTTTTCCATTATGCAATTGGGAATTGAGGAAATTTAATCTCGTACAGCAAAGCTCATTGAACTCTGCCAAACAGGATGCCAAACAGGACGCCAAACAGGACTGAGTTGGTTAAGTTTGAAGTTGCATTATGGGAAAAATTTGCAGCTTGAGATTTCAATGTTTTGACATCAGAGTGCGGAGGGATGAAATATATAAATAGGAAGATTTTCTTTGAGAACTGTTTCAGCATTGTAGTAGATAGAGAACTGTTTCACCAATCCATTAAAGATACAGTGTGCATGAGGAGGGGAGGGAGGGGGCTGGGTGTGGGGGGCATCTAACTACATCCTTACTTGTATGCCTAATGGAATCTTGATGAATTACAACGTGACTCAAAAAATACATCTGCAGTTTACGACCCTCCAGGCAAATTACTAAAATCCACATTGTTCTGATGAATTATTATGAGTTTTTGAGTATTTATCCTTACTATATCTTGTTCGAGTGAATGACAGGGTGCATAAAGCTCTGTCAAAGAGGATATAATGATTAACCTTTCACTCATCATGAATACATGTAGCAGATGAAACATGCGATAGTATATCGTGAATAATTAAAAATTGTCATTTTATGCTTCAAAAACATCACTTGTTGCGATGAAGGGTCATAAGCTGTGTTTTTTAGGGAAAAATTGAAAAAAATGTCCATGGCGATTTTTTTTGTCGAGTTGTGTTAGCAACCGAGGCCTATGGTTTGGCGACGGTCAGTGTGCATCCATGCGTGTGAGTGTCTGGGCATCTTCAGACTGTTAGTGCGAGAACTTGGAACAAACGTTCTCCGATTTGACTAATATTTGTCATACAGTTTTTTTGCAATAATATCTCAAATGGGTTTGAAAACTTGCCTGGTCCGATTTTTCATTACAGATTTATGGGTCTTAATTAGTAAATTTTTATGAATTTTGAGCTTGTTAGCACAGTAACTTGAACAAGCGTTCTCTGATTTGACTGATATTTGCTATACAGGTCTTTTTGCAATAATATCTCAAGTGAGTTAGAAAACACACCCAGCCCAATTGTTCGGTACTGAGCTATGGACCTTAATTAATCAATTTTTAGCTTAACTTGACAAAGTCAAAATAAGCTATTGCCATCATGCCTGCAGAAGTCTGTGGGTCTGTAAGTCTGTTCACATTTTCTTTAGCACAGGCTACACCCCGTAGTTCTTGTCTGACCATCTCAAAATTTCATATGCAGGTTCGAGGTCATGTTTAGATGAAAACGACCCCTTTTGGTCACGATCGGTCAACCGTGATGACCACATGAGCCCGAAACCCCAAAACCTTTAGCACAGTCTACAGGTAGTATTTTTGAAGGGATTTCATTGTAACTTTGTAGAATGATTCCATATAATGTCTAGATGAGAATGTCCCCTTTTGGTCATGATCGGTCAACCGTGATGGGTACGTGAGCTTGAAACCCGAAAACGTTTAGCACAGTCTACAGGTTGTATTTGTGAAGGAATTTCATTGTAACTTTGTAGGATGACTCTGTATAAGGTCTGGATGAGAACGTCCCCTTTTGATCGCAATTGGTCATCCATAACGGCTTTGCAGCAATGAAACCAGAAACCCTTGATCGCAGTCTACAGGTCATATTTATGAAGGGATTTTATTGTAACTTCATAGGACAACTCCGTATAATGTCTAGATGAGAACGTCCTATTTGGTCGGGTTCAGTCAACTGTGGTGGCTGCAGAGACATGTTACCTAGATTCCTTTAGCGCAGTCTACAGCTTTCATTTATGAAGGGATTTCATTGCAAATTTGTAGGATGACTCTGTATAATGTCTAGATGAGAATGTCCTATTATGGCCGTTATCGGTCAACTAGGACGGGCGCACAGGCACTTGACCTAGATTTGTTTAGAACAGTCTACAGTTCATATTTATGAAGCGATTTCATTGTAACTTGGAAGGATAACTCGGTATGATGTCTGGATGAGACTGTGATATTTTGGTCATGATTGGTCATCCTTTACCGCCATCTGGTCATGGTCTGCATGTTGTTTATGAAGGGATTTCTTTGTAACTTGGTTGGATAACTTGGTATGATATCGAGATGAGACTCTCCTATTTGGTCATGATCGGTCAACCATAGCTGCCAAACCATCACGTGACCTAGATTGCTTTTAGCAATTCTTCAAGTTATTAGCTCACCTGACTGAAAGTCAGGGTGAGCTTTTCTGATCACTTGTCGTCCGTCGTCCGTCGTCCGGCGTCCGTCGTCCGTCGTCCGGCGTGAAGGTGGTGTTTGGGTCTTTTTCTTCCAAACCACTGGCCGCATGTTAATGAAATTTCATGTGAGTAGGGGTTATATAGCGGCATTTTGATTTTTGGGCAAATTAGGTTTCGGCTCATATTGAGCAGAGGGGTGGGGCAAAAATGCTCCAATTCTTAAAAAATCTTCTTCTCAAGAACCAGCAATAGCAGAGACTTGATATTTGGTATGCAGCTTCCTTTTGAGGTGTAGACTCAAGTTTGTTCAAGAGAAGTTTGTAGGTCTATACTTGGCGATGTTATGGGAGGAGCAAAAATTTTGGCCCCACCCCAAATTTCTATTTTTTAAACCGAGAGGCCAATTTGAACCAAATTTTATGTGAGGGCTTATTGGGTCATAAGTACCTAATTTATGCAGAAATTTTTTTTCCTGTAGCCCCGTGGGAACCACAGGAGCTAAAAATAGAAAAAAATTAAAACGCCTATATCTCAAAAACTGCACGGCAGTGAGAATTTTTATTTGGTGTGAAGCTTTCTTGGGACCAACAGAAAGGATTGGTAAAAAAAAATTGCTATCGGTTTTATCATAGGGTACTTTTTCGGGACTCTGAAAAAGTGCTGAGTCCGTATTTTTTAAGACAGTAGGCAATGGGAAAAAAATAAAGAATTGTTTTCTTCCAAACCACTGCTCTAAAAGCTTTCATATTTTACATATAACATCTTTGGAACATTGATTCACATATTTGTAGAAATCAAATTCCTCGGTCCATATTTGGGTTCCCTATGGGAACCCAAATGTTCAAATTAGTGCAATATGAGGGATATATTTTAAAAATCTTCTTCTTTGGATCCACAAATCAGAATCTTTTGATATTTGCTATGCATCATCCTTAGGGGGGTGAGATTGATGTTTGTTCAAGCCAAGTCCCTGAGTTCATATTTGGACTCCCTTTGGGAACCCAAATTGTAACTTAGTGCAATACGAGGTATATTCTTTTAAAATCTTCTTCTTCGCATCCACCGGTCAGAATCTTTTGATATTTGGTATACAGTATGCTTAGGGAGGTGAGATTCAAGTTTGTTCAAGTCAAGTCCTTCGGCTCATATTTGGTCTCCCTGTGGGAGCCCAAATTATAACTTAGTTTAATATGAGGAATATTCTTTAAAAAAATTTTTTTTTTCAGATCCACCAGTCAAAATGTTTTGATATTTGATGTACAGCATTCTTAGGGGCTGAGAGTGAAGTTTGGTAAAGCCAAGTACCTGGGTTCATATTTGGGCTCACTGTGGGAGCCCAAATTATACCAAAATTTTTATTTTCCAAACCAAAAAGTCGATTTGAACCAAATTTGATATGAGGGCTTATTGGGTCATAAGTACCTAATTTATGCCGAAAATTGTTTTCCTGTCCCCCACGGGAACTGCAGGAGCTAAAAAATTTTTTTCTTTTTAAATGCCCATATCTCCAGAACTACATGGCACTGAGAATTTTTATATGGTGTGAAGCTTCCTTAGGACCGGAAGAAAAAAATGGTAAAAATTTTATCATAAGGTTCTTTTCTAGGACTAAAAGTGCCGAGTCATCATTTTTTAACAGTGTAGCTAATGGGAATTGATTGATTATTTATTTAACGGTATAGATTTGAATTACATCAATGCATGTATAATACAAGATTTCAAAAGCACAAAACATTAGTACAATTTGATGATATAAATAAATATCTATACCGCAGGGAGATGACATAGCCAGATTGGCTGTCTACCTGTCATCTCCAACTAAAATTTGTTCTAGAGTGAGCATTGTACACTGACTGTGGATGTGGGTTAAAGGCAAGTTATCCGATCGCATTCCGATTTAATTTTTTGGTGTTGAAAGTGTCGGACTTGGCAGTTTAATCATACTTTTCTGTTGGGCGAGATAAACAGACGTAGTATATTACTTGGTGTTATCAAATGCAAAGAGCATACAAATTGGAAAATGACCAATGTATAGTGAAGGGCCAAGTTAATAGCTGTGCAGACATTTGATTATTTGTAAAAACATCTTCAGGGGTTTGAATCCATAATTATCTACCGACATTAAAATTACAATCTCGACAATAGGGATTGTCACATTCAACACTACTTGGGTATTGGGAGATGAATTTTTGTGTCAATAATTTTTTGAATAGATTTCTGTTAGTAATAGACCTTAAATCTTGATCCAATTCATTCCACACCCTCGGAAATGCATGGATCTGTAACCTATCGAGGGCTTTAGTACGCGTTCTACTCACCTGTAATAAATCTGATTGTCTCGTAACTCTTTGTGAGATATTTTGAGTTGGGTTAAAAAAGTCATTAAATGATGATGGAAGTTGTCCCATTTTCCAATCAAAAATGAAGAGACAAGCTTGGAGTTTAAACAAGTCATTAATTTTAAGTATTTTGTTTTTTATAAATAAGGGATCAGTATGGGCGTTGTAATTTGAATTATTAATGATACGAAGTGAGCGTTTCTGCATAATGAGAATTTTATTAGTTGCCCGAGCATTACCCCAGACATGGATGCCATATAACAGGTGGCTATGTATAAGGGCAAAGTATAATGTTTTTAAGGCCTTCTGTGGCAACATTTTTTTTACTTTATTCAATGCATAATTTACTTTTCCAATTTTGGAGCAAACATGTGAGATATGGGCACTGTATGTTAGATTGTCATCAATGCTAATACCAAGAAATTTTAGTGATTTATCTTGTTCATGGCCTCCTATTCTTTTTATCGGTTGGTTTTGTATTTCTATAGATAAATTTTCTGGGACTAGTGTGCTACGGGTTGGATTTATCAGAACGTACTTAGTTTTACATGTGTTCAACACAAGCTGGTTGGCTGAGCACCATTCATTTAATTTGCTTAATTCATGATTTATATATTCAGCCAATCTCCTTGCATTTGGATCTGAAGCATAGGCTGTCGTGTCATCCGCAAATGATAGGAGATTTAACAATGTCGAGTGGCGAATGTCGTTAATATAAAGCAGAAATAGGATCGGCCCAAGTATGGAACCCTGTGGTACTCCACATGTTATTTGTGCTTCATTCGAACTATTTTCACCACATTTTACATATTGGGTTCTGTTAAATAGATAACTCTTGAACCAGTCAATACTAATACCCCTGAATCCATATCTTTCTAATTTGTTTATCAGAATACTATGATTTATCGTGTCGAAAGCTTTCGAAAAGTCTATAAATACCGCTAGAGTTAAATCTTTTGTTGGTTTGTTGTTTTCTATAGCAATATGTCTCAGGAGTTGCATCACGGGATGTGTGGTGCTATGATTTTTTCTGAAGCCATATTGATGCTGATAAAGAATATCAAATGTATCCAGGTAATTAATCATTCTATTTACCATTAATTTTTCTAAGATTTTAGAGAATGCTGGAAGAATACTTATAGGTCTGTAGTTATTAAATCTATTTTCATCCCCGGTTTTAAAAATTGGAATGACTTTAGCGATTTTCATTCGGTTTGGTACAACACCGCTGATGAAAGACTGGTTGACGATATGAGCAAACGGGTAGGCTAATATATCTATAGAATTCTTTAGAAGATATGTTGTGGTGCCATCACAGTCTTCTGACCTTTTGGCTTTCATTCGTTTGGCAACATCCATCACTTCACAAGGGGTAGTGGGTGTTATGTAGAAGTTATTTGAGGAAGACGGACCCATGAAGTTTTGGAAGGATTTATCTGTTTGTGTCAATTCTGCACTAGCACGTCTTCCCGTGTTTACAAAAAAATTATTAAAGGCACATGCTATTTCCTTTGGGTCATTTATTTCGCAATTATTGTCTTTGATAAAAGTAGAAGGCAAGCTAGTTGTACGTTTTGCTTTGTTTATTGTTTCATTTAATATTTTCCAAGTTTCTCTTAAATTGTTTTTGCTATCATTTAATATCTTATTATAACATTGCTTTACTTTGTTTTTTTATTTTATTAAAGATTTTACAGTAATTTTTGTAGTTTTGTATGTTTTGTTCTGTTGGGGATTTTATCTTTTTATTATAAAACTTTGACTTATTGAGAGATGAAGTCATGAGTCCCTTGGACATCCACGGTTGTTTTCTGATAAACTTAGCTTCCAGTTGCACATTTACTACAGGAAACGCCTGTTCAAAGGCTGTTGAATAGATATCCATGAAATTCTCGTAAGCTGCATTAGGACAGCTTGATTCAAGAATTGACCAAAAATCGCTTTGGTAGAGAAGTGACCTAAATATGGCCACGTTGGCTTCAGTGAATTTACGTTTGCGTATAATTTTAGGACTACCCCTTGCAGCGATAATATTTTCTATATAATATATGCCGAAGTGATCGGAAACATCTGTAATTATGATTCCTGACGAGCAGGTTGCGGTTACATTATTTGAGAAGAGGTGGTCTATTAAAGTTGCCGAGTGAGTGCTTATCCGAGTGGGCCGGGTAATACAAGGTAAAAAACCCTGACTAACCATGAGATCTAAAAACATTTGGGTTTTGGGATGACAATTCGTTTTTAGTAGGTCGATGTTGAAGTCTCCCATTATATGTGCCTCCGTGCGTTCATGATTAATTAAGTCAGTTATTTCATTTATTTTTGTAAGGAAGAGATCTATATCCGCTTTTGGTTGTGTATTTGGTCTATATATGACCCCAATTAGTTTCTTAGTATTATTTACCTTGATTTCGACAAACAGGGACTCAATTACATGGGGAATAAAATCAGACAAATCGTGTCGTATTATAGGCGCCAGCCCCTCCTTAATGTATAGACCCACACCACCCCTCCCGTCATCCCCCTCAGGTCGTGTCTTATTAATGAGTGGATAATAGCCGTCCAACTGGTATGACATGTTCGAAGGAATTCGAAATATTTCGGTTAACCCTATAATACTAAAGGCATTATTCGAGCCATGTAAATCACTCAACAATTCATTCAAGGAGTCCCAGTGTGCATTTAAGCTTTGGCAGTTTAAATGAAACATTGAGAATTGATCACTTTGCTTGATGTTCATTGATTGAAATTCATTGGGTGAGTAATAATTACAATCTCCTGTAGCATCTTTAAATGGGGAATCTTCGTCATTGGGAAGTTCACATGTTCTGTCATTGTAGACCTTAATGAAATCAAATTCCGGATTCGTCTGTATCTCGTCGAGACTAATGTTACCCGCCATTATTCACAAAAAAACTACCAAGTGGTACAATTTCATACCAATACATAATCACAGAAGCGTAATTTGATCGTTGCCTGTTAATATATTCGGATAATCTGAGAACTCCCACAGCCATATAAATATTGCGTATTTGGGGTGTAATACCCAGGCTTAAATAATCAGTCGTGTACAATGCAGGAACCTTTGTACGCGCAATGCAGAGAAAAATAAACACAAACATCAACAAGAACATATATACAAATTTCATGATTGGATAAAGATGGGATTATAAGAGGGAACGGTGGAATGATATGTTATTGGGATGATTCTTATCCGTGGTTCATACAAAACCTTATGGAAAAAATTCAGGGGTTTCTCAAGGATTTTTCAAGACCGAGATACAGATTGGGTTTCTGGAATATGCAAAGTCTTAGGGAGAAATTCAATGGTTTATCAGGGATTATGCAAGCAATACCGAAGTAAAAAAGAAAATGGTCATAGCGAATTCAAGGGATTTTCAAGGCACACATAATTTTTAAGGGTTTCTCAAGAGCTGTGCTAACCATCTTATCAATAGCGGAATTAGGTGTATAAATGTATTAAATTTATTTTCTTGGGTACATTGAAAGTGCCATATCCATTTTTATTAGAAAGAAAAAAAAAAAAAAAATTTCTAGAGTATAAAACGTTGAGTTATTTACTTATTTTGACTTTATTTCCACTGGCCAATCTTGACTTTATTTCCATGTTGCAATCACTATCGACAAAATGGCTAATAGTGATTGCAACATGGAAACAAAGTCAAGATTAGCCAGTCATTTATACCCGTGATGCCCACTTGCTGACGTCACCAGGTCCCATTTTGCCAATGAGATTCAATGGTTTATCAGGGATTAAGCTAGCAAGACCAAAAAAAAAAAAATAAAAAAAAAAAAATAAAAAAAGGAAAATGGTCATGCGAATTTTCGAGGCACACATGTTTTAGGGTTTCTCAAGAGCTGTGCTGACTATCTTATCAATAGCGGAGTTAGGTGTATAAGTGTATTGAATTTATTTTCTCGGGTACGTTGAAAGTGCCATATCAATGCTCTTTGGGCAGGAAGGTCACCTTTCTCACCAAGATGGCTAATAATGATTGCAACAGGGAGATAAAGTCAGGCTTAGTCGATTGTTCATACCCATAGTGCCCATTTATTTTCTTGGTACACTGAAAGTGCTATGTCAAGTTTCTAAAGCTTAGCCAATAGTTTATACCCATGATGCCCATTTGCTGAGGGGCTGCACCCAGCGGTGTAGGTCACCAGGTCCCATTTTACCAATAGAGCCAAACCTATTAACCTAAGTAAGCAAGCATAAAACGTTGAGTTACCCAACCCTTAAAATGGGGGACCAGATAGGGAAATTGATTTGGGTGACCGTGATACATTCCAGTGTATAGATTTGGGTGACCGTGATACATTCCAATTTATATGGACGTCGGTACACAAACATGTGTCTCACCCCACGTAAAGCATGATACAGGGAGAAGAGTACAGAAAATTCCGAGCAAAATGCGTTTCCAGGGTAAAAAGCTATTAAAAGATAATGTAAGGTGTCCTATATAAGTTGTTAATATCTGAGGGACAAATTGTAGGTCACAAATTAAATTCAACAGGGGCAGACATTCATTTCTCAATCATTAGATTGACACACTTTGTATGACAAGCTGTTGTACATGTGTTGACACAGTTTGTATGATAAACTATAGTTCCTCGTGGAACAACAGCTTGTCGTGACCCACAATTTTTTTCTGAAGAACAAATTGCAGGTGGCGAATTCAACTGGGACCGATATTCAAGTCTCAAGTCCTATATAAGTTGTTAATATCTGAGGGACAAATTGTAGGTCACAAATTAAATTCAACAGGGGCAGACATTC
Organism: Pictodentalium vernedei; assembly: GCA_031216915.1. NCBI lineage: Eukaryota > Metazoa > Mollusca > Scaphopoda > Dentaliida > Dentaliidae > Pictodentalium > Pictodentalium vernedei. The sequence continues at coordinate 340,705,864 of CM062290.1, read as the reverse complement.
AGTTCTCAATCTTTAGATTGACACACTTTGTATGACAAGCTGTTTTGCATCTGTTGACACAGTTTGTATGATAAGCTATAGTTCCTCGTGGAACAACAGCTTGCCGTGACCCACAATTTTTTTCTCACGAACAAATTGTAGGTGGCGAATTACATTCAACTGGGACCGATATTCAAGTCTCAATCATTAGATTGACACGCTCCCCCACGGAACAACAGCTTGTCGTGACCCACAATTTCTTTCTGAAAAACAAATCGTAGGTGACGAATTACATTCATCAGGGGACGACATTCAAGACTCAATACACACTTTGTATGACAAGCGATTGTAGCAAAATGCGTTTCCAGGGTACAAAGCTATTTAAAGATAATGTTGGATAGTACTATACAAGTTGTTACTTTCTTAGGGGCAAATTTTAGGTCATAAATTAGATTCAACAGGGGTAGACATTCGTTTCTCAATCATTAGATTAACACACTTTGTATGACAAGCAACTGTTGTACATGTGTTGACACACTTTGTATGACAAGCTATTGTTCCTCGTGGAACAACGACTTGTCGTGACTCACAAATTTCCTTCTGAAGAACAAATTGTAGGTGACGAATTACATTCAAGTGGATCCGATATTCAAGACTCAATCATTAGATTGACACACTTTGTAGGACAAGTCGCTGTTCCTCGAGGAACGACAGCTTGACGTGACCTATAATTTGTTTTTGAAGAACAAATTGCAGGTGACGAATTACATTCAACAGGAGCATATATTCAAGTCTCAATCATTAGATTGACACACTTTGTAGGACGAGCCGTCATTCCTCGTGGAACACCAGCTTTTGTGGCCCACAGGAATAACGTTGAAGAATCTTCTTCTCCCAAAACACTGCTTCAGAAGCTTTTATTTTTGGGTTCCCTATGGGAGCCCAATGTATAACTTAATTCAGTATGAGAAATATTCTTAAAAAATCTTTTTTTTCTGTTACTCCTGTCAGAATCTTTTGATATTTGATTTTTGATTTTCTTAGAAGTGGCAAATTGAAGTTTGTTCAAGTTCTGCTTTATTGATAAAATTGGGCCCAGTAACCAATTCCTGCGTTGAAAGCCCTGTAAAGTGGGCAGTAATAGGCATAAACGATTGACCAAACCTGATATTATAATTATGCCTCTGTAATGATGTAGCCTTAGAAAGTGACCTTAAATTCCAATAAATAAATAGATAAATTATTGAGTACCCAATATGGGGATCTAACATATGAACACTCTGGGTTACTAAGTAGAGAAAACACTTTTATGTTGAAAAACTGATAATAACCACAAGGCAGAATCCCTTGCTATTTTGGTGATATGACTCGGCCAGTATCAGGTGAGCGCCCTCAGGCCCCGTGGGGCCTCTTGTATTTATAAAGGGATGTCATTTTAACTTGGTAGGATGACTTGTTTTGGAATGATGTTACTGTAACTTAGTAACTTTTGTTGACATATGTTAGCTGTGAGGGCAACATTAACCCAGGCCTCAGTTCTTTAGCACAGTCTACACCTCAAATTATTCTTATTGAAAACATAGCATCTAGAGTACAGAACTTAACATATTCTCAATTATCACAATTCCTGTCTTATTTCATAATCCTTTCATAAACATTGAACATTATCCTTTTCATCAAACACAACACACTGTCAAGTTAAGCTGCAGTGTTATTGTCACTTTCATTATGAATTTTTAGCTCCTTAGTGCAAAAACTTCAACAAACATTCTCTGATTTGACTAATATTTGGCATACAGGAGTTTTGCAATAAAATCTCAAGCAAGCGAGTTCGAAAACTAGCCTGGCTCAATTTTCCATTACACAGTTATGGGCCTTTGTTCATCAATTTTTACGAATTTTGAACTCGTTAGTGCAGTAACTTCAACAAATGTTCTCTGATTTGACTAATATTTGCCATACAGATCTTCTGCAATAATATCTCAAGCCAGTTCTGAAACTAGCCCGGTCTGATTTTTCGTTACAGAATTATGGGCCTTTATAGTTAATTGTTACGAATTTTAGGCTTGTTAGTGCTATAACTTGAACAAATGATCTCCAATTTGACTAATATTTGCCATTCAAGTCTTTTGCAATAATATCTCAAGTGAGTTTAAAAACTGGCCCCATTCAATATCTTGTTTTGGGCCTTAATTTGTCCATATTTACAAATTTTGAGCTCGTTAGTGTCAATTTTTACGAATTTTGAGCTAGTGTTTCTGACATTTCTGATTTTCAATAGATAGTGCATGAACAAAGTGGCCACAACTTGACGCCTGCATCTCTGATGCACACATCTTGTTTTGAAGAAGGACTGTGGGTATGCCATGTTATTATGTAAAGGGTTACATAGTTATTTTAGAAATACTGATGCCACATTGACTGTTATACTGTAATTCTGCGAAGTTGACTGGTATTTGTACTAATTTTTCAATAGATCACTATATGTTTTTTCAATTAGCAGGAATTACCGCTTCAAAAACATTAACCTTTTACCCAACAAATCGTCAGCAACTTCCCATTTTACAAAAGGAGCATTTGATAAAAATAATAATTAAATTTCACTAAAACCTTATCATGTGACCCCTCATTGGAACAAGCTCGTTCCAAAAAGGTGTCATATGATATGGTTTTGTTGAAATTTTTTGAAAAATTGGAAACATTTTTTACGAAATTTGATATCGTGTGTGTTGGGTAAATGGTTAACAGGTCATATTTGTATTAAAGGTATAGTAAATGTATTTGTTTTCAAAAGTTCCCTGCAGTTAACATGGTTATTCTGCTAAGCATTATTCCATCAAGTGGGATCAATAATATTCTAGTAATTGTGTTTCTCTTTTATTTCTTTTGTTTATAGAAGATTTTTAAATCATGCAGTTACAATGTGTATAATGGAAAGGTGTTAAGAAAAATAGAATGAGAAACAAGAAATATTTGACCTGTTTTATGATCCTTTTTCCTCCTTTTATAATTATTCACTATTCGGTTTCTTTTCCAGATATTCAAGATTTTTATGAGACCACACTACTTGACGATTCGAAGACAACACACCAGAAGACACTGGAAACCTTAGAAATAGCCAGTAAATGGGAAAAGCAGCCACCACTCTCAAACAATACAGGGCACACTGAGGTAGTTGTTAATGGAATTAATTCTAAACTGAAAAAGCTCTCGCAACCATTTATTTGACAGGAATTCTTTTTGGTGTCTATAGGGCCTAATATGGATCCCTTTTCTGATGGAATGTTGTAGGCATGATTTTTAGCTCACCTGACTGAAAGTCAGGGTGAGCTTTTCTTATCATTCTTCACCCATCGTCCGTCCATCCGTCGTCTCGTCCTGCGTGAAGGTGGTGTTTGAGCCTCTTTCTCCTAAACCACTGGCCACATTTTAAATTTCATGTAAGTAGTGGTTATATAGGGGTATTTGGGTATTTCTTCAAATTTGATTTCTGCTCATATTGTGGAGTAGGGTGTGGCCAAAATGCACAAAAATCTTCTTCTCATGAACCAGCCATAGCAGAGACTTGATATTTGGTATGCAGCTTCCATTTGAGGTGTAGACTCAAGTTTGTTCAAGAGAAGTTTGACGGGCAATATTTACCTTGGTTCTGAGAGGGGCAAGAATTTTTGCCCCGCCCAAAATTTTCTATTTTCTGAACCCAGAGGCCGATTTGAACCAAATTTAATATGAGGTATTATTGGATTATAAGTACTTGAGTCATGCCATAAAATTTTTTCCTGCAGCCCAATGGTAACCACAGGAGCTAAAAATAGAAAAAATTAAAACGCCCATATCTCCAAAACTGGTGTGAAGCTTCCTTAGGACCAACAGAAAGGATTGCTAAAAAAAAAATTGCCATCGGTTTTATCATAGGGTACTGTTTCGGGACTTTTGAAAAAGTGCTGAGTCAGCACTTTTTAGCACTGTAGGCAATGGGAAGAACATTAAAAAATCTTCTTCTCCAGATCCAGCAGGCAGAATCTTTTGATATTTGGTATGCAACATTGTAGGGTGAATCTGATTCAAGTTTGTTCAAATTGGCCCCCTGGGTTCATATTTGGGCTCAGTATAGGAGCCCGATTTCGAACTTAGTGCATTTCAGGCAAATTTCTTTAAAAATCTTCTTCTCCAGATCCAGCAGGCAGAATCTTTTGATATTTGGTATGCAACATTGTGGGGTGGATCTGATTCAAGTTTGTTCAAATCGGCTCCCCTGGATTCATATTTGGGCTCACTATAGAAGCCCAAATTCGAACTTAGTGCATTTCAGTCAAACTTCTTAAAAAATCTTCTCCAGATCCAGCAGGCAGAATCTTTTGATATTTGGTATGCAACATTGTGGGGTGGATCTGATTCAAGTTTGTTCAAATTGGCCCGCTGGGTTTATATTTGGGCTCAGTATGGGAGCCCAAATTTGAACTTAGTGCATTTCAGGCAAATTTCTTAAAAAATCTTCTTCTCAAGATCCAACAGGCAGAATCTTTTGATATTGGGTATGCACCATGCTTAAGGGGGTGAGATTCAATTTTGTTCAAGCCAAGTCCCTGGGTTCATATTTGGGCTCACTGTGGGAGCCCGAATGATAACTTAGTTCAAAATGAGGAATTTTCTTTAAAAATCTTCTTCAGATCCAGCAGTCAGAATGTTTTGATATTTGGTATGCAGCATCCTTAGGAGGGTGAGATTCAAGTTTGTTCAAGCCATGTCCCTATGTCCATATTTGGGCTCACTGTGGGAGCCCGAATGATAACTTAGTTGAAAATGTGGAATTTTCTTTAAAAATCTTCTTCTTCAGATCCAGCAGTCAGAATGTTTTGATATTTGGTATGCAGCATCCTTAGGGGGGTGAGATTCAAGTTTGTTCAAGCCATGTCCCTAGCTCCATATTTGGGTTCACTGTGGGAGCTTGAATTGTAACTTAGTTTGAAATGAGGAATTTTCTTAAAAAATCTTCAGATCCATCAGTCGGAATGTTTTGATATTTGGTGTGCAGCATCCTTAGGGGGTGAGATTCAAGTTTGTTAAAGCCAAGTCCCTGGGTTCATATATGGGCTCCCTGTGGGAGCCTGAATTATAGCTTAGTCAATATGAGGACTTTTTCTTTAAAAATCTTCTTCAGGTTCAGCAGTCGAAATGTTTTGATATTTGGCATGCAGCAACCTTGGGGGGGGGGGGGGGGGGGGGGGGCTGAGATTCAAGTTTGTTCAAGCCAAGTCTCTTGGTTCATATTTGGGCTCACTATGGGAGCCTGAATGACAACTTAGTTCAAAATGAGGAATTTTCTTCTTCAGATCCAGCAGATGAATGCTTTTGATATTTTTTATGCAGCATACTTAGGGGGAGTAAAATTCAAGTTTGTTCAAGCCATGTCCCTAGATCCATATTTGGGTTCATTGTGGGAGCTCGAATTGTAACTTCAAAATGAGGAATTTTCTTTAAAAATCTTCTTCATATCCAGCAGATGGAATGTTTTGATATTTGTTGTGCAGCATCCTTAGGGGGTGAGATTCAAGTTTGTTAAAGGCAAGTCCCTGGGTTCATATATGGGCTCCGTGTGAGAGCCCGAATTATAACTTAATTCAATATGAGGAATATTTTTTAAAAATCTTTTTTTTTTTTTAGATCCACTGGTCAGAATCTTTGGATATTTGGTATAAGCTTTTCTTAAGAGGAGCAGATGCAACTTGTTGAAATCAATTCTATGGGTTGATATTTAGGCTACCATGTCAGGTGAGCGCCCTCAGGCCCCCTGGGGCCTCTTGTTTATGTGTACCCATACTATGTATGGTACACATAATGTCGGCATCTGGTGTGGCCATCCGTCGTTCATCCATCCTTCGTCTTTGTCCATCCATCTGTCCGTCCATCCATCCGTCCGTCCGTCCACCTATCTCTCTGGCGTCCGTATCCACTTCTTTGTCATTCAATAACTTGAAAAATAGTGTTTGGATTGTCAAGTTACTTTATAATTGTGTTCAGGTTACTGATGTGCCGAGCTGTATAGTTTTTTGTGTAAATCTGTTATTTTGATCCTGAAATATTAACCCTTTATCCTTCAAATTGAAAATTCCTCCAATCCCTTTGGCATTCGATAACTTGAAAAATATTGCTTGGATTGTCAAGTTACTTTACATTTGTGTTCAGGTTACTGATGTGCTGAGCTGTATAGTTTTGGGTGTAAATCTGTTATTTTGATCCTGAGATATAAACCCTTTATCCTTCAAATTGAAAATTCCTCCAATCCCTTTGGAATTTGATAACTTGAAAAATATTGCTTGGATTGTCGAGTTACTTTATATTTGTGTTCAGGTTACTCATGTGCCGAGCTGTATAGTTTTTAATGTAAATCTGATAATTTGATCCTGAGATATTAACCCTTTGTCCTTCAAATTGAAAATTCCTCCAATCCCATTGGCATGAGATAACTCAAAAAATATCAATCCGATTGTCATTTTACTTCATATATGTGTTCAGGTTACTGATGTGCCGAGCTGTATAGTTTTTGGTGTACATCTGATAATTTGATCCCGTGATATTAACCCTTTATCCTTCAAATTGAGAACTCCTCGAATCCATTTCTTCGGCATGCGATAACTCAAAAAAATATTAATCCTATTATCAGGTTACTTTATATATGTATTCAGGTTACTGATGTGCTGTGCTGTATATCTGTCCGCCTGGCCGTCAACAATTGGATACGGCTCGGGCTGGAGGCCGTATTTATGAACCGATCTTTACGAAACTTCTTGGGTACCTTTGTTATGACCGTGGGATGAGAACGAGTGTTTTTGGGTGCGGTTCGAAATTCAAGATGGCTGCCAGCCACCATTTTGTACCGACGATGAAGAAATCTGTTTTTTGTACAGAACTTCCATATGAAAGCTCTGATTTGAATAATTTTTTGTTTGAATGTTTAGTACCATGGGATACATCACATATAATACAGGTTTTTTTCTCGTGCGTAAATTATGCAAATTAGACTAACTTTGATGTTTTTTGGTGTTACTTTCAGCACTGTAAGTGCAAATGCCAATACGGCTCGGGCTAGAGGCCGTATTTATGAACCGATCTTTACAAAACTCCTTGGGTACCTTTGTTATCACCGTGGGACGAGAACGAGTGTTTTGGGGTCCGGTCCGAAATTCAAGATGGCCGATGGCAGCCATTTTGTACAAAATTAGGTACAATCAGATTTTTGCACAGAACTTCCATATGAAAGCGCTGATTTGAATAATTTTTTGTGTGAATGTCTAGTACCATGGGATAAATCACATATAATACGGGGTTTTTTCTCGTGCAGAAATTATGCAAATTAGATGAACTTTGATTTTTTCAGTGCTACTTACACACAGTAAATACACATGTCAATACGGCTCGGGCTAGAGTCTGTATTTATGAGCCGATCTTCACGAAACGTCTTGGGTACCTTTGTTATCACCTTGGGACGAGAACGAGTGTTTCTGGGTGTGGGCCAAAATTCAAGATGGCTGCCACTGGCCATTTTGTACCGAAATTAGGTCTAATCAGTTTTTTTGTACACAACTTCTATACGGCTCAGGCTAGAGGCCGTATTTATGAACCGATCTTTAGGAAACTTCTTGGGTACCTTTGTTATCACCGTGGGATTAGAACGCGTGTTTTTGGGTATGGTCCAAAATTCAAGATGGCCACCAGCAGCCATTTTGTACCAAAATTAGTGCAATCAGTCTTTTGTACAGAACTTTTGTATGAAAGTTCTGATTTGAATAAATTTTTGTATGAATGTTTAGTAACATGGAATACATCGCATATAGTACTGGTTTTTGTCTCGTGCAGAAATTATGCAAATTAGATGAACTTTGATTTATTCTGTGCTACTATACCCTGCAAGTGCACATGTTAATACAGTTCGGGCTAGAGGCTGTATTTATCAACCGATCTTCACAAAACTTCTTGGGTATCTTTGTTATCACCTTTGGACGAGAACGAGTGTTTCTGGGTGCGGTCCAAAATTCAAGATGGCTGCCAGTGGCCATTTTGTACCGAAATTAGGTCCAATCAGTTTTTTGTCACAACTTCTATACAGCTCGTATTTATGAACTGATGTTCATGAAACTTCTTGGGTACCTTTGTTTTCACCTAGGGACAGGAACGAGTGTGTTTTGGGGTGCCTTTGTTATCACTGTGCTATGAGAACAAATATTTTGGGGTTCAGTCAGACCCACTGTGGGACTCAAAAGATTTCTTTTCTAGTTTAGCATCTGACTGTCACCCACCTTTACATTACTGTACCTATGCATTTGCTACAGGCAACAGTCAGTATTTATGTACAGACCGTTACAATACTTTATATGTACCTTTGTTATCAGGTCATTACCTAGATGTTTGTCATTGCTGTGTCACATACTATACATATACATGTCTTAACAAGTTGAGCTACAGTGTCATTGACACTTTGATTAATGCGAATAATGCCAAGAAAAAAACACACAAACCTGAAAGTTTGTTCTGCTAAGTCGAGACTTGTGTAATACTGTCAACAAAGTGAAAGGAAATGGGGAAATGTTTGTTTTCAGAAACGTGGTTGGAAAATCCCAAATACCCACACTGGATTGGCAGGAACACGAAATTCAAAACAAAGTCAGAGGTGAAATGTCTCATCTGTGACAAATTTATTGATGTCTCAAATATGGATCCAATGTCATTAACAAGTCATGTGGCCTCCAGAAAACATGCTATTTTGGATCAAAAATGCTCCAAAAAAAAAAAGATCTAAACACAGCACTGGCAACTGTTCTTGACTTTTAATACATGTAATTTTGGTTTATTTTTTGTGGTAAAACTCAGAGAACTGGCAGTGGTGTTAAACTCCAACATATTGCATGTACATGTAAGTGTTTTGTAAGATATATTTTTGATTTATCTGCTGACCCTAGAAGTTAAAAAAATGCTCTGTGATGGCTGCGAAGGGTATGGAAAAAATAGATGGGGATCTGGAAAAAGTCGGGAATTTTTTTTTTTTGATGGGTGTGGGAACCCTGATTTCTCAATCTTAGACCCTACTGGAACAAAAATTTAATTCACAATTGGTGTCCTGTACTTAGTGGTCATAAGCCCTTAGAAAACCAATTATTACCAACCTAATTAAGTGTAGAAAGCATCCGAATTCAAGCTCAAACAACAGTTTATTCTTTGATCACTTTTTACTGCAAGAAAAATTCCCCAACAAGCAGTCTTTAGATACACCTGCAAGTTAAATTCTAAGAACCTTGTCAGTTGTTTCTTGGCTAGTTTTGGCTGCACATATAGACAACGAAGAGTTGCTTTGAAACAACCGCAAAACCACAGATGGTAGAGTGTCATGTGTACCTAAATGCATAAATAGGGCCAAGGTGCTAATGGTTAAGATAAGTATACTACTCAAAGTTTGCTAAGCACCAAGTATATCCAACCACCTGTTTTACGTTTTAGTTCAAATATTGTAATGAAAAGTGTATATATTTTTTATTATGCCCCCGACTTAGGTCGGGTGGCATATAGTGATTGAAGTGTGCGTGTGTCCATGTGTCCGTCCGTCTGTGTGTGTGTTTGTGTCCAAGCCAATAACTCGAAAACGGTTAGGGCTACAGTCATCACACTTCACACAATTATAAAGGACCATGGGAGGATGTGTCAAACACCATAGCCGGGTTCGTACCTTCAAGGTCAAGGTCACATTTGAAGGTCACACTAAAAATCGGTCAACATTCTTGTCTCAGCCATAACTGAGAAACGAATCATAGTACAATTGTTAAACTTTTTACAAATGTTAAGGACAGTCAGAAGGTGTGTCGTGTGTAATAGTTTCCACTGCATCTGCAAGGTGAAGGTCACAAGGGGGCGGGGGTGGGTGGGGGGGGAGCCATGTGTTACCTTAGTGACATTCTTCTTGTTTAATTATATCTTTAATCATTTAAGTACAGAAATTAAGATTTTCTTTGTGTTTGACATTATTTTTTAGCTTTTGAATACGATAACCATGGAAAATGGATATTATTGGTAAAAGAGGAAATTTTTCAATTTGCCAAAAAGTTGACAGAGCGAACTGGTATGGCTTCAGTATCGAGTATGAGACCCATTACTGTTAATTACAGCTTGACAACGCCTTCTCATGCTCCCAATCAGGTTCCTCGTGGTCCTTTGTGGGATGTTCAGCATGGCACCAAGCTTCTGGACACTTCTTGGGCAGGAGGATGGGCATTATCGTCCATCAGAATGAATCTATCACCCATTGCACCTGCATACAATCTGACATGGACATCCAGGATCTCATCAATATATCTCTGTGCAGTCAGTGTACCAAGTTCAAGGACACAGAGCTCTGTACATCCATCCCTGCTGATGCCGCCCCAGACCTTGATTGACCTTCCACCATAGCGGTCATGCTCTGCACTGTTGACTGCATGGAATCGCCCTCCTGGTCTTCTCCATACCCTAGAATGCCTATCTGTGTTGTCTAGGCAGTACCTTGCCTCATCTTTAAAAAGGACAGGTGGCCAATCTTCTCTGGTCCATCAAACGTGGTCCATGGCCCATTCATATCGTGCTTGGCGGTGGTTCTGGGACAGCGGAATGCGAATATATGGTCTTCTCGATTGGAGACTGCCTTCGTGCAACCTTGCCTGGATAGTCTGCGTCGAAACATTTACCCCGGATGCATTCTGAAGGTCACTGCGAAGCTGGGTTGCTGTGGCAAAGCGGTTCCTACGGACCTGAATGATCAGAAACCGGTCTTCAGCTGCAGATGTTGCCCTGTCTCTTCCACCACCATGCCATCTTACTGGTGTGCCATACTGCTGAAATCTTGCCCAGGCTCTGGTGATCACCGTATGATGCATACCAAGGGCTTCACCAACCTGACGATGGTTAGCCCCTTGCTCCACTATCCCCACAACCTGCCACATTTCTGCTTCAGACAAATGTCTTTTTACATTTGCATTTGCCCTATTCAATCAGTAAATCACAAGGGTTTGTGTTGAAATGAAGTTTGAATACCCTACACATCTCATGTACATGTAGACAGTACACAAAAACATCATGAAAATCAAGGGGTACATGCTTTCCATGACTGTCACGAAAAGTCTGCCTGTCAAGAGAACTAATGTAAACACTGGGGACCATCTCAATACATTCCTCAATCATATCCACCAAAAATATCTCAAATATATCACAAGCAAATTTCACAATGATGTGTCAAATATTTGGTGCTTAGAAAACTTTGAGTAGTATATAAGAACAGTTTAATAGAGGTGGCATTGATCATGATTTAATGTGACTTGTTTGTTATCTCAATACATGCAGTAACTTCTTTATTAATGTTCTCATTTTGAAGGTAATCTATTTTATTATATGCTAGCCCTTGAATTATTGCAAATTATCTAAAAGATATTTCTCAGTATCCATCGACTCGATGGATATTGAGGAATATCCCTTAGTAGCTTCCTAAATGATGTTACGCTGCGCCGCATCACATCGTTTTGAAGGAATGATCAGCTGATCTTTGTTATTGTTTTGAAACATATGCATTTGGGGTTGAATTGGGCTGAATATTGTGCAATAAAATGGCTCGTATATAATAAAAAAAAAATCTACTCTATTTTAGTCAGTATCTGGAATTATGAGTGTGGACCTGAAAGTTTTATTTTGAGCGCAAGTGAAAAATAATATTTTCAAGCCCACACTACGAATTTTTTCAGTGGTTTCCTAAATGATTTTATGCTTTTGATTTTGGCGCATGGCGTCTCCTTGAATGTCGCCTTGAAGGAACTATCCGCAGCTTTTTGTTATTGTCTTGAAACTGTTTGCAGTTGAATTGGGCTGAATATTGCACATTAAAATGTCACATAGCATATAATAAAAAGAAAATGTATGCTGTTTTAGTGAATATCGGGAATTATCTCATTCATGTGGACCTGAAAGTATTATTTTGCAGGTCCACACTCGTGAGATAATTCCTGATATTTACTAAAACAGTGTAGATATTCTCTATATACTAAAAGAATGGAATGTTTTACAACTAGAATATTCTTCACTTTGGAGGGGGCATATACCCAAGAATGTGTTTTTAAAGTGGAATCACACCTACACTGGATGTTAATTTTATTGGACACTGAAGTTCTTTATTTGTTGCGAAATTGACAAAGAAGTTAGAGAATTTCGAAAAAGCAAACTGAGGTATTTCCCATGTATTATTTTTAAAGATATGTGTGATGTCACACAGGTATCTGTGACTAAATACCACTGTGTAGGACTGTTACTTTGTCAAATAAAAGTCTATCTGCAGCTCGATGTCATCTAAGATTTTGACTTCAGAATGATTCCTGTTTACTAAATAAAGCCAAATAAGAGTTAAAAAAAACGAACAGGGACTTTCAGGTGACTTATAATCAATAATCAGTTCACTTCTTGGATATATTTTCAAAGGTAACCTCTGATTACCAGTCTTCTTTTTAAAACATAAGGAATCCTGGTAAAACTTAACACATGGAAACTAGCCATCACTATTTTTGAATTCCTCACTTATTTGTGGAATTTACGTGGTCCTCCTTAATATTTCAGGATGCCGCACATCAGAATATAGATAATCATTTCTTCATTATACCTCCATTCTCAAAGAGATTGGGTTGTACACTGGATTTCATGCATTTGTCTCCATCCGTCTGGATCCAAATCTCATCAGTGAGAGGATAAATTTCGAAATTTGATTCACGGTATCATTGGGATAGTGCACTTCCACCACATATTGAACAGAGTTGCTCACTCTATTTTCACATGCATTATGGCCCTTACTTTATCACATTTTCTGTGATTTTTGTTTTTGTCCATCTAGGCACAGCCCCATCCCCTAACTTGACACCTATGGAGGTATACCTGTACCTCTGAAGGAACTTCTTGTTACCACGGTCTTCTTAATTCTGTGCCTGCACTGGGTTTTTGCTGGTATTTCTTATTCTTTGTGTGTTTCTTTTTCTTCAAAACAAATTCCCAATTGGGGCCTCCATGATGCAAATTTCCTCAATGACATGGCCCCCGGACCCTTTTGCAAAAAGGGCAGAAGAATTCCTGCTTGAGGAAAGTTGTTCAGTATGTAGTGTTCAACTGATGATCAGAATCGTCCACCCTAATCGGCCAATTGTGGGCAATCGGATGACAACAGCAATGGCTCCTGGAACATCAGTTCAACCGATTGTTGCCATGCATTTTTTTGTGATATTCATTAACCACATTTTATTATCTTTTGCAATTGTTCAATTGTTAGTGTAAAATGATGTCAGTGATACCATTCAATAAAGTTGAGAAACAACCACAGTGTGTATTCTTAATTTCTCTAGACACCCCTTCTTGGGATATACAAGTGAAATGACATGTAAAGCTTTCAATTGAGCATACTTGTGGCAATCACCTGGTCCTACTGGAAAAAGTGAAGGTTGCACTCCATTGTCTCAGTTTGCAGTAAAATTATTTGTTTATTAAGGTTTAACAACATTTTAACAGCCAAGGACATATCGTGTCGGTGACAGTTTTATGGGTGGAGGAAGCCGGTGTACCCGGAGAGAACCTCCGAGCAATGACGAGCAGCTGCCAAGCTCCCCAATCCCAACATCATAACTCTGCACTGCAGCACAGGCAGAGTTAGATTGGTTGAAGACATGCACACCATCGACGTGCAGTACTCTTAGTACACGGCGTCATCGTGTCCCGATGTGGACAAACAGGGTTTAGTGCCTTGCCCAAGGATACAACAGGGGAGTTCAAATCAATCTCTCAGACGGTCACCCATCCAAGAACTAACCGGGTTCGATGGTGATCTGACGAGAACCAGTTACTGCAACGCCACCGTGCCCCCTATTATTCGAGATCCCAACACATTTATTTGCTCACCTGGCCTAAAAGCCCATGTGAGCTTTTCTCATCACTTGGCGTCCGTCATTGTCCGTCGTCTGGCGTCCTTAAACTTTTCACATTTTCATCTTCTTCTCTGTAACCGCTGAGCCAGTGTGAACCAAACTGTGGGAAGTCCTCTACAAACGATCGTCATTTTATTCCTGTCGGATGAAAAACATGGCTTCCAGAGGCATTCTTTGATTCTGGTTGGTGGATTTTCAAAAATCTTCTCTGAAACTGCCAGGCCAAATTTTTTGAACTTCATATAAATGATGACTGGGATCCCCTCTACCAACGATCCTCATTTAATGTTGATCAGGTTACAAACATGGCTGCAATTGTGGCTTACAGTTACTATAGAAACCCTACATTTTCATCTTCTTCTCTGGAACGACTGAACCGACGTGAACCAAACTTGGCAGGGATGGTCTATGTGAGGTCCCCAACAAACGATCCTCATTTCGTTCCCATGGGTTGAAAAACATGGCGGCCAGAGGCATTCTTTGATTCTGATTGGCGGATTTTCAAAAATCTTCTCTGAAACTGCCAGGCCAAATGTTTTGATGCTTCACATAAATGATGACTGGGACCCCCTCTACCAGCAATCCTCATTTAATGTTGATCGGGTTGTAAACATGGCCACAATTGCAGCTCATAGTTACCATAGAAACTCTATGGGAAATCATCTTTTCATCATCTTCTCTGGAACTGCTGAGCTGACATGAACCAAACTTGGGAGGGATGGTCTATGGGAAGTCCTCTACAAACGATCCTCATTTTGTTCCCATGGTTGGAAAATCATGGCCGTCAGAGGCATTCTTTGATTCTGATTATGGATTTTCAAAAATCTTCTCCTCTGAAAATGCCAGGCCAAATGTTTTGATACTTCACATAAATGATGACTGGTACCCCCTCCACCAACGATCCTCATTTAATGTTGATCGGGTTGTAAACATGGCCACAATTGCGGCTTATAGCTACTGTAGAAACCCTATGGGAAATCACATTTTCATCTTCTCCTCTGGAACTACTGAGCCGACGTGAAAACAAACCTGGCAGGGATAGTCTATGGGATCTTCTCTACAAATGATCCTCATTTTGTTCCCATGCATTTGAAAACATTGCCGCCAGAGGCATTCTTTGATTCTGATTGGTGGATTTTGAAAAATGTTCTCCTCTGAAACCACAGGGTCAAATGTTTTGAAACTTTGGATGGTTGATGACTGGGACCCCTTCTACCAACGATCCTCATTTAATGTTGATTGGGTTGTAAACATGGCCACAATTGCGGCTTATAGTTACTATAGAAACCCTATGGGGAAATCACAATTTTATTTTCTTCTCTGGAACTTCTGAGCCGACGTGAACCAAATAGTCTATGGGAGGTCTTCTACACATGCTCCTCATTTTTGTTACCATCATTGAAAAACATGGCTGCCAGAAGCATTTTTTGATTCCCATTGGTGGAAACTTTGCATGGTTGATGACTGGGACACCCTTTACCAACAATCCTCATTTAATGTTGATCGTGTTGCAACCATGGCCACAATTGCAGCTTATAGTTACTATAGAAACTCTATGGGAAATCACATTTTCATCTTCCTCTCTGGAACTACTGAGCCGCCGTGAACCAAACTTTGCAGGAATGGACTATAGGAGGCCCTCTACAAACAGTCCTCTTTTTTGTTCACATTGGTTGGAAAATTTGGCCACTAGAGATATTCTCTGATCCTGACTGATGGATGTTGCAAAAATCTTCCCCTCTGAAACTACAAAAGTCTAATGTTTTGAAACTTCACATGATTGAGGACTCGGACACCTTCTACCAATGATCCTCATGTAATGTTGATGTTATGTTGCAAACATGGCCACAATTGCAGCTCATAGTTACCATGGAAAGCTTATGGGAAATCACATTTTTTTATGTAGTTCCAGGTGAGCGATTACAGGCTCTTTAGAGTCTCTAGTCATCTTTATTTCTGGAGTCACTCAAAGGATGTAGTTGCAAAAAACATATCAGAACAGTGAGCAGGTAAATGTAGGCTGTGGAAAGGGATGACAGTGGAGGGTTCACACCCTGGAGTTGTAAAATGTGAATGTGGGAGACTTTCTTTTTTAAACAACTGCATCACTTCCTCATGCAAATCAAATTTTGGAGTGCGATGATTGCTTGTACTGAAACTGTTCTTATTTAAGCTTCAGTTGGAAATGCTCTTGGATGCCATTGAGAGCCACTTATACTGCCCAAGTGTGCGCGTCTGGTCATTTTACCTGAGTCAACGACGTTTAACACTGTGAAATATGTTCAGTTTAATGTAGTTCTTTCAAGCCTCAACTCGTCTAGTAGTGCACAGTGTTACAATCTGCATCAGAATTGGCCTGGTGTGAGCTCAAATAACCGGTAATCGGTCGGTGGCCATTTTTGCTAATCGGTTGAACACTATCACTATGTATTCGTGAACTACTAAATTTTTAACATCAACACACTGAAAGTCAGATTGAAATTGCAGTACTTGATCACAAAACTGTTCTATTTCTCGATTGGATCATGAGAGGGTTACGATTTAGTTGACATATTTACTTCAGGGCCAAAGATTTCACAAATAAAACATTGAAAAATCAAAACTGTTTGGTAATTAAAAAACATGGTATCTGAGATGCAGTGTTTTTGCATTTCACAAAAAAGATTTAAAAAAACTGTTTTGTTATAGACATTTTGTCAATTTGCTAAGATTAAAGGGTTAAGCTTGAATAACGGACTACATGTAGAATAGTTGTTTAGATAGCCATTCCCTAGTAATTTATGAGTTACACTTCAGGATTACTACCCATGTGAAAACAAATTTATTGAAGAGTTTTATTTTCTTATCATATCATTCAGTTAGTTGTTGAAAATTTAACAATCATTGTAGGAGATACATGAATGGAGTGATTTTTCCAAATTTAACTTGCAAGCTGCATAGTATTTTCTCATTTTTGGAGTCTGTATTTATGAACCAATCTTCACGAAACGTCTTGGGTACCTTTGTTATCAACTTGGGACAAGAACGAGTGTTTCTGGGTGCGGTCCAAAATTCAAGATGGCTGCCAGTGGCCATTTTGTACCGAAATTTGGTCTTAAATCAGTTTTTTGTACACAACTTCTATACGGCTCAGGCTTGAGGCTGTATTTATGAACCGATCTTTAGGAAACTTCTTGGGTACCTTTGTTATCACCGTGGGATGAGAACGAGTGTTTTGGGGTGTGGTCCAAAATTCAAGATGGCCACCAGCAGCCATTTTGTACCAAAATTAGTGCAATCAGTCTTTTGTACAGAACTTTTGTATGAAAGTTCTGATTTGAATAAATTTTTGTATGAATGTTTAGTAACATGGAATACATCGCATATAGTACTGGTTTTTGTCTCGTGCAGAAATTATGCAAATTAGATGAACTTTGATTTATTCATTGTTACTTATACACTGTAAGTGCACATGTCAATACGGCTCGGGCTAGAGGCTGTATTTATCAACCGATCTTCACAAAACTTCTTGGGTACCTTTGTTATTACCTTGGGACGAGAACGAGTGTTTCTGGGTGCGGTCCAAAATTCAAGATGGCTGCCAGTGGCCATTTTGTACCGAAATTAGGTCCAATCAGTTTTTTGTCACAACTTCTATACAGCTTGTATTTATGAACTGATCTTCACGAAACTTCTTGGGTACCTTTTTCACCTTGGGACAGGAACGAGTTTGTTATCACTGTGCTATGGGAACAAATATTTTGGGGTTCAGTCAGACCCACTCTGGAACTCAAAAATTTCTTTTCTAGTTTAGCATCTGACTGTCACCCACCTTTACAATACTTTACCTATACATTTGTTCCAGGCTACGGTCAGTATTTATGTACAGACCATTACAATACTTATATGTACCTTTTTTATCAGGTCATTACCTAGATGTTTGTCATTGCTGTGTCGCATGCTATACATGTACATGTCTTAACAAGTTGAGCTACAGTGTCATTGACACTTTCATTAGTATTTTAGTATTTTAGAAGGAATTTTCTTCGTTTCCACCCCCATATGGGTGTGGGTTGGGTTTGTTTTGGTATAACTGCTGAGAAAGTTCATCAACACTCCTAGTTCAGGCTGCCAATCAACACATTTTGTAAAAGGTTTTAATGAATCTTATTTTTATTTTCAATTTATCCTGCTGCAGTGAACAATAGAACTGTGCCAATGTCTTGCGGTATGCCGAAAAATGGCATCCATGAGCATTTGCAACTGAAGCTTAAATAAGAATAGTTTCAGTATGAGTGATTGTCGCCCTCCCAAATTTGACTTGCACGATGAAGTGATACAGATATTTAATGCACCACAGACATTCAAGCAAATCTCCCACATACACATTTTACAATTCCAGGGTGTGAACCCTCCATTGTCATTCCTTTCAACTGCCTACATTTACCTGCTCACTGGTCTGATATGTTTTTTTCTACAACCTCCTTTGGGAGACTCCAGAAATAAAGAAGATAAAAGTGTTGGGATCTCGAATAATAGGGGGCGCAGTGGCGTTGTGGTAACCGGTTCTCATCTGATCACTGTCGGGCAGGCTAGTCCTTGGATGGGAGACCGTCTGAGTGATCGATTTGGACTTCCGTGTTGTGTCCCTGGGCAAAGCACTTAACTCGGATTGTTCACATGGGGGCATGATGACATTATGTACTAAAGCGTACTGCATGTTGATGGTGCGCATGTCTTCAACCAATCTAACCCTGCCTTTGCTGCTGCAGTGCGGAGTTACGATGTTGGGGAGCTGGCAGCTGCTCGTCGCTGCTCGGTGGTTCTCTCCGGGTACTCTGACTTCCTCCACCCATAGAACTGTCACCGACACAATATGACGTTGGCTGTTAAAGTGTTGTTAAACCTTAATTAATAAATAAATAAATATCTCGAATAATGGCTTTATGGTGTTGATCAATTGGATGCCTTCTGAAAACTTCCAACACAATGCATTCTATTGGTTTTGCAAAACCAGCGCTTCAGTGACTTGCCAACAAGAAACTTCCTTAAAAGAGAATTTTGGGGAGAGTGGCGGTATGAAAAACATTTCTCCTTCAATTTGATCAAATTCCCTTGCAATCAGTTGACCATCTGCAGTCATTCTGCAAAAAATATCAACAAAACCATATGTGACCCCTCGTTGGAATGAGCTCGATGAGCATGTTTCAGTGAGGTATCACATGATACGGTTTTGTTGATATTTTTTTAAAAATATATTTTTTTCAACTGATTAATTTATAAATTACACGGGCGGATGTGGCCGATTCTTTAGATAAAGGGTTAAGTCTTCCATTAACTCTCAAGTCTGTCTCCTCTTAGACAGATTTCACCAAAACATCACCTGGTTTAAACCTTTCTAGAGAGACTGTCCCCATTTTGTCGGTGAGATGTGTAATTTTTAGGCATACTGATATATTTATACCCCCACTTTCGAAGAAAATGGGGGTATACTGAATTACATGTATCCGTGCGTGCGTGCGTGCGTGTGTGCGTGCATGCGTCTGTCCGTCCATTCGTCCATCTGTGCATGCGTGTGTGAGTCCGTCCGAGAATATTCATAACTTATCTCGGGTATCGAATGTCCTATTGCAATGAAATTTACCATGAACACTGATTATGGTATAGGCTTTAAAAAAAGGATTCAACGATATTTCTCACATTCTCCTTTTTAGAGTTATCCCCCTTTTTTGACTTAGAAATTGTAGGAAATAGACATTATTGTTTGTCTGTTCAGCCTGTATCTCAGGTATGGGTTATCGGATTTCAGTGAAATATGGCCTGCAGTTTGCCTATGACAAAGGCTTCTGCCTCATTGCATAAAACATCCAAACACCAAACAATTTACCATACCTTTTGACTTAGAAATTATTGGTAATTGTTGAAAACTTTTGAAGAAAATGGGGGTGGGGGGGGGGGGGTGGGGGGGTGTACTAGGTTGGGGTTATCGGATTTCAGTGAAATATGGCATACAGTTTGCCTATGACAAAGGCTTCTGCCTCATTGCATAAAACTTCCAAACACCAAACAATTTACCATACCTTTTGACTTAGAAATTGTTGAAAATTTTCGAAGAAAATGCGGGGGGGGGGGGGGGGGGGGGGGGGGGGGTATACTGGATTGTGTCCATCCATCTGTGCATTCTTCGTCAGTCCATACGAGAATATTCATAAATAATATTTGTTGGTAACAGGTATGCCCACACCAGGCGGTACACCACGTGAGGGTATGCACCGAACGAAAATCCAGCTCTTGTTATCTTTGTTCTAAGAGAGCTAACTCGGTTCAATACGCAAAGTTTGCACATAACGATCTGTTGTTTGTTAATGTTCATATTGTAATGTGTATCATGACAATATCGTACAAGTTGGTTGTTATGACTATGAAACAATAGATGCAATGTTGATTTCTGATGGTGATTTAGAAACAGATGCATAGCCAGGAATCATCATTTGAGGATCCCAGCTTAATTAATTAAATAAATAATTTAACAGAGTTAATGCAGAATTTTATTTTATGGAAAAGTCATCCCTTGAAATTAGAAAATATCTTAAAACAGCTAGGACCTCTTGCCACTTCTTCATGATGAAAGTTGCCAAGAAATTTATGATTCATAGTGGATTTATAGGGAAAGTTAATCTCGCAACAGAATATTCTCAGCTCCCAATTTTAACAAGGACCTTCGGTTATTTTACACCTCCATCAGAGAGGCATAAGAACGAGAGTTCTTGTTAGAATTTTTCTCACACATGGTACATGATCTTTATTGCTTTAAAGATCATGTACCATGTATGAAAGAGGGATGGAATATGTATGTGTTATGTTGAAAAAGTCTGTTTTTTATGAAGATTCCATCAACAAAGAAAGAAGTAATACATATTTTGCGATGGCACTTCTCTGCTTTGTCAACAATGGTCTTCTGACCTGTGGCGGTTACAGTTAAAACTAGAAGCTCTGTCATGAAATGCACACAAATAGCATGTCATTCTGCACGTTAATCTATGCGTTATGACCACAGTAAGGCTATCAAATTCTGTACCTATGGCCTGTGGACAAGCAATGTTTCGGCCAATGGACCTCCGGGTTACAATAGACCTCCAGGTAACCCGGAGGTGCATTGACAGAAACATTGCCTGTGTTTGCTATGGGTAACCAGGAGAACCTGCCATGCTTTGGATGCCATTCGATGTGGCAATTGTGCGCAATTCCTATGCGCAATTAAGCCTAAAAAAGCGCACAGTTCGTGACAGGACTTCTAGTTTTAACTGTAGGATGGCTTTGCCAATTGCCATGTCTAATTTCAAGGCCGAAATTCCCCACAGAAATCCCAGGAAGTGGCAGCAGCAGGTGTGGATCACAATTGAGTGCTCTCTAGTTTGTATTTGTGTTGATTATAAAACATTGCATTTTTAACAATGCACATGAAATTTTTGTATCAAATCGAAACATTGTAGATATCTTTCTATACTCTTTTTAGAGTTATAAACCGCCACGATTAGATGACGAAGAGTTGCCACCTCCACCTCCAGAGTTACACTCTTCTGACAGAAGGAATAATGTGAATGCCACAACTCCAGGTGAAACAGTAAAACGATCAGCAACCCCGGTCACAGACAGTGCACCTCTGTCCACAACATACACAGATGATGATATAGATGAGGAGTTATTACCACCACCAGTGAGTATTGCATTAATTTATCTAGTGACCCCTGTGCTAACTGACTGGCAAAGGAAAAAGTAATGAATTAGCATATAATGGCTTGATGACCTGATTCATGCCTGTATGTGTGATATACAGTTGAACCTGTCTTGAGAGATCACCCTTTTTGCCAATCAATAGTGGTCTCTCAAAACAGGTGGTTTCTCAGATCAGGTCCATTACAGAATAAAACAACCAAACGGTACAAGGTCACAGCAGTCGCTCAAGACAGGTTGGCCTCTCATGACAGTGGTCTCCCAAAACAGGTTTTACTGAACTTTTACCCTTAAATCCTTGCACGCTTTTGGCAAATATTCCTGCCCAGGAAATGAAATCTCATGTCACCGAAGTAATTGTAATTTGGACACCTTTAACTTTTAAGCAAATTTTCTCCAGAAAATTGATTAGGCTTTTTGACCAATGATTTTATGAGTCAAATTTACTTGAATTTTTCAAAGCAGCCATGACTAGACTTGATCAAAAATATTTTGAAAATACCCTGTGGGTTCAGAATTAAGGCCTGCAGAGTTTTATACCTTTTTTCTGTACTTTAACAGTCTACATCATGTAGCTTTTCAGTTGTTTTGAGGTTCCAATATTTTATGTGCAGATATTTAATGGGACAAAAAAACGGTAATTTGAAAAATATCAACTCTTAGATTTTGCTTGTATGTGAAAGAGCATGTTAAAAAAAGCTGTGTACAAAGTGTTGGGCATCAGAAGCAACAAGAAATTACCTAAATCAGTGATAAGAAAAAAAATGTTATGCACCCGAATTTGCAGAAGATACGAGATTACTGTAAGAAAACAGGTGCCCCAACAAAATTGCTAAAAGTGATCAGATGTAAACAGAAAACTGCGTGTTATAATTTCTTACACACGTTGAAAATAATTGAATACCTCAACTGCATTCTGAAATCTGATTGCCACAAACAATAACTGTGCATTATTTTAGCACTGACTGAGCATTATCAAATCCAAAATTTTTTATCATTTCAATGATACCAGTTATGCTTCCAATAAAATCCACAGAATGAGTATTGGCAATGACAAACCGAGATAGTTTTCATGGACGCATATTCTATAAATAGAAACAAGTGTATACAAACTTCACATTTGTCTTTCAGCGAGCCCTATCTTTCTTAAATGCCCAATAAAGTCAGTAAAATTTTGCCTTCAAGTTAATTTATTTAATTGATGTGAGCATGTTCATCTGAAACATAAGGGTTATACCCCCACAAAAAAGAAGTTGGGGGGGGGGAGGGTATATAGGAATCAACTTGTCCGTCGGTCGGTCTGTCATCGTCGTCGGTCCGTTGCACATGTAAACTTATGGAGCAAACTACTTCCACAGTTTTAACCTCATTTTCATGAAACCTCACAAAAATGATCAACATGATGAGGGGAAGTGCGTGAAATAATTTTTTTCCTGCCCGGTTTCAAGATGGCTGGTGGCCATATTGGATTTTTTTTTACTTGGAAAAATTGAATGCCCCTTTTCAGTCACCCACACTAGGCAGTATGCCACGGTGGGGGTATACCAGGTGACATACCATCTCTAGTTTTTTTCAAATTCGTGGCTTATTGTCCCTTAAAACCCGAAAGGTCCAATATCAACTTTGATAAACCTTAAGTGTAGTGTCTCAACATGTTATTATAACAGACTTCTTCACAGTGTCATGATTACTCCCATCTATTAGGATCCTGCACACATTCAAAATTTCATTCAGTTTTTTCGAATTGGTCATCAGTTCAGATTGATTTAATTTTAGAATCAGTACTTTTGTATATTTTTGAAAATTTATGATGATTAATGAAACTTTAGGTCGCTTGTGTGTCACCTGTCACCTAAATAGAAAAAGCTTGTACTAAATATTGAATTATATTTCATTGAATGCCTGGTGTCCTTTTGTCAGACCTGACAGCTGTATTCCCCCGTGACAAGCTAAAACATTAACTTCATAGACTTAATTTGACATGTTAACATGACTGGAATTACTAAGCTGATATTGTTATGTTTTTGTGAGGTTTAACCCTTAAGAGATGGGCAAATCAATTGGCAAAAGTAAATAAATGAATAGATAAATATTCAGTTAGGAGATTGCCCGTTAACCCCTACACTCTGATTTCAAAATTACAAAATATTCAGTAGCAAATTTCTCATAATGCAGTTTGATATTTAGCCAAATATACCTTATTTGACAGAGCTCGGTGAGCACTGTCAAACAAGATATAATTTGTTAAATTTGTAGTTAAACAGGAAAGAAACCAGAGTGAGTGGAGACAATTCTGTTGCACTACCCGAGTACTAAGGGATAAGTAGACCCACTATATATTACATCATCTTCTAGTTGTTTTTGTCAAAGTGTTAAAAGAATCTCCAAAAATCAGTTGCTTTATTCAGAGCCCTTCAGATTAACATTGGTCTTCAAACATTCCCCCTTGCATGAAATGCAGATGATTTGTGCTGCCAGTCCAGTAAAAACACTGATCAACTTATTAAGTAAGGGGAGATAAATCTTTAGTGGTAAACACAATTTTGCTCATTTGTGGAGATCAATAATTTATCAAGCAGAATAGAATGTTAGTTGTGCATGTGACACATTGTTCTTCTGTTTTCCAATTAAATAAGAATTCCTCAAGGCAATGACATATTTTTGCGACTCCAGATTATTATGACCTGCATGGACTGCCTGAGTTCCTGATTTGTTTAGTATTGATATTCAAGGGCTAGAACAAGAAATGAGCTGTTTCTTAAAATAGGAAACACACTTCAGAAGTACTGAACAAAAAAGTCTTTGTGTTCAGGGATTTTTCCACGCTATTTGGGAAAGGGTCCGGGACCCATGCCATTGGGAAAATTTGCATCACAGGGGCTCCAATTGGTAATTTGTTTTGGAGGGGGAAGAAACATACAAAGACTAAGAAATTTTACATTTGAACATAGGATATTAAGGGTGGTACCTAAGCAACTGTATGTATACTACAAGTAAGTTTTACAACAACCAGTCACATGGAATTGTGTTCACCTCAGTCTCTCTAGTCTTTATTAAACTGTACTTATATTATTAACCCTTTACCTAACATAAAAAAGCAGACAACACTTGCAAACAAAATTCTTGAATAAATAATTTTCTTCATTTTTGTCTCAAAAACATAGGTTATGACCCCTCATTGGAACGAGCTCAATGAGCTCGTTCCAAAGAGAGGTCATGACCTATGTTTTTGACACAAAAAATGAAAAAAATAATGAAAATTAATTGGTGATTTTTGTGTCACCTACCCCCTAAGTGGGGAGCGACATGTAGGGATTACTTTTGTCGTCTTGCGTCGTCTGCGTCGTCGTCCGCGTCACACTTTCTCTTATCTGCCACTCCTCTTTAACCTATGAATGGATTTTGATGAAACTTTCAGTGATTCTTTATCACATAATGGCATTGTGCACCTCTATTTTATTTTTTGATTCGCTGTATTTTTTCCAGAGTTATTCCCCTTTTCCACTTAGAATTCTGTCTGAAACGCCTTGGAGTGTCTCTTATCCGCCACTCCTCTTTAACCTATGAATGGAATGAAACTTTCAGTGATTCTTTATCACATAATGGCATTGTGCACCTCCTATTTTATTTTTTGATCTGCTGTATTTTTTCCTGAGTTATGCCCCTTTTCAACTTGGAATTCTGTCTGAAACGCCTTGGAGTGTATATATCTCAGTCATTGTCAGGCGGATTTTAATGATATTTGGTATGTACATGAACCAGGATGGGGGAAAGGATATCCACATACAACCGTTATCATCCACACATTTTTTCAAAGTTATGTTCCTTTTTCGACTTGGGATTCCATATAACTTACATAGAAGAACTTGATTAACAAGGTTTGAGGTAAATATTTAAAGACACGCTATTAAAATATAGTGCAGGCAACACACGTCTTCCATGGAAGACTCACATCTAAGTTGTGAATAGCACTTGCCGGTTTTAGCCGTTACGTTGAGTAAAGGGTTAAAGAAGAACTTTGAATTCAGACACTTTCTAAGCTTTGTTAGTGGAGGAGCTTAAATTTAATGCACAATTGGTGTCCTAAGCTGGGTGGTCACGTAAGGCTTTATATGTTATATGACTACTCGGTTCATGGCACCAATTGAGCATTATATTTTTGTTTGAGTGGTGATGGAGATGGAGAACTTTGCAGTTGGGATTGGGGAAAGATCTTGCCTAAATGTCACTGAGGAAAGGGTCCCATATTCAGCACCTCTAGATACCCCCAAAAGAATCCTTGATGTTTTTGCATTTTAATGAGGAGAAATTCTCAAAGTGGTTAAGTACAATCTGCAGTATACTGGCACATTCACTGAACCTTTTCATTAATACTAAACTGCTTTTATCCAACTTGAATATAACCTGTATTGTATTGGAACAGTTGCTCTAACATACAATCATCATTAGCCAAAGGAACCCTAGGAAGTGAAATAGTGCATGTTTACTGAAGTAAACTCAAAAGTCCTCAAAAGTTGGCAGCAGGTATAAACAATTGGCTTAACTTCACTTTCTACTTCTGTTGCTATCATCATATAGCCATTGCTGCTGAAAGTGACTCTTGAACACCAATAATTAATAATAACATGCAATCCTGAGGAAGTCCTGAAGATAATAGTCAAATTACTATGGCAGTGGTTTCAGACAATTCGAGGGTCTCTCTATAGACAGCCAAGACTTCACAATAATAAATTATGGCTGGATGAACCCATGCTATGCATGACTTTTTGATTAGTTTTATTGAGTTACCATAGAATGCTCCCAATCATAAAGTGTTTTACAAACGCCTATCTTGAGACACAATTGCAGATTCTTGGTGAACAATACAAAATATCGCCACCATACATGTCCATTTGGTTACGTTGGATAGAAATACACACACCTGCCGAGTTTGAAGTTGATCTGGCCTGTACAGGCTGCTGAGGAGTTAGGGCATGTCATGACCAACAGAAATGATAAACAGATAAACTGAAATTATTGTAAGATTGCTCGACTTGGAGTTGACTATGCCAAAATATTGGTCCTTGAGGGAGGATAGTCCCTGCAGCAGGGTAGATGGATGATTCCTCAAAGATCACTATTTAACATGACCCATGTCATGCCATGCCATGCAATAATTATTATATTATACTGATCAAACTTAGCAAGAATCTTGCTACCATCTGGATTACAACCCAAAGTATGCTGCCTATTGTCAAAAACCTGGCCTAATGCAAGTGTTTTCATTCTTGAACTTAGAAATGTTGAAACAAAATTCTGGACTAGTTCTCGGAACACTTAAGGGCCTGGAGATTTTTAATCGAGTTGTGACGAAGTCAAACTCGATTTATAGTTTGATGAATGGTGTGCGGGCAGGCAGGCGTGCGGTTGGGTGTGCGGGTGGTTGGGCTTCTATTCGGGCTTGGTGGCATAAACAATTGGTTTCTGGATGATAACTTGATAATGGTTCAACCCATGTTCATGGAACTTCATAGGTAGGTTGGTATCGGTGAGAGGAAGAAGCCTATTAATTTTGGACTTGCTTGGTCAAAGGTCAAGGTCACAGTGACCTTGAACATAGTAAATTGTAAACAATTGGTTTCCGGATGATAACTTGACTACTGTTCAACCCACATTCATGAAACTTCAGATGTAGGTTGGCCTTCGTGAGAGGAAGAACCCTATTTATTTTGAACTCACTAGATCAAAGGTCAAGGTCACAGTGACCCTGAACATAGTAAATCAAAACAATTGGTTTCCAGATGATAACTTGATAATGGTTTGACCCATGTTCATGAAACTTCATAGTTAGGTTGGTATCAGTGAGAGGAAGAACTCTATTTATTTTGGACTTGTTAGGGGAAAGGTCAAGGTCACAGTGACCTTCAACATAGTAAATCATAAACAATTGGTTTCCGGATGATAATTTAATAATATTTCGACCCACGTTCATGAAACTTCATAGGTAGGTTGGCATCAGTGAGAGGAAGAACTCTATTTATTTTGGACTTGTTAGGGGAAAGGTCAAGGTCACAGTGACCTTCAACATAGTAAATCATAAACAATTGGTTTCTGGACGATAACTTGATAATGGTTTGATCCACATTCATGAAACTTCATAGGTAGGTTGGCCTAGGTGAGTGGAAGACCCCTATTTATTTTGGACTCACTAGGTCAAAGGCCAAGGTCACAGTGACCTTGAACATAATAAACCGTAAACAATTGGTTTCCAGATGATAATTTGATAATGGTTCCACCTACTTTCATGAAACTTCATAGGTAGGTTGGCATTGGTGCAAGAAAGTGCCCTATTTATTTCGGAATCACTAGGTCAAAGGTCAAGGTCACAGTGACCCTTCACTTAGTAAAATTGTAAACAGTTGGTTTCCGGACTATAAGTTGATAATGATTAAACCCACTTTTGTGCTGTCACAACTCGACATTGGATCAGTGATCCTATCAGCATTTTTAGCTGCGACTAGCAGCTCTATAAGTGGCAATGTCGGTCTGTCGGTCGGTCTGTCGGTCTGTCTGTGACCAACGAGTTTCAAAACTCAATAACTTTTGAAATACTTGATGGAATGACTTTATATTTGGCTTGTAAGTGTATCTTATTGATGTCTAGCCACTGTTCAATGCATGTGTTGTTCCAAATATTTTTCTTGGAGTTATGGCCCTTGATGGACTTAGAATTTTGTGAGATTGCACCACCCGTCGCAGCTACGGCGTCGATGTCGCGATTTTTATATATTTTTGCCACGCTTTGATATTCTACAACCTGTGACATTACATTTGTTTCTAGACAAGTCATGGCTGCCTACATAGGCAGCCAAGACTTTCCTAAAAACAACTGCCAAGCTACTGCCAATGTAACCCAAGATTCAAGCCTGAGACTGCATGTTGGGGTACCTGTTCTGTTGCAGTAAAAGAGATCATAGTGTGAATTGGTCCCCCTTAAAGGTTGAAAAAGCATATTGAACTGTTAGTCAGTTGAACGTCCTTGAATATTTTTCAGCTATTTTAGAAAGTGTGTCGTGCATAAGAATAGTGCATGGTTATTTTTAGAGTCCTCGACAGGTATGAGAAATAGTATAATTCCTCTCAGCCAGTCAAAGGAATGGGAAGTCGCATGAGAGATATAATCACTATTAAAACTGCCAAGCCATTAGTCTCACAGGTTGTTGGGTACACTACAGCTGCCGTGGACTGATCACTTTCCAGGAGTGGGCAATATTTCCACGGATGGAATAATATTAGATTCCAAACACTAATTACAGGAATAGTGAGCAAAATTTTAATTAATGAAGCACTGGGTTGTACCTGGTGCTTCATTAATTAAAATTTTGCTGATGATGATTTTTAGTCAAGTTGTGACAAAGTCAAACTCGACTTATAGTTTGATGAATTGCGGGCGGTCGTAAACAATTGGTTTTCGGAAGATAACTTGATAATGGTTCGACCCACATTCATGAAACTTCATAGGTAGGTTGGCCTCGGTGAGAGGAAGAACTCTATTTATTTTGGACTCACTAGGTCAACTGTGAAGGTCACAGTGACCTTGGACATACTAAATCATAAACAGTTGGTTTCCAGATGATAACTTGACTATGGTTGAATCCACATTCATGAAACTTCATATGTAGGTTGGCATTCGTGAGAGGAAGAACCCTAGTTATTTTGGACTCGCTAGATCAAAGGTCAAGGTCACAGTGACCTTGAACATAGTAAATCAAAACAATTGGTTTCTGGATGATAACTTGACAATGGTTCGACCCACGTTCATGAAGCTTCATAGATAGGTTGGCATCAGTGAGAGAAAGAACCCTATGTATTTTGGACTAGGTGAAGAGTCAAGGTCACAGTGCCCTTCAACATACTAAATCCATAAACAATTGGTTTCCGGATGCTAACTTGATAATGGTTTGACCCACGTTCATGAAACTTCATAGGTAGGTTGGCATCGATGAGAGGAAGAACCCTATTTATTTTGGACTCGCAAGGTCAGAGGTCAACCCAAATTCATGAAACTTCATCAGAAGGTTGGCCTACTTGAGAGGAAGATCCCTATTTATTTTGGACTCACTAGGTCAAAGGTCAAGGTCACAGTGACTCTGAATATAGTAAATCCTAACAGTTGGTTTCCGGATGATAACTTAGTAATGATTTGACCCACATAATGAACCTTTATAGGTAGGATGGCATCAGTGAGAGGAAGAACCCTATTTATTTTGGACTCGCTAGGTGAAAGGTCAAGGTCACAGTGACATTCAACATTGTAAATTGTAAACAATTGGTTTCCGGATGGTAACTTGATAATGGTTTGACCCACATTCATGAAACTTCATAGGTTGGTTGACCTAGGTGAGTGGAAGACCGTTATTTATTTTGGACTCGCTGGGTCAAAGGTCAAGGTCACAGTGATCATGAACATAATAAATCGTAAACAATTGGTTTCCAGATGATAATTTGACAATGGTTCCACCCACATTCATGAAACTTCATAGGTAGGTTGGCATTGGTGCAAGAAAGAGCCCTATTTATTTTGGAATCTCTAGGTCAAAGCTCAATGTCACAGTGACCCTTCATATAGTAAATTGTAAGCATTTAGTGTCTGGACGATAAGTTGATAATGATTAAACCCACTTTCGTGCTGTCACAACTCGACTTTGTATCAGCGATCCTATCGGCATTTTTATTACCTGGTAAGTGCATGCATGGACATCACTGCCCATGTATGATTACGACCATGATTACGGCGACAGTACTGCAGTTGAAAGTATGGAAAATAGAGCTGGGTGGTTTTGACTTTTCATTTTCAGTTTCAGTTTTACAATGTTTTAAGAATATATAGTAAATAATACTTCAGCCTCCAAAACTTGGAAAAATATGCAATAGTTTATATGACACCACCCACCACCAAAAAGCCTTGTCTGTTAGTGATGAACCTATTATCGGCATCGGCCATCGGCATCGGCCGATAATGGGGTAATCGGTGAATCATCGGCATCGGCAAAAAGTGCATCATTTGCCGATAGGGGTGCACCGATTGTTACAAGGTAAAAATAAACGGTCGTTTTTTTTTTTTACTCGCGGCCATATCGTCGAAAAGAGTGTTTACACCTGAAACATTCGGGGAACGTGTCAACACTACTGATTCTAAAATTTTGTGCATTTTAATATTCTATGAATAATTTAAAGCTAAACTGCAATTTCAGTTTGTCACACGGTTATGTATGATTCTTATTACCTGGAAATCTCGGCCCAGTTTCTTAAGTTGTGACATCAGTCATCATTGTTTAAAATTTAGCCTTCCTATATTACTCCATTTTGGAAATCGTTTCGGCCCTGGGACGTTACGTTTTGGCCTGGGACGTTTCGGCCTCAAAGAAAAAGGGTGGAGGGACAACGTAAATAAAATAGATTCAGCCGAAGAATGCTCTGACAATGTGTGTATACTGATTTTCTGCCTGAATTTTATTTCACTAATTCGAAAGAAGATGGGTTTATACGACATAAATAATATTAAATCTGAAAAAGTGTAATAATATGCGTTTATTCGTTGAAAACGCTGCAGTGGAGCTTTTTCAATGAATAAACATGAAATTATTTGTGACAGATATATATAAAAATTAGGGTTAGTCTTATCTAGCAATGCATTAAATTATATTAAATCTGATAGAATTGAAATAATTTTGGGTTGATTCATTGAAGCCTTTCAATGAATATTTACGCGACAAATTTAGACTTATCTAGCAATATATTAAATTGAACAAAATCTCGTAAAAATGAAATAATTTTTCGTTTATTCGTGGAAAAAGCTGAATGGAGCCACTTCAATGAATAATTACGCAAAATTACTTGAGACAAATATAAATAACAATGGTACAGACTTATCTGGGCATAATCTGGCAATTTATTAAATTAAATGAAATCAGTAAAAAATAGAATAACTGTAGCTTATTTTAGTCACTGCCAAACAACAAGGTTACGAGAAATTCATTTAAGAGAGTGTCGGGTGGTGGTGGGGGGGGGGGTGTATGCTCCCATTTACCCCAAGCTTCCTTCAGTCGTTTTTCAAGTTTGACATATGATGGTTTGCTGTTTTTCAAAACAAACTGAGTTGTGAAAACCAAACTCAAGAATCATCTATATGGGTGACAGCTGACAGCTTGTCATTGTGTTTAATTATGTACTGAGCTGTGAAAAAAAAACTCCAGAGGTGTAAATGTTGAATTATATTTGAAAATATTTATTGCGTCTTATGCAAATATTTATTTATTGGGGCCGAAATGACTTGGTAAAAGCTTAAAAAATAAGACGTTTCGGCCTCCCAATGTGGGACGTTTCGGCCTTTTATATAATTATGGGGCCGAAATGTCCCAGCCGAAACATCCCAGGCCGAAACGTCTCAACTCTCAAGGCCGAAACGTCACAAACCCCCCGAAGGCCGAAACCAGCTGGGACAACCCGCCCTGTGACAACTCGCCCCAAGTTTTTCATGCGCCACAGTTATGAGCTATTTGACTATGGTATTGGACTATGATTGGTTTATAAGTAATAACAAATGAACTATTCAGCTGTTATTACTTATAATATGATCATTATTAATTAGCGGACAATAGATTTGTTTATTGGACTTAATTATGATGATATTAAAAGTAATATCAGGAATAATTCCGAATGAATTATTATTATCAGAAGAATCTGTGGTAATGGTATCTGTGGGAGTCTCATTAATGGATGTTTCAGTTGCTTGACTGTTTGTTGTCTCGGATGTGTCCATGGCTTCATCTAAGTCAGTGATTGTTGACAGCTTAAAAGGCACATTTATTGTCTTATTAGTTTTAGATAAAGGAAAAGTGATCAACGCTGTGATGAATCCATATCACGCTGAAACGACATGTCTGTTCATTTGATTTTTTCTCATCAAACAAATATCATTCCGCTTAGAGGGTACCCGACTGAAACAACATGACTAAAACAACACTCCACTTCTGACTTGTCTCTACATGCAACAAATTCAGTATACAACTATTATTAGTTTAATTCACTCATTCTGGGATGTTTTAATAGGATCACTGTGGATAATTTTCGATAAAATTGGATAATTTTTCGATAAAAAAGTGAGTAAAAATTTGTTTTATATATTACTACATGTATCCCCAGAAACTTTTTCTTCAAAAATCAGAAAAAAATCGGGACAACCCGCCCCAAAAGTGGAACAACCCACCCCAAAAATAGGCGTCAGGCAGTTTGTCCCTGGGGTGGGTTGTCCCTGATCCCATTTCGTATACTGACTTTCGTATACAAAAGAAGACATTTCGTACATATATCATCACTAGTACACAGGCAAATTTTGGGGGTTTTCAAGTATTTTTTATATGAAATAATAGACTGTAAGGTATTATAATCCAGTATAAATTATTTTTACATACGGGGTTGTTATCTTTATTTGGCTCAAGGAAGTCAGAACCCCGTGTACGAAACGTCGTAGCTTGTGCACGAAATGTCCTACAAGTGTACGAAACGTCCAGCTCCATTCCATAGTGGGGCAGAATCACGTGATTTTCAAAATGGTCAAATGGAGAGATCTATTCTGAACGTACATATTGAATATTGGGCTTATGACTGGCATGAGAAGAAAGGAATAAGTCGGATTTATCCAGAGTCAGAACAGTGTCTGTCGATCTGTGTACGAGTTCCCACAGGATTGCTATGAGTTTTAAATACATGTATATAGGATTTAATCTTATTGGGAGAATATGTAGTATTCCATGCAGGGAGAGTCAATCTGACACGGGTGATTCCGTTCTTCCCACTGAGGAATGGACTGCACAAAACGATCGGATAAATTGTCTGGGGAGTTGATTTGGTGGCGAGTTGACCAAGAACCAAGAAACACAACCCCGCATTGACATTCTAATTGCAACTTTGCAGGGTTCGATCACGCATTTTCATCGAATTTAAAACATCGGAATCGGCATCGGTATCGGCCGATTATTAATTTTTTAACATCGGTATCGGCCGATGGTTTGTTTACCATATCGGTTCATCACTATTGTCTGTAAGTATCTCCATTCGGTTCAGCCAAACTTCCCTTTGATTATTCTTTGGGGTTCTAGGTGATCAGTTGCTAACCCCATTAAAAAAACAATAACATAAATTAGGCTGACAAATGAATAATGTTCATGTGGTGGATGAGTCAAGAAGAGAGAAAATGTGACAATGACAATACAACATATTTGCCCCATTGCCTGATAGATTAAGTGACAAGTGTCCACATGGGCCACTAGTCCAGTTCCTTTTTAACCCTTTACCTAACATGAAAAGCAGACGACACTTGCAAAAAAATTTTTTGAATAACTAATTTTTTTCATTTTTTTCTCAGAAACATAGGTTATGACCCCTCATTGGAACGAGCTCGACGAGCTCGTTCCAATGAGGGGTCATAACCTATGTTTTTGAGACAAAAAATGAAAAAATAATGAAAATTAATTGGCGATTTTTGAGAATAGCGCTGGCCGGTTTTGGCTGTTACGTTGGGTAAAGGGTTAATAGATAGTTTCATCAGTTTATGCACAAACAGTAAAACCATTCAGTCGGTTTCTGCTAGGTCTTGCAGTTCTGATTTGCAGTTTGCCATAAAAACTGAAACTGTGACAGAAAACCAAAAAATCTCCCAGCTATAATGGGAATTTGTCTAGGTACTTGAGAATTAAGCTGATGATCTGCCGCTTTGTGACAACTGTTGAAAAAGCCTTGGGAGAGGCCTTTCATCTGTCTGAACTCTATCCAATTACATCAAAGATCACAATGTTAAACTGGACTTCATTCTTAATTGGACAACCCAAAGTACAAAGATAAACGTTCTGATAAAAAGGTCTGGTTTACTATTTGTCAAAAAATTCTTTAATATTTCGAACATTGAGGAAGCTGCCTTGGTGAGCAACATTGTGACCAGATTTTTATCCCAGTAAAACTACTCTGATTAGTAAAAATGGGTTCGGAAAATGGAAAGACCGTTCTGGAAAAAAATATTGAACATTTTTCCCAGTAAGTGAATAAACCCTATTATAGATGCTTAAAGTGACTAAAAGTGAACTGAAATGTAGCAGCTTATCCCTAGGGAGAAATTACTTTGAAGTGGATTCCTATTATTTTGCAAAATTTAACTCAAAACTTTTCAGGGATTCTTTTGGGTATCTGCAGTGGCCAAATATGGGACTCATTCCCAGTGGCATTTTGGCATGATTTTTCCTAATTCAAACCCCAAATTTCCCAATCTCAGTCCTCATTCAAACAAAAATTTAATCCTTCTTTAACTCTTGAAGACTTAATTTTGACTTTCATCACTTTTTACTGCAATAAAACAATACCTCAAGAGCTAGTTTTTGGACACATTTGTAAGTTACATCCAAGAACCTTGTCGGTTATTTCTAGGCAAGTCTTGGCTGCCTACATAGGCAGCCAAGACTTGCCTAGACATAACTGCAAAGCCACATTTTGGTGACTGTTGAAGGGTAGCAAAATGCATAAATATCTTACTTATTTAATAGCGTAAGAACAATTTATTTAATAGAGATTACAGAGACTAATCATTATTTCACACAACTGTTTGTTATAAAAATTACTACATGTACTATACATGTAGTAGCTTCTGTATTAATATTCTAGTGCATGGAGGTTTTTTTTCCAGGTTTGGTTTCGGTTTTATTAGCGTGACAAAGTCAAGATAATCTATTGCCATCACGCGTGCGGAAGTCTGTGAGTCTGTTCACATTTCCCTTTAGCACAGGCTACACCCCATAGTTCTTATCCGATCATCACAAAATTTCATATGCAGGTTTGGGGTCATGTCTAGATGAGAACGTCCCCTTTTGGTCGCGATCGGTCAACCGTGATGGCTGCCCGAGCCCAAAACCCGAAAACCTTTAGCACAGTCTACAGGTCGTATTTAGGGAGGGATTTCATTGTAACTTGGTAGGATGCCTTTGTATAATATCTAGATGAGAACATCCCCTTTTGGTCATGATCTGTCAACTGTGGTGGCTGCCCAAGCCCAAAACCCAAAAACTTTAAGCACAGTCTGCAGGTCATATTTAATATGGAGGGATTTCATTTCAACTTGGTAGGATGACTCTGTATGCTGTCTAGATGAGAACGTCCCCTTTTGGTCACGATCGGTCAACCGTGATGGCTACCCGAGCCCAAAACCTGAAAAACCTTTATCACAGTCTACAGGTCGTATTTATGACGGGATTTCATTGTAAGTTGGTAGGATGCCTCTGTATAATATCTAGATGAAGACTTCTCCATTTGGTCACGATCTGTCAACCGTGATGACTTCCCGAGCCCAAAAACTTTTAGCACTGTCTATAGGTCATATTTATGAAGGGATTTCATTGTAACTTGGTAGGTTGCCTCCATATAATGTCTAGATGAGAACGTCCTCTTTTGGACGTGATTGGGCAACTATGACAGCTACAGGGGCCCGAAGCCCAAAAACCTTTTGCACAGTCTATTGGTCATATTTATGAAGGGATTTCACTGTAACTTGGTAGGATGACTCCAGATAATGTCTAGATGAGAACGTCCTCTTATGGTCACAATTGGTTAACTGTGACGACTTCAGGGGCCTGAAGCCTGAAAACCTTTAGCACAGTCTATAGGTCATATTTATGAAGGGATTTCATTGTAACTTGGTAGGATGACTCCAGATAATGTCAAGATGAGAACATCCCCTTATAGTCACGATCATTCAGCCGTGACAGCTGCCCATGCCCAAAACCTGAAAACTCTTAGCACATTCTACAGATCATATTTATGGAGGGATTTCATTGTAACTTGGTAGGTTGACTCCATATAATGTCTAGATGAGAACATCCCCTTTTGGTTACGATTGGTCAACTGTGATGGCTACAGGGACCTGAAGCCCGAAAACCTTTTGCACAGTCTATAGGTCATATTTATGAAGGGATTTCACTGTAACTTGGTAGGATGACTCCAAATAATGTCTAGATGAGAACGTCCACTTATGGTCATGATTGGTTAACTGACGAGTTCAGGGGCCCAAAGCCCGAAAACCTTTAGAACAGTCTACAGGTCATATTTACGAAGGGATTCATTGTAACTTGGTAAGATGACTCCAGATAATGCCTAGATGAGAACGTACCCTTTTCGTCACGATCATTCAACCATGATGTCTGCCCGAGCCCAAAACCCCCAAACTCCTAGCACATTCTACAGATCATATTTATGAAGGGATTTCGGTGTATCTTGGTAGGATGACTCAGTATAATGTCTAGATGAGGACATCCTCTTTTGGTATTGATCGGTCAACTGTGATGGCTACACAGGCCCGAACCCCCAAAACTTTTAGCACAGTCTTGAAAATTCGTCCAATCCCTTTGGCATTTGATAACTTGAAAAACATTGCTTGGATTGTCAAGTTACTTTATATTTGTGTTCAGGTTACTGATGTGCCGAGCTGTATAGTTTTTGATGTAAATCTCATAATTTGATCCTGAGATATTAACCCTTTAACCTTCAAATTGAAAATTCCTCCAATCCCTTTTGCATGAGATAACTCAGAAAATATCAATCCGATTGTCATGTTACTTTATGTGTTCAGGTTACTGATGTGCCGAGCTGTATAGTTTTTGGTGTAAATCTGATAATTTGATCCTGTGATATTAACCCTTTATCCTTCAACTTGAGAACTCCTCCAATCCATTTCTTCGGCATGCGATAACTCAATAAATATTAATCCTATTATCAGGTTACTTTATATATGTATTCAGGTTACTGATGTGCTTGCTGTATAGTTTTTTATGTAAATCTAATAATTTGATCCGGAGATATTAACCCTTTATCCATCAAATTAGGCACTCCTCCAATCCATTTCTATATGTACCCATACCATTATGGTGTACATAATGTCGGCATCCAGGGTGGCCCTCTTGTCATACAGCTTTCTACTAGTTGCGCATATGGGTACACATCTGACGATTTCAACGGCCTATTTTTTTTTTTCTTGGTGCACGGCTGACAGATCCCAAACCAACGGGTGGGGGCACACTCTCCCATGCCCACAACCCTGGCTCCTGCCTCCAACCTTCGTGAGATGCCTCCAACCTTCGTGAGATGCCTCCAACCTTCGTGAGATGCCTCCCCCATTCGAAATCCTGGTGCCACCACTGCTATACATTATATACCTGCTTTGTTATTTTGTGTTCAGTTTTAATTTCGATAAAATAAATAATTTCACTTGTAACTTTTCTGTTAAGTTTAACATCGCCATACTACAGGAACTCTATTCACTGTCCTGTTCCTTGATCCCTCACTGGACCTCTCGCCTCCTTTCGAAGTACAGAGTTTGAGCTCTCCCTCATGTTGTTATGTGCAAAATAAAATGGATTTCCAGCATCAACGAGTATTACATGGGGAATAAATGGTCAAAGTAAATAACCCTACATAATTTTGATTATTTTACTTCATGCATTTAATATGAGATAAATATGACTGAAATGAAAAAATTAAAAAAAACCTAAAACCTTCACATGTTCCGACACTCACCTAATTTCGTGCCGTAAAAGCCCACACTCACTTGCCATATTCGTTCTTGTGCAGGCTCTACCGGCTGTTCTCACAGTCGGGGTGTGGCTTATACAAAGGTATTAGTCGCAGGTGAGGTATTGTGGCTGAAAATATGGGGTGCGACTTATACGTGGGAGCGACTAAAACACAGACATAATTATATGGAAATAATCGCTTTTGGATTTGCCCGTTCTGATGTTCGCTGTCATTTTCAAAATGAGATTACGAGGGGGTCGTTGTAAATTTCGAAGTTAAACATCATAGTATGCAAAAACCATTTGGATGGTTTTTGGCCCCTGTCAGTTCGATTTTTCAGTTTTCGGCAAAAACCAAAACCGAACCGAAAAACCTCCATGCTCTATAATATTCTCAGTTTGATACAAAGGTAACATTTCTTATTTTTTGTGTGTTTCTTCTCTCACATAAATTCCCAACTGGAGCCTGCATGATGTGGATTTTCCCAATAGCATGGGGCCCCGGACCCTTTCTCAGAAGAATACCTGCCTTTATCCCACACCTAAGATAAATCTGCATACATTTGTGCTCAAACACTGTCCAGTGAGGCTAAAAATAAAGGGTTTTGGTTCTTGTGCATTCCCTCACTGAAATTGAACCCCTCAAATGTTTTTGTTGGCTTGTGTCGTCCAGTATTACAGTAGAATCCTCTTAATTGAATATCCATTTTGCCAGTGAAAATTATTCAATTAACAGGAGTATACAATTAACAGGGATTTGGTCAGTTTCCTGTGTTCTGGGGGTAAACTGTGCATTTATTCTATTATATCTTGTTTGACAGAGCTCATAGAGCTCTGTCAAACAAGATATAATAGAATAAATGCCTGTACTGGATGTAGTGAGGCCAAAAAGGTTGATAAATAAGGGGAATTTTGTGCGTGTCACAGTAATTTTTTCGACATATTACAAAAATTTATATAGAATTAACAGGAGTTTACTCAACACCCCAAATACAATTAACAGATCAAATTTGTACTGAAGATATTGTGAATGGTTTTGTGTTTGAAAATTATATTCAATTAACAGGAATATACAATTAAGAGATATCCAATTAAGTGGGCTCCACTGTACTATAAAATCATGGTAGGGAGCATGATGGCTCAGTGGTAGACTGTTGGACTTCTATACTAAAGGTCCCGAGTTCGATCCCCGCCTGGGATGACCCACGTTGTGTCCTCGGACAAAGCACTTTATCACGGTTGCCTACATGGGGTCACGATGATGCCGTGTACTAAGGCTTACTGCACGTTGATGGTGCACATGTCTTCAGCCACTGTAACCCTGCTTGAGCGGAGCTTGAACAGAGTTAGAATGTTGAGGAGCTGACAGTTGCTCGCCGTTGCTCGGTGGTTCTCTCCGGGTACTCCGGCTTCCTCCACCCGTAAAACTGTCACAGTCACGATTAGCCATTGTGCATAAGTATGTGACCTTAAACACCAATAAATGAAATAAATACTATAAAATCATGAGACTTTAATTTTTTTGTAGCAAACATGATTAAAATACAGTGTCTATTCATTATATTTGTTTTTTAAAAACCCAATTTGCTGTTTTGCAGAAAATAATTTCAGTATTTTGTAGACAATATTCATTTTTTGAAAAAGGTGCATAAATATAAGAAAATAAATAATAAAAATAAAAGCCTCTCTCCCACCTTGATTTGAAAAATTAAATGCCTGAGAATTTTTACTTTTTTGCTTGGCCTAACTTGTTCCCAAACATAATATGATGCCTCACTGGGAAAGTAGATTGAGCACATTTCTATATTGCCCCTCGAGTTTATACAAGTGCCATCTGCACTGCTTCTTAGTTCTGTACTGTGTTGAGCAAGTTGTATTTCACTGATAGTATAGAACAGGCTAGCCAATTTCATACTTCAAATTTGCCCCTTCCCCTTTTCACAGGACGGGGAGAGACACTTGATCAGTGACATTTTCTTGCTTGTAAATGTAAAGAAATAAATTGCATTCCCCGTACATTTGATAACAAAAATTGCTTTTCTGTGGGAAAGTTTATTCGAGCAAGCTGAGAGACAAAATTAACCTTTTTCCTATCCCCATGGGAACCCAGAGAGTGAAGCAGTACTTGATTACTGTCATAAACAAGTTACCTTTTACTGGTACAGTGGGGCTCACTTAGTTATCTCTTAATTGAATAACTCTGTTAATTGAATATAACTTTCATCCTCATAAAGAATTTACCATACCCAGAATGGCTAGCAGGGAGTTGTCAGTGATGAGGGTAACGTGGGAAAACAGCGAAAATACATGAATATGTAAAAGGTTGACCAGTCAGGTGATGAAGGATGGAAAATTGGGCAGATGACTGTGAGTCATGTGGTACAGTTGGTGTAGGAACAGAGTGAAGTGAGATGAACTAGGCCTGTACATTATACACAAACTCTCGCAAACAGGGTTTCCTATCAATTTGTGTATAATGAAGATGATAACACTGGGATACAAGTATGCTTAAAGTTTTATTCACGTCAAGGAAGCAAAACACGTGCACTGTGGAAATAAGTGTTGTAGATGCGTGACACAGATTAACACACGATTATTACGAGTTTATATGCATTGCATGAGATTGGGAGAAAACTGGGGGCTTGGAATGCCGGTACCCATGGGTCGAGAGTGTGAATTAATTGAAAATCCCTCATGTGCCCAAAACATAGATCCAGGAGGATCGCCTTGCGATTGCTTCATTTGTGGTTCTGCAATCCCTGCGATAACCCCAGGTGTATATAGGGGGCACATGATGAGGAACCGTGGAGCCCCTGAATGGGGGGACATGTAGTCGTCAAATAGAGCTGGTACCAGCAGAGAGCCCCCAGAAGGGATTGACAAGGTTCACCATCAGGATTCATGAGAAGGTGGAGCCCGGGTAAGCTTCTGATGTCCACAAAGGAGAGTAAACATAGCAAAGGGCTGATCATGGAACCTCTGCTGAGTGTAAAAAACAAGATATATGTGATAAAATATATACAAAAGAGGAACATAAAACGAAAGAAAAGCTGCATGGCTGCGGTGTGACGTGCTGAGTCACAAAATAATGCATGAATATGAAATGACTCGCTGAGCCGAATTGAATACAGGGAAGAATAAATGACTGGTTGAGGGTCCGAAGTAGAGTAGGCATAGCAAAAGGTTGATCTGGAACCTTCTGCTGGGTGTAAAAAACAAGATATATGCGATAAAATATAATAATAATAATAATAATACACATTTATATAGCGCAAACATCTCACAATATTAAAAAAAGTTCCATGGCGCTTTACAACACTGCTCATAAACAAAAATATGACCAACATAGGATTTAAAAATATTTGTTAAATAAATGGGATTTCAGTCTAGATTTAAATGCTGTCAAAGAAGGGGCTGTTTTAACAAATTCTGGTAGCATGTTAAACAGTCTAGGAGCCTTATAGCTAAAAGAACGTCCACCGTAGCTAGCGAGAACATAGGATTTCTCTTCTAAAAGATTTGGGTTTGTGGAACGGAGGGGGCGTTTCGGTATATATGGTTTTACTAGATTAGCAATGTAAGCTGGGGACTGCTTCATGTGTACTTTATATGTGAAGAGGAGAATTTTGAACTCTACTCTGGCCATAATAGGAAGCCAATGCAAACTTTTCAACTTAAGTGTTATGTGATCTCTCTTTTTCGCTAATGTCACAATGCGTGCTGCTGTGTTTTGAATAGACTGTAGTCTGCCAAGTTGTTTATTGGGAAGACCATGTAGAAGTGAATTACAGTAGTCCAGCCTTGAAGAAATAAATGCGTGAATGAGGCATTCTGTGGCACGCGTGGTTAGGAATTTTCTGGATCGACCAACTTTCCGAAGATAAGAATTGGCTGACTGGCAGACTTTTGAAATATGAGAAACCATGGTTAAGTGAGAATCAAAATACACACCAAGGTTTCTAACAGTGGTAGATGGATTGATAATGGTATCTCCTACTTTAAGGCAGGGCAAATTGTCTGGGGCAGGTTTATGCCTAGAAGAAAAAATTATAAGTTCTGTTTTCTCATCGTTAAGTTTAAGTTTGTTTACCAGCATAAAGGTTCTAATATCATCGATGCAATTCCGCAAAATTTGAAATTTCAACTCAGTGTCATTTGTATCCAAGGGGTCAAACTCCGCATAGATCTGTGAGTCATCTGCATAGAAATGGCATCCAATCCCATGTGATCGAATAATCTCCCCGAGGGGCTGTATGTATAATGTAAAAAGAATTGGACCCAGGACAGAGCCTTGGGGTACGCCAAATTTAAGTGGTACAGGGTTTGATTGAATTCCCTCAATTGTGACACACTGGGTCCTTTCTGATATGTAGGACTGAAACCACCTCAATGCAGATTCATCAATACCCAAATGCAAAAGTCTATCGGATAAGATTTTATGGTCTATGGTATCAAAGGCAGCTGAAAGATCTAAGAGGATCAAAACAACTGCCTTCCGGTGGTCTAGGTATTCTAGTATATCATTCTGCACGCTCAGAAGTGCAGATTCTGTGGAGTGGCCTTCGCGGTATGCAGACTGTTTTGGATCCACAAGCTGATTGTTGTCTAAATATAAACACAGCTGTTTGGCAATTACTTTCTCAATGACTTTGGAGATAAATGGCAGGTTTGATACAGGTCTATAATTTTTCGGTACACAGGGATCTAAAGAAGTCTTTTTTAGAAGAGACGTAACCAGGGCTGTTTTGAGACATGGTGGCACATAACCATTTTGTACTGACTCATTAACAATCTTTGTTATACAACCTATGAGAGCTGGAAGACATGACTTCAACAAAGAAATAGGAATAGGATCTAAGGCACAACTTTTAGTTGGCGAGGACATGATAATTTTCTCAACAACACTTTTGGACACACAATCAAAGCTTACCAATCTTTTATCAGATGAGATAAATGGGGTTTAGGTTGGGCCTTGATCGAAGGTACGTTGTGTTTGATCCAGGGTCTTTCTAATTGTCTCAATTTTATTCGCGAAAAACTCTTGAGAACTTTTGGGCAATATGGGCACTAGACAGCTCCTCCGAAAATTTATTTGTCTGCTTCGATTCTAGGGACTGTATGATTTGGAACAGTTGCTTTTGGTCAGAGCCACAGGCACTGATGTTGCCACAAAGAA
The DNA here is from genome assembly GCA_031216915.1 of Pictodentalium vernedei. Taxonomy (NCBI): domain Eukaryota; kingdom Metazoa; phylum Mollusca; class Scaphopoda; order Dentaliida; family Dentaliidae; genus Pictodentalium; species Pictodentalium vernedei. The sequence continues at coordinate 340,662,440 of CM062290.1, read as the reverse complement.
ACTGTTTCTTAAAGTGATTAATTTGGTTTTTGACAACTTTACATTGTGCAATGTACATTTCGCGATGTACAGTTAGATTTGTACGTCGCCACTGCCTTTCTAGTTGGTGGCGCATTTGTTTGGATGTACGAATTTCATCATTCATCCAGGGGCGTGCTTTTCTACTGATGATTGTTTTTGAAATCACGGGTGCTGTCTTATCGAGTAGCTCCCTAAGACTAGAATTGTAGCAATCTAGCAGGTCCTGGAAAGAAGTTCCACAGTTAAGCTTATCGAGGGCTTCGGGGATTTGCTGCCTAAAACTGTCATTATCTATGTTGTTAAGTTTGCGGAATGACGTTGTTTTCTTAATCACATCTGGCTTTTTAACACACAGTTTACAAAGTACAAGAAAATGGTCAGATAGTGATGGATCCAGAACACATGTCTCCTTCACAAGACCTTCATATCGTTGAGATATAATGGGGTCTAAAATGTGTCCACGTCTATGTGTAGGTTCCTGGACATATTGTATCAAATCGTGAGAATCTGTTAACTCCATGAAACGGCCGGTGTCAGGGTCGGAAATAATGTCAAAGTGAAAGTTCAAATCTCCCACTATCAAAAAACGGCCAGCTTGAGCACAGTATCTGTTGAGTAAAGGTTCAAACTCCTCAAAAAACCTAGTATTTGTAATGTGTCTCTTTTTGCTAGGCAGTAGTCTGTAGATAATCAAGAGATTAAAAAATGATTTACCATCCACAGTCAGTGCAGCATCAAGAAGTTCAAAAGTTTTAAAATTATTTTGGGTTGATTTGATTGATATTTTTATATTTTCCTTTCACAGTAGACCAACACCGCCACCCCTTGACCCACGGGGTACATGATTGAATGAATATCCGGCAGGTGTCAGTTCACTTATAATATCATTATCATCCTGGTACAACCAGGTCTCGGTGATGGCCAGGCAGTCAATGTTCTTCTCCAATACCAGGTCAACAAAGAAATCTGTTTTACCTCTGACAGATTGAGTGTTTATAGTGCCTAAACAAAAATCCGGGGAGTATATACAAAAGATGAACATGAAACAAAAGAAAAGCAGCATGGCTGCTGTGTGCCTCGCTGAGCCACAAAATAAACATGAATATGAAATGGCTCGCTGACCCTCATTGAGTACAGGGAAGAATAAATGACTCGCTGAGCCACAGTAAATAATTAAGGGAGGTACATTACGAGGCTCGCTGAACTTCAGTGAACGAAACTTCATGGCCGCTAGATGCTGAGACAGTGATTGTTTATTGAGCTACAGATATGGAATGAGTGATGTGTGATGTCGCTGAGGTGAAGGTTGCACAATGTCGATGCATGACAGAAGGCGGAGCGAATTCAGTTTAGACGATCACAATATGGGCGTGCATGAAAAAGGTGTGGTAAGAATGTAATATTAAGGGGAGTAGGGCGCACAGAGGGCTAGATGGGCCTGCTGCAACACATCTTGGGGAGTGTGGATATAACGGAGATAGCAGTCCGAGGACCACCTGCTGAGGGTTTTGATCAGACGGTCCTCGAGTCTGACTGAGCATGCAGAGGTAGCGGCGCCAAAACGGAAACTGTGGCCAGAAAAATCAGAGGGAGAGAACCTGCAGAAGGTAAGGTTGGCCTTCAGAAGAGAAATGAAAATTGGCCTACTGAGGACGCAATTTGTCTCGGTCAGAAAAAAGTGGGTGATTGCTTTGAGCTCCCTGTGCCTGACGGATTCTGGCATAGGTATGCAAAAAAGAGACGGGACAGATGAATTGATGTGTGCGGAAAGGATCGGTTTTGGAAGCTTTGAGTGTGAGAAAAGCTTTGTCTCCCCCGGATGAAAACTGAAGGTCCCCAAAACATAAATGGGCAGTGGGATCGAAATGCAGGGAGGATGTTGTAAATTCGCCACAGCGAAGAAAGCCAAAAAACACAAGGTTGAAAATGGTTTGAAGGAGGAGGTTAGTGTAGGTAGAGAAAGGTCCCTGGCAGAGACTGTGTACCAGAGCAGAAAGGATGTCGAAAGTAATTGGGATCCGGGTGCGCGCTGTGGGGTGTGCAACTTCTTTGACTGTTTTAAGAAGAGGGGGCAACTTTTTCCACACCTGCCCGGAGGGAGATAGCAAGGGGTTTGGGGCTCCGTGAAGGAGGCAAAAGTGCTGTACATCCGCCAAGTATAATTTTATGGTGGAATGAGAGAGATTCAGCGCACAATGGCAGAAGGCCACAAAATGTATCACAGGAATGTCTGAAGTGATAGTTAAAATGGAAAGATGTGGAAAATATCGAACTAAAAATCTTTGAAATAATGAAAATCCAGTGGAGTAAACATTCACAACAGGCATTAGTCCATAAGAATCTCTAGGCATGATGGGACTGTGTGTGGATGAAGTTCTGCTTCTGGAGCCAATTCTCAAAAATCCTGTGAAAAGCGAGAAAGAGAATCAGCAATAGAATTGAAGGAACCAGGTATGTGGCGAGAGTAAAACATGAAATTGTGTTGAAGAGTGGATAGGGTAATTCTACGCATGAGTTTCATAATCAGCGGAACCTTGGAACGACCCTTTTGTAGAATATGAACTGTGGCCTCGTCGCAGATAAATATAAGTTTTGCAGTCCATAGGTGCCCCCAAAGCATGCTAGCCACAGCAATGGGATCTAGTTCCATGAAAGCCATGGAGAGTGTCTGTGCTTGTAAAGGAGGCTCGTCACGCCAGCGTCCCTGAAACCATTTCCACCGGAAGTACCCACCAAAGCCAATTGTAGAACTGACGTCTGTGAAAACGTCAAGGTCCAAGGAAGTAGTAAACGCATAGTGTTGGGACGACTAATCGACTAATCGTTACCCGTAATTTTTTGAGCAGTCGTCGGCAAAAAAATCGGTAGTCGACTAGTCGTTTGATGGTATTTCCTGCTGAATGAAGGGAAAAAATGGCGATTCACTCGCCGCTTGGCTACTCGAGAGTCGATATGATCTTGGGTCCACGGGAAATTGAAATACAACACACCAGTAAAGTTAATACGTAGCTCCGAATGATGTTTATACTTTATAGTTACCTGCTCGCAAATGCACAGATCATCATTTTCGTGCTGCAGGCGTCACGACAGTCACGCATTTTATGACACGACTTCAGTCGCTAACAGTATTGAGGGCAAATCTATAGAGTTTCTAATGCCTTCTATCCCAAAACTGAATCGGAGTAAAATTTATTCCCCATTTGTACGCAGTGCCACGCACAATCACTGACCTGTCATTAAAAACTCAACACATAAATCAACATTTCTTCCAAAAAAAAGCTTCCCAGACACTGCTTCTTTCCACTTGCTTCCGGCGGTGACACTCCAAACAGATCAAACAGAGCGACAAATGCCCATGACAATTTAGACCGTTAAAGGTATCAAACAGAACGGACGTTTGTCATTTAGTATGATTAATTTAGAGTGGTACCGTCTTTGTAAGATTATGGCCTTAGGCCTCGTGGCCCTTGTCGCATGCGCACCCGGCGCCCCCCCCACCCCCCCCCCCCCCCACCCCCATGGGCCAGATAAAAGTATTAAAAACCCTTGGAAGTTGATACCAAACTCACATATATACGTGTTTTGCGGCTCAGATTTTGCTTCACGTCAAGTTGCCCAACCCCCCGTGACAAAATCCTGGATCCGCAGCATCCGCCCCTGACCATATCCACAAAATTATGGTCCTTTTATGTGAAAATGGAGGGAGGTCTTCCCATGCCCCCCCCCCCCCCCCCCCCCCCCCCCCCCCTGCTCCGGTCTAAGACATAGGGCCCATTCTGTGCATTGTAGCACATGAAAAATTGAAATGCTGTATTTAAAATCCCTCATAGCCCCCACCCCGTACATTTTTTTTCAGACATTACTGTGCTCAAACCTAATAGTAGCCTGTTTTGACGTGGAAGCAGCACGTACGGCATTATCGCAGAACTATGTAGACAATCTGAGTTTAGTCACCTGAAAATTTCTGGTGCAAATTTCGCCTTCGATAGTTGCCAGTTCGATTAGTAAGATCTTGAAAGTTGTTAGTACTTGTTAGTCTGCGAAATGGCGAGCATTTCTGGAAAGGGAAAGTTTGAAAAGTCGAGACCCAAGACATCGACCGTCTGGATGCATTTTACCAAATCAATGGAAAATGGCCGAGAAGTTGTTGAGTGCACTTTATGTCAATCCAAACTTAAGTACAATGGATCAACGTCAGCAATGAGATCACACCTTCAACACAAACATCCTGCTATAAAGATGGACGGCTCTTCTGAACAAGACAGTTCACTCCGACAGTCCCAGTTGAGTTTCGGCCGGAAAAAGGAAGCTAAATTGATGACAAGAGAAAAGTGGAAAAGGATTACCAGGTCACTAGTCAAGTGGTGCGCTAGAGACATTCGCCCTTTATCGGTTGTAGAGGGTGATGGTTTTCGAAACTTTGTCCATGAATTGGACCCCTCTTACTCCGTACCATGCCATAAAACTATAAGAAAGTATACAAACTATTTTTATGAAGAAATGCGAAAAGCTGTTGTGTCTTTACTTCAAAATGCAGTGTGGATTTCATTAACAACGGACACTTGGACCAGTTGTTCGAGTCAGGGTTATGTAACGGTAACTTACCACTTGATTGACAATGAATGGGAGTACAAGACGGGTGTACTGTGTACGAGGCAGATCACTGATCATCACACGGGGGAGCATTTATGCGACGAGTTACAAAAAATTACAGAATCATTTGGTATCACCCCCATGAAGATTGCATCGATAACAACAGACAATGCGTCGAATATTGTAAAAGGCATACGCTTAACAAAATGGGAACACATTCGATGTTTTGCCCATACGCTGCAACTTAGTGTCAACAGAGGTCTGTCTATTAATAAAATAAGCAGAGCAGCAGGGGCTGCACGGAAAGTAGTAGGTCATTTCCACCAGTCAACACTGGCATCAGATGCTCTCGTCAGTAAACAGAGACAGCTTTCAGTCATAGAACATAAACTCATTCAAGATATCAAAACCCGAGGGAACTCGACATTTTATATGTTTAATCGTTTGTTAGAGCAGCGACTGCCTGTCTTTGCTGTACTTCAAGACCGGGTAGTCACAAAACAGGAAGATGCCAGAACTCTTGAACTCTCAGACGAAGTCTGGAAAACTGTTGAAGAAATAACGCCGGTCTTGAAACCATTAGAGATGGCCACGACATTGCTTGGGAGCGAGGCGTACCCTACACTGAGCATGATATACCCAGTTGTAAGAGGTTTATTGGAAAATCACCTAGCAGTTGTAGAATCAGACAGCGGCGTAGTGAGAGATTTTAAAAATACAGTGTCTAAAGACCTGCAAGAACGCTATTTTGTAGCGGATAAAATATCTGAAGATGAGAACTCTGTTGTGTCTGCCCTTGTTATGTCTGGCGCACTGGATATCAGGCACAAATCATTGCGTTTTTTGACAGAAGAACAGAGAACGAAAGTTTGGAGACAGGTTTTAAACGAAATGAAATCACAGAAGGATGTAAATGCAACAGGCGCCAATTTAGAACCTGGTGTGGGCGAAATTCTGACAGAAACACAGACCGCAGCTGGATGTGCAGAGCAGGGTGCAAGTGAGTACACACCAAAATGTAAGCGGTCAAAATTAAACCAGGCCAGCAAGGCGATGCGTTTCCTTTTGGGAGAATATTTTGACGACAGTGGTGATGCCAGTGTTGACGACAACGAAAAAGAACTCGAAGAATATAAAACTGTTAGGCCTTCCAACACAGATCCACGAGCTTGGTGGAAAATCAACTCCCTGAAATTTCCCGCGCATTGCCGAGGTAGCCAGAAAGTACCTAGCCATGCCCGGCACATCTGTTCCTTCAGAGCGTGTCTTCAGTGTTTCAGGAATGGTAATCAGTAAAACGGCGTTCTAACTTGGACCCTGCCACCGTTGATGAATTAATTTTTATCCGTGAAAATTCAAATAAACTTTGCAAAATCAGTTCAGGACGAGACAACACAGACGTAAACCTTGCTTGTGAAATTGACGAAATCTTCGATGATGCAGTTGACCTGCAAATGCAAGGCATGCATTTCTTCTTATGAGTGCGAAGGCTATTAACATTCCTGCAATGAATGCTCTTTTTACGTTGAGTCGTTGACACTCACTCTTCATTGATCCGCCCAATTGTCTTGTTCAGTAAAAAATTCTTTAAAATTTATGAAATGCGTTTGTTGAGGATTAACTCATCCCTGGGAAGTTACGGCGGAATTTGGCAGTGCTGTCGTAAATGCCGATCAAAATACCAATACAAAACGGCACTTTTTTTTTTGCCATTGTACCAATTTGATTAAATTGAAAAAATGACAGAAACACGTCTGACGTCTTTTGAAAGTTTCAAAAGACGTCAAACGTGTTTCGGTCATTTTTTTCGTTTTTTTTTTTTCAATTGAAAGGAGATTTAAGTTATGGGTGTGGGGGGGGGGGTGTGTTGGGAGGCGGGTGTGGTGGGTATTTTGAATTATTATCGCAACTGACATTATGATTGTTTGAAAGCATGACATTCAACATTTGGGGTGGGGGGGGGGGGGGGGGGGGGGGGGTGCGTGTCCCACAATTCAATTTTGAAACACTTTCCGATCCTCAAATTACTGTGGTTGAGTAACAAGGGGCGCGGGACGTTTTGGTCCTCGGCCATCTCTGGGCCTCTGCCCTCTGGTTGTTTCGGCCTTGGAACGTTTCGGCCTCCATATTTTCCCCGAGGGAACTTTTCGTTTGCAGTTTAAAAAAATATAGAGGGCGAAACGTCGTGGGCCGAACCGTCCCAAAGCCGAAATGGTACAGGCCTACAGGGCCAAAACATTCCGCCCTCCTTGTTACTAAACCACAGTAATTTGAGAATCGGGTGTTTTTCAACAACTGAATTGTGGGACATGCGGGGATTCCCCCGGAAGTTGAATGTCATGTTTCCAAACAAGCATACTGTCAGTCGCGACCCCAAGGGATAGATTTGAATGAAAAGAGTGAAAACAACACAAAGCAGTAGGCCTATGTTTTTTTTTATTTCTCTGAAAAAAAACCCCACAACTTACCTGCAGGCTGCAGTACGTATCATCTGTATCATTTTTGTATCATTTTGGAAGTGACCGGCTAAAATGTAATCCAAATTCCAGCCATCATTCAGTGCGTTTTCCGAACCAAAAATTAAATAACGGTCCGTGGAAAAAAATAACACCCATCTCACAGGCGTCACTGGCGTGTTAACTGAAAAATATGTCATTTAAATATCTGTGATATTCAATTTCAAAGATGTCTTGTGATAAAGGGATGGAATTTCGATGATTCTATCCCTCTATAACAGTACATCTAGGGTCTCACACAACATAATGCGTTTACCTGAGCGTGATATTGAGCATTGGGTCGTGTTGGAGCGATAATGACAGGGAAATTTTGTCGAAACCGCTAGTCCTCCATACGGTACGGATTTTGTAAGGTACGAAGTCGTGCATCCCAGGAGTGTTCCTTGAGAGAAAATGTTTTTCTCTGAATACCGGATGTTTAATTGTTTGGTAGATTGTAAACATTACCATGACATGACGCCACTCGAAGTCGAAACAAACTTTGCTAATATGCTTAACTATTCTGAATTTAAATTTTAAAGTAGAAAAGCACAGAAAACAGTCCAAGGCATAAACGGTTATAATCTTACGAGTGTTGAGACGGATCCAGTTTCTAGTTTGTTGTGATTATTTCGGTTTACATTGTTAAAATGACGGCCCTTTCTTATGTTAACCTGTTACTTAGATGGGTTTTTTTTCCTGCATGTTTAGGAGACCGACTAGTCGACTAGTCGGCGACTAATAGCTGGCGACTAGTCGGCAGGAAAATTTGATAGTCGTCCCAAACACTATAAACGCAGCATCAAGGAATATGGACACCCCATTCCATTGAGACAGAAGAAGTGCCACATTTCAAGATCCTTGCGGAACTGGGCAGATAGAGTAACGTGGTGCCACATTTCTGTAACCGAACAGGAGAGCTTTATCAATTCAGAAAGAAAAGAGCGGCCCGGGAAAACACTCAACAGGCAAAACTAAGGTGACCGAGGAGAGATAAAAGGTCGCGCTTCTCATAAGATTTTCGGGATTTGAAGGTTTTGACCAGGCCCAAAATACACGCAAGTTTGTCGCTAGGAAGATGAGACTGCTTGCGAACATTGTCCAAAATAATGCCCAGGATGAGAGGGCCCCTCCATCTTTTCTGGAGAAAGCGGGATATAGAGATCCGAAAAATGTTGAGAAAAGAGTGGAAAATGGGTTCCGGGTTTGAGTGGGGGGTCACAAATAACTAGGAAATCGTCTAAAAGATGGAGGATTTGGGGGATTGAAGCCCTGTTACTGGCGATCCAGCAGATAGCCTGAGAGAGGAGATCGAATATTTTGGGGCTAGATCGACACCCGAAAGCAAGCGTGTATGGAAGTAATAAGATCCCTCCCATTTAACGCCATAAAGGGGCCAAAGTGGAGGATCAATAGGAATGAGATTGAAAGCAGATTGGATATCGGTTTTGCAAAGCCAAGACCGGGAGCCCGAAGTCTGACTTAAATAGATGGCTGTGTCAAGAGAAACATAAGACATGGAGCAGTCATCCTTGTCGATAAGGTCATTGATCGATGAGTGTTCCTGCGAGCGGTGGGGTGCTGAGAGGTCGACGATTAGGTGCTGTTTTTTGGAGAAGTTCTTTTCAACGAGACCTAGGGGGCTAATTCTGTAGGAAGAGTAAGGCGGATAAGTGAATGGACCAACAAGGAAACCACTACCGACTTCCTTGCTCAGGATGGAGGTAACCGCTTCTGGGTGGTCCGTAGCCGAACGTAGGTTGGGTAGTTCTAAAGTCGAACGTGGTAGGGTTTGAATGCCGGTATGGAAACCATGAGAAAATCTGTGGATGAGTGAGGCGCAAAATTCCTGATCGGGATGTGAAGTGAGTGCCCCCCGCCAGGTGATTAACATTGATTGGTGTGGTGGCCCAGCCTTGGGGGTTGTCAGTGGAGTTTGTGTCAAAAAGTCATTTTTGTGGGGTTGACCAGGTAGTTGGATGTGAAAGCAATTTGGGACAGATAGGTTGTGGATGGGGTTGCTTGCAGGTAACACAGACATGCGCATGCCTGCAGGCAGCGCCAAAGATACAGCCCCTCGCTGAATTGAATTTTAGACAAATTGTGCTGTTCAGCGAACTAGGAGGGGGTAGGAGTGCCCACGGAGCCTCAGAAGAGGTGGGTGTATTGCCCCGTGGGGCTGTGGAAAAGCATGGCTGCCGGGATTGTGAAGCAAAGGGGCAAAATTTTGAAATGTGATCAGCACCATGGCAGAGAAAACAGGACTGAGATTTTTGGCCAGCAAATACCGAACAGAACAGTTTATTATCTCTGACAGACCAGTTGACCTTGATGTTGCATTGCAACCAGGCAGCACCTTTCACCGAGAAAGCAAGGTGATATCTATAGAAGAGTTTGCCGTATTGTGCGGCGACTGAGATAATGTTCGACTCGTCTGTGTGGATAAACTTCACAAAGAATGTTTTTATATTTGTTGAAAGCCTTGATAAATTCTGGTAATGTGAGATGTTTAGCAAGGCAGGGGTCTGGCCATTGCTCTGTAGACTTTTGAGAAAGATCTAAAGGGATCATAATTAGGCATGCAAGGTTGACGTCTTTTCCAGTTATGATATCATGCCGGAGGGCAGGGCTTATGTCCACGTCAATATCAGGCAGGCTGGAGAGGGGTACACCGGTGGTGTTGGATGGATATGTGGCAGGGTTGGAGTTGAAAGACAAGATTGGCTGTACCTGTTGTGAAAGGGTCACCAGGCTGTATAATATTAGGTGCATCACAAGCAGGTAAATTGGCATCAGTATGAGCATTAACAGTCACAGATGGAGACTGGTTTGTCAGTACGGATTGCAGTTGCAGAATTGTTTGTTTGATGCTTTCGATTTGCTGTCCCTGGTGATGAATGAGAAGTGTCAATAGAAGCACGTGGAGTAGTGGTGATGTTGGTAGGTGGAGAGTTAACCACAGGCCTTGAGGGTAAATCTGTAGAAGCAGCAGCATTAGTAGTGTGGGCTGAATTGAGAGTGTCAGTAGCCAAATCTCAGGTGAGAGAATGGTTTTGCAAAGTATTCAAAAATGGCATGCTGGAAGGAGCCTGTGAAAAATTATGAAGTCTATCAGATGCACTAACAGCTGTGACAATTGTTGAATGAAGCCATGGTCGAAATAAACAAACTGCCGGTTGTCTGAAGAGCTGGTGTAGCCCAGGTTGACGAATGCATAATGTCCAAGTTGTGGTTTTCATTCTCACTTCCGGTGGTTGTTTGACGACTGACGTTTACAGAGAATAGTTGTAGGAGCACAGATTTTTTAGTTGAAGGAAGAGATTTGATACCTACCTTGGCCAGCTCCAAATGAAGACGTGCAGTCGTCCAATTTTTCGGGTCCGTAAGAGAAGTGGCACGCCTGAAATGTGGTGCCCGGCATCTTTTCACACAGTGAACTGGAGAAACGCCCGATGTGTTATCACCGGAAGTTAACCGAGATGGCGAAAACGAACGAGACACTCTGACCAGGTTTCTGGAAACTGCCGAAGCCCGAGTGTTTACATTTGAAGAAATTTGAGTTTTTGATGCGCTCGGCTGTAAATTTGAAATCCCAGAGGCGTTAGGTTCCTGGAAAGATGTGCGCCCATCGGCACAGACAGGTGTTTTGGAGCACAGTAAAGCTTTTTTAGCTCACCCGACTTTCAGTCAGGAGAGCTATAGTGATCACTCACCGTCCGTCGTCGTCCGTGAACATGGTGTTTGCGTCTTCTCCTCCCAAACCGCTGAACCAATTTAATTGACATTTGAGATAATAGTTTGTTATGACATTGCAATTTGATTTTGTTCAAATCAAGTTGCCTTGCGGTAGGGCCACACCCAAAAAGTGTGCTGAAATCTTAAAAAATCTTCTTCTCATGAACCAGCAGTAGCAGAGACTTGATATTTGATGTGCAGCTTCCTTTTGAGGTGTAGACTCAGATTTGTTCAAGATAAGTTTGTAGGGCTATATTTGCTGTCGTAATGGGAGGGGTAAGAATATTTGCCCCTCCCAAAATTTCTATTTTCCAAACCGAGAGTCAGATTTGGACCAGGTTTGATATGAGGGCTTATTGGGTCATAAGTACTTAATTTATGCCTTAATTTTTTTTCCCGTTGCACCATGGGAACTGCAAGAACTAAAAATAGAAAAAAAATTAAAATGCCTTATCTCCAAAACTACACGGCACTGAGAATTCGTATTTTTTATGAAGCTTCCTTAGGACCAACAGAATGGAATGATCAAAAAACATTGCTATCGGTTTTATCATGGGGTACTTTTCTGAGACTTTGAAAAAGTGCTGAGTCCGCATTTTTTAACACTGTTGGTGATGGGAAAAACATTTAAGACAACTTTTCTCCCAAACCACTGCTCCAAAAGCTTTCAAATTTCGCATAAAACATCTTTGGAAGATTATTTCACATGTTTATTGAAATCAATTCCCTTGGTCCCTATTTGGGCTTTCTATGGGAGCCCAAATGTTTAAATTAGTGCAGTATGAGGAATATTTTTTAAAAATCATCATCTTCAGATCTACCAATAAGAATATTTTGATATTTGGTATGCAGCATCCTTAGGGGGTTGAGATTCATGTTTGTTCAAGCCAAGTCCCTGGGTTCATATTTAGGCTGAAAATTTGGGGTCCCGTTCTGGACTTTGAAATTTTGGACCAAAATCCGGAAATTTTTTGTTTTGTTTTTTATGCGTTTCGGTCAATTTTGAGACAAAAATTTTTTTTTTTTTTTGCACTGAAAATTTGGGGGCAGGGTGGGACTTAGAAAATACCAAAATCCAGATTTTTTTTTTTGTTTTTTATGCGTTTCGGTCAGTTTTAAGACAAAAAAAATTTTTTTTTTTTTACACTAAACATTTGGGGGCCGGGGTGGGACTTCAAAAATTTTGGACCAAAGTCCGGAATTTTTTGTTTGTTTTTTATGTGTTTTTGGACCAATATCCGGAATACTTCGAAAATTTTGGACCAAAATCTCGAAATTGTTTTTTATGTGTTTCGGTCAATTTTAAGACAAAAATTTTTTTTTTTTAACACTGAAAATTTGGGAGCCTGGCGGGACTTAAAAAATTTTGGTCCAAAATCTGGAATTTTTTGTTTGTTTTTTATGTGTTTCGGTCAATTTTAAGACAGATTTTTTTTTTTTTTTTTACACTGAAAATTTGGGGTCCGGGTGGGACTTGGAAAATTTTGGACCAAAATCTGGAATGCTTAGAAAATTTTGGACCAAAATCTGGAAATTTTTGTTATATTTTTTTTTTATGCGTTTAGGTCAATTTTAAGACAAAAAAATTTATTTTTTTTACACTGAAAATTTTGGGTCTGGGTGGGACTTCGAAAATTTTAGACCAAAATCCGAAATTTTTTTTTTTTTGTTTTTTATGTGTTTCGGTCAATTTTAAGACAAAATTTTTTTTTTTACATTGAAAATTTGGGGGCCGGGTGGGACTTCGAAAATTTTGGACCAAAATCCGGAAATGAGTTTTTTGTTTTTTTTATGCGTTTGGTCAATTTTAAGAAGAAAAAAAAATTTAGGCCGAAAATATTTTGTTTGGGACTTCGAAAATTTCCCCCCCAAAATAAAAAAAAAATCTGTTTTTTATGCGTTTATCTCAATTTTGGGACGTAAAAGTGCAGAAACTGAAAATAGAAGGAAAAATCCTGCGTATTGTGTGGGCACAACTGCTTTATCTTGTTGGTATATGCTTTTCTTAGGAGGGGCGTATTATTCAAATCAAGTCCCTGGTTTGATATTTAGACTACCATGTCAGGTGAGCGCCCTCAGGCCCCCCGGGGCCTCTTGTCCACATGTAAATAGTTTTTAGGTGTGGAAGTTGTCCCGCTCGAAATACTAGACCGATTCCGCTGTGGCACATCCATCATGGTACACAAGTAAACAACAAAAGTTCAGAATGTTCTGATATGTAGAAACGAAAGTGGAAGAAACAAACACAGGTCACTGGCAGAAGTAACAGTTGCACAGGCAGCATGTGCTTCAATCAAGGGCTCGAGCCACATGGGGTTGCTCCTCTGTTAGCATGTATTTGATAAGTCTGACGAGTTCTGAAACGGAAAGTTCGAAGTCCTGTAGAATATTGAAGAACTCCTTGATTACAGTCTGTAGAATAGCGAGGCCAGGTGGTGTGATGTCTGGCAGTTCCATGATGGGACTGAATAATAAATGACACAAAGTCTAACAGAGAACAAAACACGGAATAACTGAACGGAAACGAACGGGAAAAACGAGAATGAAAAATGATTGTGATGTGAATAGAGAGGCATATAGCGCACGACTGAGAAGACGACTGTCCAGTTAGAGCTAAGACAAAGGGGTCATGTGATAGAATGGCTAGCAGGGATTGGTCAGTGATGAGGGTAACGTGGGAAAACAGTGAAAATACATGAATATGTAAAAGGTTGACCAGTCACATGATGAAGGATGGAAAATTGGGCAGATGACTATGAGTCATGTGGTACAGTTAGTGTAGGAACAAAGTGAAGTGAGATGAACTAGGCCTGTACATTAAACACAAACTTTCGGAAACAGGGTTTCCTATCAATAAAATTTGTAATATGTCAAGAATTTCCTCTAACTGTTACTGATTTCCCCTTGTATGTAGTCCTATTTGGCCTCCATACATCCAGTACCAGGCCTTGAAATTACCTCAAATTCAAGCCGGTAAAGGGTGTCCCCAAATTAGGAGATGGCTACCAACAGCTTGTAACATTCTAAAATGAAGATATTTGTTAAGAAATACTTTTGTACCATGCAAAATAGGTCTTAGAAAGCCCTGTATTATATTCTATTTGCATGTAAATTGACTAATCATGTAGTTTCTTATATTTTGGGGACATTTTTGACTTGAATCTGGTGTCCCCAAATTAGACCAATCTAAAGCCCTGCCAGTGCAGGCTTTTACTGAATGCTCAGTTTATTGTGCTCCAGACCTTCGAACAAGAATTTCTGCATTGTAATTTCAAAGCCATCAGATGTATTTGGATCTCAATTGGTATGCTGATAGACCTTCATGGGGGAATGGATATGCACAAGGAAAGGGTTACATCCAATAATTTTCCCCAAAGTTTTGACCTTTTTCACCTTTTCGCCTTAGAAAATAGTGGAAAATGACCAAATCCCTGTTAATTCAATACTCCTGTTAATTGAATTATTTACACTGGCAAAGTGACTTTTCGGGTTCCACTGGTCTAAAAGAAACTGGTAAACAAAAACTATTTGGTTTCCATTCTGTAGCATTTTATTAGCTCAACTTGACAAAGTCAAGCTGAGCTATTGCCATCACTTCTTGTCCGTCAGCGTACATACGTACATATGTACGTACGTTAGTACGTATGTATGTTAGTACGTACATTAGTATGTTAGTACGTGCGTCCACAATTTCCTTTGGCACACCTCACATGTCACATTTATGATCAGATCGCTTTGAAACCTGGCATGCTTGTTTGGGGTGACCTCTAGATGGAAGCTATTGATTTTCTTCCATATCCGTCAAAAAATGTTGCCACGACCAACGTTCTTAGAACTTAGTTTAGTCAGACCTCAATATTTCCCTTTGGCACACCCTACAGGACACATTTATGATCGGATTGCTTTGAAACCTGGCATGCATGTTTGGGATGACCTCTAGATGGGAACTATCGATTTTCTTCCATTTTCGCCCGTCAAAAAATGTTTCCGCTGGCAACGATCTTTGAACTTAGTTTAGACAGGTATCAATATATTCCTTTGGCATGACCTACAGGGCACATTTATGATCAGATCAGTTTGAAACTTTGTATGCTTGTTTTGGGTTTCCTCTAGATGGGAACTATTCGATTTTCTTCGATTTCCGTCAAAACATGTTCCAATGACCTTCGATGAACTTAGTGCAGTTAAGCATCAATATTTCCCTTTGACACACCCTGCAGGGCACATTTATGATTGGATCGCTTGCAAACTTGGTGTGCTTGTGTGGGGTGACATCTGTATGGGAGCTGTCGATTTTCTTCCATTTCTGTCAAAAAATGTTGCCGCTGACCTTTGAACTTAGTTTAGTCAGACCTCAATATTTCCCTTTAACACACCCTTCAGGGCACATTTATGATCGGACCACTTTGAAACTTGGTATGTGTATTCGGGGTGACCTCAAGATGTGAACTATTGCTTTTTTTCATTTCCATAAAAAATTATTGCCGTTATCACCAGCCTTTGAACTTACTGCATTTGTGCATCAACTTATCCCTTTTGAACTCTCAGCAGGGTATATTTATGAATTTCCATAAAAAAACCCAAAAAACAATGCCACAAGCAATGATCTTCTACTTAGTGCATTTGTGCATTTCATCTTCCTTTGGCATGCTTCAGAGGGCACATTCATTATCAGGTTGTTTTGAAACTTTGTATGCTTATGCAGGGTGACAAAAGACAAAAATTGGAGCTATTGATTTTCTTTTCATTTCCATCAAAAACTGTTGCTGTTAGCAACAATCTTTGAATTTATTGCATTTGTGCATCAACATTCTTTGACATGGCGTACAGGCCACATTTATCATAGGATTGTTTTTGAACTTGGTGTGCTTATTAGGGAAGACCTTTAGATAAGAGCTATTGATTAGCATTCATTTCTGTGAAAAAGTTGCCATTTACAATAACCTCTGAACATACTGCATTTCGGTATCAACATTCTTCTTTTAGCCAATCTTACAGTTTACATTTAAAATTGCATGGATTACTCTGACATTGTGAACACACAATGCTGTTATGTTGAAATTTCATCAAATAACATTGGTACTAATGATCTTCAATTTTGCCGTTTCATTTATAACTTACCAAGTTCAAGTTGAGCTACAGTGTCATTGACACTTTCATATTTATCATCTCTCAACCAACCTTGCAGAAAGTAATCACATATGGAGAGAGAATAAACCTATCCACTTTGGTCAGCAGTCACAAGGTAGTCCTGTTTGACAGGAAAAACCCTATTGTTTTTTTAGTCTGAAAGCGTAAGGACGAAGGTCCTAGAGTGTTACTATAAATAGAACTAATAAATTGGTTTCTTGTCAATACCTTTAGTTCTGCATAACGTAGATCTTATTTGGCTCACTGAGGGAGAAGAACCCTACAGATTTTCAGGTTTGTCTGCCAAAGATCAAGTTCACTGTTACTAAAAATAGCAGTGGTTTCTGTATGAGAACATTAATTTTATTTATCACAGCTCTACCAAACTTCCAAAAGCTAATGGCATATTGCACGTGAAGAACCCTCCATTGATTCTGATGTTCGTAGCCATGAGGTGGAAGATCTTGGGGCTGTTACTATAAATAGAACTTTGTAAAATTTGGTTTCCAAGTAATATCATTATCATGACTTGTGAAACTCTGATGCTCTCATTGGCTTTTCACGTAGTGCTTCCAAAACATGTCTTCTGACTCCCTCATTGGACCAGGACATGTTTGTTCTATTGAAGTGTCATAAGCTATTTTTTTTAGGCAGAGAATAAAACACCAGATTTTGAGAAAACCTATTTGCCGTTCATCTGAATATAATAAAGAGGAGCGATTACAGTACAGCCATCGTGGACAGGTCAAAATCTATGGGTGATCATTTTTCCATGCATATAATTCAGAGATGATCCACTATGACACCTTGCAAAATTTCCACCAGTGAAGCACCGGGGTAATACCAGTGCTTCGAATTCATTGGTGGAAATTTTGCTAGGTGTCATAGCAGATCATCTCTGAATTATATACATGGAAAGAATGACAGCCTGTGGATTTTGACCTGTGCATGATGGACCTACTGTATGCCAGTTCACAGATTTCGAAAGCATCTGTGGCAAATGTAGAGGGGCATCAGCTGTCTTAGGGACTTTGAGCATTGAAGAGAGCTGTCTTCCCACAGGAACATTTTAAAACAGTGGTAGCAAATAAGGTGGTAAGCACAACTTTTTGACGAACTGTTTGTAGTTCCAGACGAACAACTTTTCAGTTATCTGTTTTTTTCATTTAGATAACCACCAGAGGAATGATGAAATCATTTCTCTCAAATTTTATGGCCTGCTTAGGGAAAAATTGGAATGGCAGTATTTGTGAATAAGGCTAGGGGATTTGACTAATCATTAGGTAGAGGGTTAAGTGTAGACAGCTGGCCAAGCTAGAATGTGAATCTTGTGATAATGGGAATGTTAGAAAATAACCTATTTTGACCACAATTGTTAGTTATTGATTGAAGAATAAAGAAAAATGGTTAGAGAATGTCAGTGAAAGATTCTATTGTGAATATTGATTGTCCTTCAATCAGATGATGTATTATTAGTGATAGGATTGTGTCAGTAATGCCTCAATTTGTCTGCAGGCCACAGACTTATTCAACAGGCTTTTAGTTGCTGACCAGATTGATCTCTGTAAACACTTCTCGAATTCATTGTTGAGATCAGCTAGTTATTGAAAACACTGCAACAAAAATGTATCAAAAAACAGTTTAGAAGAAAGTGAACAAAAGTTCTTGACTATTTGACAACAGAATGAACATTTTCTGAAGTAAAACTAGAAGCATTTCTATATTCCATTACAAGAAGTTGTGAAATGCTGAGAAAAACGTTCGTTTTTCACCAATTTTTTTTTAAAAGTCTCTGGTTCCCCCAAGTTTCTTTCACAGGAATTCACCTGGGAAGACTGAAACCCTGGACGAAGCATAGTCGAAAATATTCTCCCATAAGTTCTATTTCCTTTCACCTCAAAATTTCGGAAAAGTTGAGCATGACAATTTTTTATGTGATCTTACTCTTTCTTAACATCAGACCACCTGTTTTGAAATTCACAGGTGTATGACTATTTTTTAAAACCATCCATTGGACGCTGTTAACTAAGAAAGCAGAATTCACTGCTTAACTCATAGAGTGCTGAATTATTTTTGGTCATCAAAATTTGTTCACATATCTTTGCCTTGCTACAATTTATGGGAGAGTGCCAATAGGCACTCTCCCATGAATTGTAACAAGGCAAATCCTAACAGACTGAATAATTTCAAATCAAAGGTGATATGAACAACATCCGCAAAATATCAAGCCTTTAAGTTGTGGTACCAATTCTTCAGAGTAAAGACCAAATATGGGCTTCCAGCACTCGACCAGTTAAATAGTGTTGTGTGTCGGAAAAATTCTTGAAAATTTCCCGAACTCATGAAGGTTAAAAGACTCAATTTGTTTCCATAGATTAATATTGCATGAACTATCTTAGAATCCTTTACTCCATAAAGATTTTGGAGGCATATGCTGCTCCCCTTATTTTCAAATCAGACTGGCTGGGGGAAGGTGGGGTGGGGAGGGATTGTTCACCTCAAAATGACAGGCATTAACCATCAAACTCATATTTAAAGTGTGGTGAATAGCGATTCTTTTGGGAGTCTACAGGGGTCAAATATAGGGCACTTTCCCAATGACATTTCGGCATGATTTTTCCGAATTCTCAACCCCAAAAACTTAATGGTCATTTGATGTTCTGAACTGGGTAGTCATAAGGCCTCCGAAAACCATTGAGCACCCAGTTCAGGACACCAATTGTGCATTAAATTTAAATTGTTTACCTAATGAGGATTAAAAAGTGTCTGAATTCACAAAGGCAATTGACAGGTTCTTCTTTAATACAGTGAGACCCTGTTAATTGAATAGCCACTTTGCCAGTGAAAATTATTCAATTAACAGGAGTATTCAATTAACAGGGATTGTGTTGCTTTCCTGTATTCTAGAGATAAACTTAGCATTTATTCTTTTATATCTTGTTTGACAGAGCTCCATGAGCTCTGTCAAACAAGTTATAATAGATCAGGCTGGGACTTTTGAAAAATCTAGGGGATCTACTACGACTCCCCTAAACCTGTGCCATGAGAGCTTTTCTATACTCAAGTCAGTTATTAAGAAGGAAATTGAAGGTTTAAGGAGAGCATTTACAGCTCTTAAAGACAGCAATTATGGCTTTCCTTAAATTGATTTTGCAGGAGCCATGGAGGGCGGGAGCTTTCTCTCCCATCAAAAGACCAGGCCTGATTGATTAAATGCCTGTTTTGTATGTACTAAGGCCAAATTTGTCTAAAAACAAAGGAAAACTTGGGAAAGTCAGGGTAATTTCTCTACAGGTTTCAAGGATTTAATTCAATTAACGGGAGTTTACTCTATAGCCTATATTCAATTAACAGGCCAAAGTTGTACTGGAGGTATGGTAAATGGTTTTGTGTTGGAAATTATATTCAATTAACAGGGTTATTCAGTTAAGAGATATCCAATTAAGAGCGCTTCACTGCAGTATAAAAGTAGTTTAATAGAGACTACATAGACTGGGCTGAACATGATTCTGTGTGGCTGTTTGTTGTAAAACTTACTTGTAGTTTACATGCAGCTACATAGGCATCGATCTCAATGTTATCTGTTCAGTTCGAATATAAAATTTCTTAGTCCTTGTATGTTTCTTCCCCTCCAAAACAAATTCCCAATTGAATACAAATTTTCCCATTGATATGGGCCCCGGATCTTTTCCCCAAAAGGGCTGAAGACTACTTGGGAAAAGCATGATGATCCAGTAAAGTTCCAGAAGTCGCCGCACATGCAACAATCAATCAGTGTCCCTACTGAAATGATGGCAGATGGTCGCTGCCAGTTGCTCATAATTTAGTACCAGTCATCACCTTCCACTAAATTGCAATACAGCCGCTTTATGAACAGAATGAAACATGTCAGCACATTCACTTTTGTGGAGTTTCTTTACTTATAAAATAGAGTCTGATAACCAATGCATGGGTGGAAGTCCTCTAAAATGGGAAACAAGGGTTAAATGATTGGCTTAACTTGACTTTATACTTGTATTTCAGTCTTGCGACAATCCCCAGCAGCGAGGCAGTGCTTGTTTACTGTGGTAAACAAGCTCCATTTTACTGGTAAAATATGACCCGGTCACCAATGACTTGGGTGCGAGTCCTCTAAAATAGGCAATATGGGGTATAAACGATTGACTTCTCTTGACTTTATCTCCGTCTTGATACAGCCATAGATGCCGAAATTGACCTTAACTCTTAACCCACCGAGTATTTTCCAAGATATTTTTCATCAAATCTAGTCATGGCTGCTCTGAAGCAGCCATGACTAGATTTGTCGCAAAATTTATCTAAGTTTAAGAAATCATTGGTGAAAAAATCCATTCAATTTTTGGGGACAAAATTTGATTAAATGTGTTCAAAATATACTTCTTTCAGTGGCAAGAAATCCTATCTTGGGCAGAAAAATATGCCAGCAGCTTGTAAGGAGTTGAACAACAATATATAATATGCAATCTGTCCCAATTTTAATTGCATATTGGTTTATACCATAAACATGTCAGTTGCATATACTGGACAAACCTGAAACTATTTACCCTACCTTTTGTACAAATCCAATCAGAATTGTTAATTGCTTATGGACTTCTGGAGTAAATGCCTGTGTATTGAATCAAAATATTTGATGCATCAGAAGTTTATCATATCACTCCTTGAGAGGAAAAAGGTTCCAATTGCTAAAAGTATTGCAGTTGGAAAAGGGCCCTGCAAAACTTCGAAATTTGATTTGAATCGAAATAGTCCCCATGGTTCAATTCAATTTGATTTCAATCGTGCCAATTCGAAACTTTTTCAATTGTCGAGATGTTCTCAAAATCCTGCAAAATCCTACAAAATGTCTCCTCTTACAGGAGACCTGCTGATAGAAGAAGAGTTCAAGTAGGTTCCATTTCCAAAATTACATTGATTCCATTCTGGAATATTCTGCGTTTGCTTGAGTTTCTTGAGTTGCTGTTGCACTCAATACTTGATTAGAGGCTGACAATATTACAATGGTAAGAAGGTGCAATATCCATAAATTGAAAAGCAGTGAGATTCGTTTTGGGATTTGATTCAATTTGAAATCTGCTGCCTGATTTGATTTGACCTGAAATTTGAGGTTTGCAGTAGGGCTGTCACTATTTTTGAATTTATGAATCGATTAATTGTCGCAAATAATCGATAATAATCAATTAATCATACATAGATGATCCCCCCCCCCCCCCCGCCTTCTCTTTAAAGTCGTTAAAAAAAATGAAGTTCAAGTCAGTTGACCAACCAAAAGTAAACAACGAAGACTATCTTCTTTTAGGTATGTTCAAAGCTTTGATGTTCTGAACTTTTGAACCGTCAGTGTAATAATCAAGACCGGTCGTCAGTTGCGAACTGCGAAGTTTGCAACTTCCAACCGGTTTTGATTATTACACTGAGGGTTCAAAAGATCAATGCTTTGAATGTACCTAAAAGTCAGTTGCTTCTAACGGTTTCTTGAGGTTTAACGACGGCGTTCTTGGCCTTTTACCTTTAGAAACAATAGTTTTTTTCATAAATTTTTTAAAAATTATTAAATGTCTAAAACGGGGTAAAATTTACCGATTCTTCGACAACGAAAAATACTAATTGATTTTGGTGTGACCTATCGACAATCGATTAATCGATTACTCATGACAGCCTTAGTTTGCAGGACCCTGAGTTGGAACCTTTTTCCCCTCAATGAGGACTTTAGAGTAAATCCTTGTTTATTGAATAAAACTTATGATGCATCAGGCCTGGTTTTTTCAGGAGAGCGATTTATTCGCTCGCCTACTCATTGCCTTAAAAAAATTGAGGAGTGCGAAAAATAGCCGTCCCAGCCTTAGAAAATACTGATTACCACAGCAGTTTATTCCTAAAACCCACAGGATTTCAGATGTCTGCTATGTTAGTGGTCTCTGCAATATGCCCACACTGCCCCTCCCACACCTCTGGGCCTTAAAAATGCCCGGAGGTGTGGGATGGGCAGTGTAGCCGTCTCACAGAGACTACCTGGTTAGCAGCACCAAATAAAATGTACAAAGCCCTCAACGCAGAATTCATTAATAGTACAACTTCATTTTGCCACTTTTAGCTTTTGTAAGCTTGAGGAGAGCTAATCGCTCCAGTAGGCAATGGGAGGAGAGTGATTTTTAGCCTGCCTGCATTTTTAGCTTAACTTGACATAGTCAAGATAAGCTATTGCCATCACGCGTGCGGAAGTCTGTGAGTCTGTGACGTGTTCACATTTTCCTTTAGCACGGGCTACACCCCGCAGTTCTTGTCTCATCGTCAAAAAATTTCATATGCAGGTTTGGGGTCATGTCTAGATGAGAACGTCCCCTTTTGGTCGCGATCGGGCAACCGGTATGGCTGCCCGAGCCCAAAACCCGAAAACCATTAGCACAGTCTACAGGTCGTATTTATGAAGGGATTTCATTGTAACCTGGTAGGATGCCTCTGTATAATGCCTAGATGAGAACGTCCCCTTTTGGGCATGATCTATCAACCGTGATGGCTGCCCAAGCCCGAAACCCAAAAACTTTTAGCACAGTCTGCAGGTCATGTTTAATGTGGAGGGATTTCATTGTAACTTGGTAGGATGACTCCTTATGATGTCTATATGAGAATTTCCACATTTGTGCATGATCTGCCAACCGTGACGACTGCCCGAGCCCAAAATCCAAAAACCTTTAGCACAGTCTACAGGTCATATTTATTGAGGAATTTAATTGTAACTTGGTGGCTTGACTTCATACAATGTCTAGATGAGAAAGTCCCCTTTTGGACGTGATTGGGCAACTGTGACGGCTACAGGAGCCCGAAGCTCGAAAACCTTTAGCACAGTCTAGAGCTCATATTTATGAAGGGATTTCATTGTAACTTGGCAGGATGACTCCAAATAATGTCTAGATGAGAACATCCCATTTTGATCGCGATCATGAAGCCTTGATGGGTGCCCGAGCCCAAAAACCTTTAGCATAGGCAAAATGTCATATTTATAGAAGGATTTCATTGTAACCTGTTAGGTTGACTCCATATAATGCCTAGATGATGACATCCCCTTTTGGTCGTGATTGGTCAGTTGTGATGGCTACAAGTGCCCGAAGCCCGAAAACCTTGAGCACAGTCTACAGGTCATATTTATGAAGGGATTTCATTGTAACTTCTTAGGATCACTCCAGATGATGCTCAGATAAGATTGTCCCCTATGGTTGCGATCATTCACCCATGATGGCTGCCCGAGCCCAAAGCCCGAAAACCTTTAGCACAGTCTACAGGTAATTTTTATGAAGGGATTTCATTGTAACTTGGTAGGTTAACTTCATATAATGTCTAAATGAGAATGTCCCCTTTTGGACATGATTGGGCAACTGTGACGGCTAAAGGTGCCCAAAGCCCGAAAACCTTTAGCACAGTCTACAGGTCATATTTATGAGGGGATTTCATTGTAACTTGGTAGGATGACTCCAAATAATGTCTAGATGAGAACGTTCCCTTTTGATTGCGATCATTCAGCCTTGATGGGTGCCCGAGCCCAAAAACCTTTAGCATAGGTAAAATGTCATATTTATGGAAGGATTTCATTGTAACCTATTAGGTTGACTCCATATAATGCCTAGATGATGACATCCCCTTTTGGTCGTGATTGGTCAGCTGTGATGGCTACAAGTGCCTGAAGCCCAAAAACCTTGAGCACAGTCTACAGGTCATATTTATGAAGGGATTTCATTGTAACTTCATAGGATCACTCCAGATGATGCCCAGATGAGATTGTCCCCTTTGGTTGCGATCATTCAACCATGATGGCTGCCCAAGCCCGAAGCCCGAAAACAGTCTACAGAGCACAGTCTACAGGTCATATTTATGAAGGGATTTCATTGTAACTTGGTAGGTTGACTTCATATAATGTCTAGATGAGAACGTCCCCTTTTGGACATGATTGGGCAACTTTGACGGCTAAAGGTGCCCGAAGCCCGAAAACCTTTAGCACTGTCTACAGGTCATATTTATGAAGGGATTTCATTGTAACTTGGTAGGTCGACTCCAAATAATGTCTAGATGAGAACGTCCCATTTTGGCCGTGATCATTCTGCCTTGATGGGTGCCTGAGCCCAAAAACCTTTAGCATAGGCAAAAGGTTATATTTATAGAAGGATTTCATTGTAACATTGTTAGGTTGACTCCATATAATGTCTAGATGAGAATGTCCCCTTTTGGACACGATTGGGCAACTGTGACGGCTTCAGGGGCCCAAAGCCCGAAAACCTTGAGCACAGTCTACAGGTCATATTTATGAAGGGATTTCATTGTAACTTTGGAGGATCACTCCAGATGATGCCCAGATGAGAATGTCCCCTTTTGGTTGTGATCATTCAACCATGATGGCTGCCAGAGCCCAAAGCCCAAAAACCTTTAGCACAGTCTACAGGTCATATTTATTAAGGGATTTCATTGTAACTTGGTAGGTTGACTTCATATAATGTCTAGATGAGAACGTCCCCTTTGGACGCAATTGGAAAACTGACGGCTACAGGGGCCCGAAGCCCGAAAACCTTTAGCACGAAAACCTTTAGCACAGTCTACAGGCCATATTTATGAAGGGATTTTAATGTAACTTGATAGGATGACTCATTTTGGAATAATTTCACTGTAACTTGGTAACTTTTGTTGATATACGTTAACTGTGAGGGCCACATATATTAACTGTGAGGTCATATTAACCCACCCCTCAGATCTTTAGTACAGTGTACACCTCATATTATTTTTGTCAAAAACATAGCATACAGGGAACAGAAATGAACATATTCCCAATTATCACAATTCTTGTCTTATTTCATAATCCTTTCATAAACATTGAACATTATCCTTTTCATCAAACACAACACACAAGTTAAGCTACAGTGTCATTGACACTTTCATTAAGAATGTCAGGCCTGATGCATAAGATATTTTTATAAGGATGATCACAAAAGTATTTTACTATGTGGAGCTGTTTGACTTCAGCACTTTCAATTGATGCACAGTGGCTCATTGGACTTCAGATAGGATGAGCAGCAGCCATGACTAGATTGATGAAAAATATTTTAGCTTAGCAGCAGCCATGACTAGATTGATGAAAAATATTTTAATACTCAGAGTTGAATCAAAAAGGGCTAAGATTCTATCATGACCAGCTGTACCTGCATTGTGTCCTTGGGAAAGACACTTAATCCTCATTGCCCATATATGGGCATGGTGGCACTCTGTACTAAGGCATACTGCACACATTGATGGTGCACTTGTCTTCAACTGCTACTCACTCTGCTTATGCAGAATTAGTAAGTTGGAAAGTATGACATTTGCTTGCCAATGTTCGGTTGATCTCTCCAGGTACTCCGGCTTCTTCCACCAGTAAAACTGTTCAACACAATGTAACCCTGACTCAGAGGCGGTAGAGCCAGTAGTCACAGGGCGCATATGCCCCTCCACTTTTTTCCCCACAGATATGTTTCGTAGTTACACAATGAGTAAAAATGGGCACATGCAAATGTGTGAATATACAAGCATTCCTGTTACATTATTTGCAAATTCAAACAATATTTATCCAAAGAATCCCACTTTTGGTCACTTCGGTCCTTTTCTTCTACTTCAGCTACCTTCCAACCCGAAGGCTGGCCTTCGGGTTGGAAGCTGGTTGAAGTAGAAGAAGCGAACAAGACAGTGACCACACAGCGGCATATTCATCTAAACGAGAGACTATAGCGAGTCATGGTACATTTATCAATATACGTTTGCAACCCTTCTCACACTGGGTTGAACCATGGTATTGTAATTTTGTGCCACTTTTATCAAGCTTCTGCTGCCCCTGCCCTGGCTGTTGAATGTGCAGTTAAACCCTAATAAACAATAAACAAACCTAACATAACAGGAATATCCAGTCACTGCTATTCACATGTTAATTCTAATTTTTTTTTATGTTTTCAATGTTCGTACCCAAACATAGTTAATGACCCCTCATTGGAACAAGCTCATTAAACTCATTCCAATTAGGGGTCATAAATTAGGTTTTGAAGGCAAAAATGAAAATTATTAGTTACTCTAGAAATAATTTTGCAAGTGACAGCCTCTAGTTGTACTCGGTACAGTGTTAAATGTTCATTCTAAATTAATTCAGTTCTTAAACCAATCAGTTGCATGTTATTTTCTTTTTGTTCTCTTCACTTTATGAACCATTACAGTTCACATTAGATCTTCAGGGTCTGTGTTTTTTGTCTCAAGCTGTGGGTGATAATATTTGTGCTTTGACAGTTAATGGAATTAAGATATTGGTCATGATATGACACTTGCAGATTGCACTTGGACTATTGATTGTCAGAACAATAAGATGGTTTCTGTTTACAGTGATGGAATTATGTTAGAAATCTCACATATTATCTTCTGGCCACATGTCTACCACTGACTTTTCACAGGCTTATGCATATTGATTAAGAAGGATGGTTAAAACGTTCTGGCAAGATTGGTTACTCATCTTTTCTAGGCATTGACAGAATGCTTGTCACATTTTTAGCTTAACTTGACAAAGGCAAGATAAGCTATTGCCATCAGATGTGCGGAAGTCTGTTAGTCTGTGAGTCTGTTCACTTTTCCTAAACCCCGTAGTTCTTATCCGATCATCACAAAATTTCATATGCAGGTTTGGGGTCATGTCTAGATGAGAACGTCCCCTTTTGGTTGCGATCGGTCAACCGTGATGGCTGCCTGAGCCCAAAACCCAAAAACCTTTAGCACAGTCTACAGGTTGCATTTATGAAGAATGTACCTAAAAGTCAGTTGCTTCTAACGGTTTCTTGAGGTTTAACGACGGCGTTCTTGGCCTTTTACCTTTAGAAACAATAGTTTTTTTCATAAATTTTTTAAAAATTATTAAATGTCTAAAACGGGGTAAAATTTACCGATTCTTCGACAACGAAAAATACTAATTGATTTTGGTGTGACCTATCGACAATCGATTAATCGATTACTCATGACAGCCTTAGTTTGCAGGACCCTGAGTTGGAACCTTTTTCCCCTCAATGAGGACTTTAGAGTAAATCCTTGTTTATTGAATAAAACTTATGATGCATCAGGCCTGGTTTTTTCAGGAGAGCGATTTATTCGCTCGCCTACTCATTGCCTTAAAAAAATTGAGGAGTGCGAAAAATAGCCGTCCCAGCCTTAGAAAATACTGATTACCACAGCAGTTTATTCCTAAAACCCACAGGATTTCAGATGTCTGCTATGTTAGTGGTCTCTGCAATATGCCCACACTGCCCCTCCCACACCTCTGGGCCTTAAAAATGTCCGGAGGTGTGGGATGGGCAGTGTAGCCGTCTCACAGAGACTACCTGGTTAGCAGCACCAAATAAAATGTACAAAGCCCTCAACGCAGAATTCATTAATAGTACAACTTCATTTTGCCACTTTTAGCTTTTGTAAGCTTGAGGAGAGCTAATCGCTCCAGTAGGCAATGGGAGGAGAGTGATTTTTAGCCTGCCTGCATTTTTAGCTTAACTTGACATAGTCAAGATAAGCTATTGCCATCACGCGTGCGGAAGTCTGTGAGTCTGTGACGTGTTCACATTTTCCTTTAGCACGGGCTACACCCCGCAGTTCTTGTCTCATCGTCAAAAAATTTCATATGCAGGTTTGGGGTCATGTCTAGATGAGAACGTCCCCTTTTGGTCGCGATCGGGCAACCGGTATGGCTGCCCGAGCCCAAAACCCGAAAACCATTAGCACAGTCTACAGGTCGTATTTATGAAGGGATTTCATTGTAACCTGGTAGGATGCCTCTGTATAATGCCTAGATGAGAACGTCCCCTTTTGGGCATGATCTATCAACCGTGATGGCTGCCCAAGCCCGAAACCCAAAAACTTTTAGCACAGTCTGCAGGTCATGTTTAATGTGGAGGGATTTCATTGTAACTTGGTAGGATGACTCCTTATGATGTCTATATGAGAATTTCCACATTTGTGCATGATCTGCCAACCGTGACGACTGCCCGAGCCCAAAATCCAAAAACCTTTAGCACAGTCTACAGGTCATATTTATTGAGGAATTTAATTGTAACTTGGTGGCTTGACTTCATACAATGTCTAGATGAGAAAGTCCCCTTTTGGACGTGATTGGGCAACTGTGACGGCTACAGGAGCCCGAAGCTCGAAAACCTTTAGCACAGTCTAGAGCTCATATTTATGAAGGGATTTCATTGTAACTTGGCAGGATGACTCCAAATAATGTCTAGATGAGAACATCCCATTTTGATCGCGATCATGAAGCCTTGATGGGTGCCCGAGCCCAAAAACCTTTAGCATAGGCAAAATGTCATATTTATAGAAGGATTTCATTGTAACCTGTTAGGTTGACTCCATATAATGCCTAGATGATGACATCCCCTTTTGGTCGTGATTGGTCAGTTGTGATGGCTACAAGTGCCCGAAGCCCGAAAACCTTGAGCACAGTCTACAGGTCATATTTATGAAGGGATTTCATTGTAACTTCTTAGGATCACTCCAGATGATGCTCAGATAAGATTGTCCCCTATGGTTGCGATCATTCACCCATGATGGCTGCCCGAGCCCAAAGCCCGAAAACCTTTAGCACAGTCTACAGGTAATTTTTATGAAGGGATTTCATTGTAACTTGGTAGGTTAACTTCATATAATGTCTAAATGAGAATGTCCCCTTTTGGACATGATTGGGCAACTGTGACGGCTAAAGGTGCCCAAAGCCCGAAAACCTTTAGCACAGTCTACAGGTCATATTTATGAGGGGATTTCATTGTAACTTGGTAGGATGACTCCAAATAATGTCTAGATGAGAACGTTCCCTTTTGATTGCGATCATTCAGCCTTGATGGGTGCCCGAGCCCAAAAACCTTTAGCATAGGTAAAATGTCATATTTATGGAAGGATTTCATTGTAACCTATTAGGTTGACTCCATATAATGCCTAGATGATGACATCCCCTTTTGGTCGTGATTGGTCAGCTGTGATGGCTACAAGTGCCTGAAGCCCAAAAACCTTGAGCACAGTCTACAGGTCATATTTATGAAGGGATTTCATTGTAACTTCATAGGATCACTCCAGATGATGCCCAGATGAGATTGTCCCCTTTGGTTGCGATCATTCAACCATGATGGCTGCCCAAGCCCGAAGCCCGAAAACAGTCTACAGAGCACAGTCTACAGGTCATATTTATGAAGGGATTTCATTGTAACTTGGTAGGTTGACTTCATATAATGTCTAGATGAGAACGTCCCCTTTTGGACATGATTGGGCAACTTTGACGGCTAAAGGTGCCCGAAGCCCGAAAACCTTTAGCACTGTCTACAGGTCATATTTATGAAGGGATTTCATTGTAACTTGGTAGGTCGACTCCAAATAATGTCTAGATGAGAACGTCCCATTTTGGCCGTGATCATTCTGCCTTGATGGGTGCCTGAGCCCAAAAACCTTTAGCATAGGCAAAAGGTTATATTTATAGAAGGATTTCATTGTAACATTGTTAGGTTGACTCCATATAATGTCTAGATGAGAATGTCCCCTTTTGGACACGATTGGGCAACTGTGACGGCTTCAGGGGCCCAAAGCCCGAAAACCTTGAGCACAGTCTACAGGTCATATTTATGAAGGGATTTCATTGTAACTTTGGAGGATCACTCCAGATGATGCCCAGATGAGAATGTCCCCTTTTGGTTGTGATCATTCAACCATGATGGCTGCCAGAGCCCAAAGCCCAAAAACCTTTAGCACAGTCTACAGGTCATATTTATTAAGGGATTTCATTGTAACTTGGTAGGTTGACTTCATATAATGTCTAGATGAGAACGTCCCCTTTGGACGCAATTGGAAAACTGACGGCTACAGGGGCCCGAAGCCCGAAAACCTTTAGCACGAAAACCTTTAGCACAGTCTACAGGCCATATTTATGAAGGGATTTTAATGTAACTTGATAGGATGACTCATTTTGGAATAATTTCACTGTAACTTGGTAACTTTTGTTGATATACGTTAACTGTGAGGGCCACATATATTAACTGTGAGGTCATATTAACCCACCCCTCAGATCTTTAGTACAGTGTACACCTCATATTATTTTTGTCAAAAACATAGCATACAGGGAACAGAAATGAACATATTCCCAATTATCACAATTCTTGTCTTATTTCATAATCCTTTCATAAACATTGAACATTATCCTTTTCATCAAACACAACACACAAGTTAAGCTACAGTGTCATTGACACTTTCATTAAGAATGTCAGGCCTGATGCATAAGATATTTTTATAAGGATGATCACAAAAGTATTTTACTATGTGGAGCTGTTTGACTTCAGCACTTTCAATTGATGCACAGTGGCTCATTGGACTTCAGATAGGATGAGCAGCAGCCATGACTAGATTGATGAAAAATATTTTAGCTTAGCAGCAGCCATGACTAGATTGATGAAAAATATTTTAATACTCAGAGTTGAATCAAAAAGGGCTAAGATTCTATCATGACCAGCTGTACCTGCATTGTGTCCTTGGGAAAGACACTTAATCCTCATTGCCCATATATGGGCATGGTGGCACTCTGTACTAAGGCATACTGCACACATTGATGGTGCACTTGTCTTCAACTGCTACTCACTCTGCTTATGCAGAATTAGTAAGTTGGAAAGTATGACATTTGCTTGCCAATGTTCGGTTGATCTCTCCAGGTACTCCGGCTTCTTCCACCAGTAAAACTGTTCAACACAATGTAACCCTGACTCAGAGGCGGTAGAGCCAGTAGTCACAGGGCACATATGCCCCTCCACTTTTTTCCCCACAGATATGTTTCGTAGTTACACAATGAGTAAAAATGGGCACATGCAAATGTGTGAATATACAAGCATTCCTGTTACATTATTTGCAAATTCAAACAATATTTATCCAAAGAATCCCACTTTTGGTCACTTCGGTCCTTTTCTTCTACTTCAGCTACCTTCCAACCCGAAGGCTGGCCTTCGGGTTGGAAGCTGGTTGAAGTAGAAGAAGCGAACAAGACAGTGACCACACAGCGGCATATTCATCTAAACGAGAGACTATAGCGAGTCATGGTACATTTATCAATATACGTTTGCAACCCTTCTCACACTGGGTTGAACCATGGTATTGTAATTTTGTGCCACTTTTATCAAGCTTCTGCTGCCCCTGCCCTGGCTGTTGAATGTGCAGTTAAACCCTAATAAACAATAAACAAACCTAACATAACAGGAATATCCAGTCACTGCTATTCACATGTTAATTCTAATTTTTTTTTATGTTTTCAATGTTCGTACCCAAACATAGTTAATGACCCCTCATTGGAACAAGCTCATTAAACTCATTCCAATTAGGGGTCATAAATTAGGTTTTGAAGGCAAAAATGAAAATTATTAGTTACTCTAGAAATAATTTTGCAAGTGACAGCCTCTAGTTGTACTCGGTACAGTGTTAAATGTTCATTCTAAATTAATTCAGTTCTTAAACCAATCAGTTGCATGTTATTTTCTTTTTGTTCTCTTCACTTTATGAACCATTACAGTTCACATTAGATCTTCAGGGTCTGTGTTTTTTGTCTCAAGCTGTGGGTGATAATATTTGTGCTTTGACAGTTAATGGAATTAAGATATTGGTCATGATATGACACTTGCAGATTGCACTTGGACTATTGATTGTCAGAACAATAAGATGGTTTCTGTTTACAGTGATGGAATTATGTTAGAAATCTCACATATTATCTTCTGGCCACATGTCTACCACTGACTTTTCACAGGCTTATGCATATTGATTAAGAAGGATGGTTAAAACGTTCTGGCAAGATTGGTTACTCATCTTTTCTAGGCATTGACAGAATGCTTGTCACATTTTTAGCTTAACTTGACAAAGGCAAGATAAGCTATTGCCATCAGATGTGCGGAAGTCTGTTAGTCTGTGAGTCTGTTCACTTTTCCTAAACCCCGTAGTTCTTATCCGATCATCACAAAATTTCATATGCAGGTTTGGGGTCATGTCTAGATGAGAACGTCCCCTTTTGGTTGCGATCGGTCAACCGTGATGGCTGCCTGAGCCCAAAACCCAAAAACCTTTAGCACAGTCTACAGGTTGCATTTATGAAGAGATTTCATTGTAACTTGGTAGGATGCCTCTATAAAATCTAGATGAGAACGTCCTCTTTTGATCATGATCTGTCAACAGTGATGGCTGCCCAAGTCTGAAACCCAAATACTTTTAGCACAGTCTGCAGGTCATATTTAATATGGAGGGATTTCATTGTAACTTGGTAGGATGACTCTGTATGATGTCTAGATGAGAACGTCCCCTTTTGGTGGCGATCTGTCAACCGTGATGGCTGCCCGAGCCAAAAACCTTTAGCACATTCTGCAGATCGTATTTATGATGGGATTTCATTGTAACTTAGTAGGATGCCTCTGTATAATATCTAGATGAGAACTTCCCCATTTGGTCGCGATCTGTCAACTGGGCCAGCTGCCCGATCCCAAGACCCCAAAGCCTTTAGCACAGTCTATAGGTCATATTTATGAAGGGATTTCATTGAAACTGGTAGGATGACTCCAAATAATGTCTAGATAGAAACGTCCCCTTATGGTCACGATTGGTCAACTGTGATGGCTTCAGGGGCCCGATGCCTGAAAACCTTTAGCACAGTCTATAGGTCATATTTATGAAGGGATTTCATTGTAATTTGGTAGGATGACTCCAGATAATGTCTAGATGAGAACGTCCCCTTTTGGTCATGATCATTCAACTGTGACAGCTACCCA
Organism: Pictodentalium vernedei; assembly: GCA_031216915.1. NCBI lineage: Eukaryota > Metazoa > Mollusca > Scaphopoda > Dentaliida > Dentaliidae > Pictodentalium > Pictodentalium vernedei. The sequence continues at coordinate 340,629,637 of CM062290.1, read as the reverse complement.
AGCCCAAAACCCCACAACTCTTAGCACATTCTACAGATCGTATTTATGGAGGGATTTCATTGTAACTTGGTAGGTTGATTCCATATAATGTCTAGATGAGAACGTCCCCTTTTGGTCGCGATTGGTCATCTGTGACGGCTACAAGGGCCAGAAGCCCAAAAGCCTTTAGCACAGTCTTTTGGTTGTATTTATGAAGAGATTTCATTGTAACTTGGTAGGATGACTCCAAATAATGTCTAGATGATAATGTCCCCATTTGGTCATGATTGCTCAACTGTGATGGTTACAGGGGCACGAAAACCTTTAGAATAGTCTACAGGTCATATTTATGAAGGGATTTCATTGTAACTTGGTAAGATGACTCCAGATAATGCCAACATGAGAACGTCCTCTTTTGGGTACGATCATTCAACCATGACGGCTGCCCAAGCTGAAAACCCAAAAAGCATTAGCACAATCTCAGTCCCCACTAAAAGAAAATTTAATGCACAATTGGTGTCCTGAACTGGGAGGTCGTAAAGCCACAGAAAACCATTACGCCCACCCAATTCAGGTCACCAACAGCATTAAAATTTAAATTACACGCCTTATAAAGCTTAAAAAGTGGCTGACTTTAAAGACAAATGACAAGTTCTTTGATAGATGGAGACCACAGAGTGTGGCGCAAACATGATTCCTTGTAACTCCTTGTTCTAAGAATTACTTGTAGTATACATGCAGTTGCTTAGTTACGTATCGATATTTTATGTTCTCTGTTCAATTCGAATGTGAAATTTCTTGGTCTTTGTATGTGTTTTTGACACCAAAACAAATTCCCAATTTGAGCCCTCATGACACAGATTTTTTAATGGCGTGGGACCTGACCCTTTACCAAAGAATGCAGAAGAATCCCTGCAAAGATAAATTGTAACCGGACATGTGTATATTTTGACTTGTCAAGCTCCAACAATTTTGACCAACTCATCTCCCCTTGAACTTAATTTTGATTGCTGTATGGAATTTTGGAGTGTTCAACCCTTCTTAAATTCTGAACTGATTTTGTAGCTCTCCATTCAGGTGCATTCTGGAAATGCAGGTATTAATTATCTTCAGTAATAGTTCTAGTTATTGTCCCTTTCTACGTGTTAGGAGGGGATATAGGAATGGGTTCTGTGCATCCCATCAAACTGTTCAATGAAAATCTGTTCATCCATCCAGCTGTTCCTCCATATGTCCATCTATCCAGCTGTTCATCTATCCATCCATTCATCCTTCTCAATTTGTCATCAAATTTAAAAGAGAACTGTTCCACATATTTTCCCCAAATTTAATACATAGTTATTTGGTGATAATATCACAAATGGAATTGCAAACCAACCTTCAAGTATTTCTTCAAGAGTAATTGCCTTTGTTGAACTTGTGGCACTTAGAATTTCATGTAATCCACATTACTGTTTATTGTCATCACATTTCAAAGAAAACTGTTGGAAGATTTTTCTTCCTAATTTAATGTATAGCTTTTTGGTGATAATATCATAAAGGGGATTGTGAGCCTGCTGTGTCGAAGTATTTCTTTTTGAGTGATTGCCCTTGTTAGACGTAGGTGGTGGGGATTGACCATCCCATGGAATTGCACTTGTTAGCTCACCTGACTGAAAGTCAGGGTGAGCTTTTCTGATCACTTTTCGTCCGTCGTCCGTCGTCCGGCGTCCGGCGTCCGTCGTCCGTCGTCCGGCGTGAAGGTGGTGTTTGGGTCTTTTTCTTCCAAACCACTGGCCGCATGTTAATGAAATTTCATGTGAGTAGGGGTTATATAGCGGCATTTTGATTTTTGGGCAAATTAGGTTTCGGCTCATATTGAGCAGAGGGGTGGGGCAAAAATGCTCCAATTCTTAAAAAATCTTCTTCTCAAGAACCAGCAATAGCAGAGACTTGATATTTGGTATGCAGCTTCCTTTTGAGGTGTAGACTCAAGTTTGTTCAAGAGAAGTTTGTAGGTCTATACTTGGCGATGTTATGGGAGGAGCAAAAATTTTGGCCCCACCCCAAATTTCTATTTTTTAAACCGAGAGGCCAATTTGAACCAAATTTTATGTGAGGGCTTATTGGGTCATAAGTACCTAATTTATGCAGAAATTTTTTTTCCTGTAGCCCCGTGGGAACCACAGGAGCTAAAAATAGAAAAAAATTAAAACGCCTATATCTCAAAAACTGCACGGCAGTGAGAATTTTTATTTGGTGTGAAGCTTTCTTGGGACCAACAGAAAGGATTGGTAAAAAAAAATTGCTATCGGTTTTATCATAGGGTACTTTTTCGGGACTCTGAAAAAGTGCTGAGTCAGTATTTTTTAACACAGTAGGCAATGGGAAAAAAATAAAGAATTGTTTTCTTCCAAACCACTGCTCTAAAAGCTTTCATATTTTACATATAACATCTTTGGAACATTGATTCACATATTTGTAGAAATCAAATTCCTCGGTCCATATTTGGGTTCCCTATGGGAACCCAAATGTTCAAATTAGTGCAATATGAGGGATATATTTTAAAAATCTTCTTCTTCGGATACACAAATCAGAATCTTTTGATATTTGCTATGCATCATCCTTAGGGGGGTGAGATTGATGTTTGTTCAAGCCAAGTCCCTGAGTTCATATTTGGACTCCCTTTGGGAACCCAAATTGTAACTTAGTGCAATACGAGGTATATTCTTTTAAAATCTTCTTCTTCGCATCCACCGGTCAGAATCTTTTGATATTTGGTATACAGTATGCTTAGGGAGGTGAGATTCAAGTTGTTCAAGTCAAGTCCTTCGGCTCATATTTGGTCTCCCTGTGGGAGCACAAATTATAACTTAGTTCAATATGAGCAATATTCTTTAAAAAAAATTTTTTTTTCAGATCCACCAGTCAAAATCTTTTGATATTTGATGTACAGCATTCGTAGGGGGGGGGGCTGAGAGTGAAGTTTGTTAAAGCCAAGTCCCTTGGTTCATATTTGGGCTCACTGTAGAAGCCCAAATTATACCAAAATTTTTATTTTCCAAACCAAGAGGTCGATTTGAACCAAATTTGATATGAGGGCTTATTGGGTCACAAATACCTAATTTATGCCATAAATTGTTTTCCTGTCCCCCACGGCAACTACAGGAGCTGAAAAAATTTTTTTTTTTTGAATGCCCATATTTCCAGAACTACATGGCACTGAGAATTTTTATACAATGTGAAGCTTCCTTAGGGCCGGGAGAAAGGAATGGTGAAAAAAATGCCATTGGTTTTATCATAAGTACTTTTCCAGGACTAAAAGTGCCGAGTCATCATTTTTTAACACTGTAGGTAATGGGAATAACGTTGAATAATCTTCTTCTCCCAAACCACTGCTTCAGAAGCTTTTGTTTTTGGGTTCCCTATGGGAGCCCAATGTATAACTTAATTCAGTATGAGAAATATTCTTAAAAAATCTTTTTTTTCTGATACTCCTCTCAGAATCTTTTGATATTTGATTTTTAGTTTTCTTAGAAGCGGCAAATTGAAATTTGTTCAAGTTCTGGTTTATTGATAAAATTGGGCCCAGTAACCAATTCCTGCGTTGAAAGCCCTGTAAAGTGGGCAGTAATAGGCATAAACGATTGACCAAACCTGATATTATAATTATGCCTCTGTAATGATGTAGCATTAGAAAGTGACCTTAAATTCCAATAAATAAATAGATAAATTATTGAGTACCCAATATGGGGATCTAACATATGAACACTCTGGGTTACTAAGTAGAGAAAACACTTTTATGTTGAAAAACTGATAATAACCACAAGGCAGAATCCCTTGCTATTTTGGTGATATGACTCGGCCAGTATCAGGTGAGCGCCCTCAGGCCCCGTGGGGCCTCTTGTTTCTATCACAGCATCTCAACTTGTGTCATTTGTTTCATCATCAAAACAACATGTTTGTGGATATAGACTAAGCACAGCAGTAAGTGGCCCTGTAATATCATTATTACTGTTAGGTACATGTTGGATGTGATAAAACTGGAATGGGGAATGGAGCTGTTTGAGGGGACAGTCTGTTTTCTGAGTGAAAATGCTGTTTGTAATCAAGTGATATGGAAGTGAAATTAATGAAAAATGGCTGTAAATCATATTCCTTTGATTCAGTGGACTGTTGTGCCTTGTGTACTAATATAACATAGCTTTGGGTAAACACTAATGTTAGAACTATGGAAGCTTATAACAGGGATATTGTTTGCTGTTTCTGATGAAAGTTATGCATATAAATGGGATGATTATATTAGTTTGGGATTAAATTTAACACCAATAATTAGTTTCTCCGAATATTTCTGTTCAATTTCTTCCACCACAGAAGACATAACTTGATAACTTGGAAATGGAGGAAGGGGGGAAGGGGGTTGAGTGGAGGGGGGGGGGGGACATCATTCGCTAATTATTCTAAACGGTCTCTTATCACAGATTTTTCTGCCCTCTTTGGGAAAGGATCCGGGGCCCATGCCATTGGGAGAATTTGCATCACGGGGGCTCTAATTGAGAATTTGTGTTGCATGTATACTACAAGTAAGTTTTATAACAAACAGTCACGCAAAATCATGTTCACCCCAGTCTCTGTTGTTTCTATTAAATAAACTGTAATACTACTGAAGAACTTGTAATTTGCCTTTGAATTCAGACACTTTCTAAGCTTTGTTAGGTTAGGAATTTAAATTTAATGCCCAGTTGATGTTCTGAAGTGGGTGAACAATGGTTTTTAGCTCACCTAACTGAAAGTCAGGGTGAGCTTTTCTGATCACTTTTTGTCCGTCGTCCGTCATCTGTCGCCTGTCGTACGTTGTGAAGGTGGTGTTTGGGTCATTTTCGCCCAAGCCACTGGCTGAAGTTCAATGAAAAATCACATGAGCCATGGTTATATAGGGGCATTTGGGTTTTTCTTCAAATTGGGTTTCTGGGTTTCTGCTCATATTTAGGAGGGGGTGGGGGTGGGGCTAAAATGCAAAATTTAAAAAAAAATCTTCTCATGAAACAGCTGTAGCAGAGACTTGATATTTGGTATGCAGCTTCCATTTGAGGTGTAGACTCAAGTTTGTTCAACAGAAGTTTGAAGGGCAATATTTGCCTTGTTCTGGGAGGGGCAAGAATTTTCGCCAAGCCCAAAATTTCTATTTTCCAAACCGAGAGGCAAATTTGAACCAAATTTGATATGAGGGCTTATTGGGTCATAAGTACTTAATTTATGACCAAATTATTTTTCCTGTCGCCCCATGGGAACCGCAGGAGCTAAAAATAGAAAAAAATTAAAATGCCCATATCTCCAAAACTACACAGCACTGAGAATTCTTATTTGGTGTGAAGCTTCATTAGGACCAACAGAATGGAATGGAAAAAGATAATTGCTATCGGTTTTATCATGGGGTACTTTTTGGGGACTTTGAAAAAGTGCTGAGTCAGTTTTTTTTTAACACTGTGGGTAATGGGAAAAACATTTAAAACTACTTTTCTCCCAAAGCACTGCTCCAAAAGCTTTCAAATTTCACATATAACATCTTTGGAAGATTGTTTCACATGTTTATGGAAATCAGTTCCTTGGGTCCATGTTTGAGCTCTCTATGGGAGCCCAAATGTTAAAATTAGTGCAGTATGAGGTATATTCTGATCTACCAATAGTAATCTTTTGATATTTGGTATGCTGCATGCTTAGGGAGGTGAGATTCAAGTTTGTTCAAGCCAAATTCCTGGGTTCATATTTAGGCTGAAAATTTCGGGTCCCGTTCCGGACATATTTTGGACCAAAATCCGGAAATTACTTTTTTTTTGTTTTTTATGCGTTTTGGTCAATTTTAAGACAAAAAAAATTTTATTTTTTTTTTTACACTGAAAATTTGGGGTCTGGGTGGGACTTTGGATTTCAAAAATCTGGAAATGAGTTTTTTTGTTTTTATGCATTTTGGTCAATTTTAAGAAGAAGAAAAAAAATTTTAGTCTGAAAATATTTTGTTTGGGACTTCGAAAATTTCCGAACAAAAATAAAAAAACCCCTGTTTTTATGCGTTTATCTCAATTTTGGGACGTAAAAGTGCAGTAACTGAAAATAGAAGGAAAATCCTGTGTATTGTGTGGGCACAATCGCTTCATCTAGTTGGTATATGCTTTTCTTAGGAGGAACGTATGCAGCTTATTCAAGTCAAGTCCCTGGTTTGATATTTAGACTACCATGTCAGGTGAGCACCCAAAGGCCCCCTGGAGCCTCTTGTTTGATGCCTTATGACTACCCAGTTCAGGACAACAATTGTGGGGGGTGGGTGGGATGGGGGCGGGTGGTGAAATTCACAAGGAACAGGTTCCGTCCAATAATGTTTCCCAGAGTTATGGCCGTTTTCACTCTTTCGACTTGGAAAATTTTTATCGACCTCTGTACTGCAATCACTGCATGTTAGATTTGATTTATTCTTGGTATGCTCATGGACCTGTTTTGCAAAAAAATATCCACAAGTAATGGGGTGTGTCCCATTATTTTTTAGCTCACCGAAGGGAGCTAAACTTATCACTTGCCGTCCATCGTCGTCCGTCCGTCTGGCGTCTTGAACATTTTTCAAACGACTTCTCCTCTGAAACCGCTAGGTCGATTTGCTCGAAACTTGGTATGGATGTTCATTACCATATGTCAATTCAAGTTTGTTCAAATGAAATGGACATGCACACTTGGGGCTCCATAGAGGCATAACTCCGATAGCACCCTATATATATTAGAGAAATTACTAAAAAATCTTCTTCTCCTGCACAAGTGGGCAGAATCATTTGATTCAAGTTTGTTTAAATCGGCCCCCTGGATTCATAATTGGGCTCACTATAGAAGCCCAAATTCGAACTTAGTGCATTTCAGGCAAATTTCTTAAATAAACTTCTTCTCCAAATCCAGCAGGCAGAATCTTTTGATATTTGGTGTGCAACATTGTGGGGTGGATCTGATTCAAGTTTGTTCAAATCGGCCCCCTGGATTCACATTTGGGCTCAGTATAGAAGCCCGAATTCGAACTCAGTGCATTTCAGGCAAATTTCTTCAAAAATCTTCTCCAGATCCAGCAGGCAGAATCTTCTGATATTTGGTATGCAACATTATGGGGTGGATCTGATTCAAGTTTGTTCAAATCAGCCCCCGGATTCAAATTTGGGCTCAGTATAGGAGCCCAAATTTGAACTTAGTGCATTTCAGGCAAATTTCTTTAAAAATTTTCTTCTCAAGATCCAGCAGTCGGAATGTTTTGATATTTGGTATACAGCATCCTTAGTGGGGTGAGATTCAAGTTTGTTCAAGTCATGTCCCTAGGTCCATATCTGGGCTCACTGTGGGAGCCCGAATGATAACTTAGTCCAAAATGAGGAATTTTCTTTAAAAATCTTCTTCAGATCCAGCAGTTGGAATGTTTTGATATTTGGTATGCAGCATCCTTAGGGGGGTGAGATTCACATTTTTTAAGCCATGTCCCTGGGTCCATATTGGGGCTCACTGTGGGAGCTTGAATTGTAACCTAGTTCGAAATGAGGAATTTTCTTAAAAAATCATCTTCTTGAGGGTTAGCAGTCAGAATATTTTGATATGTGGTGTGTAGCATCCTTAGGGGGGTGAAATTCAAGTTTGTTAAAGCCAAGTCCCTGGATCCATATTTGGGCTCCCTGTGGGAGCCCGAATTATAACTTAGTCAATATGAGGAATTTTTCTTAAAAAATCTTCTTCTTCAGATTCAGCAGTCGGAATATTTTGATATTTGGCATTCAGCATCCTTAGGGGGTGAGATTCAAGTTTGTTCAAGCCAAGACCCAGGGTTCATATTTGTTCTCACTGTGGGAGCCTGAATGATAACTTAGTTCAAAATGAGGAATTTTCTTTAAAAATCTTCTTCTTCAGATCCAGCAGATGAATGCTTTTGATATTTGGTATGCAGCATCCTAGGCGGTAAGATTCAAGTTTGTTCAAGCCATGTCCCTAGTTTCATAAAATTTGTCTCTCATGAGTTCATTCCTTTGTAGTGTTGATGAACCATGTCTAACTGAATGTGACCCCAAATGCTTCTTTGAATCACTTTGGCTGGTGAGCGATTAAGGCTCCTTGGGGCCTCTTGTTTTAGAGTCTTGTGCCTTTTTCAACCTAGAAAATTTCAATTTTTCTGGTTTTAGTGTCTGTCATCAAATCAAACCCAAATTTGGTGTGTGTTTATTTCCATGAGATCAAGTGTTGATTTGGGTTCAGTCTGACCAGTTTTGGAACTTTTCTGTCTGGTTGTTCAGAATTTCTTCATCAGAATTTTTTCTCCATCTGTCCATCTCTCTGTACAAATGTTTTGGATTGTAATGTCAAAGCCATCAATCAGATTTTTATCTCCTTTACCAAGCTGATAGACCTGCATGGGGAAATGCATTTGCACAAGAAATGGGTTCCGTCCAATAGTTTTTGCCAGAGTTCTGCCCCTTTTTCATTCGATCGACTTTGAAAATGTTTCTCGCCCTCTGCATTGCATCCACTGCTTTGTGGACTTCATTTATTCTTGGTATGCTCATGACCTGCTTTGCAAAGGAATATCCACAATGTCCATCTGTCCATCTGCCCGTCTGTCCATCTGTCTGTCCATCCATCTGTTCATCTCTGTCCATACAAACGTTTTAGATTATAATTTCAAAGCCAGCGGTCGGATTAGGATCTCCTTTGGTATGCTGATAGACCCGCATGGAGGAATGGATATGCACAAGGGACAGGTTCTATCCAATAATGTTTCCCAGAGTTCTGGCCCTTTTTCACTTTTTTGAGTTAGAAAATATTTTGGTCCTATAATACCTTTAAGGCTACTTTGAACATGCCTATGGGTCAGGGGCATTGGCCCACTCTTTGTGTAGCCCTTGTTATTTAAAGTGTGTAGGCATGGTAATTTTAGCACTTCTTGTGATATGTGAGGCATGTGGTCACACTCCTCAGTATTGAAGGACTTCTTTGAAGATGCCTCAGAGTCTCTCTTGTTCCGAAGTCAGAATTACACCAGAAAAAAAGTATAATTTGGATACTTTATATGAAATTCTTCCCCTGTAAAGTGTAAATTGAATAGATTTTTTCACCAAAGTTTTCTTTTGCTAAGTTTAGATGGAACCCCGGGATGTGAAGCAGTGATTGTCTACTGTGGTAAAAAAGCTCTTTTTCACTGGTAAAATATGACGCAGTCACCAATGGTTGGGGTGAAAGTCCTCTAAAATGGTCAACGTGGGTATAAACGATTGACTAAACTTGACTTTATCTCCATATTGTGGTCACTATTATTAGCCATTGTGTAGAAATAATGACTGTAAACACCAAAAAATAAATAAATAAACCAATCATCAGATCTAGTCATGACTGTTATGAAGCAGCCATGACAAGATTTAATGAAAAATATCTTGAAAACAGAGTTGAGAGTTACAGACTGATAAAGATGACAGATTTTCGTTCCAAAACTGATTTCGCACTTGACCAGTTAAAACCAAATTTCAGACCAAGTATTTCAGAAACCTACAGGGTGCTATCAGATAAGTACTTTTAATGGAGTGAGGCAGACAATATTCTAATTATAAGGCTGATTATATCAATTACACAGTTGAGTATGTATTTATTTGTTGGCTGCTCCACTTAGTGGTGTAGACAGCACGCAACAGTTATGTTTGGATGAAAGAAATGGTATATTTTTAGGGATTCTTTTGGATGACTACAAGGGCCGAAATATGGCATGCCTTTTCCCAATTTCCAACCCCAAATTTCCCAATTTCAAACCCCACTTAAACAAAAATGTAATGCACAATTGATGCCCTGAATTGTGTGGTCATAAGGCCTCAGAAAACCATTGGTTTTCCAAGGCCTCATGACCACCATGTTCAGGACATCAATTGTGCATTAAATTTAAATTGCTTACCTAATGAAGCTTGGAAAGTGTCTGAATTCAAAGACAAATGACAAGTTCTTTAGTACAGTAGAATCCTCTTAATTGAATATCCATTTTGCCAGTGAAAATTATTCAATTAACAGGAGTATACAATTAACAGGGATTTGTTCAGTTTCCTGTGTTCTGGAGGAAAACTGATCATTTATTCTATTATATCTTTTTTGACAGAGCTCTTAGAGCTCTGTCAAACAAGATATAATAGAATAAATGTCTGTCTTGGATGTATGAGGCCAAAAAGGTTGATAAATAAGGGGAATTTGGTGCGTGTCACAGCAATCTTTTCGACATGTGACAAAAATTTATATACAATTAACAGGAGTTTATTCTACAACCCATATGCAATTAACAGAGCAAATTTGTACTGAAGGTATGGTAAATGGCTTTGTGTTTGAAAATTCTATTCAATTAACAGGAATATACAATTAAGCAATATCCAATTAAGTGGGCTCCACTGTAGTATAAGTACAATTTAATAGAGACTACCGAGACTGGGTTGAACACGTTTACATATGACTGTTTACTTGTATAGTATACATCCAGTTGCTTTAGAATTGGTTGTAATGTTCTCTGTTCAATTCCAATAATGTAAAATTTCTTTGTCTTTTATGTTTCTCGTACTCCAAAACAAATTCCCAGTTGGAGCCCCCATGACGCAATGGCATGGGCCCGAACCATTTCCCAAAAAGGGCAGAACTTTACCTGTGCTAGCGAAGAACAGTGTGCAGCAGTTATGTTTAGATGAAAGAAATGGTATATTCTGCTCACAGCATGCTTATGAAATGCAACTTTTTTTTTTAAAACTAATGTTTCAGTGGGCCAGAACTTTCCAAAAACCCAGGGCAGGAATTCTTCTACCCTCTTTGGAAAGTGTTTGAGGTCTATCCTATTGAAAACATTTGCATCATGGGCTCGCCAATTGAGAATTTGTTTATATTTGAGTTATTTTCTCCAGAAGGTAGCAAACAGGATGCTTGCGAAACAATTATAATAAGCTGACACTGTATTTTAATCATGCTTTGTTGGAATCATGTGCAAATAAAAATACACCAATCAAATAAAGGCAAAATCAGGTCTGGCATTTTCAGGAGAGCGATTTATTAGCTTGCCTACTGCTCTCCTTACAAAAATTAAGGAGGGTGAAAACTAGCCCTCTTGCCCTTGGAAAATAATGATTACCTTAACAGCCTGTTTCTAAAACCCTCATCTTTTCAGATCTCTGCTATGTTAGTGGTCTCTGTAAGACAGCCACACTGCCTCTCCCACATCACGGGGCCTTGTCGAGGCCCGAGGTGTGGGAGAGGCAGTGCAGCTGTCTCACAGATACTACCTTGTTAGCAGCACTAAATAAAATGTACAATGCCCACTTTGCAGATTTCATTAGTAGTAAAACTTCATTTTGTCACTTTTAGATTTTGTAAGCTTGAGGAGATCTAATCGCTCCCCTAGGCCATGTAAGGGGAGCGATTTTTAGCCCTCATACATTTTTAATGCCAGGCCTGTAAAATTTTGAAGCCTCATAATTTCATACCAATTATAGAATATGTGGAAAGTCAGTAAAGATGTTCAATGAGAGGGTTTAATTTCAGTGTGAGATAGCCTGAGAACCAAACCTTTTTATATGGCCGCTCTCTGGAGCAGGCTATATTATGGTATAGCTGTGTCAGTCTGTCCCTCTGACCATCTGTCTGTCCATTAGTTTTTGCTTGTCCATGCAATAACTTGAAAATGAAATGCACCATGGATCCTGTTCTTTGTGGTTGATTAATGTTGAGAAGAGGACAGCTCCTTTCAATAATCAGTTTTCTGCCATATCCCAAACAACCATCTTGGATGTTTTGTCATTTTTCCTTGTCTGTGCAGTAACTTGAAAATGATATGTACCATGGGTCCATTTTTTAGCTCAAATTGGCAACGTCACGTATGAGCTATTGGGATAAGTTTTGATCTGTCGTCTGTCCATACATCTGTGTGTCAGTCCATATGTATGTCCATACGTATGTACGTCTGTCCATCCACAATTCCTTTAGCACAATCTGCAGGCCGCAGCTCTCCCCCGATCAGTTCCAAATTTCATGTGGCTTTGAGGCTGTCGATTTTTTATTCAATTTCTTTGAAAAACATGGCAGCCAGACGCCATCTTGAATTTGGATATAAATTGTCCCAACAATTCCTTCAGCACATCCTGCAGGCCACAGCTCTCACCCAATCAGTTCCAAATTTCATATTTGGCTTTGGGGCAGTGTGTAGATAGGAGTTATCGATTTTTTTAAAATTTTGTTGAAAAACATGGCCGCCAGTGGACATCTTGGAGTTGGATATAAATTGTCCCAACAATTCCTTTAGCATATCCTACAGGTTGCGCAGCTCTCACCCGATCTGTCCCAAATTTCATATGTAGCTTTGGGGCAATGTCTAGATGGGAGCTATCAATTTTTTCCAAATGTCTTCAAAAAACATGTCTCTCAGGCGCCATCTTAGGTTTGGCATATAAATTGTCAACAATTCCATTAGCACACCCTGCAGGCCGCATCTCTCACCCTATCTTTTTCAAATTTCATATGTAGCTTTGGTGTCATGTCTAGATGGGAACTGTCAAATTTCTCTGAATTGGATATAAATTGTCCCAACAATTCCTTTAACACACCCTACAGGCCGTGGCTCTCACCCAATCAGTCCCAAATTTTATATGTGGCTTTGGGGCAATGTCTAGATCGGAGATATCAGATTTTTTTTGATTTTCGTTGAAAAACATGGCCGCCTGTGACCATCTTGGATTTGAATATAAATTGTCCAACAATTCCTTTAGCACACCCTGCAGGTTGCAGCTCTCACCCGATCAGTCCCAAATTCCATATATAGCTTTGGGGCAATGTCTAGATGGGAGCTATCAAATTTTCCAGACTTTCGATGAAAAAATGGCCACCAGCAACCATCTTAGATTTCGCTAATTCCTTTAGCACACCCTACAGGCAGCATCTCTCACACGGTCTTTTTCAAATTTCATATGTAGCTTTGGTTTGATGTCAAGATGGGACATATCGAATATTTCTGAACTTTTTTGAAAAACAGGGCCGACAGCAGCCAGCTTTGATTCAAATATAAATTTTCAACAATTCCATTAGCACACCCTTCAGGTCGCATCTCTCGCCTGATCTTTTTTAAATTTCATATATAGCTTTGGTGTATTGTCGAAGATGGAAACTATCAAATTAATATCAAATCAATATTAAAAAATATGGCTGCCTGCAGCCATATTGGATTGGCATTTGAATTGTCAGCAATTCCATTAGCAAGTCAAGCTGAGCTCATCTCATTGCTCTCCGTCCATCGTCCGTCCGTCGTCCGTCACCATGTTTTGGTCTTCTCCTCCAAAGCCACTGGGCCAATTCAAGTGAAAGTTTGTGTGTGTGATGGTCCCGAAGGGGCATTGCATTTTTGTTCAACTCAACATGTCCAGCCCCATAGGGAGGGAGTGGGAAAAAATGCTCCAAAATTTTTTAAAAATCTTCTTCTCATGAACCAGTGTGTACAATGACTTGATATTTGCTATGTAGCTTCCTTTTGAGGTGTAGAATCAAGTTTGTTCAAAGGAAGTTCATGAAGCAATATTTGGCTTTGTAATGGGAGGGGTAAGATTTTTGGCCCCACCCAAAATTTCTATTTTGTGAACCGATGGTCCGGTGTGAACCAAATTTCATATGTGGTATTATTGGGCCATAAGTACTTGACTCCTGCAAAAAAAAAAAAAAAAAAAAAAATTCTTGCATCCCCATGGGAACCCTGGGAGCTAAAAATAGAAATATTTTCAAACGCCCATATTTCCCAGACCACACGGAACAGAGAGCTATTATTTGGTATGGAGTATCCTTAGGCCCAGTAGAATTGAATGGTAAAAAAAAATTGCCATCGGTTATGTTAGGGTGTAATGAGCATCGAAAAAATGCTGAGTCAGCATATTTGCAAAAATTAAAAATTTTTTTTTTTCACGAACCAATCATCAGAATCTTTTGATATTAGGTATACATCATTCATAGGGGGGGGGGGGGGGGGGGGGGGGGAGGGGGGGGGTCAGATACAAGTTTGTTAAAATAAAGCCCATTGGTTCATATTTGGGCTCAATACAGGAGTCCAAATTTTTAACATATGGTAATATGGGGAATATTCTTTAAAAATCTTCTTCTTCAGAACCACCAGTCAAAATCTTTTAATGTTTTGTATACATCATTGTTATGAGGTTCTGATTCAAGATAGTTCAAACCAAGTCCCTAGGTTAATATTTGGGCTTCCTATGGAAGCCCAAATTTTAACTTCAATATGGGGAATAATTTTAAAAAATCTTCTTCAGATCCACCAGTCAGAATGCTATCATATTTGGTATGCAACATCTCTAGGGGGGTCAGATTCAAGTTTGTTCAATCAGATCCCTAGATATATATTTGGGCTCACTATGGTAGCCCAAATTTTGACTTAGTGCAATATGAGGAAATGTCTTTAAAAATCTTCTTCTTCAGATCCACCAGTTGGAATGCTTTTATATTTGGTATACAACATCTCTATGGGTGTCAGATTGAAGTTTGTGCAGTTCGAGTGCCTGGGTTAATATTTGGGCTCCATATGGGAACCTGAATTTAACTTAATACAATATGAGGGAATTTCTTCAAAAATCTTCTTCTTCAGATCCACTAGTCAGAATGCATTCATATTTGCTATTAATCTCTGGGGGGGGGGGGGGGGGGGGGGGGGGGGGGGGGGGGGTCAGAACAGTCAGAATGCTTTCATATTTGATACTCAACATCTCTAGGGAAGTCAGATTTAACTGTGTTCAAATCGAGAGCCTGGGTTAATATTAGGGCTCCCTGTGAGAGCCGGAATTGGCCATGTTGCTGAAGAATTAAAAATTTTGTATTCAGTACCCTCTAGAGGTGTGTAACTAAGATTAATCCACATAGGTTGTATCAAGGGGCTTCATAGGGGAGCTCTACATTTTACATTATGAGCAACTGAAGAAAAGACTTGATGCTCGGATTATTTTTGTCATTCCTGAGTGACTCGAGGATTGACAGTGTATCCTATGGAGATTGATTGCTTAATGTAGACTCATTCTTGGACTCTGTTTATTTTGTGTTCTGTTCAAGATGAGCTCTTCAGGCCCAGTGGGGCCTCTTGTTATATGTTACTTTGGTGTAATGTCCAGATGGGAGTTATCAAATTTTTCTGCATTCTGTTGAAAAAGATAGTCACCACTGGATTTGACATATAAATTGTGAACAATTCCATTAGCACACCCAACAGGCCCCATCCCTCACCCAATTTTTTTCAGATTTCATTTGTAGCTTTGGTGTGATGTCTTTTCTGTAGAAACTTGAGTGAATGACATGGCATTACTGGATCTTTCTATTTAGTTCAGTCCCTTTTTGGACAATTTGAGCTGCAGTGTCATTGACACTTTCATTTGTGGTGGTTTAGTGGTGACTAAATGAAGGTTCCTTTCAATAATCGGTTTTCTGTCACATCCAATATGGCAGCCATCTTAGATTTTTTTTTATTTTTGCTTGTCCGTGCAATAACTCGGAAAATGAAATGCACCTTGGG
Source organism: Pictodentalium vernedei (assembly GCA_031216915.1). Classification (NCBI taxonomy): domain Eukaryota; kingdom Metazoa; phylum Mollusca; class Scaphopoda; order Dentaliida; family Dentaliidae; genus Pictodentalium; species Pictodentalium vernedei. The sequence continues at coordinate 340,614,108 of CM062290.1, read as the reverse complement.
TCCTATTGTTTGTGGTGGATTAGTAGTGACAAGAGGAAGGTTCCTATTCATAATCAGTTTTCTGCTGTATTTGGCCAATATGGCAATCATGGCAGCCATCTTGGGATTTTTTGTGATTTTTGCTTGTCCATGCAATAGCTTTAAAAAAGAATGACCAGTGGATCCCATTTTTTCTGGTGTCATTACTGGTGACTGTAAGCAGATTCCTTTCAATAACCAGCATTCTGGAAAATCCAAAATAGCTGTCATGTCTGTGTAATAACTACAAAGAAACCCTCAGATGACTGATGCATCTCATTTTTAGCTCAACTTCGAGTATGATTCTTCTTCTTCTCCTGCTATATTTAGATGCATTTGAAATGTATCAAGGCATATTTTGCAATGCAAAAGGACTGAATTTACATTGAGCGGCCATATAATGATTCCATTGTTTGTTTTATTTTGCCTAAGGTATGGTTTTGGGAAATAAAATTGAAAAAACAATAAAATTTGAATGACAGTTTTTGTGAATAGTGCTTATCAGTTATAACCATTACATTAGGTAAAGAATTATTAACCCGTTAGCTAATGAATCGGCTGCATCCACCCATGCCCATGTATTTCCAAATTAAGCAGTTGAAAAAAATATATTTTTCAAAAATTATCTACAAAACCATATCATATGACCCCTCATTGGAATGAGCTCATTCCAGTGAGGTGATCACATGATATGGTTTTGATGAAATGTTTGGAAAAAGTTTAAAAAAAACCCCAATAATGAAAATAATAAATTTTGATATCTTGTGCATTAGGTAAAGGGTGACCAAACTAGTTTGCCGTGGATCTAAAAAGGCGGATTTGATCTTGCATAACAGTTTCACAAGAAGAATATCTTTGATTTATAGTCCTGGACTTCAAAATTTTTGAGAAGTCTTCATACCAGTCTGCTGTAATTTTGTGCTTTCTGTTCTGATTTTGAACTGCGTAGAGTCAACACTGGGAATGGTGTCACCAGAAGTCGCTTGTCTGATTTGACATTCTGATGTTATCAACTGTGCGTGTGATGAATCTTAACATTTCATTCTCCAGAGAGTTTCAATTAGTTTGCTGACAATGATGAAATCGCCCTGACAGAAATAAATGTTATTGGTTTTTGGATCAGTTGATTTTCTGGTAGCTTGTAATTTGAAGTTTGTGAATGGACTTTTAATAAACTACATGTAGACATTATACTTGATAAAAAAAGTGTGAGTTTGGTCTTGCTTGCACAGTGAGTTTGGTCTTGCTTGCACAGTGAGTTTTGTCTTGCTTGCACAACTCTCTGGACCATGCCTCATTACATATCAAATTGTGATTTATCAAATTTTCTGATTAATTTACCCTCTCCACACTGATGTCAAAATATCAAAATTCCGAGCTGCGCAAATTTTGCACTTTTAAGCAACTACAAATTAAACAAATTCACTCTTGTCAGACAGAGTTCAACTATATGCAGTTGAAAGGTCAAATTTGTACTGCAGATATCCTAATTGGTTTGATGTTTGAAAGTTATATTCAATTACTGGGATGAGAGAGGTCAGTTAATTAGTTGATTTCAGATAATTTATTATCATATTGCTGAAATTTTATTTTCTATAAATCTACATGAAAATGGTCGTCATGGCCATTTTCATGTAGATTTATGGAAATGTGACCAATTTATACCTTAACTATATGTCCTCTTATTTTCATCATTTTCACGAATTTCAAGGTGGGGACTTTGAAAAAGTGCTGAGTCAGCATTTTTAGCTCACCTGACTTTCAGTCAGGAGAGCTATAGTGATCACTCACCGTCCGTCGTCTGGCGTCCGTGAACATGGTGTTTGCGTCTTCTCCTCCCAAACCGCTGAACCAATTCAATTGATATTTGAGATAATAGTTTGTTATGACATCGCAATTTGATTTTGTTCAAATCAAGTTGCCTCGCCCGTGGGTAGGGCCACACCCAAAAAGTGTGCTGAAATCTTAAAAAATCTTCTTCTCATGAACCAGCAGTAGCAGAGACTTGATATTTGGTGTGCAGCTTCCTTTTGAGGTGTAGACTCAAATTTGTTCAAGAGAAGTTTGTGGGGCTATACTTGGCGTCGTTATGGGAGGGGCAAAATTTTTTGCCCCGCCCAAAATATGTATTTTCCAAACCGAGAGGTTGATTTGAACCAAATTTTATGTGAGGCCTTATTGGGTCATAAGTACCTAATTTATGCCGATTTTTTTTTTCCCGTAGCCCCATGGGAACCGCAGGAGCTAAAAATAGAAAAAAATTAAAACGTCCATATCTCCAAAACTGCACGGCACTGAGAATTTTTATTTGGTGTGAATCTTCCTTAGGACCAACAGAAAGAATTGGTAAAAAAAAATTGCCATCGGTTTTATCATAGAGTACAGTTTCGGGACTTTGAAAAAGTGTGGAGTCAGCACTTTTTAACACTGTAGGCAATGGGAAAAACATTAAAAAATCTTCTTCTCCAGATCCAGCACGCAGAATCTTTTGATATTTGGTATGCAACATTGTAGGGTGGATCTGATTCAAGTTTGTTCAAATCGGCCCCCTGGGTTCATATTTGGGCTCAGTATAGGAGCCCGATTTCGAACATAGTGCATTTCAGACAAATTTCTTAAAAAATCTTCTTCTCCAGATCCAGCAGGCAGAATCTTTTGATATTTGGCATGCTACATTGTGGGGTGGATCTGATTCAAGTTTGTTCAAATCGGCCCCCTGGGTTTATATTTGGGCTCAGTATAGGAGCCCAAATTTGAACTTACTGCATTTCAGGCAAATTTCTTTGAAAATCTTCTTCTCCACATCCAGCAGGCAGAATCTTTTGATATTTGGTATGCAACATTGTGGGGTGGATCTGATTCAAGTTTGTTCAAATCGGCCCCTTGGGTTTATATTTGGGCTCAGTATAGGAGCCCAAATTTGAACTTAGTGCATTTCAGGCAAATTTCTTTGAAAATCTTCTTCTCAAGTTTGTTCAAATCGGCCCCCTGGGTTTATATTTGGGCTCAGTATAGGAGCCCAAATTTGAACTTACTGCATTTCAGGCAAATTTCTTTGAAAATCTTCTTCTCCACATCCAGCAGGCAGAATCTTTTGATATTTGGTATGCAACATTGCGGGGTGGATCTGATTCAAGTTTGTTCAAATCGGCCCCTTGGGTTTATATTTGGGCTCAGTATAGGAGCCCAAATTTGAACTTAGTGCATTTCAGGCAAATTTCTTTGAAAATCTTCTTAAGATCCAGCAGGCAGAATCTTTTGATATTGGGTATGCAACATTGTGGGGTGGATCTGATTCAAGTTTGTTCAAATCGGCTCCCTGGGTTTATATTTGGGCTCAGTATAGGAGCCCAAATTTGAACTTAGTGCTTTTCAGGCAAATTTCTTAAAAAATCTTCTTCTCCAGATCCAGCAGGCAGAATCTTTTGATATTTGGTATGCAACATTGTGGGGTGGATCTGATTCTATTGTGTTCAAATCGGCTCCCTAGATTCATATTTGGGCTCACTATAGAAGCTCAAATTCGAACTTAGTGCATTTCAGGCAAATTTCTTCAAAAATCTTCTTCTCCAGATCCTGCAGGCAGAATCTTTTGATAATTGGTATGCAACATTGTGGGGTGGACGGATTCCAATTTGTTCAAATCGGCCACCTGGATTCATATTTGGGCTCATTATAGAAGCCCAAATTCAAACTTAGTGCATTTCAGGCAAATTTCTTCAAAAATCTTCTCCAGATCCAGCAGGCAGAATCTTTTGATATTTGGTATGCAACATTGTGGGGTGGATCTGATTCAAGTTTGTTCAAATTGGCCCCCTGGGTTTATATTTGGGCTCAGTATAGTAGCCCAAATTTGAACTTAGTGCATTTCAGGCAAATTTCTTTGAAAATCTTCTTCTCAAGATCCAGCAGGCAGAATCTTGTGATATTTGGTATGCAGCATCCTTAGGGGGGTGAGATGCAAGTTTGTTCAAGCCATGTCCCTAGGTCCATATTTGGGCTCACTGTGGGAGCTTGAATTGTAACTTTGTTCGAAATGAGGAATTTTCTTTAAAAATCTTCTTCAGATCCAGCAGTCGGAATGGTTTGATATGTGGTGAGTAGCATCCTTGGGGGGGGGGGGGGGGGGGGGGAGGGGAGGGGGGGATTCAAGTGTGTTAAAGCCAAGTCCATGGGTCTATATTTGGGCTCCCTGTGGGAGCCCAAATTATAACGTAGTCAGTATGAGGAATTTTTCTTTAAAAATCTTCTTCTTCAGTTTCAGCAGTTGGAATGTTTTGATATTTGGCATGAAGCAACCTTAGGGGGCTGAGATTCAAGTTTGTTCAAGCCAAGTCCCTTGGTTCATATTTGGGCTCACTATGGGAGCCTGAATGACAACTTAGTTCAAAATGAGGAATTTTCTTTAAAAATCTTCAGATCCAGCAGATGAATGCTTTTGATATTTTTTATGCAGCATCCTTAGGGGGGTAAGATTCAAGTTTGTTCAAGCCATGTCCCTAGGTCCATATTTGGGCTGATTGTGGGAGCTCGAATTGTAACTTGGTTCAAAATGAGGAATTTTCTTTAAAAATCTTCTTCTTCAGATCCAGCAGTCGGAATGTTTTGATAATTGGTATGCATAATCCTTAGGGGTGTGAGTTTCAGGTTTGTTAAAGCCAAGTCCCTGAGTTCATATATGGGCTCCCTGTGGGAGCCCGAAATATGACTTAGTTCAATATGAGGAATATTCTTTAAAAATCTTTTTTTAGATCCACTGGTCAGAATATTTGGATATTTGGTTTCAGCTTTTATTAGGAGGAGCAGATGCAACTTGTGGAAATCAATTCTCGGGGTTGATATTTAGGCTACCATGTCAGGTGAGCGCCCTCAGGCCCCCTGGGGCCTCTTGTTTAACCCTGTGAGTAATGGGAAAAACATATGACTACTTTTCTCCCAAACCACTGCTCCAAAAGCTTTAAAATTTCACATATAACATCTTTGGAAGATTGTTTCACATGTTTATTGAAATCAATTGCCTGGGTCGATATTTGGGCTCTCTATGGGAGCCCAAAAGTTAAAATTAGTGCAGTATGAGGAGTATTTTTTAAAAATCTTCTACTTCAGATCTAGCAATAAGAATGTTTTGATATTTGGTATGCAGCATCCTTAGGGGGCTGAGATTCAAGTTTGTTGAAGCCAAGTCCCTAGGTTCATATTTAGGCTGAAAATTTGGGGTCCCGTTGTGGACCGTTTTGGACCAAAATCCGAAAAAATTTTTAAGTTATGAGAGTTTTGGCTTATTTCAGATACTTTAGATACCTTCCACTCTCATCCTTGCCATTAACAGGGTTACTATATTGAGCAATATCAAATAAATTGGGTTCAAATCAACTGCAGCACATTTTCATGCTTTTTTATATGCCTGTTTTATAAAACCGGTTGTTTTATGTTATGGCATTGGCATCTGTCTGTCTGTCTGTCCATCTGTCCGGAATTGTTTTCCAGACTTGTTTTTCGTTATGGATGGACATATTGAGAAATTTTTGGTATACAGCCTTTTTTTATGGATACTTACGGATCAGGTTTTAATTTTGTTACGCTCAGTTGATTTTGGGTGGAGTTACTGCCCTTGAACTTTGTTACCGTTTTCTGGACTTTTTTTCATTATGGATTGATATATTGAGGAAAATTTTTTTATATATAGCTTTCTTATGGATACTTACAGATCAAGTTCGAATTTCATTCCACTCCGTTGATTTTTGGTGGTGTTGCTGTTAGAATTTTTTTTTAGAGTTTTCCAGATTTTTAGCTCAACTTGACAAAGTCAAGCTGAGCTATTGCCATCACTTCTCGTCCGCCGGCGTATGTACATATGTACGTCCAGGCATATGTACGTCCACAATTTCCTTTGGCACACCTCACAGGTCGCATTTATGATCAGATCGCTTTGAAACTTAGTATGCTTGTTTGGGGTGACCTCTAGATGGCAGCTATCAATTTTTTTCAATTTCCATCAAAAAATGTTGCCACGGCCAACGTTCTTAGAACTTAGTTTAGTCAGACCTCAATATTTCCGTTTGGCACACCCTACAGGGCACATTGGTGATTGGATTGCTTTGAAACCTGGCATGCTTGTTTGGGGAGACCTCTAGGTGGGAGCTATCGATTTTCTTCCATTTCCGTCAAAAAATGTTTCCGCGGCCAACGTTCTTAGAACTTATTTTAGTCAGACCTTAATATTTCCCTTTGGCACGCCCTACAGGGCACATTGATGATCGGATTGCTTTGAAACCTGGCATGCTTGTTTGGGATGCCCTCTAAATGGGAGCTATCAATTTTCTTCCATTTCCGTCCGACAAAAAATGTTGCCCCTGGCAACGATCTTTGAACTTAGTTTCGTCAGGCATCAATATATTCCTTTGGCATGCCCTACAGGGCACATTTATGATCAGATCGGTTTGAAACTTTGTATGCTTGTTTGGGGTTACCTCTAGATGGGAGCTATCGATTTTCTTTGATTTCCATCAAAAAATGTTGCCACTGGCAATGGCCTTCGATGAACTTTGAACTTACTGCATTTGTGCATCAACTTATCCGTTTTGCACTCTCTGCAGGGTATATTTATGAATTTCCATAAAAAAATCCCCCCAAAACCCGATTGCCACAAGCAATGACTTTCTACTTAGTGTATTTGTGCATTAACATCTTCCTTTGGCATGCCTCAGAGGACACGTTCATTATCAGGTTGTTTTGAAACTTTGTATGCTTATGCAGGGTGACAAAAATAGGAGCATTTGATTTTCATTTCATTTCCATCAAAAACTGTTGCTGTTAGCAACAATCTTTGAATTTATTGCATTCGTGCATCAACATTCTTTGACATGGCCTACAGGCCACATTTATCATAGGATTGTTTTTGAACTTGGTGTGCTCATTAGGCAAGACCTTCAGATAAGAGCTATTGATTAGCATTAATTTCTGTGAAAAAATGTTGCCACTTACAATAACCTCTGAACATACTGCATTTGTGTATCAACATTCTTCCTTTAGCCAGTCTTACAGTTTACATTTAAAAATGCATGGATTACTCTGACGTTGTGTGCACACAATGCTGTTATGTTGAAATTTCATCAAATAACATTGGTACCAATGATCTTCAATTTTGCCATTTCATTTATAACTTACCAAGTTCAGGTTTGTCAAGTTGACCTACAGTGTCATTGACACTTTCATTTTTCATTTTCCGGATTTTGAGTAAGTATGTATAATTAACTAAAATGGAAAAACTGACAGTAAAGTTTGATTGGAACATGAATAATGTTTTATAATTATGTCTCCCCTTCCCATATTGTTTTAGTGCATCTTCTTCTTCTTCTTCTTCTTCTTTTTCTTCTTCTCATACAAACTTTGTCCGGGCCATAACTTTTTTGTCTTTTGACCTACACCTTAGATACTTAGCATGTGGATGTATCACCATGAGCCGGTGTGCAGTGTACCATAGTGACCTTCATGTGACCTTAACCTTTGACCTGAAGGTCAGATTTATGTGTTTTTTTTAAGGGAAACATCACACAAACTTTGTCCGGGCCTTAACTTTTTTGTCTTTTGACCTACACCTTAGATACTTGGCATGTGGATGTATCACCATGAACCGGTGTGCAGTGTACCATAGTGACCTTCATATGACCTTAACCTTTGACCTGAAGGTCAGATTTATGCACTTTTTTAAGGGAAACTGTCTGGACCAGAACTTTTTCATATTTCGAGTCAGGCTTTAGATATTTGGCATGTGGATGTATCACCATGAGCCAGTGTGTAGCATACCATTGTGACCTTCATGTGACCTTGACCTTTGATCTGAAGGTCAGATTTGTGTTTTTTTCAAGGAAACTTTGTCCGGACCAAAACTTGTTTGTCTTTTGAGCCAGGCCTTAGATATTTGGCACGTGGATGTGTCACCATGAGCTGGTGTGTCGCATACCATTGTGACCTTCATGTGACCTTGACCTCAAGGTCAGATTTATGTACTTCAAATAGGGAATAATTGTCCAGATCAGAACTTTTTTGTTTTTTGACCTAGGACTTAGATGATTGACATGTGGATGTATCACAATGAGACCACATGTCATCATGACCTTCATGTGACCTTGACCTCAAGGTCAAATTTATGTGCTTTAAATAGGGAGTAATTGTCCAGACCAGAATTTTTTTTTTTTTGACATCTGGATGTGTCACCATGAAACCGCATGTCCGCTACCTTGATGAACTGCATGTAACCTTGACCTCTGACCTCAAAAGGAAGGGGAGACATATGTTTTAGTGTGCTAAAACACTTTCTAGTTATCTTTTGACCTAGGCTTATGATATTTAGCATGTGGGTGTGTCACCATGAGACGATGTGTTGCATACCATCATGACCCACATATAACCTTGACCTTTGACCTCCAGGTCAAATTACTGATTTTTTGGCAAGTAAGCTTGTCTGGGGCAGAACTTATTTACCTTTTCACCTTGGCTTATGATATTAGGCATGTGGGTGTATCACCATGAGACGAAGTGTCGCGTACCATCATGACCCACATATGACATTGACCTTTGACCTGAAGGCCAAATTACTGGTTTTTTGGCCAGTAAGCTTGTCCGGGCAAGAACTTATTTGCCTTTTCACCTTGGCTTATGATATTAGGCATGTGGGTGTATCACCATGAGACGATGTGTCGGCTACTATCATGACTCATATATGCCCTTGACCTTTGACCTCAAGGCCAAATTATTGATTTTTTTTATCGTTTGACCTAGGCTTATCATATTTGGCATGTGGGTGTATCACCATGAGACAATGTACCATCATGACCCACATATGACATTGACCTTTGATCTCAAGGTCAAATTACTGATTTTTTTGCAAGTAAACTTGTCCGGGCCAGAACGTTTTTACCTCAGTTTATGATATTAGGCATGTGGGTGTATCACCATGAGATGATGTGTCACATACCATCATGATCCACATATGACCTTGTCCTTTGACCTCAAGGTTGCATTATTGATTTTTGTTTCTTTATCTTTTCACCTAGGCTTATGATATTTGGCATGTGGGTGTATCAGCAGAAGACAAAATTGTATCATGTACTGTTGTGATGACAGATGACCTTGATCTTTGTCATCAAGGTCAAATTATTGAATTGTTCAGCTAGCTTTATGATATTTGGCATATAAATGCAACAGCCAGGCTGTTGTGTCACATTCTATCTTGAACTTCCATGATCTTGACATTTGACCTTTAGTTTGATCTTTTTTAGTCGTAAGTTGGAAGTAAGGAACTATTCAAAGGGGAGACATGTGTTTTAGTTCTCTAAAACAGTACCCTCTAGTTTCTAGAAGTGTTGGCATATTATGCACCGTCCAACGGTGTCCTCTGGTTAACACTCTGCACAGTGATATTAACTCCTTGCATGTTGCTGGGTGATTTTCCTGCCTAGGGCAGGAAATCTCTTGTCAGTAAAATAATTAAAATTTGAGGATATTTAACCAACTTTTCAGCTGTAATATAGACTTTTTGACCTATGATGTCTTGAGTCAAATTTTCATGATTTTCAATGAAAAATATTTTGAAATTTTTCAGCAGGTTAAGAGTAGAAGTACTGAAATTTCAAGAAGTAATCATTTTCCATAATGCATCTAGAAGTTAACTAATTCAGTATTCTTTGACAGAGCACAATGAGCTATGTTAACCCTGTACCCAACGCAGACAATATCAAAATTTATTATGTCAATATTTGTTTTTTCAAATTTTTCAAAACATTTCAATGAAACTATATTTTGTTACCCCCCCATTGGAATGAGCTCATTCCAATGAGGGGGTCACATGATATGGTTTCATTGAAATTTTTTAATGAATATATTTTTTTTAAATACTTAATTTGTAAATTACATGGGCGGATGCGGCCGATTCATTAGGTAAAGGGTTAAATAAGGTTGAATTATTTCAATTTAGTTGCATTATTGGAAAAATTTGCTGCTTGAATTTTCGGTATTTTGACATCATTGTACAGTGGGTTAACTCTTATGTGCTTGCTGGAGGCAAATTTTCGTGCCAACTGCAGCTATACTATTTTAAGAATAAAAATTTTCAGACTTTCAAGCAGCCCTATACTTCCAATATTCAGTGTAACACTGTCTTCTTGAAACTGTTAGATTTTGAGTTAATAAGAGTATTTCCCCTGCTTTGAAAACAAAGTTTTTATTGGCTGCTCATACATGAAACGGTTTTACAAATTGAGCAGTTGTAAATTTGTATTTTAATAAGCGTTCCAACAAAACCATATCATGTGACCTCCTCTGATTGGAATGATCACGTCAGGCTCATCCATTCAGGGATCATCTGATATGGATTTCTTGAATTCTTGTGAAAAATTTGAAAAAAAGGATTAAAATATCAAGTTTTGATATTGTGAGCATTAGGTAAAGGGTTTAAGCTAAATTTAGAGTTGTCCATTTGAAAATCATCTGTCAAGAGTACAGCCTTTAAAAATATAAATTAATCAAATTCATACATTTTGTTGTTTCCAATTTTGTTATCCCCTTCCACGAAATGGGAGGGGGATATAGGAATGAGCTCTTTCAAACAAGACTGAATTAGAGAAATTCCTTGTTACTTTATCAGACTTTATGGGAAAAATTTCCTGCTTCAAATTTCAGTATTTTGATGTCCGTGTGTAGAGTGCTGAAAGCCCATATTTGGGCTTTATTCTGAAGTGCTTGTAATGGTACTTAAAGACTTCATATTCTATTGATGTGTAGGCTCGGGACAATATCCTGGTACTCGGATACGTACCGATACGGCAACCCACGAGGTCCAAGTTTCGGCATATCGCAATACCTCTATACATGCCGGTCACTAATATTGAAATTCAACTCTTTCACTCTCAGTACATTCAACACATCACATTTTAGGCTTGGGTGATTTGGCCAACTCAAATACCCAGCAATTCAGAATATAACACCGGGGTATACCGGAATACCGATTATTAAATCAGGGTATTTTTTGTTTGGGTTTGCATCGCTGTTTGCAAAGCAAGATCTCCCAGGTGCCATCTAATCACCAAAATTTCACACGCATGGTGCGATTCAATATTTTATGCACTCACCCAACATTCCGATTCAAAAATGGTAAAACTACAGATAAACAGTGCAACTTTTCACCAATTTATGCTGAACGTCCATTGGTTTTGCGAAACGATAAATTTTTAGCCCCCATTTCACGAGTGTTTTGAAAGCAGTTGACAAAACTTCACTCATTTTTTCTACGATGTCGGTGCCTATAAATTAGCTCCCTTGATGTGCACCAGTTATCGTAATCATCTTCCACGACTTTTTTCATTCGGGTGAATCGATTTGAAAATTGCAAAGTGGAAGTCGAACCATGAACTGCAAGAGCATGTCTCAATCACTGATGTATTTTGATTGCCACCCTACAGGACCAGCTCTCCAGCTATTTCTTATCAACCTACTCACAATTGTTTACTACAGGCTTGCACTACAGTGGAAGTCCCTAACTCGGATAAAATACTCTCTATTTTTGTCTTTCCCAAGCAAGTTGGGAAAGAAAAGTGGTGCAAAAGCACCAATAAAAATAAGCCAAAACTGGGTCGAGTGCAACCGGCGCAGACCCAGTACGGGACGCTCTCTCCCAAGTACAACTCCACGACTTCCGTTGCCAGTGCGCATATACCGTCTCTAAAGACTCATTTTTTTAAAATCCGCTTCGTGTCGAGATGTTTTTGCACGCTTATCAGTGTTCCACCAGCTCGATGTTTGATGTTTCCTGATTCATTATACCACAGTGTATCCTTTGTATTCTCAGGAACAGTGTTTTATATTCTCTTTTTAGCTCACCTGAGCGAAGCTCAAGGGGAGCTTTACTAATCACTTTCAGTCCGTCGTCCGGCGTCCGTCGTCGTCCGTCCGGCGTTAACTTTACATTATCGACTTCTCCTCCTAAACCACTAGCCCAATTTTATTCAAATGTTGGCTAAATGTTTATTACCTAATGCCAATTCAGATTTGTTCAAATGAAGTTGCCCCTCCTCCTGGGTGGTGCCACGCCCCCAAGGGACACCAAAATCTTTGTAAATCTTCTTCTCATGAACCAGCAGTAGCAGAGACTTGATATTTGGTGTGCAGCTTCCTTTTGAGGTGTAGACTCAGATTTGTTCAAGAGAAGTTTGTGGGGCTATACTTGGCGTTGTTATGAGAGGGGCAAAATTTTTTGCCCCGCCCAAAATTTCTATTTTCCAAACCGAGAGGCTGATTTGAACCAAATTTTATGTGAGGGCTTATTGGGTCATGAGTACTTGATTTATGCAAAAAAAAATTTTCCCGCAGCCCCGTGGGAACCGCAGGAGCTAAAAATAGAAAAAATTTAAAACGCCCATATCTCCAAAACTGCACGGCACTGAGAATTTTTATTTCGTGTGCAGCTTCCTTAGGACCAACAGAAAGGATTGGTAAAAAAAAATTGCCATCGGTTTTATCATAGGGTACAGTTTCGGGACTTTGAAAAAGTGCTGAGTCAGCACTTTTTAACACTGTAGGCAATGGGAAAAACATTAAAAAATCTTCTTCTCCAGATCCAGCAGGCAGAATCTTTTGATATTTGGTATGCAACATTGTAGGGTGGATCTGATTCAAGTTTGTTCAAATCGGCCCCCTGGGTTCATATTTGGGCTCAGTATAGGAGCCCGATTTCGAACTTAGTGCATTTCAGGCAAATTTCTTAAAAAATCTTCTTCTCCAGATCCAGCAGGCAGAATCTTTTGATATTTGGTATGCAACATTGTGGGGTGGATCTGATTCAAGTTTGTTCAAATCGGCCCCCTGGGTTTATATTTGGGCTCAGTATAGGAGCCCAAATTTGAACTTACTGCATTTCAGGCAAATTTCTTTGAAAATCTTTTTCTCCAGATCCAGCAGGCAGAATCTTTTGATATTTGGTATGCAACATTGTTTGGTGGATCTGATTCAAGTTTGTTCAAATCGGCTCCCTAGATTCATATTTGGGCTCACTATAGGAGCTCGAATTCGAATTTAGTGCATTTCAGGCAAATTTCTTCAAAAATCTTCTTCTCCAGATCCAGCAGGCAGAATCTTTTGATATTTGGTATGCAATGTTGCGGGGTAGATCTGATTCAAGTTTGTTCAAATCGGCCCCCTGGATACATATTTGGGCTTACTGTAGAAGCCCGCATTCGAACTTAGTGCATTTCAGGCAAATTTCTTAAAAAATCTTCTTCTCCAGATCCAGCTTCAGAATCTTTTCATATTTGGTAAGCAACATTGTGGGGTGGATCTGATTCAAGATTGTTCAAATCGGCCCCCTGGGTTAATATTTGGGCTCAGTATAGGAGCCCGATTTCGAACTTAGTGCATTTCAGGCAAATTTCTTAAAAAATCTTCTTCTCCAGATCCAGCAGGCAGAATCTTTTGATATTTGGTATGCAACATTGTAGGGTGGATCTGATTCAAGTTTGTTCAAATCGGCCCCCTGGGTTCATATTTGGGCTCAGTATAGGAGCCCGATTTCGAACTTAGTGCATTTAGGCAAATTTCTTAAAAAATCTTCTTCTCCAGATCCAGAAGGCAGAATCTTTTGATATTTGGTATGCAACATTGTGGGGTGGATCTGATTCAAGTTTGTTCAAATCGGCTTCCTAGATTCATATTTGGGCTCACTATAGAAGCTCGAATTTGAACTTAGTGCATTTCATGCAAATTTCTTAAAAAATCTTCTTCTCCAGATCCAGCAGGCAGAATCTTTTCATATTTGGTAAGCAACATTGTGGGGTGGATCTGATTCAAGTTTGTTCAAATCGGCCCCCTGGGTTTATATTTGGGCTCAGTATAGGAGCCTAAATTTGAACTTAGTGCATTTCAAGCAAATTTATTAAAAAATCTTCTTCTCCAGATCCAGCAGGCAGAATCTTTTGATATTTGGTATGCAACATTGTGGGGTGGATCTGATTCAAGTTTGTTCAAATCGGCTTCCTAGATTCATATTTGGGCTCACTATAGAAGCTCGAATTCGAACTTAGTGCATTTCAGGCAAATTTCTTAAAAAATTTTCTTCTCCAGATCCAGCAGGCAGAATCTTTTGATATTTGGTATGCAACATTGTGGGATGGATCTGATGCAAATTTGTTTAAATCGGCTCCCTAGATTCATATTTGAGCTTACTATAGAAGCTCGAATTCGAACTTAGTGCATTTCAGGCAAATTTCTTAAAAAATCATCTCCAGATCCAGCAGGCAGAATCTTTTGATATTTGGTATGCAACATTGCGGGGTGGATCTGATTCAAGTTTGTTCAAATCGACCCCCTAGATTCATATTTGGGCTCACTATAGAAGCTCGAATTCAAACTTAGTGCATTTCGGGCAAATTTCTTCAAAAATCTTCTTCTCCAGATCCAGCAGGCAGAATCTTTTGATATTTGGTATGCAACATTGCGGGGTGGATCTGATTCAAGTTTGTTCAAATCGGCCCCCTGGATTCATATTTGGGCTTAATATAGAAGCCTGAATTCGGACTTAGTGCATTTCGGGCAAATTTATTAAAAAATCTTCTTCTCCAGATCCAGCAGGCAGAATCTTTTGATATTTGGTATGCAACATTGTGGGGTGGATCTGATTCAAGTTTGTTCAAATCGGCTTCCTAGATTCATATTTGGGCTCACTATAGAAGCTCGAATTCGAACTTAGTGCATTTCAGGCAAATTTCTTAAAAAATCATCTTCTCCAGATCCAGCAGGCAGAATCTTTTGATATTTGGTATGCAACATTGCGGGGTGGATCTGATTCAAGTTTGTTCAAATCGGCCCCCTGGATTCATATTTGGGCTCACTATAGAAGCTCGAATTCAAACTTAGTGCATTTCGGGCAAATTTCTTCAAAAATCTTCTTCTCCAGATCCAGCAGGCAGAATCTTTTGATATTTGGTATGCAACATTGCGGGGTGGATCTGATTCAAGTTTGTTCAAATCGGCCCCCTGGATTCATATTTGGGCTTAATATAGAAGCCCGAATTCACACTTAGTGCATTTCAGGCAAATTTCTTCAAAAATCTTCTTCTCCAGATCCAGCAGGCAGAATCTTTTGATATTTGGTATGCAACATTGCAGGGTGGATCTGATT
Organism: Pictodentalium vernedei; assembly: GCA_031216915.1. Classification (NCBI taxonomy): domain Eukaryota; kingdom Metazoa; phylum Mollusca; class Scaphopoda; order Dentaliida; family Dentaliidae; genus Pictodentalium; species Pictodentalium vernedei. The sequence goes on along the minus strand of CM062290.1, from coordinate 340,598,921 downwards.
CAAGTTTGTTCAAATCGGCCCCCTGGATTCATATTTGGGCTTAATATAGAAGCCCGAATTCCCACTTAGTGCATTTCGGGCAAATTTATTAAAAAATCTTCTTCTCCAGATCCAGCAGGCAGAATCTTTTGATATTTGGTATGCAACATTGTGGGGTGGATCTGATTCAAGTTTGTTCAAATCGGCTTCCTAGTTTCATATTTGGGCTCACTATAGAAGCTCGAATTCGAACTTAGTGCATTTCAGGCAAATTTCTTAAAAAATCTTCTTCTCCAGATCCAGCTTCAGAATCTTTTCATATTTGGTAAGCAACATTGTGGGGTGGATCTGATTCAAGTTTGTTCAAGTCGGCCCCCTGGGTTTATATTTGGGCTCCGTATAGGAGCCCAAATTTTAACTTAGTGCATTTCAGGCATATTTCTTAAAAAATCTTCTTCTCCAGATCCAGCAGGCAGAATCTTTTGATATTTGGTATGCAACATTGTAGGGTGGATCTGATTGTGATTCATGAACGTATTTATTTGTAAAGTTGATAGAATCTTAGACAAAATTTGCAGAAAAGATCTACTATAGAAGGGGTGGTATCCAGGGTGAACCGTTTACCCAAATCTAGCAGTACTAATGCATTATTCACACAAATCTTCGTTCAAATTTTATGACCCCTCATTGGAACACACGCATTCAGCTCATTCCAACAAGCATATGCCATGTTTTCGAGACAAAGGAATAAAAATTTTAGTTATTCATGAAATTTTTAGGCAACTGTTGTCTGTTATTCACATTGCTTCATGAAATTTCAGTACTTTTAGAAGTTACCTCAGTAATCAAGGGTTAATTCCCCTTAATTAAATGTTGCCTCTAAAAAACAACCACTTTGCATATCTTACCTTTTTACCAGCATAACTGCCAAAACTTGTCAGCATTCTTCGCAAAAATCGCTATTCAAATTTTAATTTTTGTCTCTTAAACATACATGTACTTATCGCTTGTAAATACCCCATTGGAATGAGCTTTTTGAGCTCATTCCAATGAGAGGTCGCACACCATGCTTTTTGAGTCAAAAAAGCAATTTTTTTAGTTATTCCAGAATTTCGTACGTAAAACACAGCTTTATGACTTCACATTAAAATGAGCTCTCTAAGCTTGTTCCAATCAACATTCACGCACTATGTCTTTCACACAAAAAATAAAATTTTCCATTTATTCAGGAATTTTGTTTGCAAGAACACTCTTAACCCCCCCCCCCCCCCCCCCCCCCCCCCCCACACACACACACACACACACACAAACACACACACACACACACACACACACAAACACAGACACACACATCTAAAAGTTCGTCAGCAAAAAACAGTTACTTCAATTTTTAAATGCATTATAGGAACAACTTGCCTAATCAAATTTAAATACTTTTGCATCATTCTGTATCTAGAACAAACCATTTACCATATCTTTACGCAAAATTCTCCAGCATCATTCACAAAAAAACACCATTATTTATATATTCACATTTCTGTCTCAAAAATATACCTGATCTTCCCATACCCCTATTGGAATAAGCTGTTTGAGCTTGTTCCAATGATGATAAAAAAAAATAAAATTTGTGAAAATTTTTGTTTTCTTGCATGCAAATATATACATGTAGCACATGGAAGATATCCACAGTTGGGGAGAGATGTCCAAGGCTATCTCTTCACATTCCTTGTTTGTGCTTCATGCTAAACCAGTTTGTCTGCAGAGATAAATTTGCTTTATTAAAAATCATTGGAGATTGGCCACACACCAATGATTTTAAATAAAACTAATTTTAGGTAACAAATGTTGAACTTCAAACAAAATCTATCACTCAACCAGTTAATGTTGATGAGGCATGACATGGTGAAGGTGACCTAAAATACTTATTAGAGTCACTTTGTCAGGTGAGCGATTAAGGCCACGTGGGGCCTCTTGTTTCTATTATATGTCCATAATGTATATTTATTTGCTCTCTCTCGGGTCGCGCGCGATTTTCGCGGGCGACGCGGTTCGGACTTAGATTTTCACAATTATTGTTCATGCTTTTTTTGCAAATTTTTCTAATTGTGTTAGAGTTAGGTGTCAGCGGGGTACCACTCCTACAGTGTTTCTTCTTTCTGTTGAGAGTAGTCTTCCTGTTGGGTGGTTCCCGGTCGACCGTCTGGGGTCTTTGTTTCTGTCACCTTTCTCTCTTTGGGGGTGTTCTGTTTTCTGATCTCACCTTCTCTGCTCCTCTCACCTCTTTCATGCCTAGGACAATTCCTTGTGGGCAGTGTCTGCTGCCTAAGCATGTGGACGATGTACATTCGTCGTGTTCCTCCTGTAATGGGTGTTCGGCCGAGCGGCCGTGTGGTGTCTGTGGAACATGGTCTTCCACCTTTTGGGCGTCAGTAAATCGTGTCGTTCGTTCTCGTGGCCGTGCCTCCCGCTCCCGCGGGAAAGGAGAATGTGGTCGTTCGGGGCCTCCCGAGCCGACTTTGTCTGGTGAGAGTTATTCCTCCTCCGTGGGGGATGTGCAGTCTTTTCCTGTGGTGGATACTGCGGGAGCCGTTGAGTGTTCTGGTGTAGAGATGCCTGGTTCCGGGACTACGGTCCCCCTCCAGTCGACATCTGAGGCTGTCACTAGGGTTGTGACTCCTCCTTCGGAGCCGAGCCGGTGTGCTCTCTCCACTATTTCACCAGCCTCAACGACTCTTGACGTATCTACTACTGCTGCTGGTCCGTCTGCTTCGTTGTCTGTTTCAGCCGGCCTCGGCTTTTCGCTGCAGGGGACTGCAGAACTGTCCGATACTGTAGATGTGGGATATCGGCCCCAGCCTTCCCTGACTTCAACTCGGCGAAGTCGGAAGGGGCTGCCGGCCGAGCCCATCGCTGTGGTCTCGTCGCCGTTGAGTACCACAGTTGTGTCTTTGGATTCGGATGTTCGTAGTGGAAACACTATGAACTCTGTGGCGTTTCCGTCCACTCACTCAGGTCACACGACCAGTTTTGGGGGACCAACGCCTTTTGTGCAGCCTGGACCTTCTGCCCCGCAGAGGTCCGCGGTGACTCTCATGAGTTCTCGCAATATTGATCCTCGGGGTGCATCGTACCCCTATACACGTCTGCCTTCAGATGTTTCGGCTGCCGCCCGTCGTCCCGCGTCGGGTGTTTTGGAGGATCGTGACCCTTTGCTGGTTAAGAGGTGAAGCCACTTTGCCGGTTCGCTCCCCTGTCGAACCGGTCGGTACAGGCAGTGAGCTTAGGGAGGCCCTCTCCTTACTCACTCAGGTTCTCTCAAAGAGCCTTCCTGTTGCTTCCAGCGAGGCTATGGGTGGTTTCCAGGCGCCTCCTATGGCGCCGCCTCCCGGGATTGGAAACAGGCCGGTTTCCGATTCCTCTGGTGTCCCGACACCATGGGAGGCGTCGGCTGGTTTGCCCACGATGGGCTATGTGTCTTCCGACTCTGGGGAGGAGTCCGACATGCTTGAGGTCGAGGGCCAGCAGTCTTCGGACTTGGGGACGGCTCTTGACTTTGTGTTTGGGTTTCTGCCTGAGCTCAAACCTGCTAACCAGCCGACAGTGTCAGCCTGGCCGCGATCATCGGTCGCGCGCCAACAGCCTATGGAGCAACCTGCTTCTGGGCGCCTTCGACCATGCCAGTCGGTACAGGTGGTTGAGACTTTTTCAGCATTGGATGCCAAGCTGAATTCCAAGGCTTTGAAGACTTCGTTCTTCACCAGGGTTGACACCTTTTTGCCTCCTGTGCGTTATCGTTCCTACGATTCCGCCAATCCGTCAGTCTGCCAGACTTTGACGGTTCTGGATCAGGACTCCACTTCCCTCGGGCTTTCCAAGCCCAAGTCTGCAGTCATTCCAATGACGACTCCGGAGTCCACGTTGGGCTTATCTAGAGAGATGCTTGGCATGCTTTCTCTCTCAGATCACGTCGTCTCAGCTTTGGCTGCTTATCTGCCTCCAGATAAGTTTGACGAGGTACAGGCTCCTTTGCGTGTACTGTCCAAGGCGCTTATGCACCTTACTCACACGCATGCCTGTAACACAGCCAATTTGGAATTAGTTCGAAGGGACGCTGTGCTGGACACAGGACGATCCCTTCCCGAAGAGCAGCGTGCTACTCTTCGATCTGCTTCTTTGGCAGGTCCGCAACTTTTCCATGGTTCCGTGTCGTCGGTCCGGGATGACGTCCTACGTCATTCCAAAGATCAGCTGCTGTTTCGTCAGCTTGATCAGCCTTCTCGGGGAGGCAAGGGCCGTTTCAAGCCTAACAAGTACCCTTCTGCTTCCTCTGTGAAGCAAAAGGCTGGTCCTTCTGCCGCCGCCTCTACTTCTTACTCACGGGGTAAAGGTAGGGGTCGGCAGAATCGAGGGAAGTCTCAGGATTCTTCATTTAGCAGAGGAGGTGGTTTCTCCTCTCGCGGGCCTCGTCGGGGCTCGAAATGAAGGTCCTCACCTCGACTCGTCCCAGGTTGGAGGAAGGATAGCAGAGTTCGCAGACCATTGGACCACCATCACATCCGATCCATGGGTGTTAGATGTTGTTTGGTCCGGGCTGCGCATATCCTTCCGACGGCACCCCACTCTGTCAAGGGTGCCTCTTCCAACCACAGTTCCTTCAGACATTTTACGTCGGGAACTTTTGTCCACGGAGATTGCCAATCTCCTGGCAAAGGGGGCGATCGAGGTCGTCAAGAACATTCAGCCAGTGGGTTTCTATTCCCGCCTGTTCTTGGTGCCGAAGAAGGACGGCCGACTCCGACCGGTTATCGATCTGAGTATCCTGAACCAGTCTATCATTGCTCCCAAGTTCAGCATGGAGACTTTCAGGTCGGTCCGCCAATCTATTCACCAGGGAGATTTTGCAGCCAGCATCGACCTGCGAGACGCTTACTTCCACGTTCCGATGCATCGGGTGTCACGGAAGTATCTCAGGTTCGCTTTTCTGGGGCGAGTTTACCAGTTCAAGGCCATGCCTTTCGGCCTCAACCTGGCTCCTTGGGCGTTCACCAGACTGATGTCGCATGTGATAGCGTTCCATCGCACACAGTCCAGGGTGACTACTTCGGCATATCTGGACGATATCCTCCAGAGGCATTCCAATGCTGCCTTACTGGAATTGGACGTCGCCACTCTGTTGAGCTTGCTCACGTCGCTAGGATTCAGAGTCAACGAGGAGAAGTCGGACCTGGTCCCTTCTCAGTCGTTTTGTCATCTGGGGATGTCTTTCCAAACCAAATTCAATTTGGTGGCTGTTCCCCAGGCCAAGGCTGTGATTTTCTCAGCTTTTGCTCTGACTCTGTCCCAGTCCAGGTCCGCGACCGCTCGGAGTTTTCTCCGGCTGATCGGTCTCTGCGGTTCGGTGACGGATCTCATTCCTCTAGGTCGGCTGCGTGTCAGACCTCTCCAACACTTTCTGCTCAGTCGTTGGAGACTGAATGTAGATTCTCTGGATCAGGTGCTTCCGTTTCCGGACTCTCTGTATCCTCACCTTCTTCCCTGGACAGATGTTCAGTGGATTACGCAGGGTGTTCCGCTGGACTTACCCACGTCCGATCGCGTTCTGACGGCAGATGCCAGCGATCTCGAATGGGGTGCGACGTTGGATCCTCTCGGTCTTTCCCTACACGGGATGTGGGACCAGGATCAAGCAGCTCTACACATCAACCAGAAGGAGCTTCTTGCTCTTCTTCTGAGTTTCAGGCAGTGGATCCCTCACCTGTCGAATCGCCAGGTCCTTCTACTATCCGACAATTCGACAGTGGTTGCTTACATTCGGAACCAGGGCGGCACGCACTCGCTTCCGATGTACGAGTTAGCTCGGGATCTTTTACTGCTCGCTCAGGAGGTTCACGCCGGAGTGGTTGTTCGTCACATTCCCGGTCGTCTGAACGTCCTAGCCGACTCCCTGTCCCGACAGGGCAGGGTTATTTCCACCGAGTGGATGCTTCACAGGGCAGTGTTCCAGTCGCTTTGCGATCTCTGGGGACGTCCCCACATCGATCTCTTTGCGACTCGTTGGAACCATCAGGTGGACACTTTCGTGTCTCCGTGTCCAGATCCTCTGGCTTTTGCCGTGGACGCTCTGTCACTCGATTGGAACGGTCTAGTCGGCTACGCCTTCCCGCCGGTTCCGATTCTTCCTCAGGTTCTCGCCAAAATTCGAACCTGCAGTTGTCGAATCATTCTGATCGCTCCCCTGTCACCTCAGCGGGTGTGGATCAATTAGCTCCGCTCGCTGATGGCGGCGGTTCCGGCACGTCTCCCGCTACGTCGCGACCTTCTTTGTCAAGGTCGCCCGAGGAGGTTTCACGTCGACCCGACTTCATTGTGCCTTCACGCTTATCTTTTGTCAGGTCCTGTCTCCTCCGTAGAGGTTTTTCGAGACGAGCAGTGGAGTGCATTTCTTCTTCAAGGAGGCACTCCACTGGTTTAGCTTATGCAGCTAAATGGAAGGTCTTCTGTCGATTGTGTGCTGATCACTCTGTTGATTATGCCAATCCTTCGATTTCACAGATTGCGGAGTTTCTGGTCTATCTGTTTGATTCTCGGGGTCTCCAGCCTGTTACCATCAAGGGTTACAGGTCTATGCTTTCAGAGACTTTTTCTTATGTGGGGAAGCGTCGTATCGGCACTAATCCTTACCTCTCCAAGCTTGTTCGGCACTTTTCTTTGAAAAGGCCTCGGACTTTGCAGCTTACTCCACGATGGAATCTTTCGTGGGTGCTGCTTTGCTTGGGGGGGGGGGGGGGGGGGGGGGGCGCCGTTCGAACCTTTATCCCAGGTGGATATGCAATTTCTCACATATAAGTCGGCTTTTCTGATGGCATTTGCTTCGGCCAGACGGGTTAGTGAGCTTCACGCCCTCTCGGTTGACCCGGCCTTTTTTAGGAGTTCTCCCAACAGTGTTACTTTTACCACTGATTGCTCCTTTTTGGCTAAGAATCAGTTACCAGATACTACTCCTCCTCCTATCTGTATCAGGGCTCTTCCCTCTGTTGAGGGTACTCGCCCTTTGCTCTGTCCGGTCCGTGCTATTCGCATTTATCTTGATCGGACACGCTTCATACGGAAGGGCAGAAAACGTTTTTTTCTGTCTCTCATTCCGGGTCGACAGAAGATCTCTCCTCAATCCATTTCTCGATGGATTTGTCTTGCTATTCGTACGGCTTATAGTCGTTTAGCAGCTGGCGATTGTATTACCAATCGTATTTCTGCCCACGAGGTGCGGGCACTGTCTACCTCTTGGGCTTATTCTAACTCCGTCAAGTTGTCGGATGTTATGCAGGCAGCCTACTGGAGAAATGCTTCTACTTTCTCCACCTTTTATTTACGCCAGTTGCAGGAGCAGTCGGAGGACCTTTTTGCCTTGGGTCCTCTTTCTTCTGCTCAGGCTGTTGTCTGCCATAGCCATTAGGCTTCTTGAAGGTCAGTTTCAGCCTTGTGCTGTTACTGCCCTTTTTTCTGTCTGTGTGTCACACAGGCTCATATGTCTCTTTTCATTGTCCTTTACCAATGATTGCGACATTCTGGTTGATAAGCCTCGGGACCTCTTCCTTCTGCTTCACGGTTCCAGTGCACTAGGGTTATGTGGGGGTTGGTTATCCGATTCCCTCCAGCCTTTTGTCTATTCAGCCTGTAGTAAACAATTGTGAGTAGGTTGATAAGAAATCTAAATTTTATAGTAAATTTCCTTTCTTATTATACCTACCACAATTGTTTACATGGAGGCCCTCCCGTCTTCTTTACGGGTAAAGAATCTTTCCTCCCCGCTGATCACATAACTCTAACGTTTACGGATTCAAAAAGAATGAGTCTTTAGAGACGGTATATGCGCACTGGCAACGGAAGTCGTGGAGTTGTACTTGGGAGAGAGCGTCCCGTACTGGGTCTGCGCCGGTTGCACTCGACCCAGTTTTGGCTTATTTTTATTGGTGCCTTTGCACCACTTTTCTTTCCCAACTTGCTTGGGAAAGACAAAAATAGAGAGTATTTTATCCGAGTTAGGGACTTCCACTGTAGTGCAAGCCTGTAGTAAACAATTGTGGTAGGTATAATAAGAAAGGAAATTTACTATAAAATTTAGATTTTTATATATTTGGTAAGGTTCGTTGTCGTGATGATCATAGATGACTACTTACCTTTTTTCGTCGTAATTACCAGTGCCTGTGACTAAAATCGTCTTTAATCTAAAACTGAAAAGTAGAAGGATGTGCCAAGACTCAGAGGGGCTACTTGGTAACTCACATTTGTAAAGTTTGGGATGGGCTTATACCAGAGTATGAGCTCAGACACGCGTGACTAGTCAATGCAGTATGTGATAGAATATGGGAAAATAGGGGGGGGGGGGGGCTGAAGTTGACCCCTCCTCCCTAATGTAGCCATGCTCCCCAACTATGAATTGCTGGCTCCACCATTGTCCTTGTGATCTTAACTGTAGCTTCAATACCAGGATGAATATCAAGATATGTATCTAGATACATATCGTATCGTGACTCGTGTACCTAGATACGTATCGTACCATGAATTTGGAGTATCATCCCAACCCTATTGATGTGCTTCATACTTTATCAGACATTATGCGAAAAATTTCCTGCTTCAAATTTCAGTATTTTGATGTCAGTTCGCAGAGGGTTGACTGGTAGAGAGCTGGAAGCCCACATATGGGCTTTATACTGAAGTGCTTGTAATGTAATCCTACTTAAAGACTTCTATTGATATGCTTCATATTATCTAGGAAGTGCAGATATTTTTTCTGGGGGTATTTTCCTTGTTATAATATATGGAAGAGTGCCTCTCGGCACTCTCTCATAAATTTTCACAAGTCTGTGACATGATAACAAATTTTGAGGAAGAAAAATAATTTAGCACTCTACCAGTTAATATCTCCAGTCTCTGAATCTGATCTGAAGTAAAAGTGTCAATAATATTTGGTATGCTGATGATTATTGTATCAATTGTAGAGGATTTGAAATCAATTATTATTTTGACCTGCACCATTAATAATTGATACGCAATGATTGAACTGCCTGTAACTTACACACTGAACAATAAATGAGCCACTAATGTGGCTCTAATGATCATTTTTTACCTTGTAATATATCCTGAGGTATTTTATGATGTGATTTATCTGATGTTGGTCGATATTTCAAGTGATAATGGAATCTTTCTGGCCATTCTTTCTATCATATTGTATTTTGTGTGCTTCATTAAGCTTGGTCACAGAATAATGGTATCTGGGAATTATCACTATTTAAATGAACACTTATTTTGTTGGAGACGAACCCATTTTCTCCTCTGGGGAATTGAAGCAATATATGCTGGAATATTCATGAAAAAGGCCACAGTTGAGAGAGAATATGGTTGCCAAATCCTGTCTTACTCTGTACTGTTGCCAAATACTGTGCTACTCAAATCACCCTTACTGGCACTGGGCGGTATTCAGATAATTGAATACTTCTGTATTCAGAAAATGATACTGCAGTATACTGTTATACTAATTGTTTTCGACTGTGATGTGTCAGTCAATCTATAGGGCCGAAGCATCTGCAAGCAACTTTGTGCGAAACATCTGCCATAAAGACTAAAATGTCTCCTAATAATTTCATAAAAACAGCAGTCAATTAACAGATTCTGTAAACCGGAAGCAAGTTGTAATTTGCATCCCTGCATGGGTAAGGCCAAGCCAGAAAATAAGCAGACTGTCATCTGCAAAATGAGGCCCCCAGAGGGTGAATTTAGTGATGCTACCCTGCACAGCAGGGTAGCATCACTAAATTTACCATCTGTGAACATCAATCTGAATCAAAATGAACAGAAAAAGGTAGGTACCCAGAGGATAAATTGACCCACTGTATGGGATAGCATCATCAAATTCACCCTCTGGGGACCTCATTCTGCAAATGTTAGACCGCTTATTTTCAGACCTGGGTAAGGCCGACTTTTCTGGAAACTGATTATGATTTAATTTGATGGTATGAGTGATAGTATTTAAAATCATTCTAATTATAATCAGTGCACCAAAATACTTCTCAGCACTTCACTAAACCTGCTTAAACAAGATCATTTTTGTGATATGTCATCATATACATTGGGCCAGAGCTTATTTCTCCAAAGTATGGCCCTGAAAACCTTTGAAATTTGATTCGATTCAAAATCATATCAGTTCGACTCCAGTCACAAAATTTTGATTTAGAAATTTTGGAATCGTTGAGATGTATAAAATAAATCGTTTTTAACTTTTCTTCTTTGGGTTATTGGGCTTGTGTGTTTTTCATGTTTATTATTCATATTACCGACAACCAAGTTTAATTTTTTCCAGTTGTATGTGTCAGACATGTGAAATGAAAAAGTAATTCATTTTTTGAATTACTTGCGCTATTGAGATTGCCAGTTCGATTTTATGTTGAAGACAAACCTGATAATTGAATAAAAACGTAAATATAAGGTTTTGAACATTACCATTTCATAGAACATTGAAATAAGTACAGGAATACTGTAAATGGATATATATGGAGATTTATAGTATAGCAGAACTTGAAAAAATTCCAGCTGTTCAAAAGACAGTCAGCAGTATACTTTGATATAACTTTAAGAGTAAGAAAAAAAACCCCCAAAACTAGCACTGTGGCTTTCTTTTTAAGATGAAAGGATAGTTTTCCAATGAATTCAGGGATTTTTCGTTTGGGTGCCAACAGGGAACAAATATGGGACCTTTTCCCAATGGCATTTGAGCATGATTTTTCCCAATTCACAACCCAAATTCCCCAATCCCAGCCCCCACTCAAATGATTTAATTCTCAATTGTTTTCTGAACTTGAGCACAGTGGCTCAGTGGTAGACTGTTGGACTATACTAGAAGTCCTGAGTTCGCAATCTTGTCCGGGATGATCTGTATTGTGTCCTTGGGAAAGGCACTTTATCCCGGTTGCCTACATGGGGCACGATGTTGCCGTGTACTAAGTAGAGATGGATGGTTATGATTTTTATGTGTACCCATACTATGTATGGTACACATAATGCCGGCATCCGGGGCGACCATCCGTCGTTCATCCATCCTTTGTCTGTCCGTCTGTCCGTCTGTCCCTCCGTCTGTCTGTCCGTCCATCCGTCTGTCCGTCCGGCATCCGTATCCATTTTCTTTGGCATTCGATAACTTGAAAAATATTGCTTGGATTGTCAAGTTACTTTATATTTGTGTTCAGGTTACTGATGTGCCGAGTTGTATAGTTTTTGGTGTAAATCTGATAATTTGATCCTGAGATATTAACCCTTTATCCTTCAAATTGAAAATTTCTCCAATCCCTTTGTCATTCGATAACTTGAAAAATATTGCTTCGATTGTCAAGTTACTTTATATTTGTGTTCAGGTTACTGATGTGCCGAGCTGTATAGTTTTTGGTGTAAATCTGTTATTTTGATCCCGAGATATTAACCCTTTATCCTTCAAATTGAAAATTTCTTCAATCCCTTTGGCATTCGATAACTTGAAAAATGTTGCTTGGATTGTCTAGTTTCTTTATATTTGTGTTCAGGTTACTGATGTGGCGAGCTGTATAGTTTTTGGTGTAAATCTGTTATTTTGATCCTGAGATATTAACCCTTTATCCTTCAAATTGAAAATTCCCCCAATCCCTTTGGCATTCGATAACTTGAAAAATATTTCTTGGATTGTCAAGTTACTCTATATTTGTGTTCAGGTTACTGATGTGCCGAGCTGTATAGTGTTTGGTGTAAATCTGATAATTTAATCCTGAAATATTAACCCTTTATCCTTCAAATTGAAAGTTCCTCCAATCCCTTTGGCATTTGATAACTTGAAAAATATTGCTTGGATTGTCTAGTTACTTTAGATTTGTGTTCAGGTTACTGATGTGCCGAGCTGTATAGTTTTTGGTGTAAATCTGATGATTTGATCCCGAGATATTAACCCTTTATCCTTCAAATTGAAAATTTCTCCAATCCCTTTGGCATTCGATAACTTGAAAAATATTACTTGGATTGTCAAGTTACTTTATATTTGTGTTTAGGTTACTGATGTGCCGAGCTGTATAGTTTTTGGTGTAAATCTGTTATTTTGATCCTGAGATATTAACCCTTTATCCTTCAAATTGAAAATTCCTCCAATCCCTTTGGCATTCGATAACTTGAAAAATATTGCTTTTATTGTCAAGTTACCTCATATTTGTGTTCAGGTTACTGATGTGCCGAGCTGTACAGTTTTTGGTGTAAATCTGATAATTTAATCTTGAGATATTAACCCTTTATCCTTCAAATTGAAAATTTCTCCAATCCCTTTGGCATTCGATAACTTGAAAAATATTGCTTAGATTGTGAAGTTACTTTATATTTGTGTTCAGGTTACTGATGTGCCAAGTTGTATAGTTTTTGGTGTAAATCTGTTATTTTAATCTTGAGATATTAACCCTTTATCCTTCAAATTGAAAATTCCTTCAATCCCTTTGGCAATTGATAACTTAAAAAATATTACTTGGATTGTCAAGTTACTCTATAATTGTGTTCAGGTTACTGATGTGCTGAGCTGTATAGTTTTTGGTGTTAATCTGATAATTTGATCCGGAGATATTAACCGTTTATCCTTCAAATTGAAAATTCCTCCAATCCCTTTGGCAGGAGATAACTCAAAAAATATCAATCCGATTGTCATGTTACTTTATATATTTATTCAGGTTACTGATGTGCTGTGCTGTATAGTTTTTTAGCTCAACTTTGGCGAAGCCAAATTTGAGCTTTTGTCATGGCCCGTCGTCCGTCTGTCCGTACGTCAACAATTGGATACGGCTCGGGCTAGAGGCCGTATTTATGAACCGATCTTTACGAAACTTCTTGGGTACCTTTGTTATGACCGTGGGACAAGAACAAGTGTTTTTGGGTACGGTCCGAAATTCAAGATGGCCGCCAGCTGCCATTTTGTACCGACGATGCAGAAATCTGTTTTTTTGTACAGAACTTCCATATGAAAGCTCTGATTTGAATAATTTTTTGTATGAATGTTTAGTACCATGGGATACATCACATATAATACGGGTTTTTTACTCGTGCGTAAATTGTGCAAATTAGACTAATTTTTTTGTTTTTTGGTGTTACTTTCAGCACTGTAAGTGCAAATGCCAATACGGCTCGGGCTAGAGGCCGTATTTATGAACCGATCTTTACGAAACTTCTTGGGTACCTTTGGTATCACCGTGGGACGAGAACGAGTGTTTTTGGGTCCGGTCCAAAATTCAAGATGGCCGATGGCAGCCATTTTGTACAAATTTAGGTGCAATCAGATTTTTGCACAGAACTTCCATATGAAAGCGCTGATTTGAATAATTTTTTGTGTGAATGTTTAGTACCATGGGATACATCACATATAATACGGGTTTTTTTCTCATGCAGAAATTATGCAAATTAGATGAACTTTGATTTTTTCATTGCGACTTACACACAGTAAGTACACATGGCAATACGGCTCGGGCTAGAGTCTGTATTTATGAACTGATCTTCACGAAATGTCTTGGGTACCTTTGTTATCACCTTGGGACAAGAACGAGTGTTTCTGGATGTGGTCTAAAATTCAAGATGGCTGCCAGTGGCCATTTTGTACCGAAATTAGGTCTAATCAGTTTTTTGTACACAACTTCTATACGGCTCAGACTAGAGGCCATATTTATGAACCAATCTTTACGAAACTTTTTGGGTACCTTTGTTATCACCGTGGGATGAGAGCGAGTGTTTTTGGGTGTGGTCCGAAATTCAAGATGGCCACCAGCAGCCATTTTGTACCAAAATTAGTGCAATCAGTCTTTTGTACAGAACTTCTGTATGAAAGTTCTGATTTGAATAAATTTTTATATGAATGTTTAGTAACATGGAATACATCACATATTGTAAGTTTTTTTTTTTTTCGTGCAGAAATTATGCAAATTAGATGAACTTTGATTTATTCAGTGCTACTTGCACAATGTAAGCACACATGTCAATACGGCTCAGGGTAGAGGCTGTATTTATGAACCGATCTTCACAAAACTTCTTGGGTACCTTTGTTATCACCTTGGGACGAGAGTGAGTGTTTCAGGGTGCGGTCCAAAATTCAAGATGGCTGCCAGTGGCCATTTTGTACCAAAATTTGGTCCAATCAGTATTTTGTCACAAATTCTATACAGCTCGTATTTATGAACTGCATGATCTTCACAAAACTTCTTGGGTACCTTTGTTTTCACCTTGGGACAGGAACGAGTGTGTTTTGGGGTGCCTTTCTTATCACTGTGCTATGAGAACAAATATTTTGGGGTTGAGTCAGACCCACTCTGGGACTCAAAAGATTTCTTTTCTAGTTTAGCATCTGACTGTAGCCCACCTTTACAATACTTTACCTATACATTTGTTACAGGCAACGGTCAGTATTTATGTACAGACTGTTACAATACTTTATATGTACCGTTGTTATCAGGTCATTACCTAGATGTTTGTCATTGCTGTGTCACATACTATACATGTACATGTCTTTGTCTTGACAAGTTGAGCTACAGTGTCATTGACACTTTCATTATATAAATCTGATAATTTGATCTGGAGATATTAACCCTTTATCCATCAAATTAGACACTCCTCCAATCCATTTCTATATGTACCCATATCTTGTATGGTGTACATAATGTCGCCATCCGTGGTGGTCCTCCGTCATACAGCTTTCTACTAGTTGCGCTTATGGGTACACATCTGACGATTTCATCGGCCTATTTTTATGTGTACCCATACTATGTATGGTACACATAATCCCGGCATCCGGGGTGACCATCCGTCGTTCGTCCATCCTTTGTCCATCCATCTGTCCGTCCGTCCGTCTGTCCGGTGTCCGTATCCATTTCTTTGGCATTCGATAACTTGAAAAATATTGCTTGAATTGTCAAGTTACTTTTTATTTGTGTTCAGGTTACTGATGTGCCGAGCTGTATAGTTTTTGGTGTAAATCGGATAATTTGATCCTGAGATATTAACCTTTTACCCTTCAAATTGAAAATTCCTCCAATCCCTTTGGCATTCGATAACTTGAAAAATATTTCTTGGATTGTCTACTTACTTTATATTTGTGTTCAGGTTACTGATTTGCCGAGCTGTATAGTTTTTGGTGTAAATCTGATGATTTGATCCCGAGATATTAACCCTTTATCCTTCAAATTGAAAATTCCTCCAATCCCTTTGGCATTCAATAACTTGAAAAATATTCTTTGGATTGTCAAGTTACTTTATATTTGTGTTCAGGTTAACGATGTGCCAAGCTGTATAGTTTTTGGTGTAAATCGGATAATTTGATCCTGAGATATTAACCCTTTATCCTTCAAATTGAAAATTCCTCCAATCCCTTTGGCATTCGATAACTTGAAAAATATTGCTTGGATTGTCAAGTTACTTTATATTTGTGTTCAGGTTACTGATGTGCCGAGCTGTATAGTTTTTGGTGTAAATCTTATGATTTGATCTCGAGATATTAACTCTTTATCCTTCAGATTGAAAATTCCTCCAATCCCTTTGGCATTCGATAACTTGAAAAATATTACTGGATTTGTCAAGTTACTTTATATTTGTGTTCAGGTTACTGATGTGGCGAGCTGTATAGTTTTTGGTGTAAATCTGTTATTTTGATCCTGAGATATTAACCCTTTATCCTTCAAATTGAAAATTCCTCCGATCCCTTTGGCATTCGATAACTTGAAAAATATTGCTTGGATTGTCAAGTTACTTTATATTTGTGTTCAGGTTACTGATGTGCCGAGCTGTATAGTTTTTGGTGTTAATCTGATTATTTGATCCGGAGATATTAACCCTTTATCCATCAAATTAGACACTCCTCCAATCCATTTCTATATGTACCCATACATTGTATGGTGTACATAATGTCAGCATCCGTGGTGGCCCCCGTCATACAGCTTTCTGGTAGTTGCGCGTATGGGTACACATCTGACGATTTCATCAGCCTATTTTTGTCGTTTGGTTTTTGATTTCGATTTTTTGGAGTGAAAAACTCTGGTTACGGTTTTGTTTTCGGTTTTTATCCAGTCCCATTAAATTCATAAAAGCATGAGTAATTACACAAGTGAAATAACTGACAAAATCTATCAGGTTTGGATCTAAGGCCCTCTTACATCTCTTTGGAGTTCAACAGCTTGAGTAAACAACATATAAATTTAAAGAAATGTTTAAACTTTAATGATCAATTGATCCTTGTGGATACACACTGCACAGAACAAAGTCAACAATCCTTCTAGAAATTGTGATTTTCACTTTCAAAATGGAACAGCTACATCTGTTATATTTCTAAGCCATTGTGGAAATATACATTTTAAATCAAACAGTTTCTCTGATATTGAATGACAAGGCTGACGCTGGCATTTTTTTCATTATTTATTTAGTTGCTTCAAAAGTTAAGTAACTACCTGTTTGAGGTTCAGGTATGAAACACATCCCCAGAAGCAACCAAACAAATCACATAATTCACTTGTTGATTGTTTTTTTATATTTATTTTTATCAAATCCTGGTGCTCCGGAAGCCGTAAATGGTACCTATATAGAAAACAAACAGATACAGATAGAGTTCGAAGTATGCTATTTTGGAACGTGGGTACAGTGCCATGATGCGAATAATACCTTTGCGGGGCATTTTGATTCTGTTTCCTGGAGTTCTCTGAACTGTAGTTTGTGCTTCATCTTGAGATGCCTTCTCGGAGGTGTTGCCGTGTTCAGCAAAATACAAATTGGTACAGGTGATGCATTGAGAATGGTTTGCATCTTTCTTTGTAAAATATTTTCGAAGAGCGGCCTGATCTTTCTACGACATCATGAAACTGTGTACATACGGGTATTCTGCGAATTCTACCAAATTCCATTCATACATATAATTCACGTGGGAGACGATCAGTTGGTGGGACCACAGAAACAGTATGCCCAAAGCTGGTTAGTTATTTAGTCCTTACATTGATTGAATGGGAAAGAAATTGCGGAGAGATAAAATTACAAGAGTTTTTCAAGAAATTTTGATGAAACTTTTAGAAAACTGTGCTGCCGTTTTTTCTCAATGGGCAGGTCGGTTATTCAGTGTTTTTAGTCCCCTACGGGAACCGTAAGGGGACTATAGGATTGCACTCCGTCCGTCCGTCCGTCCGTCTGTCTCTGTTTTTTATGTTACCACCTCTCCCTCCAACATGCTTTAAGCTACACCTTTCATATTTGGTACATGGATAAATGGTTCTGAGGGGATGATGCACACTCAAAATTTGTTTTTCAAAATCCAAGATGGCGGAATGGCGGCCATTTTTGTTGTGTTTTTTAAGCTTTTTTTTTCTCTATTTTCATGTTACCACCCCTCCCACCAACATGGTTCACGCTACACTTTGCATATTTGGCACATTGATAGAGGGTTGGGAGGGGATGATGCACGTTCAATATTTTTTCTTCAAAATCCAAGATGGCGGCATGGCAGCCATTTTTGTTGTGTTTTTTTAAGCTTTTTTCTCTATTTTATGTTACCACCCCTCACTCCAACATGGTTCAAGCTACACTTTTTATATCTGGCACATGGATAGAGGGTTGTAATGGGATGTTGCCTGTTTAACATTTTTTTTCCAAAATTCAAGATGGTGCCATGGCAACCATTTCTGTTGTGTTTTTTAAGCTTTTTTCTCTATTTTATGTTACCACTGCTCCAACATTGCTCCAACATTTTTCAAAATCCAAGATGTCAGAATGGCGGCCATTTTTGTTGTGTTTTTTTAAGCTTTTTTTCTCTATTTTCAGGCCTCTAAAAATTGCATGAACGGCCGTTTCGTTCGAGCTCCGTTCGAGCAAAGTTCCCTTCAGTTAACCTTTTTCCCGTTCGTGCAAAAATTGGCATTCAAATGACTGAGAACCGCGACCGAAGTGAGTCAAATAACCCGGGTGAGGGATACTATAATAGCTCCAAATGTAAATGAATGGAAACACTAAAAATCTTAGAAATCGGATATATAAAGACTGCTAAAAATAACATTCCATATCGTTTCTCTGAAACAGGAAGTAATGCTTTGCCGGTGTTACTAAGATAATGCACGGCTTTGAAAACGCACAGACGGTGGGCTGAAATCAGATACAGGCACTGTAAAATTTACTACGAATCGGGGGAAAGGGGCCTACCAACCGTTTGTGAACAGTTGTGGTTGACGGCAATGCATTTTTTGACTTTGACTCTGTACTGCGGAGCTAATTTATGCAGAGCTAATAAATTAACTCCCTTGATGCGCAACATGAATACTCAATGATGATTGGTAAATGAGCACCGACGTTTAGGAAAGCACCTAAACATTTTCCAAACAACATGAGTGATAACAGAGTGGATTCGCACTGAATCAATTCACACTGCAAAGTCCACTGCCAAATATTCGGCCTTATAGTTACTTAATAAAAATAAGCGACAGTTCACACAGAAGTAATTTCCCAACTTGAGTGAATTGTGAATTTCTGGGGGAGAAAGTGATTCGGCAATGCCAATTGCCGTAGCATTTTGCGACTGGTCTAATGACGTGACTGTGCGGGTGGGAACGGGTCAACTCGCCCTCGGGTCAACTCGCCCTGGGGTCATGTCGCCTTCGGGTCAAGTCGCCCCGGGTCAACTTGTCCCGGGTCAAGTTGCCCCCAGTTAAAAAAAAACGTAACTCTAGTTATATCAGCAATTTTTTTTATTTTAATACTATAATCTTTTATTTGCAACAATATTATGAAGTCATGTCTTTGTGATTCATTTGTTTGCTGTTTTATATCTGGATTTACCAGGGGCAGGGGTTTACATCTGAATTCAACCTATCTCGATCTAACCTTCACATGCACTGGATGTGTCATTCTTTTATCAACGTGACAGTGAGTGGATAACAAACAGGGTTCACACAAATCTTTTTTAATAATTATGGTACAGCTACTATAGGACTGAAACTAAGTCTTAATAAAGTACCGGCTTGAGAGTAAAAACAAAATCAGCTTGATTTAATTTTATCTTTTAATAAATACATACATCGAAAGTATCAACATTACAACAAAGTACAACTGTACCCAAAACAAAATAAACAAATAAATACAATCATTATCAGGCAGTCATCACACTTCCCTGTTCAGTCTATCAATAATTCAATATGTATCGACACTGACAGCTTTATTAAACACCTTGTCTGAGAAAATGAAAATGGGTTAAGCAAACATTTCCGGTTAAGCAAATTTTTTTGGCTTAACTCTTTTTCCGGTTAAGCAAATTTTCAATTTTTAAAGGCCTGATTTTATGTTACTACCCCTCCCTCCAACATGGTTCAAGCTACGCCTTTCATATATGGTACATGGATAAAGGGTTGTGAGGGGATTATGCACGCTCAATTTTTTTTTTTAAAAATCCAAGATGCTTATATACTCTAGTGTCTTCTGTGACAAAAACACCTTATGTCACAAAAGCGCCGTAGAGGACTAATACCACCTCGGTGGTCAAACACTTGTTTTTTTTAAAACCGAACGGTTTCTGGTTATACCGTCCATCTCTAGTGCTAAGGCGTCCTGCTTTCGATGGTGCACATGTCTTCAACTGCTGGAACCCTGTTTGAACGGAGCTTGAACAGATTTAGAATGTTGAGGAGCTGACAGTTGCTCGTCGATGCTCGGTGGTTCTCTCCAGATGGTATGGCTTTCTCCCCCTGTAAAACCGTTCCGGTCACGATTAGCCATTGTGCATAAGTATGTGACCTTAAACACCAGTAAATAAATATTACTTGACGATAATAAACCCTCAGAAAACCAATAATTTGCAATTTAACGAAGTGTAGAAAGCATCTGAATTCTTCTTTAACAATATAAGAACAGTTTAATAGAGACCACAGAGCCTGTATTTTACATTATTTAGCATTATTTTATCCCTTGCGTGCAACAAGCATTGCAGATGGCATCTTGTTCCACTTAATGGAAGATTTCATGTTTCAACAGAGTTATGGCCCTTACTTTGTTTTGAATTCATTTATGCTTCATCGGTCCAGCACTGCAGCGAGGGTATGAATTGCCTTCTGCAATAGCTCTTGTTTTGAATTACAAAGATACACAGCTTAATGACATTACAGAATGATTTCTTTGTGAAAGCTATTTTTAATACATTTTTAGCTCAACTAGACAAAGGCCCTCTTACATCACGTACGTCCACAATTTCCTTTGGCACACCTCACAGGTCGGATTTATGATCAGATCACTTTGAAACTTGGTATGTGTGTTTGGGGTGACCTCTAGATGGGAGCTATCGATTTTCTTCAATTTCCGTCAAAAAATGTTGCCGCGGCCAACGTTCTTAGAACTTAGTTCAGTCCAACCTCAATATTTCCCTGTGGCACAGTCTACAGGGCACATTTATGATTGGATTGCTTTGAAACCTGGCATTCTTGTTTGGGGTTACCTCTAGATGGGAGCTATCGATTTTCTTCGATTTCCGTCAAAAAATGTTGCCACTGGCAATAACCTTCAATGAACTTAGTAAAAACTTAGTGCAGTTAAGCATCAATATTTCCCTTTGACACACCCTGCAAGGCACATTTATGATTGGATCGCTTGCAAACTTGTTGAGCTTGTGTGGGGTGACATCTATATGGGAGCTGTCGATTTTCTTCCATTTTTGTCAAAAAATGTTGACCTTTGAACTTAGTTTAGTCAGACCTCAATATTTTCCTTTAACACGGCCTTGAGGGCACATTTATGATCGGATCACTTTGAAACTTGGTATGTGTGTTCCGTTTGACCTCTAGATGTGAGCTATTGCTTTTTTTCATTTCCACAAAAATTTATTGCTGTTACCACCAACCTTTGAACTTACTGCTTTTGTGCATCAACTTATCCCTTTTGCACTCTCTGCAGGGTATATTTATGAATTTCCATAAAAAACCCATTGCCACAAGCAATGACCTTCTACTTAGTGCAGTAACATCTTCCTTTGGCATGAATCAGAGGACACATTCATTATCAGGTTGTTTTGAAACTTTGTATGCTTATGCAGGGTGACAAAGATAGGAGCTATTGATTTTCTTTTCATTTCAACCAAAAACTGTTGCTGTTAAGCAACAATCTTTGAATTTATTGCATTTGTGCATCAACATTCTTTGACATGGCCTACAGGCCACATTTATCATAGGATTGTTTTTGAACTTGGTGTGCTCATTAGGCAAGAACTTTAGATAAGAGCTATTGATAAGCATTCATTTCTGTGAAAAAAGTTGCCATTTACAATAACCTCTGAGCATACTGCATTTGTGTATCAACATTCATCCTTTAGCCAGTCTTACAGTTTACATTTAAAAATGCATGGATTACTCTTGACGTTGTGCACACACAATGCTGTTATGTTGAAATTTCATCAAATAACATTGGTACCAATGATCTTCAATTTTGCCATTTCATTTTTAACTTACCAAGTTCAAGTTTGTCATGTTGAGCTACAGTGTCATTGACACTTTCATTATATGCTTGTCAAAGCATGGAATATTTTATAATGCTCCCCCCCCCCCCCCCCCCCCCCCCCCCCGACCCTCTTGAGGACATTATGTTTTCACCACCGTGTGCATCCGTCATCCGTCTGTTAGCTTTTGATTTCTGGGCAACAACTACAAACTACTTATTTGATCAAATTATAATTTGGGGGGTTACTTGTAGATGACAAGACAAAGCTTCCTATCGATTTTGGTCCAGCTTGCCAATTCAGTATGGCCACCATATACTGATGAATGCTGACTCAGATCATTTTTAGCTTAACTTGACAAAGTCAAGATAAGCTATTGCCATCCCGTGTGCGAAAGTCAGTGAGTATGTTAGTATGCGAGTCTGTTCACATTTTCTTTAGTACAGGCTAGTCCCCGTAGTTCTTGTCCGATCATCACAAACTTTCATGTGCAGGTTCAAGGTCATGTCGAGATGAGAATGTTTCATTTTATTCGTGATCAGTCAGCCGTGATGGCTGCGCAAGCCTGAATTCCGAAAACCTTTAGCACAGTCTACAGGTCATATTTATGAAGGGATTTCACTGTAACTTGGTAGGATGACTCTGTATTATGTCTAGATGAGTATGCCCTCTTTTAGCTGGGTTCGGTCAACCATGATGCAGAGGCATGTTACCTAGATTCCTTTAACACAGTATTTACAAATTTCAAACCTTAATGAATGACTCCACAGAAGAAACGTTACAGAAATTATGTAGATTTATAGTAGCAAAATAATACCATTGTAGCAAATATTATTTAATATTTAATAATATAATATTTAATAATATAATTTAAGGTCTTGCTGTGGATTGAGGCCTTTTCTATGTGGATCTGTGCTCTGAGTTCGTCGCGTGGGAGTCGGATGATTCCATCTTCTAGGGGAAGATGGAGCCTTCTGGTTCTCATGCGACGTGCTATTTTCATTTGCATACGAGATGGCTATTTTTACTGTATTTTGTCAAACAACTGACGCCTCCAGTCAGTGACCATGGGCTACAGATTGAGGACGTCAGTTGTTCGACTTATTGAATCATGCAGCTGATGGCGGATGTAAAGTAGCTAAGAAGATGCTGCAATGACAAAAGGGTTGAGGACCAAGGGGTATAATAATTACGACAAAAAGAGGGTAATGCATCGACAGCCTAACCTAGACAAGAGGTGGGGGGGGGGGGGGGATGGGCAGCTGACGTGGGAAAAATGACTCAACAAGTTAGATATGTTGAAATGTTATTTATTGTAGACTTGTTGTACATCTGTAACTTTGTATGTTATTTTTACCCCATATTCCCCAATGAGGGGACGATGGGTGAATAAATTGAATTGAATTTAACACAGTCTACAGGTTGCATTTATGAAGGGATTTCTTTGTAAATTGGTAGGATGACTCTGTATTATGTCCAGATGAGGACATTTTTTTTTGGTCATGATCGGTGAACTGTGACAGCCACATGGGCATGTGACCGAGATTTGTTTAGCACAGTCTAGGGTTGTTTTTATGAAGGGATTTCACTGTAACTTGGTGGGATGGCTCGGTATGATATCTAGATGAGACTGTCCTATTTTGGTTGTGATCCATCCACCCTGACCACTGGACGAGCTCATGACCTAGATTCCTTTAGCAAAGTCTGCAAGTTATATATATTTATGAAGGGATTTCATTGTATCTTGGTAGGATGACCTGTATTGGAATAATTTTACTGTAACTTGGTAACTTTGGTCGGCATACACTAACTTGAGGGCCGTATCAACTCAGGCCTCAGTTCTTTAGTGCTATCTACACCTCAAATTATTTTTGTTGAAAACATCTCATCTAGGGTACAGAACTTAACATTTTCTCACAATTCTCGTCTTATTTCATAATCCTTTCATAAACATTGAGCATTTTCCTTTTCAGTTAACACTACACAGTCAAGTTGAGCTTCAGTGTAATTGACACTTTCATTATTTTTTTAAATTATGCATTGTTGGTGTCCAGAGGAAGCTTCCTTTCAATGTTGGACCAGTCAGCTAAACCAAGATGGCTGCCAGTGACCAATTCATTATGGCTTCCATGGTGGCCATCTTGAATTTGATTTCCATCCAATAACTAATGAATACTGACTCGAATCAATTTCATTTTTTGCTTTTGCATTATTGATGTCTAGAGGAAGCTTCCTATTGAGTTTGGTCCAGCTAGCCCATTCAGTATGGCTGCCATGGAAGCCATATTGAATTTGGTTTCAGTCCAGTAACTAATGAATGCTGAGTGAAATCATTTTTATTTTTTAATTATGCATTGTTCGTGTCTAGAGGAAGCTTCCTTTCAATGTTGGACCAGTCAGCTGAACCAAAATAGCCACCAGTGGCCAATTCATTATGCCTTCCATGGTGGCCATCTTGAATTTGGTTTCTATCAAATAACTAATGAATACTGACTTGAATCAGTTTCAATTTTTGGTTATGCATTATTGGTGTCTAGAGGAAGCTTCCTTTTGATTTTGGATCAGATAACCAATTCAGTATGGCTGTCATGGCAGCCATAGTGAATTTGGTTTCCATCTAATAACTAATGAATGCTAACTCGAAACAATTTTATTGTTTTATTATGCATTGTTGGTGTATAGTCTAAGACTTACCTACCCTTTTATGACACCACCTACCCTTTTATGAAACTCTCAGGACAAATGCCATGCTTCGCGTTGCTCTTAAACAGGGATTCTTTTGGGTGTCTATAGGGGTCGAATATGGGACCCTTTGCCAATGTCATTTGGACATAAGTTTTTCCAATTCTCAACCTCAAATTTCCCAATCTCATTTCTCACTTGAACAAATATTTCATGTGCAATTGGTGTTCTGTTCTAGGTGGTCATAAGGCATCAGAAAACCAACCCATTTTCTGAGGCCTTATGGATTCAGGTTTAGCACAAAAATTTATCCTAGAAACCAAAAAATGTCCTCCTCAAAATTTCCAGGTTCGAGCCAAAATTGGCAAACGTGTGTTGGACTAAAACAATACATTTAATCTATTGTAACATTTTTCACAGAGCTCCATGAGTTCTGTCATACAGGATATAATCGATTAACCACTTACCTAACATAAAAAGCAGACGACCCTTGCAAACAAAATTATGGAATAACTAATTTTTTTCATTTTTTTGCATCTAAAACATAGCTTATGATACCTCATTGGTACAAGCTCAACAACCTCGTTCCAGTGAGGGATCATAAGCTATGTTTTTAAGGCAAAAAATGAAAAAATAATGAAAATTGAATGACAATTTTTGTGAATAGTGCTGGCCTGTTTTTGCCTCATTTTATCTCTAGAATACAGGAATGTTCCTAATGTAAATGGCCAAAACCAGCCAGTGCTGTTCACAGAACTCGTCATACCATTTATTTCTCTCAATTTTTTCTTCAAAAACAGCTTATGACCCCTCCGTGAAACTAGATTGTAAGGCTCATTCCAATGAGGGTCATAGGCATTGCTTTTTGAGGCAAAAAATGAAAGTTTTGAATTATTAAAAAATTGCCAGTGCTGTCTGCTATTCATGTTTTGTAATGGATTGAGGCCGTTACAGTCAAAGGTCATCAGCTATGATGGAAACAAAAAATGGGAATAATTAGTTTGGAAAACATATTGCAAGTGGCATCAGCATGCCATCCTGATAGCTATAGGTTGAGGGCACATTGTCTGAGACAAAACAAAGAAATTATTGATGTAAATTTGATCTTCTTTGGAAGTGAATAGTGCCAATTATGACAGAATACATTGAACAGCCTGTCATGATCATTGGAGTTAGAGATTTGTCAAATTTCACTTTGTCTCAAAGACTGATATTGAGGCCAATTTGTGGAAGCAAGGCATATATCTTGCTTAGTTACTTCATGTTCCATCATAGGAGAGGAAATTTATTTCTGTCAGAACACAATGTATTCTCAGGAAAGTAATGGATAACTCCTGTACATACTGGGCTGAATTACAATGAAATCTCCATTTTTCATGAATTCTGAGCCAATGTGTTGGAGAGGTTACTCTTACAAATACAGTGTATTCTACCAAATTGGTTTCTGGAAATAGAATATTCCTGCATATATATTCTAGAACCAATTCTTTTTCTTTTATTCTGCTAAGGAGGCAGGCAACCCCCTCAGTTGCTCAAAACGCTTGTTTGGGTGAGAGCATTGCAAACAAGCTATTAATTGAAAATAGAATATGTTTTCATTTTTGGAATTCACTAAAAACAAACCCAACGAGGGTTCTTAAGCTGAATTTGAATAGTACTGGCTGGTTTTGACCATTACATTGGGTAAAGAGTTGATGTGCCGAGCTGTATAGTTTTTGGTGTAAATCTGATAATTTGATCCTAAGATATTAACCCTTTATTCTTCAAATTGAAAATTTGTGTTACATTGGGTAAAGAGTTGATACAGATGACATTTACACTAAGGCTGTGCAGTGTACAGGGCTAGAAATTAATTTTTTTTTATAACCAGAAAGTGTGACTAACCCTGTGCAGTGCACAGGGTTAGTCACACTTTCTGGTTATAAAAATTGGTAACTGCCATATCACATGCTACATGAAACTATATAATGACTTGAAGGCTGTAAAAATGCTTTGGGTAAGTTAGTTACATGTCGTTACATAGGGTGCTGGATTCAAGAAACTATTGGAAATACTTATACTAGATTGTGGAAATTTTTTAAAGTGAATTCCAAAAATGAAAACATATTCTATTTTCAATTAATAGTGTGTTTGCAATTTATGGGTGAGAGGCTGCAAGCACTCTCCCATAAATTATAACATTACGCAAATGAATACAGACCAAGTAATTTCACTTCAAAGATGATATGAAGCATATGAAGCACACCCATAGAATATGAAGTCTTATGTCAAGGTACCTCCACTTCATAATCAAGTCTAAATATGGGCTTCAAGCACTTCACATATGTGGAATACTTCAAGAGCAAAAAGTTGCTCTTGTAAAATAGTTTACAAGCTCAGTTTGCTCCTGTAAAAAAAACCCTGTGTTTAGGATAACCTGACAGACCCTAAAAAATTATGCTGACCCTAAAAATTTGATGATCGAGTAAAAGTCACTCATTTAGTTCATTGTAACCATAAATTTCCAGCCGACTTCAACTGTGAATTTGAAACCGATTTTGGAGTTCCAGCTTTCAAAATTACATGTAGAAATAAATACATCGGACAGTGTAAATGAGGAGAAGAGGCAAGTTGCAGTTCCGCAAAGGAAACTGCCTTTTAAAAACTGATAAACATTTTACAATGTTTATGACAGCCTCAAATATTAATGAATAATATTGTGTTGAGTTCCGTGTGGTGATATTGAAAACCCCAAATCTTAGCCTACTGTCTTGAAAACGCAGGGATTTTCCTAGCACGGAATAAAAGGGCAGCGAACCCTGCCCTTTTAACTTGCTGCCCTCACCATCTAAATCAACGTCCTGCCTTTCTAAATAAACCCCATGCCTTTGCTGCTTGCAAGTTGCATGAATAGATGTGCGAGAGCATCAGTCCTGTTTCTTTCGGAAGACACAGTGCAAGATTGTAGGAATCACTCCTAGAATAACCATTGAGCCCGTTCTCGAACACGCACTCGAATACACCCGAAAATGCAAGAATTCCAGATGTGGTCATTGATGTGATTATTCCAAATAGCGCCACAAGACGCGTTAATATTTTGAATGCATTGAATGTCATTGAAATGAAGTACAAATCTAACGAAGCCTGACATGATGATGAATTATGATAAATCCGATACCAGAAGCCAGGCAAACTGAATAATTATGACAGTGTAAAACATATGCAAATTCACCTTGCTCCGATTTTAACATGGCAATGTGGTGTGTATCCAGGTGAAGGCAGACAATTCGAAAACTCATGACAAGTCCTTGGAGCTTGATTGATCATTGAATAACCACCGGAACCCAGTGACCGATCACACAGGCCTCGCAATTTCACACCCAATAATGGCCCCCAATTAGACAAATGTCTAACTTAATAACCCTTTACCCAACCCAATTGAAATCAGCCAGCGTAAAAAACAAAAATTGCCTAAAATGTGTCTTTAAAAATTTATGTTTTTCTTCCAAAATATTGATGGCTTGTGAACCCTCAGTATCTGACGATACGCAGTTAATAATAATTTTACACCCCCAGTGTATGATGAATTGTTCTGGTGGGTTTTAGGGTGTCCATCTACTTTTAATTTGGGTGGGAAAAAAGAGGTTTCTTCTACCTGCATGTTAAAATTTCAATGGAAAATTGCAACATGCTGTTAAAAAAATGTCTTTTTGCTCACCCAAAATTAAAAGTAGATTGACCCCCTAAAACTCACCAGAAGGCTCCATTTGATGCTGCATTTAAACATTTTTCTGGGTTGAGAACCCACCCGGACCCCCCTAAAAGAGTGAGTGCTTTCGGCACTCGCATGCAGATGCTTTCGACATCTGCATTTGCCACCCTGTCTCTTTAAGCCAGCACCCCTGTCCTATTTTTAGCTCACCTGAGCGAAGCTCAAGGGGAGCTTTACTAATCACTTTCCGTCCGTCGTCCGTCGTCGTCCGTCGTCCGTCGTCGTCGTCGTCCGGCGTTAACTTTACATTATCGACTTCTCCTCCTAAACCACTAGCCCAATTTTATTCAAATGTTGGCTAAATGTTTATTACCTAATGCCAATTCAGATTTGTTCAAATGAAGTTGCCCCTCTTCCTGGGTGGTGCCACGCCCCCAAGGGGCACCAAAATCTTTGTAAATCTTCTTCTCATGAACCAGCAGTAGCAGAGACTTGATATTTGGTGTGCAGCTTCCTTTTGAGGTGTAGACTCAGATTTGTTCAAGAGAAGTTTGTGGGGCTATACTTGGCGTTGTTATGAGAGGGGCAAAATTTTTTGCCCCGCCCAAAATTTCTATTTTCCAAACCGAGAGGCTGATTTGAACCAAATTTTATGTGAGGGCTTATTGGGTCATGAGTACTTGATTTATGCAAAAAAAAATTTTCTCGCAGCCCCGTGGGAACCGCAGGAGCTAAAAATAGAAAAAATTTAAAACGCCCATATCTCCAAAACTGCACGGCACTGAGAATTTTTATTTGGTGTGCAGCTTCCTTAGGACCAACAGAAAGGATTGGTAAAAAAAAATTGCCATCGGTTTTATAATAGGGTACAGTTTCGGGACTTTGAAAAAGTGCTGAGTCAGCACTTTTTAACACTGTAGGCAATGGGAAAAACATTAAAAAATCTTCTTCTCCAGATCCAGCAGGCAGAATCTTTTGATATTTGGTATGCAACATTGTAGGGTGGATCTGATTCAAGTTTGTTCAAATCGGCCCCCTGGGTTCATATTTGGGCTCAGTATAGGAGCCCGATTTCGAACTTAGTGCATTTCAGGCAAATTTCTTAAAAAATCTTCTTCTCCAGATCCAGCAGGCAGAATCTTTTGATATTTGGTATGCAACATTGTGGGGTGGATCTGATTCAGGTTTGTTCAAATCGGCCCCCTGGGTTTATGTTTGGGCTCAGTATAGGAGCCCAAATTTGAACTTACTGCATTTCAGGCAAATTTCTTTGAAAATCTTCTTCTCCAGATCCAGCAGGCAGAATCTTTTGATATTTGGTATGCAACATTGTAGGGTGGATCTGATTCAAGTTTGTTCAAATCGGCTCCCTAGATTCATATTTGGGCTCACTATAGGAGCTCGAATTCGAATTTAGTGCATTTCAGGCAAATTTCTTCAAAAATCTTCTTCTCCAGATCCAGCAGGCAGAATCTTTTGATATTTGGTATGCAATGTTGCGGGGTAGATCTGATTCAAGTTTGTTCAAATCGGCCCCCTGGATACATATTTGGGCTTACTATAGAATCCCGAATTCGAACTTAGTGCATTTCAGGCAAATTTCTTAAAAAATCTTCTTCTCCAGATCCAGCAGGCAGAATCTTTTCATATTTGGTAAGCAACATTGTGGGGTGGATCTGATTCAAGATTGTTCAAATCGGCCCCCTGGGTTAATATTTGGGCTCAGTATAGGAGCCCGATTTCGAACTTAGTGCATTTCAGGCAAATTTCTTAAAAAATCTTCTTCTCCAGATCCAGCAGGCAGAATCTTTTGATATTTGGTATGCAACATTGTAGGGTGGATCTCATTCAAGTTTGTTCAAATCGGCCCCCTGGGTTCATATTTGGGCTCATATTTGGGCTCAGTATAGGAGCCCAATTTCAAACTTAGTGCATTTAGGCAAATTTCTTAAAAAATCTTTTTCTCCAGATCCAGCAGGCAGAATCTTTTGATATTTGGTATGCAACATTGTGGGGTGGATCTGATTCAAGTTTGTTCAAATCGGCTTCCTAGATTCATATTTGGGCTCACTATAGAAGCTCGAATTTGAACTTAGTGCATTTCATGCAAATTTCTTAAAAAATCTTCTTCTCCAGATCCAGCAGGCAGAATCTTTTCATATTTGGTAAGCAACATTGTGGGGTGGATCTGATTCAAGTTTGTTCAAATCGGCCCCCTGGGTTTATATTTGGGCTCAGTATAGGAGCCCAAATTTGAACTTAGTGCATTTCAAGCAAATTTATTAAAAAATCTTCTTCTCCAGATCCAGCAGGCAGAATCTTTTGATATTTGGTATGCAACATTGTGGGTGGATCTGATTCAAGTTTGTTCAAATCGGCTTCCTAGATTCATATTTGGGCTCACTATAGAAGCTCGAATTCGAACTTAGTGCATTTCAGGCAAATTTCTTAAAAAATTTTCTTCTCCAGATCCAGCAGGCAGAATCTTTTGATATTTGGTATGCAACATTGTGGGATGGATCTGATGCAAATTTGTTTAAATCGGCTCCCTAGATTCATATTTGAGCTTACTATAGAAGCTCGAATTCGAACTTAGTGCATTTCAGGCAAATTTCTTAAAAAATCATCTTCTCCAGATCCAGCAGGCAGAATCTTTTCATATTTGGTATGCAACATTGCGGGGTGGATCTGATTCAAGTTTGTTCAAATCGGCCCCCTGGATTCATATTTGGGCTTAATATAGAAGCCTGAATTCGGACTTAGTGCATTTCGGGCAAATTTATTAAAAAATCATCTTCTCCAGATCCAGCAGGCAGAATCTTTTCATATTTGGTATGCAACATTGTGGGGTGGATCTGATTCAAGTTTGTTCAAATCGGCTTCCTAGATTCATATTTGGGCTCACTATAGAAGCTCGAATTCGAACTTAGTGCATTTCAGGCAAATTTCTTAAAAAATCATCTTCTCCAGATCCAGCAGGCAGAATCTTTTGATATTTGGTATGCAACATTGCGGGGTGGATCTGATTCAAGTTTGTTCAAATCGGCCCCCTGGATTCATATTTGGGCTCACTATAGAAGCTTGAATTCAAACTTAGTGCATTTCGGGCAAATTTCTTCAAAAATCTTCTTCTCCAGATCCAACAGGCAGAATCTTTTGATATTTGGTATGCAACATTGCGGGGTGGATCTGATTCAAGTTTGTTCAAATCGGCCCCCTGGATTCATATTTGGGCTTAATATAGAAGCCCGAATTCGCACTTAGTGCATTTCAGGCAAATTTCTTCAAAAATCTTCTTCTCCAGATCCAGCAGGCAGAATCTTTTGATATTTGGTATGCAACATTGCGGTTTGGATCTGATTCAAGTTTGTTCAAATTGGCCCCCTGGATTCATATTTGGGCTTAATATAGAAGCCCGAATTCGCACTTAGTGCATTTCGGGCAAATTTATTTAAAAATCTTCTTCTCCAGATCCAGCAGGCAGAATCTTTTCATATTTGGTATGCAACATTGTGGGGTGGATCTGATTCAAGTTTGTTCAAATCGGCTTCCTAGATTCATATTTGGGCTCACTATAGAAGCTCGAATTCGAACTTAGTGCATTTCAGGCATATTTCTTAAAAAATCTTCTTCTCCAGATCCAGCAGGCAGAATCTTTTGATATTTGGTATGCAACATTGTAGGGTGGATCTGATTGTGATTCATGAACGTATTTATTTGTAAAGTTGATAGAATCTTAGACAAAATTGGCAGAAAAGATCTACTATAGAAGGGGTGGTATCCAGGGTGAACCGTTTACCCAAATCTAGCAGTACTAATGCATTATTCACACAAATCTTCGTTCAAATTTTATGACCCCTCATTGGAACACACTCATTCAGCTCATTCCAACAAAGGTCATATGCCATGTTTTCGAGACAAAGGAATAAAAATTTTAGTTATTCATGAAATTTTTAGGCAACTGTTGTCTGTTATTCACATTGCTTCATGAAATTTCAGTACTTTTAGAAGTTACCTCAGTAATCAAGGGTTAATTCCCCTTAATTAAATGTCGCCTCTAAAAAACAACCACTTTGCATATCTTACCTTTTTACCAGCATAACTGCCAAAACTTGTCAGCATTCTTCGCAAAAATCGCTATTCAAATTTTAATTTTTGTCTCTTAAACATACATGTACTTATCGCTTGTAAATACCCCATTGGAATGAGCTTTTTGAGCTCATTCCAATGAGAGGTCGCACACCATGCTTTTTGAGTCAAAAAAGCAATTTTTTTAGTTATTCCAGAATTTCGTACGTAAAACACAGCTTTATGACTTCACATTAAAATGAGCTCTCTAAGCTTGTTCCAATCAACATTCACGCACTATGTCTTTCACACAAAAAATAAAATTTTCCATTTATTCAGGAATTTTGTTTGCAAGAACACTCTTAACCCCCCCCCCCCCCCCACACACACACACACACACACAAACACACACACACACACACACACACACAAACACAGACACACACATCTAAAAGTTCGTCAGCAAAAAAACAGTTACTTCAATTTTTAAATGCATTATAGGAACAACTTGCCTAATCAAATTTAAATACTTTTGCATCATTCTGTATCCAGAACAAACCATTTACCATATCTTTACGCAAAATTCTCCAGCATCATTCACAAAAAAACACCATTATTTATATATTCACATTTGTGTCTCAAAAATATACCTGATCTTCCCATACCCCTATTGGAATAAGCTGTTTGAGCTTGTTCCAATGATGATAAAAAAAAATAAAATTTGTGAAAATTTTTGTTTTCTTGCATGCAAATATATACATGTAGCACATGGAAGATATCCACAGTTGGGGAGAGATGTCCAAGGCTATCTCTTCACATTCCTTGTTTGTGCTTCATGCTAAACCAGTTTGTCTGCAGAGATAAATTTGCTTTATTAAAAATCATTGGAGATTGGCCACACACCAATGATTTTAAATAAAACTAATTTTAGGTAACAAATGTTGAACTTCAAACAAAATCTATCACTCAACCAGTTAATGTTGATGAGGCATGACATGGTGAAGGTGACCTAAAATACTTCTTAGAGTCACTTTGTCAGGTGAGCGATTAAGGCCACGTGGGGCCTCTTGTTATTCTAGGGGAAACCCTGAAAACGTCATTGGTGCAAGTTTACTGTAGAACAGATTTTAAATTCCGTATAAATGTATGCACAGAAACTATTGACAGTGGCCAGCTGATGTGTAGATATTGCATTTAATAAGTGAAGTATGTGGTCATTTTGGTAATTATACCACCACTTTCAAAGAAATATAGGGTGGGGGGGGTATACTGGATTACATGCGGCCGTCTGTGCGCCCGGCCGGCTGGCCATGAGTCAGTCCGTCCGAGAATATTCATAACTTTCATAACTTAAGTAAATTATTATTATGGAACTTGGTATGTAATTAAATTGTAACATTTTCCAAAACTAGAATGATTTTCGGTCTTGTCAGATTATTATTATTTTTTTTTTATTTCTAATGTTCACTTAGAAATCGTGTCTGTCCAAGCCAAATTTTGTCTGTTCAGCCTGTATCTCTGGTATCGAATGTTCTATTGCAATGAAATTTGCCGTGAACACTGCTTATGGTATAGGCTTTAAAAAAAGGATTCAACGATATTTCTCACATTCTCCTTTTTAGAGTTATCCCCCTTTTTTGACTTAGAAATTGTAGGAAATAAACATTATTTGTCTGTTCAGCCTGTATCTCAGGTATGGGTTATTGGATTTCAGTGAAATATGGCATGCAGTTTGCCTATGACAAAGGCTTCTGCCTCATTGCATAAAACTTCCAAACACCAAACAATTTACCATACCTTTTGACTTAGAAATTGTTGGAGTCCGTCCGTCCATCCGTGCGTGAGTCCATCCGAGAATATTCATAACTTTCATAACTTAAGTAAATTATTATACCCCCTCTTTCGAAGAAAATGGGAGGGGGGGGGGGTATACTGGATTACATGCGTCCGTCTGTGGATCCGTCCATCCATCCATCCATGTGTGAGTCTGCCCAAGAATACCATGTGGGGGGGATGCACCGGACGACAGTCCAGCTCTTGTTCAGTATTTGTTTTATTTCTGTCAGAAACCATGTGGTGCTTTCAGTGCTTTTGGCATTTGCATGCAATGACCCTCGACAGTTGGCGAGGGAGGGAAGTTTCCATCTGCATATTTTTTGCCGAGGGAGTGATGGCAAATTACCAGGACTGCTGTAAAGTGCAGAATAAATAACAACCGGCTTGCTGGAAATGAACAAGCTCAGTTAATGGGGCTTGTAAATGGTCATTTACAGGCTCATACGAGTGCAAACTCAATCGAGCCCACTTTGTGTGAAGGACTGACTTTACCACTTAACTTGGACATCAGTAATCCTGTTGGAACGTCATTTGCTATGATGCTTGACAAGCCACAGGGAAAACGCTATCAACATATGGTGGATATCGTCTAAATTCTCCGTCCACTTATGAATCATAATACTGTAACATTGAAGTAGTTGAGAAAGAAGTTTTATTATGTCCCCCAACTATTTGCCCCCACAACAAATAGTTGGGGGACATATTGTTTTACCCCCGTCCGTCCATCCATCTGTCTGACCATTATCTGCTGTTCTTCCACTGTCTGTCCATCTGTCTGCATCTAGGGTACATTGTTTGTCTGGCTAACTCCTCCTCTCACAGTCTTCAAGCTAGGACTTTTTTATTTCACAGGATAATTGCACATTCCAGAGGTGTGCATATTTTCAAGATTTTGATTTGCTTCAATATTTCACAAAATTACAGGTTGTTGAACAATTTTTTGTAGAATTTCACCTGTATGGTATGTGGTTTGTGTGAGGTAGACTTTGTGGGGGCATAAAATGTGTCTTACAGACACAGCTCATGTACGAGTAACAAATTGTAGTTTACTCTTAAATGTGTCCATATTCTGTGTGGGGGCATGCTCCAGTCTCGCTGTCATCTGAATGTACAAAAATTTCACTGTTAAAAAAATAGTGATGTGGGTATGAGGTTTTCCTACCTCCACTCTACTAGTTTAATCACAAAAAAAAAAAAATTTTACCATGTATTTATAGTGTATAATTGGACAGTTGACAGCGCTTCCTGAGCTCAGTGAAACAAGAACAAAAATAAATGCTTCATTTCCTATCAGACAATCAAAAATTTACTTAACTCTGACATGAAGAATATTCCTGCCACTTGAATGTTTTAGGCTGGTGAAGTGGCTTTTTTGTTCCTCGGCGAATATATATATTTTACCCTTTACCAAATTTGACTTGGGGAGTCTGACAGTCATTTGCTGCTGCTCGGTGGGTCTCTCTGGGTACTCCAGCTTCCTCCATCTGTAAAACTGTCCGACACAATGTGACTCTTGTCTGTTGAAATTGTCCTTAAACCCCACAACAACAAATAAACCAAATACAACTTGAAGCAGATGAACAAATAAAAATATTTTCATTTTTTCCCCCAAAGACATAGCTCATTTCAGTGAGGGGTCATAAGCTATGTTTTGATATGCTGATCATGGGTGTGGGGCTTCACACACACCAGACTTATGTTTTTTCTAAATTACCCCAAGTAGACCGCCTTAGACCCTGCCGATGAGAATGAGACATCCCCTCTTGTGCACGTAACTACATGCATCAAGACCCATGATTGAAATGTAGTGCTCCCACACACACACCCCACAAACTCCATCCTGGATCCGCCACTAGTTTTGGAGGCAAAAAATGGTGCTGACCAGATTTTGATGTTGCCTCATTTACTCTTTACTCGATGTAATGGCCAAAACTAGCTAGCCCTATTCACAAAATCACCATTCAATTTTCATTATTTTTTCATTTTTACCTCAACTTTGGCGAAGCCAAATTTGAGCTTATGCCATGGTCAGTCGTCCGTCAGCAATTCAATACGGCTCGGGCTAGAGGCCGTATTTATGAACCGATCTTTACAAAACTCCTTGGGTACTTTTGTTATGACAGTGGGACGAGAACGAGTGTTTTGGGGTCTGATCCGAAATTCAAGTTGGCCGCTGGCGGCCATTTTGTACAGACTTTTTGTACAGATTTTTGCGCAGAACTTCCATATGAACGCGCTGATTTGAATAATTTTATGAATAAATGTTTAGTAGCATGAGATATATCACATATAATACAGGTTTTTTTCTCGTACGTAAATTATGCAAATTAGACTAACTTTGATGTATTTAGTGTTACTGTCAGCACTGTAAGCGAAATGCCAATACGGCTCGGGCAAGAGGCCATATTTATAAACCGATCTTTACGAAACTTTTTGGGTACCTTTGGTATCACCGTTGGATGAGAATGAGCGTTTTTGGATGCGGTTGGAAATTCAAGATGGCTGATGGCAGCCATTTTGTACAAAATTAGGTGCAATCAGATTTTTGCACAGAACTTCCATATGAAAGCTCTGATTTGAAAAAACTTTTGTGTGAATGTTTAGTACCATGGGATACATCACATATAATACGGGTTTTTTTCTCGTGCAGAAATTATGCAAATTAGATGAACTCTGATTTTTTCAGTGCTACTTGCGCACAGTAAGTACACATGTCAATACGGCTCAGGCTAGAGGCTGTATTTATCAACCGATCTTCACAAAACTTCTTGGGTACCTCTGTTATCACCTTGGGACAAGAACGAGTGTTTCTGAGTGCAGTCCAAAATTCAAGATGGCTGCCAGTGGCCATTTTGTACCGAAATTGGGTCTAATCAGTTTTTTTGTACACAACTTCTATACGGCTCAAGCTAGAGGCCATATTTATGAACCGATCTTTACGAAACTTCTTGGGTACCTTTGTTATCACTGTGGGATGAGAACGAGTGTTTTCGAGTGAGGTCCGAAATTCAAGATGGCCACCAGCAGCCATTTTGTACCAAAATTAGTGCAATCAGTCTTTTGTACAGAACTTCTGTTTGAAAGTTCTGATTTGAATAAATTTTTGTATGAATGTTTACTAAAATGGAATACATCACATACAGTACGGGGTATTTTTCTCGTGCAGAAATTATGCAAATTAGATGAATTTTAATTTATTTAGTGCTACTTATACACTGTAAGTGCACATGTCAATACGGCTCGGGCTAGAGGCAGTATTTATCAACCGATCTTCATGAAACTTCTTGGGTACCTTTGTTATCACCTTGGGACGAGAACGAGTGTTTCTGAGTGCGGTCCAAAATTCAAGATGGCTGCCAGTGGCCATTTCGTACCAAAATTAGGTCCAATCAGTTTTTTGTCACAAGTTCTATACAGCTCGTATTTATGAACTGATCTTCACGAAACTTCTTGGGTTCCTTTGTTTTCACAGTGGGACAGGAATGAGTGTGTTTTGGGGTGCCTTTGTTATCACTGTGCTATGAGAACAAATATTTTGGGGTTCAGTCAGACTCACTCTGGGACTCAAAGATTTCTTTTCTAGTTTAGCATCTGACTGTCACCCACCTTTACAATACTTTACCTGTACATTTGTTACAGGCTACGGTCAGTATTTATGTACAGACCGTTACAATACTTTATATGTACCTTTGTTATCAGGTCATTACCTAGATGTTTGTCATTGCAGTGTCACATACTATACATGTACATATCTTGACAAGTTGAGCTACAGTGTCATTGACACTTTCATTTGTCTCAAAAACATAACTTATGACCCCACATTGAAATGAGCTCACTGAGCTCATTCCAATAAGGGTCATAGGCTGTGATTTTCGGCAAAAAATGAAAAAAATTAGTTATTCATGAATTTTATTTCTGTGTGATGTGTGTCTTTCATGTTAGGTAAAGGGTTAACTATTTCCCTGTCATGAATCCACATATAACTTTCTTGTCAATAGCTGGAGGCCCATAGATTGGCTTGTTTAAAAAGTCTATAAAATATAGAAATTGTATGGAGCTAAACTTGATGAATTCAAGGTAAGCTATTGCCATGGTAAGTGTGTACATCTGTAAGGCTCTTAGTTTGTGTGTCTGTCCAAAATTTGTTCAGCATTGGGCTGCAGCTCATAGTTCTTTTCCAATCATCACCAAATTTCACTTGCATGTTCAAGTTGATGCCGAGATGTAAACTTCCTAGTATTGTCATAGTCGGTCACCCTCTATGGCCACTTCAGCACAGGCTGCAGATTAGATTTGTGCATCAATTTTCTTGAAATTTTACTTGGATGAGAATGTCCTCATTTGTTAATGGTTGGCTGCCCATAATTGCTGCCATGGCTGCTAGCTTGGATTTCTTCAGAACACCCCAGGTGCAAGTCGCTTTTTTGCATCAGTTTTCTTGAAATTTGATCAGATCACTTAGATGAGTAAATTATGTCAAATTTCAGTCAAGAGTCAGCCACATGAATTCAACACATGTTGGGTAATTATGACATTAATCTTTTAAATGTAGCATGATGTCAAGGTAAGCTACAGCATCATTGGCCCTTTTATTCTTTCCAGCTACTTGACAGCATGTAGGTTTTGCCCTGCAAAAAAAGTTTACAGGTCATGCAAAAAAAACGTGTCAGAAGGCTTTTTCCAGTGAATTGTAATCGCCATTGAAACCCTTGGGGTTAGATCAGTGCATATTTACTGCAGCAAATAAGTTCTCTGCTTTACTGATACAATATTCCAAGGTGAAGGACCCAGTAACCAACACCTAGGGTACAAGTCCCCTGATGTGGACAACATAGGTTACAAATGATTGGCTTGACTTGAATTCATATTTATATACAGCTGTTGAAGCTGAGAGTGACCTAAAACACCAATACATAAATACACTGGTATAAAAGGACCTAGTATTCAGTGCCTGAGGTGAAAGTTCTCTAAAGTGGGCAGCCTAGTTATAAACATTGGCTGAACTTTATTTTAAAATTGTGATGTTGCCATAGCTGCTGAAAGTGACCCAAAATCAAATTTAATAAGTGAATTGTAAGAAAATATGTTTGGAATCAATACAATTATCACTATGTTTTTCACAAAGTTTATTCAGAAAGACTAGTAGCTCTTTTGGTGCTATGATAAATTCTAGAATGGATAGAACATTTTGTATCCAGGGTTTGGCTATGAAAATTTTTTTTCCCACTGTATTGGAAAGGACTTGCTGTGCTGGGTAAATTTGGAGCCTTGGAATCTTTGAATTTCCTTGTATTCAGAAAAGCTTTCAAGGACTTGGCAGCACATGAAAATTGCTCTAAAGCCCAAGGGTCCGAGAAACTATTAACCCTTTACCCAACACAGTATTTTTAAAAAAATAAATTAAATTTCACTTTTTTTTTGGCAGCACTTGAAAATTGCTCTAAAGCCCAAGGGTCCGAGAAACTATTAACCCTTTACCTAACACAGTATTTTTAAAAAAATAAATTAATTTTCACATTTTTTCGAGAAAAAAGTCACAATTTTTCAATAAAAACATTAGTGAATGAACCGATTATCAAAACTTGCTATGAACCAATTACCGATTATTTCTCTGCCGATTATGCCGATTTCGATGGTTGAAATAGGACCCAGAAGAAAATATGTTAGTGCCTATTATACTGCAGAATTTTGTTGATAAATCACCAATTACAAAAGCTTAATACCACATAAGTTCTCAGAGTATGCATGTTTAGTGCTGGGCAATATTAGCCAAAATAATATTTGCATTTTTAGCTCACCAACATTAGTTGTGTGAGCTTATGGCATGGCTTGGGTCAGCGTCGGCATCAGCGTACGTGTCCAATAATGTTAAAGCTTCTGCTTAGGTCACTTACTCGCCCTATTTCCATATCATGGCTTTTATAATGCTGCTATATGATGATTATTATCATTTTACCATGATTTAACCCCGTATACCCTTCATTTTAGACATTTTTCTTGACATTTTTAGTTGCGTTTCGTTTTCTCTTTAGCTCAGAATTTCATGTTTAACTAAGTGTTTAGGTCAGCTGCTGTGCTCCTTCTCTTCCCATGGCACTTATACTCAATCATACCTGTTCCTCAGTATCATTGTTCCATGATTAACCCCTCATACCCTGCATTTTAAACATTTTTCTTGACATTTTTAGTTGCGTTTAGTTTTCTGTTTAGCTCAGAATTTCATGTTTAACTTAGTGTTTAGGTCAGCTGCTGTGCTCCTCTTCCCATGGCACTTATATTCAACATACATGTTCCTCAGTATCATTGTTCCATGATTAACCCCTCATACCCTGCATTTTAAACATTTTTCTTGACATTTTTATTTGTGTTTAGTTTTCTGTTTAGCTCAGAATTTCATGTTTAACTTAGTGTTTTGGTCAGCTGCTGTGCTCCTTCTCTTCCCATGGCACTTATATTCATCATACATGTTCCTCAGTATCATTGTTCCATGATTAACCCCACATACCCTGCATTTTAAACATTTTTCTTGACATTTTTAGTGGTGCGTGGTGGCTCAGTTGGTAGAGGTGCAGGCTGCAAGCCGAGAGGTCCTCGGTTTGAATCCCACCTGCGGCAACCGCGTTGTGTCCTTGGGCAAGACACTTCACCCCCATTGCCCGCGTGGGGGCACGGTGACGCTGTGTACTAAGGTGTACTGCACGTCGATGGTGCACCTGTCTTCAACCAATGCTAACCCTGCTTGTGTGGAGTTAGTATGTTGGGGGAGCTGACAGTTGCTCGCCGTTGCTCAATGGTTCTCTCCGGGTACTCTGGCTTCCTCCACTCGTAAAACTGTTGTGGTCATGATTAGCCATTGTGCAGAAATATGTGACCTTAAACACCAATAAATAAATATTGACATTTTTAGTTGCGTTTAGTTTTTTGTTTAGCTCGGAATTTCATGTTTAACTTAGTGTTTAGGTCAGCTGCTGTGCTCCTTCTCTTCCCATGGCACTTATATTCATCATACATGTTCCTCAGTATCATTGTTCCATGATTAACCCCTCATACCCTGCATTTTAAACATTTTTCTTTACATTTTTATTTGTGTTTAGTTTTCTGTTTAGCTCAGAATTTCATGTTCAACTTAGTGTTTATGTCAGTTTCTGTGTTTTACTTTTAAGAAGTTGTGTTTAGGTAAGCTTTGTCGCATGTTATGAGCCTGTTTGATACAGTTCTTGTGTTTGCCAAAGTTACTATCAAAGAGGAATGTTGGTGAGCTATAGGGCGTTGGCGTCCTTCTTGTTGGGAGTTGTGGTGGGTCAGAATGTTATAAACGATACAATCACACGATATTGTTCTCTTGTGATGATTGTGAGTTATTCTGGTAAATAGTGTTAATACGGTTTGTGTAATAATACAATGCACTTGTATCTTAATTGAATAATAACTTTGATGTTAATATGTGTTGTGAAGTTGTATGACGCATTGTTTACAGACACACACATGGCATCAGAATATATTATACTACTCAAAGTTTGCTAATCAACAAGTATATCCAACTACCTGTTTTACGTTTTAGTTGAAATATTGTAATGAAAAGTGTATATATTTTTTATTTAATTAGATCTTTAATGATTTAAGTACAGAAATTAAGATTTTGTTTGTATCATGAAGTACTACATACTAGCGACTGAACACATTTTATTAGCTCACCTGACTTTCAGTCAGGAGTGCTTTAGTGATCACTCACTGTCCGTTGTCTGGCGTCCGACGTCGTCGTCTGTGAACAAAATCTTCTTCTCCCAAACCGCTGAACCAATTTAATTGATATTTGAGATAATAGTAGTTTATGACATTGCCATTTGATTTTGTTCAAATCAAGTTGCCTCGCCCCTTGTAGGGCCACTCCCAAAAAGTGTGCTTAAATCTTAAAAAATCTTCTTCTCTTGAACCAGCAGTAACAGAGACTTGATATTTGGTGTGCAGCTTCCTTTTGAGGTGTAGACTCAGATTTGTTCAAGAGAAGTTTGTGGGGCTATATTTGCTGTCGTTATGGGAGGGGCAAGAATTTTTGCCCCTCCCGAAATTTCTATTTTCCAAACCGAGAGTCAGATTTGAACCAAATTTGATTTGAGGGCTTATTGGGTCATAAGTACTTAATTTATGCCCAAATTTTTTTTCTCGCCGCCCCATGGGAACTGCAGGAGCTAAAAATAGAAAAAAATTAAAACGCCCATATCTCCAAAACTTCACTGCACTGAGAATTCTTATTTGGTGTGAAGCTTCCTTAGGACCAACATCATGGGGTACTTTTCTTGGACTTTGAAAAAGTGCTGAGTCAGTTTTTTTTAACACTCTGGGTAATGGGAAAAACATTTAAGACTACTTTTCTCCCAAACCAATGCTCCAAAAATTTCACATATAACATCTTTGGAAGATTGTTTCACATGTTTATTGAAATCAATTCCCTGGGTCCATATTTGGGCTCTCTATGGGAGCCCAAATGTTTAAATTAGTACAGTATGAGGAATATTCTTCAAAAATCTTCTTCAGATCAACCAACAAGAATCTTTTGATATTTGGTATGCAGCATCCTTAGGGGGAGGGTGAGATTCAAGTTTGTTCAAGCCAAGTCCCTGGGTTCATATTTAGGCTGAAAATTTGGGGTCCAGGTCCGGACAAATGAGTTTTTTGGTTTTTTATGCATTTTGGTCAATTTTAAGACAGATTTTTTTTTTTTTTTACACTGAAAATTTGGGGTCCGGGTGGGACTTAGAAATTTTGGACCAAAATCCGGAAATTAGTTTTCTGGTATTTTATGTATTTTGGTTAATTTTAAGACAAAATTTTTTTTTTTTTACACTGAATATTTAGGGTGGGACTTAGAAATTTTGGACCAAAGTCCGGAAATGATGGTTTTTTATGCATTTTGGTCAATTTTAAGACAAATTTATTTATTTTTTTTACACTGAAAATTTGGGGTCCGGGTGGGACTTAGAAATTTTGGACCAAAATCCGGAAATTAGTTTTCTGGTTTTTTATGTGTTTTGGTCAATTTTAAGACAAATTTTTTTTTTTTTTAACACTGAAAATTTGAGCTCCGGGTGGGACTTAGAAATTTTGGACCAAAATCCAGAAATGAGTTTTTTTGTTTTTATGCATTTTAGTCAATTTTAAGACAAAATTTTTTTTTTTTTTTTACCCTGAAAATTTGGGGTCTGGTTGGGACTTCGAAATTTTGGACCAAAATCTGGAAATTAAATTTTTGGTTTTTTATGCGTTTTGGTCAGTTTTAAGAAGAAAAAAAAATTTTAGTTTGAAAATATTTTGTTTGGGACTTTGAAAATTTCCAAACAAAAATAAAAAAAATCTGTTTTTTATGTGTTGGGACGTAAAAGGGCAGGAACTGAAAATAGAAGGAAAATTCTATGTATTGTGTGGGCACAATCGCTTCATCTAGTTGGTATATAATCTTTTCTTAGGAGGGCCGTATGCAGCTTATTCAAGTCAAGTCCCTGCTTTGATATTTAGACTACCATGTCAGGTGAGCACCCTCAGGCCCCCTGGGGCCTCTTGCTTATACATGTATCCAATGCAGTGTTGTTCAGCAACGTGATTGAAGACTGGTGACTTCGTTCAGCTGGTGATAGTGGCGATCCCGTACCGATTGCAGATGGTAAATTCTGTAATATCTCTGCTCTGCAAATCCCTAAATATTCTGATATTCACTACACACATTTTTAATGGGGAATTTTATTGAAATGGCCAGATAACAAAGAGATTTTAATAGTCCGTGTTAAATATAGAATTGTCATAATCGGCCAATGCTCCATAACCAGCCGGTTCCGATTTCCGATTTCCGATTCCGATTATCAGTTCATCACTAAAAACAAACAAATATGTTTGATGAGCTGGTTCTTATGATATCCATATTTGTTTGGTTTTATTGAGAAACTTCTGAGATATTTTGGGCTGTGGTAGGCTTATTCTTGTTATTTTTCTGGCCATTTTGGCCTCTGTGTTAGGTAAAGGGTTAAAAACGATATAGTGGATTCTTAGTGCAATACTGTGATCACAAAACTATCCTTTTTCCTGATCAAATCAGGATTTAGTTACTTCAGTTGCTTGAGATTTCACGAAAGCATTCTTGGAAGGTAAGCAGAGAGTTGATTACGACCAGTTCACGACCCAGTCCTTTGGACTTTAAATAGAAAGGTTCACGGTTTGATTCCCACCAGGGGC
This sequence comes from Pictodentalium vernedei, assembly GCA_031216915.1. Taxonomy (NCBI): domain Eukaryota; kingdom Metazoa; phylum Mollusca; class Scaphopoda; order Dentaliida; family Dentaliidae; genus Pictodentalium; species Pictodentalium vernedei. The sequence goes on along the minus strand of CM062290.1, from coordinate 340,554,963 downwards.
AACTGCATTGTGTCCATGGGCAAGGCACTTAATACTGCATGGGGACAAGGTGGTGCAGTGTACTAAGCATACTGCACATCGATGGTGCACTTGTCTTTAACCAATGCTAACACTGCTTGGGCAGAGTCAGTACTTTGGGAATATGACAGGTGCTCGCCACTACTCAGTTCTCTTGGTGTAATCCGGTTTCCTCCACCTGTAAAACTGTCCCAGACACAAGGTGACCCTAGCTGCCAAAAGTGCCATTAAACCCCAATAAAAAATAAATAATCCCACATTCATACTCTGATTAAGCGACATGTAATTCATTTCAGTTGTTATAATTTAGTTTTGAGTGTTTTCTTGTATTATATTGTACCCTAACTCGGCCAAAGTCTTTACCATTTATATCAATGCTGTCATATCAAATTTGGTACACATAACAGTTTTATTATTTTCAACATGGGTCAATGTACACAGTCTTGAATACTGAAGAGAAAAACCAGTGTGAACAACCCACCTGAATACTAACACCCCACATGCAGCAATTACAGTTTACTTGCCCCATTGGACATGCCCATAATTTTTAACTTAACTTGACAAAGTCAAGATAAGCTATTGCCATCACGTTTGCGGAAGTTTGTGAGTCTGTTCACATTTTCCTTTAGCACAGGCTACACCCCATAGTTCTTGTCCGATGGTCATGCAATTTCATTTGCAGGTAAGAGGTTATGTCTAGATGAGAATGTCACCTTTTGGTCATGATCGGTCAACCGTGATAGCGGCCAGAGCCAAAAACCTGAAAACCTTTAGCACAGTCTACAGGTCGTATTTTTTAAGGGATTTCATGGTAACTTGGTAGGATGACTCTGTATAATATCCAGATGAGAACGTCCCCTTTTGGTGATGATCTGTCAACCGTGACGGCTGCCCAAGCGCGAAACCCCAAAACTTTTGTCACAGTCTACAGGTCATACTTAATATGGAGGGATTTCATTGTAACTTGGTAGGATGACTCTGTATGATGTCTAGATGAGAACTTCCCCATTTGGTTGTGATCTGTCAACTGTGACGACTGCCCGAGCTGAAAACCTTTAGCACAGTCTGCAGGTCGTATTTATAGAGGAATTTCATTGTAACTTGGTAGAATGACTCCATATAATGTCTAGATGAGAATGTCCCCTTTTGGTCGTGATTGGTCAACTGTGATGGCTACTGGGGCCCGAAGCCCGAAAACCTTTAGCACAGTCGACAGGTCGTATTAGCAGTGCATGTTCACTGTGGTAAACAGGCTCTGTTTTACTGGTAAAATAGGAGCCAGTCACCAAAGCTTGGGAGGTGCAAACCCTCTCTAAAATGGGCAACATGGCTTATTTAGTCTCACCCCTGGTCTTGAGTTGATACTCATGTTGCGGTCATGATTAGCATTGTGCAAAAATATGTGACCTTAAACACCAATAAATAAATAAATAACAGGTCGTATTTATGAAGGGATTTCATTGTAACTTGGTAGGATGACACCAGATAATGTCTAGATGAGAACGTCCCCTTTTGGTCGCGATCATTCAGCCGTGATGGCTGCCCGAGCCCAAAACCTGAAAACCTTTTGCACAGACTACAGATCGTATTTATGAAGGGATTTCATTGTAACTTGGTAGGATGACTAAGGATAATGTCTAGATGAGGACATCCCACTTTTGGTAGCGATCGGTCAACTGTGATGGCTTCCCAAGCCCAAAACACGAAAACCTTTAGCACAGTCTACAGGTCGTATTTATGTAGTGATTTCGTTGTACCTTTGTAGGATGACTCCATATAATGTCTAGATGAGAACGTCCCCTTTTGGTCTTGATTATTCAACCATGACGGCTGCCTGAGCCCAAAACCCGAAAACCTTTAGCACAGACTACAGGTCGTATTTATGAAGGGATTTCATGGTAACTTGATAGGATGACTCTGTATAATATCTAGATGAGAATGTCCCCTTTTGGTCATGATCTGTCAACCGTGATGGCTGCCTAAGCCCGAAACCCAAAAACTTTTAACACAGTCCTGAGGTCATATTTAATATGGAGGGATTTCAGTGTAACTTGGTAGGATGACTCCATATAATGTCTAGATGAGAATGTCCCCTTTTGGTCATGATCATTCAGCCGTGACGGCTGCCTGAGCCCAAAACCCGAAAACCTTTAGCACAGACTACATTTCATATTTATGAAGGGATTTCATTGTAACCTGGTAGGATGACTCTGTATAATGTCTATATGAGGATGTCCCCTTTTGGTTGTGCTCGGTCAACAACGATGGCTACACAGGCCTGAAAACCTTTACTACAGTCTACAGGCCATATTTATGAAGGGAAATCATTGTAACTTGACAGAATGACTCGTTTTCTAATAATTTCACTGTAACTTGGTAACTTTGGTTGACATAGATTGACTGTGAGGGCCACATACACTAGCTGTGAGGGCCACATTGACCCAACCCTCAATTCTTTGGTACAGTCTACACCTCAAATTATTTTTATTGTAAACATAGCATACAGGGAACAGAAATTAACATTATCCTTTTTCATAATCCTTTTTTTCATAAACATTGAACATTATCCTTATCAAACACAACACACAGTCAAGTTTAGCTACAGTGTCATTGATACTTTCATTTATTTGAGAAACGGGCGGGTCAAAGCAAAATCCTTCATACAGTTGGGAAATCGATCATTCAGATACAAGAAAATTGGATATCATTAACTATTAAATTATAACATATATGTAATTAAAAGTTTGAATTTGTACTAAAGGTGATAACTGGTTTGGTGTTTGGAAGTTATATTCAATTAACAGGGTTATTATTTTAACCCTTTACCTAACGAATTGCCCGCATCGGCCCGCATAATATGCAAATTGAGCAGTTGAAAAAATTAAATTTTTCAAAATATTTCAACAAAACCATATCATGTGACTCCTCATTGGAATAAGCTCATTGAGCCCGTTCCAATGAGGGGTCACATGATATGGTTTTGTTGAAATTTTTTGAAAAAAATTAAAAAAATTATATTTAAAATAATAAATTTTGATATCGTTTGTGTTGGGTAAAGGGTTAAGCAATATCAAATAAGTTGGTTTCAACTGTAGCACATTTTCAGTCCTTTAAACCCTCAACAAACTGATGTCAAAATAACGAAATTTCTAGTAGTATTTTTTCCCATAGTGTATTTAGGAATTTAACAAATTCAGTCTGGTTTGACAGTGCTCAATGAGCTCAGTCAAACAGGATTGAATTGGTGAAATTCCTATGCATTATGGGAAAAATTTGTAGCTTGAACCTTTTAATATTTTTGCATCAATGTGAAGATGGTTATAGAATTAAGTAAGATGGAGAAAATTTGGTAATCAGAGATTCTTTTGGGTATCCACGGGGGCCGTTTATGGGACCCTTTCCCAGTGACATTTGGGCATGATTTTTCATAACCCCAGATTTCCCAATCTCAGCTCTCACTTGAAGATTTAATGCACAACTGGTGCCCTGAACTGAGTGGTCATAAGGCCTTAGAAAACCATTGGATTTTGAGGCCATATGACCACCCAGTTCATCTCAGCAGTTGTACATTAAATTTAAATTGCTTGCCGAGCAAAGTCTCTCAATTCAAAAGCAAATTGCAAATTTTTCTTTAATAATATAAGAACAGGCAGAAGAATCTCTTGTAGTGTATGAGCTCAGCAGTCAAAGAGTTGAAGATTGCATTATATTTTTACCAATGTCATTCTGATATACTTCATCACTTGGGAATCAAGCTAGGAAATGAACTCTGTATAGAAGTAAAATAGAATTGATTGAAAAAAAGCACCACCTCCTCACTGTATTAAATTCAAGTGAGCATGATTTCAGTTCTGTTGGCTTTATTTGGAACATAATTCACTTCCTGTGTGATGGTGAAAATACATTCTGATTCATGGAGTGGATTTTTAATAGAAGATTGTTGAACAGATCAGTGGCAATTAGTTTCTTGTTAGCTTTGCAAATGTATGGTAATTAACACCCCAGGGTCTGATCATTACTTAGCTCACTTCTGAACAGAACTTGTGTTGTGGCAAGGAGTATAAAGGAAGACGTACAAGACAAGAGTTGTTTTGATACCTCAGCTTTCGTTTCTAGCTTAACTTGACGAAGTCAAAGTAAGCTATTGCCATATCACATGCACACATCTGTCTGTCGGTCCACAATTCGGTCAGCATGGACTACAGTTTGCAGTTCTTTTCTGATCATCATCAATTTTCATATGCACATTCATGGGTAAAATGAGAACATTCTATTATGGTCACCGACAGCCACACACAATGGCTGCCACAAGATCTATCTTGGATTTCGTCAGCACAGGTTACAGATCACATTTATGCATAAATTTTATTGAAATTTAACAGGGTTGATCAGTATGATGAGGTGATGAGAATGTATGTATTTGGTAACAGCTGGCTGCCCATAATGGATGCCACAGTAGCCGTCTTGATTTTTTCAAAACACTGTTCACAATTTGTTCAGTACTGGCTACAGCCTACAGTTCTTTTCCAATTTCGGAAATTTAGGTTCATATAAGGAATAATCGTTTGTTCATAACTGAAGATATAGACAGAAACAAATGATAGTTCCTTACAATTAAACTTAAGGGGCAATAAATTTAAACACTCTCTACTTTGCGGATTTAAAATAAACACCAGGTCACATCATGCTTCCTAGTGATAAGTGAATAATAAAGGCATAGTTTTCTAAAATTATGTTAGGAATAATGATACCTTTCACTGAAACATGTTCTTGTGTCATGAAAAGTTTTATTGACAAATGAATTGCGTAAGGAACGTCATATGCCACGTGCACACAAAAGTTCAATCTCCTTTTCCACTTGATGGGAGAGTGCTGTCATTCAAAGTAACACTGAGTTACATTTAATTCTGATTTTGACCATTTCCTGAGAAACTGAAAGCACAGTTTGGAAATGTGGAGTTCGATAAACCCAAATGACATGAAGTTGGTTGAACTTTGTCTCAGAAAGAGTTCATTCAGGCTATTTGGAAATTGGAAAGTTTTGTTTGCATGAGTTTCGTTTGTGGATTATTGACTGACCATTGTTTACATTTGATTTGGGTAAAATGATGAACACAGAATATCACCTTTTGCGTATAAAACATTGGAACATGGAATAAAAAGCATGATAAGGATTTCATTGTTTATTAAATTTTATTTTGAAAGTCTTTTTAATATGATGAGATAAATATTAAGTACTTTTCATGTTGAAACAGTATGAGCTTGCAGGGGTTCTTTTCCATTCACACTGTGCAACGTGATTTTTAGGGTGGGCCTAAATGCGTTTTTAGCTGCGACGAGCAGCTCTTTATGTGGCAATGTCAGTCTGTCTGTCGGTCGGTCGTCGGGTGATCAGTCTGTCACCAATGAGTTTAAAAAACACCGTAACTCCTAAAATACTTGGTGGTATGACACCATACTTGGTATGCAAGTGTATCTTCATGATGTCCACACCCTCTCAATAGTGCATGTCATTTGGATAATTTCTGTCACATTTATGGACTTTTCACCAACAAGTTTTTTTTGTCCCCAACGAGTTTTAAAACATCATTGGCGTTGCACAAATCCACGCAGCTTTGGAACTGTGACAGTGCTTTTAGTTATCGGTTCCTTGTGTTTCATTTTGCCTGAAAATGCATGAACAGAAAAAAGTTTGTATTATACCTAGATGAGAACATCATATTATGGTCACAAATGGCCACACCTGTGGCCACCACAGCAGCCACTTTGGATTTTTCCAACACTGGCTGCAGGTTGCAATATGCATCAATTTTTTTAAAATTTTGATGTGTCACTTAGTATGATGTGTAGTTGAGAATAACCTATGTTGGTAACGGTTGAACACCTGTATTGGCAGCCACGACAGCTATCTTGGATTTCTTTAACACACCACACAGGTCACAATTATGCAAATCAATGTTCTTCGATACTTTGCCAGGGTAACATAGTTTGATAAGTAAATGAGATAACCATATTGCCATCATGGTCCAGCTGCCTAGATTGGTTCCCATGGCTCATATTTTTTAGCTCACCTGAGCGAAGCTCAAGGGGAGCTTTACTAATCACTTTCCGTCCGTCGTCTGTCCATCCAACGTTAACTTTACATTATCGACTTCTAACAAACTACTGGACCAAATTCAACAAAATTTGCTGTGCATGTACCTTATCATATGTCAATTCAAGTTTGTTCAAATCAAGTTGACCCGCCCCTTTGTAGGCCACGCCCAAAAAGTGAGCCTAAATCTTAAAAAATATTCTTCTCATGAACCAGCTGTAGCAGAGACTTGATATTAGGTGTGCAGCTTCCTTTTCGAGTGTAGACTCAGATTTGTTCAAGAGAAGTTCTAGGGGCTACATATGCCATCATTATGGGAGGGGCAAGAATTTTTGCCCCTCCCAAAATTTCTATTTTCCAAACAGAGATGCAGATTTGGACCAAATTTGATATGAGGGCTTATTGGGTCATAAGTACTTAATTTATGCCCCAATTTTTTTTCCTGCCACCCCATGGGTAACAGAGACTTGATATTTGGTGTGCAGCTTCCTTTTGAGGTGTAGACTCAGATTTGTTCAAGAGAAGTTTGTGGGGCTATATTTGCTGTCGTTATGGGAGGGGCAAGAATTTTTGCCCCTCCCGAAATTTCTATTTTCCAAGCCGAGAGTCAGATTTGAACCAAATTTGATTTGAGGGCTTATTGGGTCATAAGTACTTAATTTATGCCCCAATTTTTTTTCCTGCCACCCCATGGGAACCTCAGGAGCTAAAAATAGAAAAAAATTAAAACGCCCATATCTCCAAAACTACACGGCACTGAGAATTCTTATTTGGTGTGAAGCTTCCTTAGGACCAACAGAATGGAATGGTAAAAAAAAATTGCTATCGGTTTTATCATGGGGTACTTTTCTGGGACTTTGAAAAAGTGCTGAGTCAGCATTTTTTAACACTGTGGGTAATGGGAAAAACATTTAACACTACTTCTCTCCCAAACCACTGCTCCAAAAGCTTTCAAATTTCACAAAAAAAACATCTTTGGAATATTGTTTCACATGTTTATTGAAATCAATTCTCTGGGTCCATATTTGGGCTCTCTACGGGAACTCAAATGTTTAAATTAGTGCAGTATGAGGAATATTCTTTAAAAATCTTCTTCAGATCTGCCAATAAGAATCTTTTGATATTTGGAATGCAGCATCCTTAGGGGGGTGAGATTCAAGTTTGTTCAAGCCAAGTCCCTGGGTTCATATTTAGGCTGAAAATTTGGTGTCCCGTTGTGGACTTAGAAATTTTGGACCAAAATCCAGCAAAATTTTTTTGTGTTTTTTTATGCTTTTCGGTCAAATTTTTTTTTTTACACTGAAAATTTGGGGGCCGGGTGGGACTTTTTTTTTTTTTGACCAAAATCCAGAAATTAGTTTTTTGTTTTTTTATGCGTTTTGGTCAATTTTAAGAAAAAAATATTTTTAGGCTGAAAATATTTTGTTTGGGACTTCGAAAATTTCCAAACAAAAATAAAAAAAACCCTGTTTTTTATGCATTTATCTCAGTTTTGGGACGTAAAAGAGCAGGGGCGTATACAGCTTATTCAAGTCAAGTCCCTGGTTTGATATTTAGACTACCATGTCAGGTGAGCGCCCTCAGGCCCCCTGGGGCCTCTTGTTTCTTTTTTTCTACTCTGATAAATAACAAAAAGTCAATCATAACGACAGTTTACTGCAATGCAACATAAGCTAGGTAATTGTGACATTGATCTCATAAATACAGCATGAAGTCAAGGTAAGCCAAAGTATCATCAACACTTTCATTTCTCATGCCTCGGCTGTGTAAGTAAATGAGATGTAATCCTTTGCCTTACTCAGACAAAACCAGCATTCAACCCTAAATTTAAAGAGGGGAGCGCGGTGGCTCAGTAGGTAGAGGTGCAGGCTGCAAGCCGAGAGGTCCTCGGTTCGAATCCCACCTGCGGCAACCGCGTTGTGTCCTTGGGCAAGACACTTCATCTCCATTGCCCGCGTGGGGGCACGATGACGCCGTGTACTAAGGCGTACTGCACGTCGATGGTACGCATGTCTTCAACCAATCTAACCCTGCCTGTGCTGCAGTGCGGAGTTACGATGTTGGGGAGCTGGCAGCTGCTCGTCGTTGCTCGGTGGTTCTCTCCGGGTACTCCGGCTTCCTCCACCCATAAAACTGTCACGGTCATGATTAGCCATTGTGCATAAATATGTGACCTTAAAACATCAATAAATAAATAAATAAATAAATTTAAAGAGAAAAAAAAGATTTTCATTTTTTTTCTTCAGAACTTGTCTCGGAACAACTCATTAGAACACACTTATTCTCCTTGATTTGACTCTTAACCTCTTGAGTAGTTTTTTTCTTCTTTTTCTTAAAATCAAGTCATGGCTACTGTACAACAGCCATGACTATTTGCTGAACACTTAGTAAAGTCGGACATCAAGATATCATTAACCCTTTACCTAACATGAAAAGCAGACGACACTTGTAAAAAAAATTCTTGAACAACTAATTTTTTTCATTTTTTGTCTCAAAAACATAGGTTATGACCCCTCATTGGAACGAGCTCGACGAGCTCGTTCCAATGAGGGGTCATAACCTATGTTTTTGAGACAAAAAATGAAAAAATAATGAAAATTAATTAGCGATTTTTGAGAATAGCGCTGGCCGGTTTTGGCCGTTACGTTGGGTAAAGGGTTAATAAGAGGATTGTTAAGATATATGCTGCAAGCAAGAGCCACAATAATAGAGTGGTGCCACTTAATTGGATGTATATTAATTGAATAACCCTGTTAATTGAATATAAATTTTAAGCACCCAACCATTTACTATACTTTTGCTACAAATTTGACGTGTTATTTACTGATAGGTTATAGAGTAAACTCCTGTTAATTGAATAAAACATCTTGTAATGTATCAGATAGTTATCTGACAACCTATGAATTCCCAATGTTTATTGACCTATATAGGCTTGGCATATCCAATATAGGCATTTAACTCCTTGTTTGCAGTGTTCACGCTGGCATGTGCCAAATGTACATTTTTAAAAAATTTGATTCCTAAATGTGAGTGTATGGCACAAAAATTTGGCATATAAATTCAAAATCACAAACCTGATATATTCTTGATTTTCGTCCATCTAGCTGATAAGTCCTAGCTCTGGGCTCCTAGCGAAGACCTGTAATCAGATTAATCTACGGATTCGCGCTTAATAATGTATGCTGTATTGAATGTTGGTGTGCAGAATGACCAGTCATCCTCAAATTGTCCTTACTGGTGACCTTAGAAGTCGTGTATTGTGTAAACAAGGCATGCTTTGTTTCTTTACCAGCGAACAATAGATCAGATTATCAATTGTCATTAATTGTTGGTGGTACTTTCCCCGTTGACCAAAATCAAAGATTAACACAGTAATAATATGACAAAGGTTTCAATCCACATGTCAGTCAGTTAAAGTATAGATTGTCGAGGTGCGTTTCTATATAAAAATGCATTTTATTAGTCTGTGTGAAACACTCACACTGTTGTTTTTGTACGGTTTCTTTTTCTTTTCTTTTTTTTATTTCTCTCCTGTCTTCTGTCTTCTCATTACCTTTTTGATCGTAAGATAACTCAAAAACAAATTGCCCAATCTCGTTAATTTTTTGCATGCTGATAGACAGTCACAAGTTCTCAGCCACCTTTGTTTTTCAGATTCCTGGGGCATTAGTGGTGTCTGTAGGGGTGTTTTGAAAGTGGGTTACGCCCATATCTCAGGCGTGGTATGACTTATGGACCTGGGACCAACACCAAATGAGTTGACACTCGATGGAGATTCAAAATATGGGTCCAGGTCATGGAGGTCACCTAGGGGTCATTGAGTGCATTTTTAGCTCATCTTGACAAAGTCAAGCTGAGCTAATCTAATCGCTTCCCGTCCGTCGTCCGTCGTCCGTCAACACCATGTTTTGGTCTTCTCCTCCAAAGCCACTGGGCCAATTCAAGTGAAAGTTTGTGTGAGTGATGGTCCCAAAGGGGCATTTCATTTTTGTTCAACTCAGTATGCCTGTCCCCATAGGGAGGGAGTGGGGGGAAAATGCTCCAAAATATTTTTAAAATCTTCTTCTCAAGAACCAGTGTGTGCAATGACTTGATATTTGCTATGGAGCTTCCATATGAGGTGTAGAATCAAGTTTGTTCAAACGAAGTTCGTAAAGTAATATTTGGCTTTGTAATAGGAGGAGTAAGATTTTTGGCCCCGCCCAAAATTTCTATTTTCTGAACCGATGGTCCGGTATGAACCAAATTTGGTTTGTGGTAGTATTGGGTCATAAGTACTTGACCCATGCAAAAAAAAAAATTTCCGCATCCCCATGGGAACCCTGGGAGCTCAAAATAGAAATATTTTCAAACGCCCATATTTCCCAAACCCCACGGAGCAGAGAGCTTTTATTTGGTATGAAGTATCCTTATGACCAGTAGAATTGAATGGTAAAAAAAAATTGCCATCGGTTATGTTACGGTGTTCTGTAATGGGCATCGAAAAAATGCTGAGTCAGCATATTTGCAAAAAATTAAAAAAAATCTTTTCTCCAGAACCAATCATCAGAATCTTTTGATATTTGGTATACAGCATTCATAGGGGGGTCAGATAAAAGTTTGTTCAAATAAAAGCTCATTGGTTCATATTTGGGCTCTCTACAGGAGCCCGAAGTTTTAACATAGGGTAATATGGGGAATATTCTTTAAAAATTTTCTTCTTCAGAACCACCAGTCAGAATCTTTTAATATTTGGTATACATCATTGTTATGAGGGTCAGATTCTACATTGTTCAAACCAAGTCCCTAGGTTAATATTTAATTATAAGCCCAAATTTTATCTTTGTTCAATATGGAGGGTAATTTAAAAAAAATCTTCTTCTTCAGATCCATCAGTCAGAATGCTTTGATATTTGGTATGCAACATCTCTATGGGGGTCAGATTCAAGTTTGTTCAAATCAAATCCCTAGGTATATATTTGGGCTCACTATGGTAGCCCAAATTTTTTACTTAGTGCAATATGAGAAAATTTCTTTAAAAATCTTCTTCTTCAGATCCACCAGTCGGAATGCTTTTATATTTGGTATACAACATCTCTAGGGGGGTCAGATTCCAGGTTGTTCAATTCGAGTGCCTAGGTTAATATTTGGGCTCCATATGGGAACATGAAATTTAACTTAGTACAATATGAGGGAATTTCTTCAAAAATCTTCTTCTTCAGATTCACTTGTCAGAATGCTTTCACATTTGGTATACAACATCTCTAGGGGGGTCAGATTCAAGTTTGTTCAAATCGGATCCATAGGATAATATTTGGGCTCACTATGGTAGCCCAAATTTGAACTTAGTGCAATTCGAAGAAATTTCTTTACAATTTCTCTTCTTCAGATCCAACAGTCAGAATGCTTTCATATTCGGTACACAACATCTCTAGGGAAGTCAGATTTAACTGTGTTCAAATCAAGAGCCTGGGTTAATATTTGGTCTCTCTATGGGAGCCGGAATTGGTCATTTTGCTGAAGAATTAAAAATTTTGTATTCAGTACCCTCTAGAGGTACTAAAATTAATCCACATAGGTTGTATCAAGGGGCTTCATAGGGGAGCTCTACATTTTACTTATGATCAACTGAAGAAAAGGCATGATGCCCAGATTATTTTTGTCACTCCTGAGGGACTCAAGGATTGACAGTGTAGCCTATGGAGATGGCTTGCTTAATGTAGACTCATTCTTGGACTCTGTTTAAATTGTGTTCTGTACAAGATGAGCGCTTCAGGCCCCGTGGGGCCTCTTGTTATGTGTACCTATACTATGTATGGTACACATAATGCCGGCATCCGTGGTGACCATCCGTCGTTCGTCCATTCTTTGTCCGTCCGTCTGTCCGTCCGGCGTCCATATCCATTTCTTTGTCATTCGATAACTTGAAAAATATTGCTTGAATTGTCAAGTTACTTTATATTTGTGTTCAGGTTACTGATGTGCCGAGTTGTATAGTTTTTGGTGTAAATCTGTTATTTTGATCCTGAGATATTAACCCTTTATCCTTCAAATTGAAAATTTCTCCAATCCCTTTGGCATTCGATAACTTGAAAAATATTACTTGCATTGTCAAGTTACTTTATATTTGTGTTCAGGTTACTGATGTGCCGAGCTGTATAGTTTTTGGTGTAAATCTGATAATTTAATCCGGAGATATTAACCCTTTAGCCTACAAATTGAGAATTCCTCCAATCCCTTTGGCATTCGATGACTTGAAAAATATTGCTTGGATTGTCAAGTTACTTTATATTTGTATTCAGGTTACTGATGTGCCGAGCTGTATAGTTTTTGGTGTAAATCTGATAATTTAATCCTGAGATATTAACCCTTTCTCCTTCAAATTGAAAATTCCTCCAATCCCTTGGGCATTCAATAACTTGAAAAATATTACTTGGATTGTCAAGTTACTTTATATTTGTGTTCAGGTTACTGATGTGCCGAGCTGTATAGTTTTTGGTGTAAATCTGTTATTTTGATCCTGAGATATTAACCCTTTGTCCTTCAAATTGAAAATTCCTCCAATCCCTTTGGCATTCAATAACTTGAAAAATATTGCTTGGATTGTCAAGTTACTTTATATTTGTGTTCAGGTTACTGATGTGCCAAGCTGTATAGTTTTTGGTGTAAATCTGATTATTTAATCCTGAGATATTAACCCTTTATCCTTCAAATTGAAAATTCCTCCAATCCCTTTCACATTTGATAACTTGAAAAATATTGCTTGGATTGTCAAGTTACTTTATAAATGTGTTTAGGTTACTGATGTGCTGAGCTGTATAGTTTTTGGTGTAAATCTGATAATTTGATCCGGAGATATTAACCCCCTTTATCCTTCAAATTGAAAATTCCTCCAATCCCTTTGGCATGAGATAACTAAAAAAATATCAATCTGATTGTCATGTTACTTTATATATTTATTCAGGTTACTTATGTGCTGTGCTGTATAGTTTTTTATGTAAATGTGATAATTTGATCCGGAGATATTAACCCTTTATCCATCAAATTAGACACTCCTCCAGTCCATTTCTATATGTAACTATACCTTGTATGGTGCACATTATGTCAGCATCCGTGGTGGCCCTCCATCATACAGCTTTCTACTAATTGCGCGTATGGGTAGAGATCTGACGATTTCATCGGCCTATTTTTCATAATTGCTGGAGATCACATTTTTTTACACCCCCCCCCCCCCCCCATCCCCCCAAAGCATTCCTGAGATCCATACATGCATTTTTACTTTAAAAAAAGTGGACGTGGCCAAATTTTTTGAAAGTGGATCACGCTCATATCTCAAGCATGGTAAGATGTATGGACCTGGAACTAACACCAAATGAGGCAACACTTAATGGAGGTTCAAAATATGGATCAAGGTCACGGAGGTCACACAGGAGTCATTGATTGCATTTTTTTCAAAATTGCAGGAAATCTTTTTTGGACCCCAAAGTTCATACATGCATTTTTTACCCCAAAAAAGTGGGCATGGTCAATATTTTTGAAAGTGGGTCACACTCATATCTCAAGTATGGTATGATGCATAGAATTGGGACCAATACCAAATGAGTCGACACTCGATAGAGGTTTATTTTTTTAGAATTGCTGGGAATCGCATTTTTTGACACCCTAAAGCATTCCTGAAGACAATACATGCATTTTTATGTGAAAAAGAGGGCGTGGCCAAAAAAGATGGGCGTGGGTCATTGAGTGCATTTTCAGAATTGTTGGAAATCACATTTCTGAATTTACTGAATTCCCAAAGTCCATACATGCATTTTTACTGTAACAAAAGTGGATGTGGCCAATAATTTTGAAAGTGGGTCATGCTCATATCTCAAGCATGGTATGATGAAGGGACCTGGGACCAACAGCAAATGAGTTGACTCTCAGTTGGGGGTCAAAATATGGGTCAAGGCCACTGAGGTCTCCTAGAGGTCATTGAAAAAAAGTGGGCATATGAATATTTGCCATCATCTACAAATATGGCAGATTCAGAGGTGGTGGAGCTAATATTTGTAAAGTAGTTTATGCTCATACTTCAGGCTTGATGTGACCTATAGACATGGAACCTACACCGAATGAGTTGAAGCTTGCTGGAGGTTCCAAATGTGGTCAACCTCAATGCGGTCAACAGGGGGCATTAAGAGCATATTTTTCTGACCTATTTTATACCAACTAATGCAATTTTGAAGATTATAGATGTATCTCATCATTCAAATAAATGGCATAGCCAGCAATGTCAATTTCTGATACGTTGATCGAACCCTTTTTTAAATGGTGTGCACATATATGCAATTTCTGGTTTCTTGGAAAAATTGTTCTGATTGCTGTGTGAATATCTATAAATACTGTTAACGAAAACCCATTTCTGATATGTTAAAAAACTATTTTACTCTGGAAAATAAGCCTTTATAAATTCATTTTCTATATAGTTTTTCCCCTGATACTTTAACCCTTTTTCGCACAGACTTGAATTTACTGGATGCAGTAAATTCTGTTGTTCTAGTATTATATTTGATTTTATGTAATATTATGCTTTTGATCTTTCTTCAATATAATATTAAAAAAAAAATTTATAGTTCACCCACATAAAATACCAATGTCACAAAAAAATCTCATTTAGCACAAAAAATATTCAGCTTTGGCACATTAAAATATTGATCCAGCTTGAACACTGCTTGGATGCGGGATGGTGGATGTTCCTGCCCAGGACAGGATTTCTCTTGTCACTGAAATAAGTATAATCTGAGCACATTTCATGAAATTTTCCCCCTGTAAATTGATCAGATTTTTTCAATATTGATTTATTGAGATAAATTTAGATGAATTTTTGATCAAATCTAGTCATAGCTGCTTCACAGCAGCCATGACTAAATTTGATGAAAAACATCTTGAAAATAACTCAGCAGGTAAAGAGTTAATCTAAATATACCCTGCTTTGCAGAGTTCTCTGGTCAAGATATAATAGAATAAATGCTCAGTTTATCACTAAAATACCAGAATCCCTGTGGGAACCCTGGGAAGTGAAGCAGTGCTTGTTTACTCTGGTAAACAAGCTCTGTTTTACTGGTAAAATAGGACCCAGTCACCAATGCTTGGGGTGGAAGTCCTCTAAAATGGGCAACATGGGTATACATGATTGACTAAACCTGACTTTATTATTAGCTCACCTGACTGCAAGTCAGTGGGAGCTATTGCCATCACTTTTATCTGGCGTCCGTCGCCCATTAACTTTTTGCAAACTTGGCATCTTCACAACCACTGGGCCAAATTTAAACATATATTGCACAGACCATCTATGGAGTATACCCTTTCTATTTTGTTTAAATGAAGCAGCTGCCATATTTGGGCTCTGGTTTATGCCCCAAAAGCTTAAAAACCTTTTAAAATCTTCTCATGAACCACAAGAGGGAATGCCCTGATATTTGGTATGGAACATCCTTTGGTGTAGAAGTTTGAAGTTTGTTCAAGGGAAGTTGATAGGTCAATATCTGGGCTCTTTGTGGGGGGAGGGGGGGGGGGGGCATATCCATTTTGGGCTCCGTTCCAAATTTCTGTTTCAAGAAACGGTGGGCCAATTTCAACCAAATTTGGCATGTAGTATAAGTGGGTCCTAAGTAATTGTTTGATGCCTAAGAAAAAATTTTCACAGCCCTGTGGCAACCCCAGGGCCTAAAAACAAAAAAATTCAAAAGCCCATATTTCCCAAACCACAAGGAACAAAGAACTGTTATTTGGTATGAAACATCCTTAGGACCGGAAGAAGGGATTGGTTAAAAAAAAATTGCCACCAGTTCAATCAGGGTGCCTGGTAAAGGGTATTGAGAAATGATGAGTCAGGATTTTTGCAGTAGTTTATCCTGGAGGAAATTTTCATTAACTGAGAACCTTGATTGACATATTGTTCTTAAAAATAACAAAATTGCTGTTATGAACATTGTAATCTTGTTATTTTAATAGAAAATTCTGTGGACTTTAGTTTGTTGTGCAAAGATTTTATTTCATGTTGAATGAACATTTTCAATGCTGGAAACATCTGATTCCTGTATGCATGTCTTTAATTTAACCCTCTCAAGACTGCAATGTGGGTTCCAAAGATTTTATTGATGCCATGAACAAACAAACCCTTTCAATGCTGTATATTTATTTTTCTGGTTCCTTGGAAAAAAATTGATCTGATTATTGTATGAATATCTTTAATTTAACCCTCTCATGACTTCAGTGTGTTTTTTCAAAGATTTTATTTCATGATGAACTCTTTCACCACTGTGCACATATACACGTTATTTCATGTTGAATGAACCCTTTCAATGCTGGAAACATCTCATTCCTGTATGCATGTCTTTAATTTAACCCTCTCAAGACTGGAATGTGGGTTCCAAAGATTTTATTGATCCCACAAACAATTTTTTTTTTTTTTTTTTTTGGGGGGGGGGGGGGGGGGGGGGGTGGGGGGGTGCAGTGTAGAGAGAACCACAGTAGTTGAAAACAAAAACAGAAATTCACAGAACAGAGCTTGCTAGAAAGCTTTCCTAGGACCAGCAGAAATGAATGGCCAAAAAAAATTACCTTTGGTCGTGTCATAGCAAACCAAAAAATTGCTCTTGCTGTTGATCACTTACTGATACATTCATCTCTTTTGACAACTTGAGCCAGGTGAGCATTTTAGGCTCACTTGAGCCTCTGGTTTCCATGTTGCGATCATGATTAGCCATTGTGCAAAAATATGTGACCTTAAAGGTTAATTAAAATTCTAAATAGTATTTTACAGTTGTTTAGGCTTAAATGTTAACGTTCTTGAATATTTGAAGATTTTTTTTCTAACTTTGTTCATGACCTTTCTTTGGAACTAGATTGAAGAGCTCATTCCATTGAAGGGTCATAAGTCTTGGTTCGAAGGATAAAATGAAAAGCTAAAAACATCTGTTTGTGATCTAAGAGAGATAACTTTGTGTGAATTTTCACAAGATAAGTATATTAATAGCACTTGCCTTATACCAAATAATACCACCCCTTCCCCACCTTGTTATTGTGTACTTAAATCAGTGTACCCAAACAATTGGTTGCATTTTTTGACTTACAAACTTGTCAAAAGTGGAGTAAATTGTAATGCCACCCAGTAATGAAATTTGTTTTTTTTCTCTCACAAGTACAGTGGAGCCCATTTAATTGGATATCTCTCAACTGAATAACCCTGTTAATTGAATATAATTTCCCAATACAAGACCATTTACCATTCCTCCAGTACAAACTTGACCTGTTAATTGAATATAGGTTATAAAGTAAACTCCTGTTAAAGGAATAAAAAATCTTGTAACCTGTCGAGAAATTACCTTGACTCTCCCCAGTATTCCTTTGTTTATAGACCTATTTGGCCTCAGTACACCCAATAAGCCATTCAATCTATTATATCTTGTTTGACAGAGCACTTTGAGCTCTGTCAAACAAAATAAAATAGAATAAATGCTTAGTGTATCTCTAGAATACAGGAAAGTGACACAATCCCTGTTAATTGAATACTACTGTTTATTGAATAATTCTCATTGGCAAAGTGTCTATTCAATTAACAGGGTTCCACTGTATAATATTAATTTCTATACCACAGTGGAGTGGTCACAGAAAAATCTTTCCATCATGATGTGCAGGATAAGATTATAATGTGGAGATGTCAAGAGAAAGAATGAGTATTAATGCCAGAACTGAATCCTGTCAGTAAATCAACCAGTTCTTGTACTGTCAGGTGAAGTTAATCCAGCTCAGTTGAAGGTGTAATTATTTTAATGTCTGTATGGATTAAGTATTATCTGGCATGATAAATGGTTATATTAATGCATCACCAGCTGTACATAATATGGATTGAGCCTACACTTCTACTGTTTTTATCATGAAATACACTAATGTGTGATTTATTCCGATTATATTTCAATTCAATTTCCCATTTGGGACATCGTCTTTAAGTGTGTGTGGTCATGACTCCTGGCAATCTTCAAGTGTGTTTTGTGTTTGCCTGAAAAATAGCATTTCTTCCACTGTTTGTAATGAACTTGGATATAATGATTGTTGTCTCTGTGCCACCAGTTCATGCAAGTCTGATATAGAGAACTTTTATAATGAGGTCTGTGCAAGCATTAATTGGCTTGGCGTGCGGAAGTGAGGAAATCTATGCTTCTGCTGATCACTTCACCAATGACAATATGCTGTGTGTTGATGCATTGCTATGGAAACGTGAAGAACTAGAATTATTTCCCAAGCTGGAGATCCATGACAGGTCTTAATGAAAATTCTTACATTTTCCAATTAGACCCGTGTCATTAAGCAGTTCAAGATAAGAGTACTGTGAAATGTCACTTGATTCGATTGTGGAGATGTTTTAGCATGAACTATTTAACTCAGCACCATTGGGAATGTGTAAATTTCTCTTATTAGTCACCTATACCTTGTAAATATATTGATGTTGGAAAGTTTTGGATTTCACTAACTCGCAATATTCAGCACTCACCTTGGACCAAAGGAATGGTTTTTATGATCAAACACAACCTCAGCCTGCTGTCGGTCATGTTCTCATGGTTACAGTTTAGAAATCGTCAACGTGGCAAGGCAGTGAGCTTCAAGAAATACGTTGATCTTATCACCTATGATGAGGATTATATCACTGCTATACTTGTAAGTCTCTCTTAACTGTTTTGCCGCACTGATTTAAAAAGAATGGAATCTCCTATTCCTGAAAATTAATTAAATCTGAGCAGCACATTCTATATTTGTAGGGTGAGTCATTAACCCTCTGCACTCTGATATCAAAATGGTAAAGTTTTCAGCAGCAGATATTTCCCATAATTCAGTTTGATATTTAACCAAATATACCTTGTTTGACAGAGCTCAGTGAGCTCTGTCAAACAAGATATAATTAGTTAAATTTGTAGTTAAACCAGAGAAAAACAGAGTGATTGGGAAAAGTTCTGTTGCACTACCAGATTGTTAGGAGTTAACCCTTTACCCAGTGTAACGGTCAAAAGCGGCCAGCTCTAATCACAAAAATCTCCAATTAATTTTCATTATTTTTTCATTTTTTTTGTCTCAAAAACATAGGTCATGACCCCTCTTTGGAACGAACTCTTTGAGCACTTTCCAATGAGGGGCCATAACCTATGTTTTTGAGACAAAAAATGAAAAAATTGGTTATTCAAGAATTTTCTTTGCAAGTGCCGTCTGCTTTTCATGTTAGGTAAAGGGTTAAAGGTTTTTGAACTGTTCCCAACACCCATTGTTTTGGTTGTTCACATGCTGGGTTCATTCAGGTGAATTTTGCATTCCACTTTTCGTGGCCGTGATGTCCTTGAAAAACAGTGTTTCATTTTGTATGTGCTCTTTAAAAAGTACTTAAAATTTGCTAAAACCTCACCGTGAGTCTTATTTCAAATTAACGTGAGGAAAATGTTTACCCTCCACCTTAACTGGCAACACAATTCTCAAAATCATCATTGACCCCACAGGGAACCCCGGTAAGTGAAACAGTGCTTGTTTACTGTTATAAACAAGCTCTATTTTACTGGTAAAATTGGACCCATTCACCAATGCTAGGGGTGGAAGTCCTCTAAAATGGGCAACATGGGTGTAAACAATTGACAAAACTTGACTTCATCTCCATGTTGTTGTCACGATTAGCCATTGTGCAGAAATATGCGTCCTTAACTAGTTGACTGCTAAATTATTTTTCAAAGGTGATTTGAAACATGGGTATTTTTTTTTAAAGATATCATGTTACCAGCAAGAGTAGCCTTAGTTTATCAAGATTTTGTTCATAAATAATTGTTTTGTTACAATTTATTGAAAAGTGTCAGCAGGCACTCTCAAATAAATTGCAACAAAACAATGTTATATAAAAAATTGTTCTGCTGCTGCTGAGCAAATATCAAACTAATGCATAATGGGTAAATCCACTAAAGTAGCTTCCATCACTCAACCAGTTAAACACCAATAAATAAAAAAATTAAATAAATAAATAAATAAATAATCATCATTGAGCAAGTAAAAAACTTTATCTTTTAACCCTGTGTACACTATTGCCTAAATACCACAATTTCAAGCAGCAAATTTTTCCCATAATGCAACTAGGAATTTAACCAATTCAGTCTTGTTTGACAAAGCTCGCTGAACTCTGTCAAACAAGACTGAATTGGTTAAATTTTTAGTTGCTTGGAAGATATTTATTTCTTAAAAAGTTGATGTTTCAAGATCAGAGTGCAGAGGTTAAAGTTAGGATCCATGAGATGCTGATTTTATTTTTGATTGAGAATTGGGCGTAACCTCTGAGAAAAAAAGTTGATCCCATTCTGAAGGCAGTCCTGGTAATTCATCCTTGTTTCCTCAGCAAAAAAATTGCTGTGGAAAACTGGTGCTTCTACGGCAATTGCTGTGAAGCCTGTTCGATTGTGTAAAAATCATCAGGGGGCAGGGCATAGTCTCAATTGCCATGTATATGTAGTCTGCAATGAAGAAAAACTTTCAAGTAACTTTAACATGTGAAAGTAGTTCAAGATGCGTGTGTATATAATCACAATCAATGTGCAGAATCTTTCACTCAATTAGATCATGCCAGTATCATGAACCATGTGAATGCTGAGGAAAAATCTTGGAATTAAGCAGGCAACTTGCTCAATATGTATAGTATGAGTAAAAATAAGATGCAGCATAACCACAAACTAAGTATCTCACTGCTTCTATGTTGATAACACCAGAATCTGACATCAGTTTCTGGAAAGCCCGGTAAGAAGCAGAACACATAGTTGTTAGTGGCTATGCTGCAACTTGTACTGTAAATTATAAGATTAGCAATACCGTGTAGTGCAACCCACATGGTTTGATTCCTTGTGTAACCTGGAAGTTGTGCAATTTCTGCCACCACAAGGCTTTCTGAAGAAACAATCCTCGGCAGTATTTTTCCTGTAGATATTTTTCTTTTCCTCAGCATTTTCCCCTTGGCACTGCTGATTGCTGAGGGTGAATGAATTACCAGGGCTGCTGAAGGGGTTTCAGGGCATCATAGTCTTTATGAACAGAAATTGGCTTGAAATTCAGAGTTAAGAAACCTGTCACACAGTCCTAGAAAATGATTGTATAAAGTACAATAAAAAGTCTTTAAAAGTGCTTGTATTTTATTTTCGGAACCTTTATTCACAGTAGAATATTGCAGTTCATTTTTTTTTTTTTTACATCAGCATGATGTAGCAATATTTTGTGATACTTTGTAAAAGCCCAAAGAGATTTTTTTTTTCAAAGTGTCATTTTATATCTTCTTTTCAGCAAACACAATGACACACAAAAATGTTGGCCTATTCTACAATATGTCCTGACTAGAGATGGCCAGTATTGGAATTTTAAGTTCGTTTTCGGTATTTTTATGGGGTATACCTCGGTATTGGTTTGGTATTCGGTATCTGACTTGACTGAGATTTGCTGAAAATACCAAAGAGGAATTCACATCAGGAAAAACAGAATAAGTTGTAGTATCATTCCACCATTATGCTATAAATGACACTGCCAATTGGTTCAACAGTGGCATTCTTTTACAACCACAAATCATATCTAGAGTAATTTTGTAACTTGTTCTAAATACACCTTAATGTTTAAAGACCTATTTCAGGCTTTTGCAATCTCAGAGCATGTGCCCTGACCATGCCATCTTTAGGAGATCCTGCTGACAGTAGACAAAACACCTGGGGAGTGATTTCTAGTCAGGTCTTGGCTGACTTCACTAGAAATCGCTTCTGAGCAATTGGACATGTACAGGTTGTAGTCTAGTGGGAATTCAGGACAGTTGCCCAGTCCATTGAGGGTTAACAAAACTGAAAAGAAAATCAGTCACTTCTTTCATGAAATGAACCTTTTAACTGTTATTAAGCTTCAACAGGTACTTATAAAGAGTGAATGTAGGAAAATCTGAAAATTCAGACGGTTTCGGTATACATTGATTGGTTCGGTTCAGTTTGGTTTTATTTTGTACTGCATACATGTATTATTTGTTGGATTTTTGAGTGGACTAACAATTAGTGCTCTGTTATTAGTTTGCAGGTATAGTTTGTTTTTATATACTGTGTCAACTGACATACTTTTGATCTTGTATAATATCAGGCCTACATTATAATTACATCCTCGGAAACGTAGCTTATGATCCCTCATTGGAGTGAGCTCGATATTCTCATTCCAATGAGGGTCATAAGCTATTTTTTTGATGCAAAAAATGGAAAAAAACTAGTTATTCTATAATTTTGGTTGCAAGTGTCGTCTGCTTTTCATGTTAGGTAAAGGGTTAAATTGAAGTGGAAATGAATTAACAGCCTTTGAGAATGAAATGGATTTGCAGTGAATTTTCCTTTTTTCCAAAATATGCATCATAGTAAAATAGCATTACAGTCTCAAATCGCATGGGGAATACAACAACAGTTACATGGATAAATGATAAAAAGAAATTCATCAGTTTTCATAAGTGCTGACAGGAATCCTTAATACAGGATGGGGCAAGATTGATTACCTGTCATGGGAAGTCAGACCATCTCTGAGCACATATACAACAAATATGATTATCACTTAATGTTTGGTGGAAATACTTTTGACAATTGAGTATGGTACACTACTGGTTGAAATAAATTTTGAAATTCAGTATAAGGAGAGGAAATTACATTCAGTGGAACCCTCTTAATTGAAGAGTCACTTTGGCAGTAGTAATTATTCAATTAACAGGGATTTGGTCACTTTCCTGTATTCAAGAAATAAAACTGAACATATACTCTCCCCCCCAAAAAAGTGTGCATGCTAAAAAATAACACCAAAAAAAGATATAGATCATTTTCATTCATGGAAATTTTATTCAATCACAGATGAATCAATTTGTGATCAACACGAGAAATTTCATTACGCTCTGATGAATACGTTTGGTGCCATGGAGAGTCAAAGACACAAAGGGTCAAACACAAAAGTCACACACTCAATATCTGGTATGACCTCCGTCTGCATCGACTACTGCTGTGCATCTACGCCTCATGGAAGCGAACAAGTTAGCATGGAAGTGGGTTAGGGTAGGGTAGGGTTAGGTGGGGTTAGGGTAGGGTTAGGTTAGGCTAACCCTAACCCTACTCTACACCACTGCAGTCGAGCACGACGATGACGTAACGTCAAAATTGAACGAATTGCAGGTCTTCGTGGACGTAAGCCATATTCTCTCAGCCAGTTGATTACTGTTTGAGGATGTATCCATCTCAGGTTAGGGATGTTCCTGGCTGTCGTCGTTGCCGTTTGTTGCCGGTTCCGTAGATGGACGACACGGATATACCGATTTTGTGCAGGGGTGGTAACTCGGGGTCTCCCGGAGCGGGGTCGGTCTCGAACGTCATCATGTTGTGCATGTCGATGGACTAGCCTGTCTACAGTGTTACGGTGGCAGTTCAAATGCTGGGCAACCTCTCTGTGTGTTCTGCCAGCTCTAATCATACCGAGGGTAAGGAGACGTTGATTCATTGTCAATCTTGGCATGCTAATGTGGAGTCGTTTTAACAGCAGCGCAAGTTTGAATGTGAATGATAGGAAGGCCTTACTTTAGTGTTTAAATACCCTAGGATTCACACTGCTGCATGAATTTTCAGACTCTCCACGTGCAAAACATGCCTTTTCACAAACGTGCAGCACGTCATTTAATGTTAATGCAATTGTAATGGGGAAAGCTGTTTTTGTGTTCAATATAACTTATTCATGAACAGGTTAACACTCTTTACACCTACAAAATTATTTTTTTGGAGTTTGATCAATTTCTGCAATGCACACTTTCTTTTTTGGGCGAGTATATAAAAATTGTGCAAAGAGGAAGTCTGTGATTATGATTCAATCATTTCATCATTCTATCCAGGGATCAAAATACATTTTTAGCTCAACTTGACATTCAGATCTGAAAATTATAGCAAAAATATTGGGGCTTCCACCGATATGCCACGGGCCTCTAAGTTCAATCAGACAAATTTTAAATTTTGTTATGCCCCTGACTTGAAAAGTCGAGGGGGTATCTAGTGGAGACTGTCTGTCCTTACCAACATTTTCCCTTGTATCTCAGCCACTGCTACTCCGATTTGAATTATATTTGGTGTTGTGATAGAGCATCATGGGGAAATGATACCTGTGCAGCGTGAGTTTCTTCCACACATTTTTCCAGAGTTATGGCACTTTTTCACTCTTTTGACCTTCGGCGGGTCAGGAGTATTGGCACACATTTTGTGTTGCCCCTCTTGAAAAATATGTTATGCTTACGAGTGAAGCCATTTTTAAGTTTTTGATAACGCAAAGCAATTTTCAGTGACATCACATCACTGCTTCCAATACCGATGTATGCTTTTTAACAGTTGGAAAGTCCTTGATGAAACTTTTCAACATTGTTTTACATAATACAGTACATTCAATGAATTGGAACTTGGTCACCTGATAGGGAGACACCAATCTGTATTCTTATTTTATAGTCCAGGGGCCGATACCATAAAACTTTTACAATTACGTTTTCAAGAATTGTTTTTTCTAGTTACGACTTTAAAGGGGTTGAAATGAACCATTAGCATTTCAAAAGATATGGCAATTTGCCAACTGGCCTATTGCCATATCTTTTAAAATGCCAATGATTGATTTTAGTCAATTATATTAGTACATAATAAATACAATTCTAGAAAATACAATTGTAAAAGTTTATCCATGTTGTGGTCACGATTAGCCATTGTGCATAAGTATGTGACTTTAAACACCAGTAATTAAATTGTAAAAGTTTCTTTGTGGTATTGACTCCTGAGGTAATTTTAGTACACTGGAGCCCACTTAACTGGATATCTCTTAACTGAATAACCCTGTTAACTGAATATAATTTCCAACACAAAACCATTTACCATACCTGCAGTAGAAATTTGACCTGTTGATTGAATATAGGTTATAGAGTAAACTCCTGTTAATTGGATACAGAATCGTGTAACCTGTCAAGAAATTACCCTGACTCTCCCC
The DNA here is from genome assembly GCA_031216915.1 of Pictodentalium vernedei. NCBI lineage: Eukaryota > Metazoa > Mollusca > Scaphopoda > Dentaliida > Dentaliidae > Pictodentalium > Pictodentalium vernedei. Next base: position 340,529,813 of record CM062290.1, on the reverse strand, counting down.
TGTTTCCTTTATTAATAGACCTACTTGGCCTCAGTACATCCAATACAGGCATGTAATCTATTATATCTTGTTTGACAGAGATCATGGACCTCTGTCCAACAAGATATAATAGAATAAATTCTAAGTTTATCTTTAGAAGACAGAAACGTGACACAATCCCTGTTAATTGAATACTGCTGTTAACTGAATAATTTTCATTGGCAAAGTGACTATTCAATTAACAGGGTTCCACTGTACCCAACAAGAGCTTGGTTTCAATGGGCCATTCTGGAATAATATTATTCTGGGCATGCACAGATAAGACGTATTAATAAATGTGGTCGTTTTATATGTTGATTGTCATTATAGAATATTCTGAATCACTCTGAATAATCAAACTCACAAGGGAGTTTCCCTATTATTTTTGAAATTCACAGTTCAGTGTCATTAAAGTTAGAGTAATAGTTTGGTGAAAATGACATATCTGAGACAAATAATGTTTGCTTGCACATGAAATCCAACAATTTGGAAGGAATAAATCAATAAAATTAAAGAAAAAAATAAACCTCTTTTGTGTATCCAATACAGTTTGTAAGAGACAAATAAATGAAAGGAGACAAAAGTGGCAACCTTTAGGCCTAAAAAAGTTAAAAATCTGTTTCTCAGCCCTCCCCCCCCCCTGGCTTCCGTCGTCCGGCGACTTTTTGCAAACTTGACATCTTCTTCACAACCACCAGGTTAAATTCAAACATATATTGCACAGACCATCTATGGAATATACCCTTTCTGTTTTGTTTAAATGAAGCAGCTGCCATATTTGGTCTCGGGTTTATGCCCCCAAAACTTAAAAACCTTTAGAAATCTTCTCATGAACCATCAGAGGGAATACCTTGATATTTGGTATGGAACATCCTTTGGTGTAGAAGATTAAAGTGTGTTCAAGGGAAATTGATAGGTCAATATCTGGGCTCTCTGTGAGGGCATATCCATTTTTGGCTCTGCCCAAAATTTCTATTTCAAGAACCGGTGGGCCAATTTCAACCAAATTTGGCATGTAGTATAAGTGGGTCCTAAGTAATTGATTGATGCCCCCCCCCCCCCCCCCCCCCCCCAAAAAAAAAAAAAAAAAAAAAAAAAAAAAAATTTTTTTTCTTTTTTTTCTCAGCCCTTTGGCAATACTAGGGGCTAAAAACAAAAAAATTCAAAAGCCCATATATCCCAAACCACAAGGAACAGAGAACTGTTATTTGTATGAAGCATCCTCAAGACCGGTAGAAGGGATTTGTTAAAAAAAATTGCCAACGGTTCAATCAGGGTGCCCGGAAGAGGGTGATGAGTCAGCATTTTTGCAGTAGTTTATCCTGGATAAAAATTTTCATTCACTGAGAACCTTGATTGACAGCTAGAATAACATATTGTTCTTAAAATAACAAATTGCTGCCAAGCACGTTGTAATCTGTTATTATAATCAGGAAATTGTTCAGAAAATTTGTGACTTCAGTGTGTTTTCCAAAGATTTTATTTCATGTTGAACCCTTCAATGTTAGAACCATTTATCAGATTCCTGTATGCATGTCTTTAATTTAACCCTCTCAAGACTGCAATGTGGATTCCGAAGATTTTATTGATGCCATGAACAAACCCTTTCAATGCTGTATATGTTTTTTTTGTTCCTTGGAAAAAAAATTGATCCGATTCCTGTATGAATATCTTTAATTTAACCCTCTCATGACATCAGTGTGTTTCTCCAAAGATTTTATTTTATGATGAACCCTTTCACTGCAGTGCACATATGTTTTTTTTTCTGGTTTCTTATAAACATCTGATTCCTGTATGCATATCTTTTATTTAATCCTCTCAAGACTGCAATGTGGGTTCCAAAAATTTTATTGATGCCATGATCAAACACTTCCAATGCTGTGCACATATGTATTTTTCTGGTTCTTTGGAAAAAATTGATCTGATACCTGTATGAATATCTTTAGTTTAAACCTCTCATGACTTCAGTGTGTTTTCCAAATATTTTATTTTATGTTGAAACCTTTCAGTCCTGTGCACATGTGTTTTTTCCTGGTTTGTTGGAAACATTTATCTGTTTCCTGTATGGATGTCTTTATTTTAACACTCTCAAGACTTCAGTATGGCTTTCAAAGATTTTATTGGTGCCTTGATCAAACCTTTTCAATTCTGTGCACATATGTTTTTAGCTCAACTTTGACGTAAGTCAAATTTGAGGTTATGCCATGGCCTGTCGTCCATCAGTCCATCAACAATTCAATACGGTTAGGGCTAGAGGCCATATTTATGAACCAATCTTTATGAAACTTCTTGAGTACCTTTGTTATCAGCGTGGGACGAGAACAAGTGTTTTGGGGTGTGGTGCAAAATTCAAGATGGCCACCAGCAGCCATTTTGTACCTTAGTGCAATCAGTTTTTTGTACAGAACTTCTGTATGAAAGTTCTGATTTGAATACATTTTTGTGTGAATGTTTAGTAACATGGAATACATCTCATATAATAAAGGTTTTCTGTCTCGTGCAGAAATTCTGCAAATTAGATGAACTTTGGTTTTTTCAGTGCCACTTGCACTCAGTAAGTACACATGTTAATATGGCTCGGGCTAAGGGCTGTATTTATGAACCGCTCTTCACGAAACTTCTTGGGTACCTTTGTTATCACAGTGGGACAAGAACGAGTGTTTCTGGGTGTGGTCCAAAATTCAAGATGGCTGCCAGCATCCATTTTGTACCGAAATTAGGTCCAATCAGTTTTTTGTACACAACTTCTATACGGCTCAGGCTAGAGGCTGTATTTATGAAACAATCTTAACGAAACTTCTTAGGTACCTTTGTTATCACCGTGGGATGAGAACGAGTGTTTTTGGGTGTGGTCCAAAATTCAAGATGGCCACCAGCAGCCATTTTGTACCAAAATTCGTGCAATCAGTTTTTTGTACAGAACTTCTGTATGAAAGTTCTGATTTGAATAAATTTTTGTATGAATGTTTAGTAACATGGAATACATCACATATAGTACAGGGTTTTTTCTCATGCAGAAATTATGCAAATTAGATGAATTTTGATTCATTCAGTGCTACTTGTACAGAGTAAGTGCACATGTCAATACGGCTCGGGCTAGAGGCTGTATTTATGAATCAATCTTCACGAAAATTCTTGGGTACCTTTGTTATCACCTTAGGGCAGGAACGAGTGTTTTTGAGTGCCTTTGTTATCACTGTGTTATGAGAACAAATATTTTGGGGTTCAGTCAAACCCACTCTGGGACTTTCTTTTCTAGTTTAGCATCTGTCTCCCACCTTTACAATACTTTACCTATACAACTGTTACAGGCTGCGGTCAGCATTTATGTACAGACCGTTACAATACTTTATATGTACCTTTGTTATCAGGTCATTACCTAGATGTGTGTCATTGCTGTGTCACATACTATACATGTACATGTCTTACACAAGTTGAGCTACAGTGTCATTGTCACTTTCATATCTGGTTTCTTGGAAAAAAATTCTCTAATTACTGCATGAATATCTTTAATTTAACCCTCTCAAGCCTTCAGTGTGGGTTCCAAAGATTTTATTTCATGTAATACTGTTAATGAAAACCTATTTCTGATTTCTTTAAAAATATTTTACTCCCCAAAATAAGTCTCCATAAATTCTCTTTCTGTTTTTGTTTTTTTTTATGATTGAACCATTTTCACGCAGACTTGAATTTACTGGTGGCAGTAAAATTCTGTTTCTCTAGTTTGAAATCATTCTTATTCTTTAAAACCACTGGGCCAAATTCATTCATTTATGGCACAGACCATCTTTGGAGTAAACCTTTTCTCCTTTGTTCAAATGAAGCTTCTGCCATCTTCAGGCTGGTGGAATTTACTCTTCTGATTTTTCCCTCCAAATTGCTATATCCCTTAGTGTGGGGTTAATGCTCCATAAGCCTTATATGCTTTTAAAATCCTCTTTTTATATGCCACTTGCAATAATGCTTAGATTTCTTGTTTCGAACTTACTTTAGTGATGCAGATTCACTTTTTTTTCAAAGAAACTCAGAAAGTCCAAATTTGTTCTCCCAAATTTTTTTCTACTTTCAGATTCAGTGGGCAGATGGGAACCATATTTGTCATGTAGTATATAACTGGGTCATAAGTATTTCATTTATGCCGAAATTTTATTTTATTTTTAATTCACTTGAATCAGAATAGCTCAGTGTGAGCTATTCTGATCACATTTTGTCCGTCATCTGTCATCCGTCGTCTGCCGTGAAGATGGTGTTTGGGTCTTTTTCTCCCAAACTACAAGCCACATTTTAATGAAATTTCACATGAATAGTGGTTATATAGGGGCATTTGGGTTTTTCTTCATATTGGGTTTTTCTTCAAATTGGGTTTCTGCTCATATTGAGAAGGGTGTGGGGCCAAAATGCGTCAATTTTTTAAAAAATCTTCTTCTCATGAACCAGCTGTAGCAGAGACTTGATATTTGGTATACAGCTTCCTTTTGAGGTGTAGACTCATGTTTGTTCAAGAGAAGTTCGAGGGGCATTATTTGTCATCGTTACAGGAGGGACAAGAATTTTTGCCCCACTCAGAATTTCTATTTTCCTAACCGAGAGGCCAATATGAACAAATTTGATATGAAGTATTAATGGGTCATAAGTACTTGATTTATGCCAAAAAATTATTTTTCAAAATGCCCCGTGGAAACCACAGGAGCTAAAAATAGAAAAAAAAATTCAATTGCCCATATCTCTAAAACTATCTCTAAAATTGCTATCGGTTTTATCATATGGTACATTTTCGGGACTTTCAAAAAATGCTGAGTCAGCATTTTTTAACACTGGATAATGGGGAAAACATTTAACACTTTTCTCCCAAACCTCTGCTCCAAAAGCTTTCAAATTTTATATGTAACATCTTTGGAAGATTGTTTCACATGTTTGTTGAAATCAAATCCCCGCGTGCATATTTGGTCTCTCTATGGGTGCCCAAATTTTTAAATTAGTGCAGGATGAGGAATATTCTTTAAAAATCTTCTTTTTCAGATTCAGCAATCAGAATCTTTTGATATATGGTATGCAGCATCCTTAGGAGGGTGAGGTTCAAATTTGTTTAAGCCAAGTCTCTGGGTTCATATTTGGCCTCCCTGTGGGAGCCTGAATTATAACTTAGTTCAATTTGAGGAATTTTCTTTAAAAATCTTCTTGTTCAGATCCAGCAGTCAGAATGTTTTGATATTTGGTATATAGCATCCTTAGGGAGGTGTGATTCAAGTTTGTCCAAGCCAAGTCTCCGAGTCCATATTTGGCTCCCTGAGGGAGACCGAATTGTAACTTAGTTCAATATAGGGAACATTCTTTAAAAATCTTCTTCACATCCACCAGTAAGAATCTTTTGATATTAGGTATACTGTATCGTTACGGAGGTGAGATTCAAATTTGTTAAAGCCAAGTTCCTGGGTTCATCTTTGGGCTCCCTGTGGGAGCTCGAATAATAATAAGTTCAGTCTGAGAAAATTAAAAAAAAAAAATTTTCAGATCCTCTGTTCAGGATGTTTTGATATTTGGTTTCTGGTTTTCTTAATGGGGGCAGATGCAAGTTTGTTCAAATCAGGCCCCTCAGTTGATATTTGCAGTGGCAGGTGGGCGCTCTCAGGCCCCTTGGGGCATCTTGTTATACACCCGTTTGTTCTCTCTGTCCGTGTGTCCAAAAACAATTGGTTTCCAACCAATAACTCCAGTTTGGATTATTTGAGTTAAACCAAAGTATTCTCCAGCTAGTACTACAGGCCAAGTTCCATTATTTTTACATGAGATATGGCCCTTTTTTGACTTAGAATTTGACCTTCTATTTACATTTTTGGTATCCGACCAATAACCAATAACTCCAGTTTGGATTATTTCATCTCAATCAAAGTTGGTATGCGTATTTTCCAGCTGATAATACTGACAAAGTCCGAATATGGGTTCTATCCATTTATTTTTACATGAGTTATGGCCCCTTTTTTTTAGCTCACCTGACCACAGCTCAAGGGGAGCTTTACTAATCACTTTCCGTCCGCCGTCCGTCCGGCGCTAACTTTACATTATCGACTTCTAACAAACTACTGGACCAAATTCAACAAAATTTGCTGTGCATGTTCCATATCATATGTCAATTCAAGTTTGTTCAAATCAAGTTGACCCGCCCCTTGGTAGGGCCACACCTAAAAAGTGTGCTTAAATCTTAAAAAATCTTCTTCTCATGAACCAGCAGGAGCAGATACTTGATATTTGGTGTGCAGCTTCTTTTTGAGGTGTAGACTCAGATTTGTTCAAGAGAAGTTCGAGGAGCAATATTTGCCTTTGTTATGGGAGGGGCAAGAATTTTTGCCCCGCCCAAAATTTCTGTTTTCCCAACTGAGAGGCAGATTTGAACCAAATTTGATATGAGGGCTTATTGGGTCATAAGTACTTAATTTATGCTAAATTTTTTTTTCCTGTCGCCTCTGGGAACCACAGGAGCTAAAAATAGAAAAAAATTAAAACGCTCATATCTCCAAAACTACACGGCACAGAGAATTCTTATTTGGTGTGAAGCTTTCTTAGGACCAGCAGAATGGAATGGTAAAAAAAATTGTTATCGGTTTTATCATGGGGTACTTTTTTGGGACTTTGAAAAAGTGCTGAGTCAGCTTTTTTTTAACACTGTGGGTAATGGGAAAAACATTTAACACCACTTTTCTCCCAAACCACTGCTCCAAAAGCTTTCAAATTTCACATATAACATCTTTGGAAGATTGTTTCACAGGTTTATTGAAATCAATTCCCTGGGTTCCTGTTTGGGCTCTCTATGGGAACACAAATGTTTAAATTAGTGCAGTATGAGGAATATTCTTTAAAAATCTTCTTCTTCAGAGGAATCTTTTGATTTTTGGTATGCAGCATGCTTAGGGAGGTGAGATTCAAGTTTGTTCAGGCCAAATCCCTGAGTTTATATTTGGGCTGAAAATTTGGGGTCCTGGTCCGCACTTAGAAATTTTGGACCAAAATCCGGAAATTAGTTTCTTTGTTTTAAATGCATTTTGGTCAATTTTAAGAGAAAAAATTTTTTTTTTTTTACACTAAAAATTTGGGGGCTGGGTTAGACCAAAATCCGGAAATTAGTTCTTTGGTTTTTTATGCGTTTTGGTCCATTTTAAGAAGAAGAAAAAAAAATTTTAGTCTGAAAAAATTTTGTTTGGGACTTCGAAGACAAAAATAAAAAAAAATCTGTTTTTATGCGTTTATCTCAATTTTGGGACCCAAATCTGGAACTGAGTTTTTTTTGTTTTTTTTATGCATTTTGGTCAATTTTAAGACGAAAATTTTTTTTTTTTTTACGCTGAAAATTTGGGGTCCGGGTTAGACCAAAATCTGGAAATTAGTTCTTTGGTTTTTAGCTCAACTTGACAAAGTCAAGCCGAGCTATTGCCATCACTTCTCATCCATCGGCGTACATACGTATGTTAGTACGTTAGTACGTACGTCCACAATTTCCTTTGGCACACCTCACAGGTCGCATTTATGATCAGATCACTTTGAAACTTGGTATGCTTGTTTGGGGTGACCTCTAGATGGGAGCTATCAATTTTCTTCAATTTCCGTCAAAAAATGTTGCCACGGCCAATGTTCTTAGAACTTAGTTTAGTCAAACCACAATATTTCCCTTTGGCACACCCTACAGGGCACATTTATGCTTGGATTGCTTTGAAACCTTGTATGCTTGTTTAGGGTGACCTCTAGATGGGAGCTATCGATTTTCTTCAATTTCTGTCAAAAAATGTTGCCACGGCCTATGTTCTTAGAACTTAGTTTAGTCAGACCTCAATATTTCCCTTTGGCACACCCTACAGGGCACATTTATGATCGGATTGCTTTGAAACCTGGTACGCTTGTTTGGGGAGACCTCTAGATGGGAGCTATCGATTTTCTTCAATTTCTGGCAAAAAATGTTGCCGCGGCCAACGTTCTTAGAACTTAGTTTAGTCAGAAGACCTCAATATTTCACTCTGGCACACCCTACAGGGCACATTTATGATCGGATTGCTTTGAAACCTGGTATGCTTGTTTGGGGTGACCTCTAGATGGGAGCTATCGATTTTCTTCCATTTTCGTCAAAAAATGTTGCCGCAGCCAACGTTCTTAGAACTTAGTTTAGTCAGATCACAATATTTCCCTTTGGCACACCCTACAGGGCACATTTATGATTAGATTGCTTTGAAACCTGGTATCCTTATTTAGGCTGACCTCTAGATGGGAGCTCTCGATTTTCTTCAATTTCCGTCAAAAAATGTTGCCACGGCCATCGTTCTTAGAACTTAGTCTAGTCAGACCACAATATTTCCCTTTGGCACACTCTACAGGGCACATTTATGATCGGATTGCTTTGAAACCTGGCATGCTTGTTTGGGGTTACCTGTAGATGGAGCTATCGATTTTCTTCGATTTCCGTCAAAATATGTTGCCACTGGCAATGACCTTCAATGAACTTAGTAAAAACTTAGTGCAGTTAAGCATCAGTATTTCCCTTTGACACACCCTGCAGGGCACATTTATGATTGGATCGCTTGCAAACTTGGTGAGATTGTGTAGGGTGACATCTATATGGGAGCTGTCGATTTTCTTCCATTTGTCAAAAAATGTTGACCTTTGAACTTAGTTTAGTCAGACATCAATATTTCCCTTTAATACAGCCTGCAGGGCACATTTATGATCGGATCACTTTGAAACTTGGTATGTGTGTTCCGTGTGACCTAGATGTGAGCTATTGTTTTTTTTCATTTCCATAAAAATTTATTGTCGTTATCACCAACCTTTGAACTTACTGCATTTGTGCATCAACTTATCCCTTATGCACTCTCTGCAGGGTATATTTATGAATTTCCATAAAAAACCCCAAAAAACAAAAAACATTGTCACAAGCAATGACCTTCTACTTAGTGCATTAACATCTTCCTTTGGCATGCCTCAGAAGACACATTCATTATCAGGTTGTTTTGAAACTTTGTATGCTTATGCAGGGTGACAAAGATAGGAGCTATTGATTTTCTTTTCATTTCAATCAAAAACTGTTGCTGTTAGCAACAATCTTTGAATTTATTGCATTTGCGCATCAACATTCTTTGACATGGTCTACAGGCCACATTTATCATAGGATTGTTTTTGAACTTGGTGTGCTCATTAGGCAAGAACTTTTGATAAGAGCTATTGATAAGCATTCATTTCTGTGAAAAAAGTTGCCATTTACAATAACCTCTGAACATACTGCATTTGTGTATCAACATTCTTCCTTTAGCCAGTCTTACAGTTTACATTTAAAAATGCATGGATTACTCTGACATTGTGCACACATAATGCTGTTATGTTGAAATTTCATCAAATAACATTGGTACCAGTGATCTTCAATTTTGCCGTTTCATTTATAACTTACCAAGTTCAAGTTTGTCAGGTTGAGCTACAGTGTCATTGACACTTTCATTTATGCGTTTTGGTCCATTTTAAGAAGAAGAAGAAAAAAAAATATTAGTCTGAAAAAATTTGTTTGGGACTTCGAAAACAAAAATAAAAAAATCTGTTTTTATGCATTTATCTCAGGGATGTACAAGTGCAGGAACTGAAAATAGAAGGAAAATCCTCTGTATTGTGTGGGCACAATAGCTTCGTCTAGTTGGTATATGCTTTTCTTAGGAGGGGCATATGCAGCTTATTCAAGTCAAGTCCCTGGTTTGATATTTAAACTACCATGTCAGGTGAGCGCCTTAAGGCCTCCTGGGGCCTCTTTTTTTACTTTGAATTCAACCGTCTGCCAACATTTTTGGTTTCCAACCGATAACTCCAGTTTGGATTATTTGATCTCAACCAAAGTTGGTTTGAGTATTGCCCAGCTAGTAATACAGGCCAAGTTCGATTATGGGGGATTCCTTCCATTTATTTTTATATGTTTTATGCCCCTTTTTCCACTTAGAATTTGACCATCTATTAACAATTTTGGTATCCGACCAATAACTCCAGTTTGGATTATTTCATTTCAATCAACGTTGGTATGCATATTTGCCAGCTAATAATACTGACCAAGTCTGAATATGGGTTCCACCCAATTATTTTTACAAGAGTTAACGTTCCTTTTTGGCGTATTTAGCCATGCCTGGCAGTGCTCTTGTTACCCAGTTTGATGAAGTTTGGATCCCTGTTATTGACTTCTGATTACAAGAAAATATTGTTTACTAATTGGCAGATCACTATATGCCACATCTCACTCCAGCGAATGTAATTACTAACGAATTAAATAACATCAGAGGGAATCTTGTTCTGTCAAACATGATCCCACAAACCTGACCACAGCTAATTATATTCTGCTGCACAATTTAGATGAGCCAGAAATTATTTTTTAGATTTTGTTCTACATCTTTCTCCAGTTAATCATTCCAGCTTTCTGATTCCTGTCAGCTTTTATAATGTGACCTATATCACAGAAAACAGTTTTTATCTTGCTCTTATTATCTTCTTCATAATTCTCTGTGTGAAACTGGGTATTTGAAATTTATCTCTGAGAAATAAGTCTGTTGTAATGTATTCTTTGTGGCACAGATCATTCTTGTCATTAAAAACATATAATGAAGCAACCCATCTCTTTTCACCCTTCCTTCAACATATTGATCAGATCCACCAGCCAGAATCTTGTGATAGTTGGTATACAGCCTTCTTACAGGGGCAAGATTCAGGCTTATTGAAAGCAAGTCCCTGAGTTTATATTTTGGGCTCCTTATGAAGAAAATGCCTTAATCTTCTTCATATCTACCTGGCACAAACTTCTCATATTTGGTATTTGCAATCCTTGTGGTGGGCAGATTCAAGTCTATGGGTTCATATTTTGACTTCCTCAACACTAATACCCTGAGGGGAGATTAAAGCTTGTTCAAAACAAGTCCCTGGTTCATATTTGGGCTATGGGAGCCAAAACTTTAATTTAGTGCAAAATGTGGGAAATATTCAGACTCACCATGCAGTCAAAATCTTTACATATTTGATATTTTTTATGCCCCCCCCCCCCTCCCCATCTTACAATGGTCGGGGGTATATAGTGTTACCCGTGCACATCCGTCATTCCAAAAACAGTTTTCTGGACTTTATTCCACCATAAATTGAGATAATTGGCTGATTTCTGGTATCTGGCATTGTCATGGGTACCAACAAATTGAGTTTGAGTTTCGTCAGGGTCGGATGATTTTTTACAGAGTTGATTGACCTTGTCATTCCATCAATCTGAAAATATCAGTTTTTATTGTAATCGCATTCACCTCACACCCACAAAAATAGTGATTCCTTTTCCATGTCAAGTATAATGTTAAAAGTGTGTGTGTGGGGGGGGGGGGGGGGGGAACTCAGTGGGTAGAGGTGCTGGCTGCAAGCCATGAGGTCCTCGTCTCGAATCCCACCTATCCTTGGGCAAGACACTCCCCCTCCCCCCCCCCCCCCCCCATTGCCCCTGTGGGGGCACGGTGGCATTGTGTACTAAGGCATACTGCATGTCGATGGTGCACCTGTTTTCAACCAATGCTAACTCTGCTTGTGTGGAGTTGGTATGTTGGAGAGCTGACAGTTACTCACCATTGCTTGGTGGTTCTCTCCAGGTACTCCAGCTTACTCTACATCATGGTCATGATTAGCCATTGTGCAGAAATATGTGACCTTAAACACAAATAAATAAATAAATAAATAAATAATGTTAAAAGTGACCTAAAAACCTCGGACAATAATTCAGTCAAGTTGATTTAGTCTAAATGAACTCATCACTGATAACAGGAATTTTCAATTTCTTTTTTAGATGTCTCTTGAGACATGCTCCTTTTAACAAAACCATATCATGTGACCCCTCATTGAAATAAACTCATTGCAATGAGAGGTCACCTGATATGGTTTTGGAGAAATTTTTTTTTACAACTGCTCAGTTTGTACATTATGTGGCAGATGTGCTGATTTGTAAGGTAAGGAGTTAAATTCTTGCATTGCAGAATTTATACAATTGCTGTTCTGTGCTCTTCAACTTCCTGTGTTATACTTCATTTGTTTTCTTCTTTGCAATTCCTGGTGGGTTTGTAACCGATTTCCATTTCCTCAATCTACCTGCATTTTCTCATCTTAGAACAATAAGGGGAATTGATTATTTACTTTTTTTTGATAGTCTAAAGTTTAAGGGTTTCTGTTTTTACTAGATGTACATGTACCGACATTGTGTCTTGGGTAACAATACAACTGGCAGGCCTTAAAATTTGTCATGATTCACGAGAATCAGTTTTGATTCATGCAAACTCCTGTTGTGAAAATCAATTTTCAGTTCTTAGATATTTTGAATTTGAGAGTACTGTTATACCCTTGTGAGTGCACCAGTACATATGCCATAGTAAAAGGCAAACATCATATTTTTAAACCAAGTTTAACCTTTGAGGACTCAGTTTCAATTTTGGCGAGTTTCTCATACATGTATGTGCAGAATACATGTTACAAAATATGGGCTTTTGGTGGTCTTGCTGAGCTGATAGAAATTACAATATTGTGGCCATGGTATCTAAGTAGGTAGACTTCAATAGACACCACTGCCAAGTGAAGTTTTGTTACCTTATTACAAAGGGGCAAAGACAGAGGATTCTCCTGGCTTTTTAAAGCCACTTTTAGAATCTACGACTGGAATCAAATGAATATTTAACATGAATCAAAGTTGATTCTCATTGCTTTCCTTGCGAGAATCATTTGCGTGAATCGATTCTGATTCTCGCATGAATTTTAAGCCCAGTCATGTGTGGGCACAATTTTAGAAATGCTGTTTACATATGCTCTGGTTTTGCAAATGCAGAAACTGACTGCGCTTGCAAATTTTCCATATGGAAAAGCTCACTAATCTTTCAATTTTGTAAATTTACATGAATATGTTAAAATAAAGGAACAAATGTCCTACAGTGTCTTTTTTTGAAACAAATTTTTTTATAACCCTTTACCTAACATGAAAAGCAGATGACACTTGCAAAAAAAATTCTTGAATAACTATTATTTTCATTTTTTGTCTCAAAAACATAGGTTATGACCCCTCATTGGAACAAGCTTGACGAGCTTGTTCCATTGAGGGGTCATAACCTATTTTTAGCTCAACTTTGACGAAGTCAAATTTGAGCTATTGTCATGGCCCGTCGTCCGTCTGTCCATCCGTCCGTCCGTCTGTCCGTCTGTCCATCTGTCCGTACGTCAACAATTGGCTATGGCTCGGGCTAGAGGTCGTATTTATGAACCGATCTTTACGAAACTTCTTGGGTACCTTTGTTATGACCGTGGGACGAGAACGAGTGTTTTTGGGTGCGGCCCGAAATTCAAGATGGCTGCCAGACGCCATTTTGTACCGATGATGCAGAAATCTGTTTTTTGTACAGAACTTCTGTATGAAAGTTCTGATTTGAATAAAGTTTTGTATAAATGTATAGTACAATGGGATACATCACATATAATACAGGTTTTTTTCTCGTGCGTAAATTATGCAAATTAGACTAACTTTGATTTATTTAGTGTTACTTTCAGAGCTTTAAGTGCCAAGCTGCTATGGCTCGGGCTAGAGGCCGTATTTATGAACCAATCTTTACGAAACTTCTTGGGTACCTTTGTTATGACCGTGGGACGAGAACGAGTGTTTTTGGGTGCAGACCCAAATTCCAGATGGCTGCCAGCAGCCATTTTGTACCGACGCAGGGACCAGCCGTGAGGGCGACTGGGGCGATTAAGTCGCCCTTCTAAGCCCAAAGTCGCCTAGAAAAATAGTCGGGGCGATTACAAGTCGCCCTCTAAAAATTGGCCAAAATGAGAAAAGGCTGAACTGAGTGATGCGGGCTTACATAAAAACGAGTATTTTCAAAAATCAAATGTGCTCGAGTGTGATAAATGGGCATTTTAATTCGTCAAATAAACGTCCATTTATTTGAAATCACACGACAAGCAATTGTCCATTGTCGCTTTCGGCGGATTTTTTTTATTTCTATTTTGTTGCGTTCCAGTCGGAGCTTCAAGTGTCGAAACGAAAATAAGTGACTTACGCGACTCAACAAAACAACCCAGTTTGAAAGTAGGTTACGTCGCTTAGGATGCCGAAAATGTATACACAACGGACGTATTTTATAACACATTATTTTCATTTCGATTTGCTGACGACTGTTAACTGTTGGGCTGTCTATTCCCAGAAAAACACGAATGGAATTGAAACACATGAAAAAAAGCTTTAGTGATGTCAAGAAAAGCTTTGTACAGGACACAAGTGTGCATGTGGACGATCTTGAAAAAGGGTCCTCCTAAACATCGGAATGACATGAAATGACGCGGAATGACACCGGAATGCCATAAAAAAGATGCAGAATGACATTTCTTTTACAAAATACTCGACCCCAGAATGTATTTTGTTTATTAACTAACAAAGTACCTCCCAAACAACCTTCTTACATCTGGTCCTGTTCACACTTTCAGACTTAGGAAATTATTAGCTTAGTAGACTTTGTTGAAAGGCAACCACAGGAGGGTGATGGGGGATTGGCACGAAGAAGAGGTGAGGGGTCATGAAGGAGAAGGTAGCAGTGGGGGATTTTCAGTCAATAATTACATTGTGATTTTTTAACCTGGCACAGATGCATCATAGACAACTGGACCTGGATTATTTGTACGTTAATGGAGGACCATAAATTGAAAATATGAAGGGGCGGCGGGGGTGGTACATGAATATTCTTAATTTTCCCCACCAGCCTATGAAGTCTCCCTACATGACTCTGCAGTCTCCCTATTTTTTCTGGAGGGAGACTTGAAGTCTCCCTAAAATTCCCCCCTAGGCTGGTCCCTGTACCGACGATGCCGAAATCTGTTTTTTGTACAGAACTTCCATATGAAAGCTCTGATTTGAATAATTTTTTGTATGAATGTTTAGTACCATGGGATACATTACATATATTACAGGTTTTTTTCTTGTGCGTAAATTATGCAAATTATGCTAACTTTGATTTATTTAGTGTTACTTTCAGCACTGTGAGTGCAAATCCCAATACGGCTCGGGCTAGAGGCCGTATTTATGAACCGATCTTCACGAAACTTCTTGGGTACCTTTGTTATCACTGTGGGACGAGAAGGAGTGTTTTTGGGTCCAGTCTGAAATTCAAGATGGCCACTAGCAGCCATTTTGTTCAAAATTAAGTGCAATCAGATTTTTGCGCAGAACTTCCAAATGAAAGATCTGAGTTGAATAAATTTTTGTATGAATGTTTAGTACCATGGGATACATTACATATAATACAGAGTTTTTCTCGTGAATAAATTATGCAAATTAGGGGTCCGGGTGGGACTTAGAAAATTTTGGCCCAAAATCCGGAAATTAGTTTTTTGTTTTTTTATGCGTTTTAGTCAATTTTAAGACAAAAAAAAAAATTTTTTTTTTACACTGAAAATTTGGGGTCCGGGTGGGACTTAGAAAATTTTGGACCAAAATCCGGAAATTAGTTTTTTGTGTTTTGATGCATTTTGGTCAATTTTAAGAAGAAGAAGAAAAAATTTTAGTCTGAAAATATTTTGTTTGGGACTGAAAATTTCCACACAAAAATAATAATCTACAATGATTGGTCTTAATCTGTAGTCCATTACAGTCACCTTGTAATTCTTTTATTATTGTTGACTGGGCCAAAACAAATACTAATTCCTGTCATATTCATTATTCAGTTGTCTTGGTCACAGCGAGTACTAATTCCTGTCATATCCAAGTTGAGCTACAGAGTCATTGACTCTTTCATTTAGAATAGTGCTGACCGGTTTTGGCGTTACGTTAGGTAAAGGGTTAAACAAATACTATTTTCTCAGGCCTCTCTGTGAGTAAATTGAAAGCCAATAACCTATAACTGACAAGATTTAAATGAGATTACTGATAAGAAATAATTGTCTCCCGCTTTTTTAAAAAAACTGGAGATATTAAATTCGGGGTGACCTTCCGTGTTTTTCGTTTCCAGGCTCTAACTTTCCTTACAATGACCGGATTTCGATGAAATTTGGGAAAAAGATCACTTTCATCAATTGTGGGTCCAAGTTCTAATATGGGCATTTTCCGTGCATATTTAATTAGGTTGCTGAAATTTGATTGGCTGATGGTTTCCAAACTCTAACTTTCCTTAAAATCAACCGATTTCGATGAAATTTCATATATGGATTACTTTTATCAATACCTAGGTCAAGTTCGAATGTGGGAAATTTTGTACCGAAAATCTGTCTGCCTGCCCCGTGCGTCAACGCTCCTCGGACTAAAAGCCGTATTTATGAACCGATCTTCACAAAACTTCTTGGGTATCTTTGTTATCATTGTGAGATCAGAATATGTGTTATGGGGTTTGATCCAAAATTCAAGATGGCCACCAGTGGCCATTTTGTTTTGAAAATTGGGTGCAGTTTTTTTGTACAGAACTTCTATATGAAAGTTTGGATTTGAATAAATTTTTGTATGAATGTTTAGAATTGTCACTTGTTTCAATAGACCTCAAGATTTTTTCTACTCTCAGCTGGCTGAGCTGCCATATTCTTTCAGCCGTAGAACCCATGGCTGAGCCAATTAAGCCGACTAGCCAGCCTTGAAATCGCTCAGCCAGTTGTAAAAAAAATATTTTACGGCTTCGGGGTGAAGCAGGGGATATAGAAATGAGTTCCATCTGTCCTTTCGTAACAACTTTAGACCTTTATATCTCAGTCAGTGGATGTTGGATTTAAATGATCTTGGGCCTCTGTGATTAAATTGAAAGCAAATAACCCAAAACTGACCAGATTTAAATGAGATTACGGATAAGAAATAACGATTGTTAATCAGAAGTGGTGCAGTGCTAGTTTGCTCTGATAAAATTCATTTATCTGAGCTAACAAGCACTGCACGTCTTCCTGGGATTGGTGCAGTGCTTGTTATCCCATGCCAAAACAAAGTTTACAGAGGATATAGAAATGGGTTCCATCCGTCCGTTCATAACAACTTTGGACCTTCATTTCTCAGTCAGTGGATGTTGGATTTAAATGATCCCAGTTGTTTTTTTCTAGAGTTTTGGGCCTTTTTTCACTTTTTTTCAGCTTGGAAAATTTCAATTTTTAGCTCAACTTGACAAAGTCAAGCTGAGCTATTGCCATCACTTCTCGTCCGTCGGCGTACGTACGTACGTATGTACGTTAGTATGTTAGTACGTTAGTAAGTACGTCCACAATTTCCTTTGGCACACCTCACAGGTCGCATTTATGATCAGATTACTTTGAAACTTCTTATGCTTGTTTGGGGTGACCTCTAGATGGGAGCTATCGATTTTCTTCAATTTCCGTCAAAAAATGTTGCCGCGGCCAACGTTCTTAGAACTTAGTTTAGTCAAACCACAATATTTCCCTTTGGCACACCCTACAGGGCACATTTATGATTTGATTGCTTTGAAACCTGATACGCTTATTGAGGGTGACCTCTAGATGGGAGCTATCGATTTTCTTCAATTTCTGGCAAAAAATGTTGCCACGGCCAACGTTCGTAGAACTTAGTTTAGTCAGACCTCAATATTTCCCTTTGGCACACCCTACAGGGTACATTTACGATCAGATTGCTTTGAAACCTGGTATGCTTGTTTGGGGAGACCTCTAGATGGGAGCTATCGATTTTCTTCAATTTCTGTCAAAAAATGTTGCCGTGGCCAACGTTCTTAGAACTTAGTTTAGTCAGAAGACTCAATATTTCCCTTTGGCACACCCTACAGGGTACATTTATGATCGGAATGCTTTGAAACCTGGCATGCTTGTTTGGGGTGACATCTAGATGGGAGCTATCGACTTTCTTCAATTTCTGTCAAAAAATGTTCCGCGGCCAACGTTCTTAGAACTTAGTTTAGTCAAACCACAATATTTCCCTTTGGCACACCCTACAGGGCCCATTTATGATTTGATTGCTTTGAAACCTGGTATGCTTATTTAGGGTGACCTCTAGATGGGAGCTATCGATTTTCTTCAATTTCCGGCAAAAAATGTTGCCACGGCCAACGTTCTTAGAACTTAGTTTAGTCAGAAGACTCAATATTTCCCTTTGGCACACCCTACAGGGTACATTTATGATCGGATTGCTTTGAAACCTGGCATGCTTGTTTGGGGTGATATCTAGATGGGAGCTATCGATTTTCTTCAATTTCCGTCAAAAAATGTTGCCGCGGCCAACGTTTTTAGGACTCAGTTTAGTCAGACCACAATATTTCCCTTTGGCACACCCTACAGGGCACATTTATGATTTGATTGCTTTGAAACCTGGTATGCTTGTTTGGGGAGACCTCTAGATGGGAACTATCGATTTTCTTCAATTTCTATCAAAAAATGTTGCCGTGGCCAACGTTCTTAGAACTTGGTTTAGTCAGAAGACTCGATATTTCCCTTTGGCACACCCTACAGGGCACATTTATGATCGGATTGCTTTGAAACCTTTCATGCTTGTTTGGGGTGACCTCTAGAAGGGCGCTATCGATTTTCTTCAATTTCCATCAAAAAATGTTGCCACGGCCAACGTTCTTAGAATTTAGTCTAGTCAGACCACAATATTTCCCTTTTGTACACCCTACAGGGCACATTTATGATCGGATTGCTTTGAAACCTGGCATGCTTGTTTGGGGAGGCCTCTAGATGGGAGCTATCGATTTTCTTCGGTTTCTGTCAAAAAATGTTGCCACTGGCAAAAAAACTGACATTGGTCCCAATGATCTTCAATTTTGCCATTTCATTTATAACTTACCAAGTTCAAGTTTGTCAAGTTGAGCTACAGTGTCATTGACACTTTCATTATGGTTTCTGGTGAGTAAACCACATCTTGATGGGGGATACTGGTGGCGTTGCACCTTCTTTTCTCTGATAAATGAATTCTCTTTTACTGATTCAATAAATCCTGGTAACCAATGTCGGGCATGAATCCTTGACAGTCTTAAATGATTAACTAAACTTGACTTTATAACTGTTGTAGTAATAAATAGCCACAGATGCTGAAAGTGACCTTGAACACCAATAAGTAAATGAATAATTCAAATACAATAGCCAGTTGAAGGTCCTTGATGTTGATTTTATAAGCTTACCTGAAAGTCAGGAGAGCTACACTGATCACTCTTTGTCAGTCTCAAAGGTTGCTTTTGGGTCTTCTCCCAAACTCCTGGGCAGATTTCAACAATATTTCATGTGAGTGATGTTTGCCATTCCAGTTTTGAAAAAATATTTTAGGTAATGGATTGGCTTGTTTTGATTAAAATGTGTACTGTTGCATTTGTGCTGTTTTTCTTGCATAAATTGCAAATTCCATCCGCTGAAATCGAATTCCTGTACCTGACACTAACACTAGGGAAGTTGTCATGAGCGAGCTCCCCACGGATTAGTGTCAGATCCAGGTATTATCTGTGAAGAAAATAAGAGGGATTTTATCTTGTGGTTATAACACATATTTCCTTATACTCTACTTTAAAAATGGAATTATTTGTCAAAAGAGGACATGTTATCAAAGAGGGCATTGGTCTGTCATGTTCAGGGAAAAAAACATTAGCTGGGTGGTTTTCCAGAAGTTTGTGTCAGTTATATATACACTAGATTGCTATAAACTCTTCAGAGATGATAAAAAATAATTTTAGTTGATGGTCCTGGAAAATACTTTAAAATCCATGGAAAACTCAGATTTTTTTGGGCCCAGGGGGTGGGGGTTACAAACCATATATCCCAGTTTTATACAAATTGAGCGACTGATTATACTCCCACTTTAGAAGTGAATGAGGGGTATACTTCATTAACTGTCTGTCTGTCCATCCGTCTGTCCATCCATTCGTCCGTCCGTCCGTCCGTCCGTCCGTCTGTCCGTCCGTCCGTCCGTCCATGCGCAGTGATATATTGCCAGGGAGCGGATTGATTTCAATGAAATGTGAAATGAGGGATCCTTTTGTCAAGCTGCTCCTGTACATGTTAAAAAAAAGTTGCCCACATTTTTTCGGCTCCATGAGCTCTGCCAAACAAGATCGAAGTGGTTAAATTCCTAGTTGCATCATGGGAAAAATTAGCAGACTAAAATTTAGAGATTTCGACATCAGTGTGCAGGGGGTTAATTCATTTATGTTTTCTCAGTCCAGCACTGCAGTGGTGGTATGAATTGACTTCATCAATAGCTCTTGTTATCCCCGCATTTTCAAAAATGCGGGGATATAGTCATGATCTATGTCCGTCCATCCGTCCATCTGTCCATCCGTACGTCACACCCTGAAAGGCTCCTAGGGTATTCAATTCAAAACGTTTAAACTATGCTAAGGTGTTCTGGTAGCAACTCTAGATGTGCATGAAGGTTTCAGAATTTTGATTTGGCCCCAAGTCATTCCCGTGGAACCACTTTTATCGTTAGAAAATCAGTTTTCATCGAAAGGCTCCTAGGGAATTTAATTTGAAATGTTTAAACTATGCTAAGGTGTTCAGGTAGCAACTCTAGACGTGCATGAAGGTTTCGGAATTTTGATTTGGCCCCAAGTGGTTCCCGTGGAACCACTTTTATCGTTAGAAAATCAGTTTTCATCGAAAGGCTCCTAGGGTATTTAATTCGAAATGTTTAAACTATGCTAAGGTGTTCAGGTAACATCTCTGGATGTACATGAAGGTTTTGGAATTTCGATTTGTCCCCAGGTGGTTCCAGTGGAACCACTTTTATCATTGGAAAATCAATTTTCATCGAAAGGCTCCTAAGATATTTAATTCGAAACATTTAAACTATGCTAATGTATTCATGTAACATCCCTCGCTGTGCAAGAAGGTTTTGGAATTTTGATTTGGCCCCAGGTGGTTCCAGTGAAACCACTTTCATCGTTAGAAAATTAGTTTTCATTGAAAGGCACCTAGGGTATTTAATTCGAAACGTTGAAACTATGCTAATGTGTTCAGGTAACATCTCTAGATGTGCCTTAACGTTTCGGAATCTTGATTTGGCCCCAAGAGGTTCCCGTGGAACCACTTTTATCTTTAGAAAATCAGTTTTCCTCGAAAGGCTCCTAGTGTATTCAATTTGAAATGTTAAAACTATGTTAAGGTGTTCGGGTAGCATCTCTAGATGTGCATGAAGGTTTCAGAATTTTTTATTTGGCCCCAGGTGGTTCTGGTGAAACCTCTTTTATCGTTATAAAATCAGTTTTCACCGAAAGGCTTCTAGGGTATTTAATTTGAAACGTTGAAACTATGTTAAGGTGTTCAGGTAGCATCTCTAGATGTACATGAAGGTTTCGGAATTTTGATATGGACCCAAGTGGTTCTGGTGGAACCACTTTTATCGTTGGAAAATTAGTTTTCATCGGAAGGCTCCTAGGGTATTGAATTCGAAACATTTAAACTATGCTAATGTGTTTCAGCGGAAATACGG
The DNA here is from genome assembly GCA_031216915.1 of Pictodentalium vernedei. NCBI lineage: Eukaryota > Metazoa > Mollusca > Scaphopoda > Dentaliida > Dentaliidae > Pictodentalium > Pictodentalium vernedei. The sequence goes on along the minus strand of CM062290.1, from coordinate 340,508,380 downwards.
GGATACACCATTGTGTGCTTTGCACACAAATGACTCTATCTAGTTTTATTTGCTTGTTGTTCTAAAAAGGAAAATGCGACAGATTTTTCATTTTCCTTCAATAGTGATTAACCGATAATGATCTGTGAACGTCATCTGTTTGCCGATTAAATTGGCACACAATCGGCCGATTGTGAGTGCCGGTGTCAGATAGTCACAACCGAAAGAAGTAGTATGCTCAAGAATGCATAGAATAGGGATAATTTTACAGTACAGTTGATTGGTTCATTGACCTCAAGAGCATGTCACTGTGTGTATTAAAATTATTAGGCATATAAAGTATAAATGAGAAAAGATCTCTTTGTAAATTTATGATACAAGTTCCTGATATTGATTGAAAAGCTTTTTGGAAGACAACAGTTCTTGTGTCAAAACCCCTGGAAATGGAACAGTGCTTGTTACTGTGGTAAACAAGTTAAGTTTTAAAAGAAAAATAGAAAATAGAACCTGGTTACTAATTTATCAGATGGATCGGACAGAGGTTCATCTAATGTGGTTATTATAGATAAAAATGATTGGTTGAGCTTAACACTTATACTTGTTGTATATATTCATGATGGAGCCATGGATGCCAAAAGTGGCTTCAACAGACCTGGAAATAAAGATCTTGCATCATAATGCATTAGATCACACAAAGTAGATATGCTGTTTCTCAGGCCATTATTTGTAAAATTGCATGCAGGCGAGAGGTTTTTAGCTCACCTTGACAAAGTCAAGCTGACCTGATCTCATCGCTCTCCGTCCGTTGTCTGTCCATCCATTCGTGGTCCATCAACACCATGTTTTGTGGTCTTTTCCAAAACCACTGGGCCAATTCAAGTGAAAGTTTGTGTGAGTGCCCTCTCGAAGGGGCATTGCATTTTTGTTCCAATACAACATGTCCAGCCCCATAGGCAGGGGGTGGGGGAAAATGCTCCAAAATATTTTTTAAATCTTCTTCTCATGAACCAGTGGGTACAGTGACTTGATATTTGTTATGGAGCTTCCTTTTGAGGTGTAGAATCAAGTTTGTTCAAACGAAGTTCATGAAGTAATATTTGGTGTTGTAATGGGAGGGGTAAGATTTTTAGCCCGTAAAAAATTTTTATTTTCTGAACCGATAATCTGATTTGAACCAAATTTGATATGTGATATTATTGGGTCATAAGTACTTGACATGTGCCAAAAAAAAATTTCTGCATCCCCATGGGAACCCCAGGAGCTAAAAATAGAAATATTTTCAAACGCCAAAATTTCCCAAACCACACGGTACAGAGAGCTGTTATTTGGTTTGAAGCTTCCTTAGGATCAGTAGAAATGAAAGTTAAAAAAATTTGCCATCGGTTATGTTAGGGTGTTCTGTAGAGGGCATCAAAAAGATGCTGAGTCGGCTTATTTGCAAAAATTAAAAAAAATCTTTTCTCCAGAACCAATGGTCAGAATCTTTTGATATTCGGTATGCAGCATTCATAGGGGTGTCAGATACATGTTTGTTAAAATAAAGCCCAGTGGTTCATATTTCTTTAAAAATCTTCTTCTTTAGATCCACCAGTCGGAATGCTTTCATATTTGGTATACAACATCTCTAGGGGGGTCAGATTCAAGTTTGTTCAATTCGAGTGCCTGGGTTAATTTTTCAGCTCTATATGAGAACCTGAAATTTAACTTAATACAGTATGAGGGAATTTCTTCAAAAATCTTCTTCAGATTCGCCTGTCAGAATCCTTTCATATATGGTTTACAACATCTCTAGGGGAGTCAGATTCAAATTTGTTCAAATTGGTTCCCTTTGTTAATATTTGGTCTCCCTATGGTAGCCCGAATTTTAACTTAATGTGATATGAGGACATTTCTTTAAAAGTCTTCTTCTTCAGATCCGCTAGTCAGAATGCTTTCATATTTGGTATATAACATCTCTAGGGGTGTCAGATTCAAGCATGTTCAAATCGGGTCCGTAAGTTTTTTAATATTTGGGTTCGCTGTGGTAGCCCAAATTTTTTTAACTTTTCGTACAATATGAAGAAATTTCTTCAAAATTTTTAGCTTAACCAAACAATTTTATATAAAATATATTTTCTTCTGTGATCAAACCTCAAGCTAATGCCTGCAGTGTCGAGCCAATATAGTGGCTTCCAGCACTTTTCTATGGAGCCATGATAGTTGCTTCTAGCACTCAACCAGTTGAGGGCTAGATTTTTTTGGTGGTCTGAATTTATAATTCAAAAATTGTTTTATTATGAATTATTGGAGAGTGCCTTCTGGGATTCTCCAATAATTTATGATAAAACAAATTGGTATGAATAAAATATTATTTGTGTTTGACTGAATATTAAATATGAGCAAGGAAACTGTTGTCTTTTTCTCTCGTACCCTCATGTTTAGCTTAACTTGACAAAGTCAAGATAAGCCATTGCCATCACGCGTGCGGAAGTCTGTTAGTCTGTGAGTCTGTTCACATTTTCCTTTAGCACAGGCTACACCTCATAGTTCTTGTCTGATCATCACGAAATTTCATATGCAGGTTTGGGGTCATGTCTAGATGAGAACGGCTCTATTTGGACGCGATTGGTCAACTGTGACGGCTATAGGGTCCCGAAGCCCAAAAACCTTTAGCACAGTCTACAGTCATATTTATGAAGGGATTTCATTGTAACTTGGTAAGATGACTCCAAATAATGTCTAGATGAGAACGTCCCCTTTTGGTCGCAATCATTCAGCCGTGATGGCTGCCCGAGTCCAAAACCTGAAAACCTTTAGCACAGTCAAAAGGTCGAATTTATGGAAGGATTTGTGACTTGTTAGGTTGACTCCATATAATGCCTAGATGATGACATCCACTTTTTTCATGATTGGCCAAGTGTGATGGCTACAGGGGCCCAAAGCCCAAAAACCTTGAGCACAGTCTACAGGTCATATTTATGAAGGGATTTCATTGTAACTTTGTAGGATCACTCCAGATAATGTCCAGATGAGAACGTCCTCTTTTGGTCATGATCATTCAACCATGATGGCTGCCCGAGCCCAAAACCCAAAGGTACAGACTACAGGTTGTATTTGTGAAGGGATTTCATTGTAACTTGGTAGAATGACTCGGTATAATGTTGAGATGATGACGTCCCCCTTTAGTTGCAATCGGGCAACTGTGATGGCTACCCAGGCCTGAAGCCCGAAAACCTTTAGCACAGTCTACAGGCCATATTTATGAAGGGATTTCATTGTAACTTAATAAGATGACTCATTTTGGAATACTTTCACTGTAACTTGGTAACTTTTGTTGACATTATGTTAACTGTGAGGGCCGCATACATTAACTGTGAAGGCCACATTCCCCCACACCTCAGTTCTTTAGTACAGTCTACACCTCATATTATTTTCATTAAAAACATAGCATACGGGGAACAGAAATTAACATATTCCCAATTATCATAATTCTTGTCTTATTTCATAATCCTTTCATAAACATTGAACATTATCCTTTTCATTAAAAACAACACACAGACATGTTAAGCTACAGTGTCATTTGCACTTTCATTCTGAAAGCCCTGATAGTGGCTTCCAGCACTTTACCTGATAAACTACTTGCATTGTAGAATGAACAAGAGCAACGCGAAGTGTAACAAATGCCCCCATTGGGTGTCATATTGAATTGCCTAGCCAGACCAAAATCGAAAGGAAGCATTGTCTTGTCATCCACAAGTAACTTCAAAAATTTTGATTTGCTCAAATAAGTGGTTTTCAAATCCAACATGCAGTGAATACAATACAGAGGTTGAGAAACATTGTCTTGAGTCGAAAAAGGGCCATAGCTTATTGGATGGAACCCGCTGCTTGTGCATATCTGTTCCCCCATATGGGTCTATCAGCATACCAAAGGAGATGCAAATCTGTCTAAGGGCTTTGAAATTACAATGCAAAATGTTTGTACGGACAGACAGACAGATGGACAGATGGATGGAGGTCTTCACTAGATACCCCCGAATCCTCCTTCGGAGGTCAGGGACATAATAAGAAGGTTACCATGCAGAAGAGCCTGACTTATTGTGTCTTATTGAACTACTTGCAATCTAGAATGAAATTGAAATTGGTTACCGTGCAGAAGAACCTGACTTATGTACATGCTATTAATTATAAATAGATATAATAATTTATTGTTCATGAATAGTATTTTATTGTACATGAATAGTTTAGGACATTAAGTTTTTCCTAGCTGCCCGAATGTCAGGGGAAAGTAACAAAACTGAGTGATTGAAATATCCACTATGCATACTGGGTTTGAAAACTGCTGGTGTAATTGTTTTTTCTGCAGTTGGCTTTGAATAATAAAAAAAAACACTTAAGTTCTGTAGAATTGTGTTTTAAATGAAGTAGATTGGCTAAAACTAACTTAATAGTCTACAGGGTTCCACTGGGGAATTGAAGGAAATATTTCTATTAATATGGAGATGACATTGTATTAGACAAGAGGTTTATTTTTCAATATCAATAAAAGTCAACTTTTTCACTGTGAAGTGCTTTCTATTTTTATCATACAGATGTTGTTGTTTGATTTATTGCAAGCAGAACCATACCCATCTCTGGTTGGCAGTGGTTCCTAATGTTCAAAGGCATTTGACCGGTGGTGTTTCAATGTATGTTGTGATTCTTGGCAATTAAAATATAGACTATTTCAAAGTATCTATATAATTCTGCAGGTCTTTAGATTGGCATGATTTGGGACAGACATGTTAAGTTAAACAAGCCTAAAATTGAAATTTTTAACCGTATCTCACTATTAAAGTCGATAAATTTTCCGCATTAAATTTCATGATTTTTGCTCAGAAATCTCAGTTTTACAATTCACCAGCTTGACATATTTAGTTTGGGAACATTGCAGATTTGCAAAATTAGTTGCAAAATTAGTTGCCATTCAGCCTTGTTAGTCTGTGTGAAACACAGACTATTGTTTTTGCACAGTTTCTTTTTCTTTTTTTTTTTTTTTCTTCTTCTTCTTCTTCTTCTTGAAAGTGGGTCATGCCCATATCTCAGGCATGGTATGACCTAGGGACCTGGGACCAACACCAAATGAGTCGACACTCGATGGACGTTCAAAATATGGGTCAAGGTCACGGAGGTCACCTAGGGTTTATTAAGTGCATTTTTCATAATTGCTGGAAATCACATTTTTTGACCCCCCCCCAAAGCATTCCTGATGTACACACATGCATTTTGACGTAAAAAAAAGTGGGTGTGGCCAAAATTTTTGAAAGTGGGCCATGCTCATATCTCAAGCATGGTATGACGTATGGACCTGGGACCAACACCAAATGAGTTGACACTCGATGGAGATTCAAAATATGGGTCCAGGTCACGGAGATCACCTAGGGGTCATTAAGTGCATTTTTCATATTGCTAGAAATCACATTTTTTGGACCCCCTGAGGCATTCCTGACATACACAAATGCTTTTTGACGTAAAAAAGTGGGCGTGGCCATCATTTTTGAAAGTGGGTCACACCCATATCTCAGGCGTGGTATGACCTACAGACCTGGGACCAACACCAAATGAGTCAATACTCGATGGAGGTTCAAAATATGGTCACAGAGGTCAACTAGGGGTCATTGAGTGCATTTTTAAGAATTGCTGAAAATCACATTTTTTGATCCCCTAAGGTATTCCTGACATACACACACATTTTGACGTAAAAAAAAGTGGGCGTGGCCAAATTTTTGAAAGTGGGTCATGCCCATATCTCAGGCATAGTATGACGTATGGACCTGGGACCGACATCAAATAAGTCGACACTTGAGGCAGACTCAAAATATGGGTCAAGGTCACGGAGGACACCTAGGGGTCATTGAGTGCATTTTTTCAGAATTGCTGGAAATCACATTTTTTGACCCCCTAAAGTGTTCCTGACGTACACACTTGCATTTTGACGTAAAAAAGTGGACATGGCCAAAATTTTTGAAAGTGGGCCACGCCCATATCTAAAGCGTGGTATGACCTACGAACCTGAGACCAACACCAAATGAGTCAAAACTTGATGGAGATTCAAAATATGGGTCAGGGTCAAGGAGGTCACCTAGGGGTCATTAAGTGCATTTTTCATAATTGCTGGAAATCACATTTTTTGACACCCCCCCCCCCCCCCCAAAAGCACTCCTAAGGTCCATACATGCATTTTTATGTTAAAAAAGTGGGCTAGCCAACATTTTTGAAAGTGGGTCATATCTCAATCGTGGTATGATGAATGGACCTGGAACTAAACACCAAATGAGTCGACACTTGATGGAAATTCAAAATACGGGTCAAGGTCATGGAGGTCACCTAGGGGTCTGCCTGAAAGACGTCACCAAAGTCATCAAGTGCGTATTATTCAGAAATACTGGGAAATGAATTTTATTACAGCTTAATGCATTTCTAAAGTTTATGAACGTATTTCATCACTCAAATTAGTGGGCAGAGCCAAAAATGTCCATTTCTGATTCGAGTATCGAACCCTTTGAATGCTGGTCACATGTATGCCTTTTCTGGTTTCTCATAAATAATTGTTCTGATTCCAGTATGAATATCTGTAAATGCTGTTAACGAAAACCCATTTCTGATTTGTTTAAAAATATTTTACTCCTGAAAATAAGCCTCCATAAATTCTCTTTCTGTATAGTTTATTCCTGATTCTTTAACCCTTTTCACACAGATTTGAATTTACTGGGTGCAGTAAATTATGTTTCTCTAGTTGAAGAAATTTTTGTAATATTGACTTCCTGAAGTACCATATCTGCCTTCTTATAGCATTACAAGTGTCATTTTTAGCTTAACTTAACAAAGTCAAGCTGACCTATTGCCATCACATCTCGTCCGTCGGCATACGTACGTATGTTCGTACGTACATACGTACGTCCACAATTTCCTTTGGCACACCTCACAGGTCGCATTTATGATCGGATCACTTTGAAACTTGGTATGCTTGTTTGGGGTGACCTCTAGATGGGAGCTATCGATTTTCTTCAATTTCCGTCCAAAAATGTTGCCACGGCCAACATTCTTAGAACTTACTTTAGTCAGACCTCAATATTTCCCTTTGGCACACCCTACAGGGCACTTTTTTGATTGGATTGCCTTGAAACCTGGCATGCTTGTTTGGGGTGACCTCTAGATGGGTGCTATCGATTTTCTTCCATTTCCATCTGAAAATGTTGCCGCGGCCAATATTCTTAGAACTTAGTTTAGTCAGACCTCAATATTTTCCTTTGGCATACCCTACAGGAAACACTTATGATCGGATTGCTTTGAAACCTGTCATGCTTGTTTGGGGTGACCTCTAAATGGGAGCTATCGATTTTCTTCTATATCCGTCAAAAAATGTTGCCACTGCCAACGTTCTTAGAACTTAGTTTAGTCAGACCTCAATATTTCCGTTTGGCATACCCTACAGGGCACATTTATGATTGGATTGGTTTGAAACTTTGTATGCTTGTTTGGCGTTACCTCTAGATGGGAGCTATCGATTTTCTTCGATTTCCGTCAAAAAATGTTGCCACTGGCAATGATCTTCAATGAACTTTGTAAAAACTTCAGTGCAGTTAAGCATCAATATTTCCCTTTGACTCACTCTGTAGGGCACATTTAAGATTGGGTTGCTTGCAAACTTGGTGTGCTTGTGTGGGGTGACATCTATATGGGAGCTGTCAATTTTCTTCCATTTCTGTCTAAAAATGTTGCCGCTGACCTTTGAACTTAGTTTATTCAGACCTCAATATTTCCCTTTACACACCCTTCAGGGCACATTTATGATCGGATCACTTCGAAACTTGGTATGTGTGTTAGGGGTGACCTCTAGATGTGAGCTATTGCTTTTTTTCATTTCTGAAAAAAATTATTGTCTTTATCATCAGGCTTTGAACTTACTACATTTGTGCATCAACTTATTCCTTTTGCACTCTCTGCAGGGTATATTTATGAATTTCCATAACCCTCCCCCCCCCCCAAAAAAAAAAAAAAAATAACAACAACAAAAAAACATTGCCACAAGCAATGACCTTCTGCTTAGTGCATTTGTGCATTACCATCTTCCTTTGGCATGCCTCAGAGGACACGTTCATTAGCAGGTTGTTTTGAAATTTTGTATGCTTATGCAGGGTGACAAAGATAAGAGCTATTGATTTTCCTTTCATTTCCATCAAAAACTGTTGCTGTTAGCAACAGTCTTTAAATTTATTGCATTTGTGCATCAACATTCTTTGGCATGGCCACATTTATCATAGAATTGTCTTTGAACTTGATGAGCTCATTAGGCAAGACCTTTAGATAAGAGCTATTGATTAGCATTCATTTCTGTGAAAAAAGTTGCCATTTACAATAACCTCTGAACATACTGCATTTGTGTATCAACATTCTTCCTTTAGCCAGTCTTACAGTTTACATTTAAAAATGCATGGATTACTCTTGACGTTGCAGGGCTTGATTTAATCTCAAAATTTTGAATAGCAATTTACTATTCACCCAGGAAAATTGATTAGCAGTTGATTCAAAAGCACTTCAGACTAATAAGTATTGAATAGCAAAATTCAGAAATTGGAGAGCGAAATGCTATGCTAATCCAGTTAAATCGAGCCCTGCGTTGTGCACACACAATGCTGTTATGTTGAAATTTCATCAAATAACATTGGTACCAATGATTTTCAATTTTGCCGTTTCATTTATAACTTACCAAGTTCAAGTTTGTCAAGTTGAGCTACAGTGTCATTGACACTTTCATTTTAGTCACCACAACGTGACTCCAGCATCTGTGATATAAAGTACTTCTTTCAGTATAGATCCAAAGTCAAGATAAGCTATTGCCATCACGTGTGCAGAAGTCTGTGACTCTGTTCATATTTTCCTTTAGCACAGGCTACACCCCGCAGTTCTTGTCTGATCATCATGAAATTTCATATGCAGGTTTGGGGTCATGTCTAGATGAGAATGTCCTCTTTTGGTTGCGATCGGTCAATCGGTATGGCTGCCCGAGCTCAAATCCCAAAAACCATTAGCACAGTCTACAGGTCGTACTTATGAAGGGATTTCACTGTAATTTGGTACGATGCCTCTGTATAATGTCTAGATGAGAACGTCCCTTTTTGGTCATGATCTGTCAACCATGATGGCTGCCCAAGCCCGAAACCCAAAAACTTTAGCACAGTTTGCAGGTCATATTTAATATGGAGGGATTTCATTATAACTTGGTAGGATGACTCTGTATGATGTCTAGATGAGAACGTCCCCATTTGGACGCGATCTGTCAATCGTGATGACTGCCCGAGCCCAAAACCCAAAAACCTTTAGCACAGTCTACAGGTCATATTTATGGAGGGATTTCATTGTAACTTGGTAGGATGACTCCAAATAATGTCTAGATGAGAATGCCCCCTTATGGTCGCGATCATTCAGCCATGATGGCGGCCCGAGCTGAAAACCTTTAGCATAGTCTATAGGTCGTATTGATGGAAGGATTTCATTGTAACTTGTTAGGTTGACTCCAGATAATGCCTAGATGATGACATCCCCTTTTGGTTGTGATTGGTCAACTGTGACAGCTACAGGGGCTCGAAACCTGAAAACCTTTGGCACGGTCTACAGGTCATATTTATGAAGGGATTTCATTGTAACTTCATAGGATCACTCCAGATAATGCCCAGATGAGAATATCCCCTTATGGTCGCGATCATTCAACCATGATGGCTTCCCTGGGCCAAAACTCGAAAGTGCAGACTACAGGTCGTATTTGTGAAGGGATTTCATTGTAACTTGGTAGAATGACTCAGTATAATGTACTAAGGTGTACTGCACATCAATGGTGCACTTTTCTTCTACTAATGCTAACCCTGCTTGTGCAGTGTTAGTATGTTGGGGAGTCTGACAGTTACTCACTGTTGCTCGGTGGATCTCTGAATACTCAGGCTTCCTACTCCCATTAAACTAACCGACATAAGGTGAATTTGACTCTCAAAAGTGTCGTTAAACCCCAGTAAATAAATAAATAGTTATGAAACGTGTCAATGTATTTTGGGGGGGAAGCATGTGCTATGTGATATTGTAGTATGTAGCATATACAACACTCAGTGTTGCTCGTTTTTCCTTAGATTTGAATTTTCCAAAACAGCCAATCAGTATGGTTTTCGTCAAAGTTCCTCAGTAATCTTATTCATCAAAGCTCTTTGAGGAGACTTAAGTCAGATTTTGGATAAAAAATTGTGTTACAGTGGAGCCCACTTACTTGGATATCTCTTAACTGAATAATCCTGTTAATTGAATATAATTTCCCAACACAAAACCATTTAGCATACCTCCAGTACAAATTTGGTCTGTTAATTGAATATAGGTTATAGAGTAAACTCCTGTTAATTGAATAAAATTCTTGCAACCTGACTTTCCCCAGTTTTCCTTTGTTTATAGACCTATTTGGTCTCAGTACATCCAATACAGGCATTTAATCTATTATAACTTGTTTGACAGAGCTCATGGAGCTCTGTCAAACAAGATATAATAGAATAAATGCCAAGTTTATCTCTAGAATACAGGAAAGAGACACAATCCCTGTTAATTGAAAACTTCTCTTAATTGAATAATTTTCATTGGCAAATTAAGTGGTAACAGGGTTTCACTGTATTTGGAAATGCCATTCAGGAATTGATCTTAGTATTGTCATTTGAAAGATGTTAGTGGTAACTGGGTTAACTCCTTGCACGCTGTTGGTGGATATTCCTGCCCAGAACAGGATATCCCTTGCCATTAAAATAAGAAAAATTTAAAAATATTTTAGCAAGTTTTCCCTTGGAAATTGCAGAGACTTTTTGTCTAATGATTACTCAAGTACAACTGTAATGAATTTTTCATCAGAATCTAGTCATGGCTGCTATGACGTAAAATAAAATTACTTAGCGGGTTAAGAGTTAAATAGTCTTTCAGTCTCTTGTGTATCACAAACTCATTGATTTTTATATGTTTTCAGACTTCAGATTAATTTCATGTCATTTCTAGGTCTTACTTCCTATTGAGGTGCTCTTCACCTTCTATGCCAGATTTTACTGTTAATGCTTTTGCCAACTGCCAACAGTGATTATCTAGCCTCTCAAAACCCAAAAGAGAATGAGAAAATTTACATACACATTTACACTTCATTCTACTCACCCACAACTGTGGATTTCTGAAATGTCCCCGTGTGAACCCCGAGAAGTGAAACACAGTTACATGTCATTATACTCCCCCACAACAGTGGATTTCTGAAACGTCTCCGTGGAAACCCTGGGAAGTGAAACAGTGCTTTTTTATTCTGGTAAACAAGCTCTGTTTTACTGTTAAAATAGGACCCACTCACCAATGCGTGGGGGTGGAAGACCTCTAAAATGGGCAACATGGGTATAAATGATTGACTGAGCTTGACTTTATCTCCATGTTGCGGTAACAATTAGCCATTGTGCAGAACTATGTGACCTTAAAGACCTGCAAATAAATAAATAAATTTCTGAAAGGTAATCAAAAAACATTGGCACCCAAGCTCACTAAATGCCCCCCTCCCCATCAGATGGCATCAAGTCAATCAATGCGATAACTCCTCCCATTCCATGACATTTGATGATGTAAAAGTTAAGCCAACTGTAACAGCTTTCACTTCAACAAACATCATGTTGCTTACCTTGTGGGAAAACTAATAACACTGTTATCAATTTTCCAATCTTGTCACTTGTTTTTGATCAATGGTAACAAAAATATATTGTAAATATTCAATTTGTATTGGCATGAAAAATATGCATATTAGGCCTAAAAAAGTTAAAAATCTGATTCTCAGGCCCTTCTGTATGGTCTTGTTGGCTGCCACATTCTCTCTTTTTATAACCAATGCAAACTGAAAAAACTAAAAATTAAATAGTTTATATCTGATATTTTACCCAAGTTAATAAATTTAAATTCGTCCCTTGAGTACAACAAGGCTTGGCAATGCTTTAGCATTGCAAAGCCTTCTTGCACTAAAGGGACGAAATACACCACCACCCATACTATTGTGTAGATTATCAGGCCTGAAACATAAAACAAATCAAGAATGTGAAATTTTGAAGCTGAAGAAATAATTACAAAAATAAAAAATAAAATGAAAAAAAAACTCCCACCCACATGCAATATTACATAAAAATGGCCTGAGAAACATATTGCTCATGCAGCAAGAAAAATTTAAAACATGATATCTTTGACAGAGCTCAATGAGCTCTGTCAAACAAGATATAATTTTTAAAATTCTCAGCTGCATTGTGGGAAAAATTGGATGCTCAAAACTTTGGTATTTTGACATCAGAGTGCAGAGGGTTAACTGGATTCGCATAGCAATTGTCGAATCAATTTTCAACTATGGCTAATCAATTTCAAATGAAAAATCATGTAAATAATAGGAAATGCTAATCCAGATTTATCCAAGTTAGAAAACTGCTATTCAATTTTTAGCTCACCTGGCCTAAAAGGCCATGTGAGCTTTTCTCATCACTTGGCGTCCGTAAACGTTTCACATTTTCATCTTCTTCTCTGTAACTGCTGAGCCGGTGTGAACCAAACTTGGCAGGAATGGTCTGTGGGAGGTCCTCTACAAACGATCCTCATTTTGTTCCCGTTGGATGAAAAACATGGCTTCCAGAAGCATTCTTTGATTCTGGTTGGTGGATTTTCAAAAATCTTCTCCTCTGAAACTGCCAGGCCAAATGTTTTGAAACTTCACATAAATGATGACTGGGACCCCCTCTACCAACGATCGTCATTTAATGTTGATTGGGTCACAAACATGGCCACAATTGCAGCTTATAGTTACTGCAGAAACCCTATGGGAAATCACATTTTCCTCTTCTTCTCTGGAAAAACCGAGGCGACGTGAACCAAACTTGGCAGGGATAGTCTACGGGAGGTCCCCTACAAGCGATCCTCATTTTGTTCCCGTGGATTGAAAAACATGGCCACCAGAGGCATTCTTTGATTCTGATTGGTGGATTTTCAAAAATCTTCTCCTCTGAAACTGCCAGGCCAAATGTTTTGATACTTCACATAAATGATGACTGCGACCCCCTCTACCAACGATCCTCATTTAATCTTGATCGGGTTGCAAACATGGCCACAATTGCGGATTATAGTTACTATAGAAACCTTTTGGGAAATCACATTTTCATCTCCGGAACTACTGAGCCGACGTGAACCAAACCTGGCAGGGATTGTCTATGGGAGGTCCTCTACAAATGATCCTCATTTTGTTACCGTGGGTTGAAAAACATGGCCGCCAGAGGCATTCTTTGATTCTGATGGGTGGATTTTCAAAAATCTTCTCCGAAACTGCTAGGCCAAATATTTTGATCCTTCACATAAGTGATGGCTGGGACCCTCTCTACCAACGATCCTCATTTAATGTTGATCGGGTTGTAAACGTCCACAATTGCAGCTTATAGTTACTATAGAAACCCTATGGGAAATCACATTTTCATTTTCTTCTCTGGAACTTCTGAGCCGTCGTGAGCCAAACTTCACAGGAATGGTCTATGAGAGGATGGAAATATGTGGCCACCAGAGGCTATATTCTAATGATTAACCCAATGCCTCTCCTGTCTGCACGAAGATCAGTACTGTCAGCAAAATACTTGTTTTAGCTTAACTTGACAAAGTCAAGATAAGCTATTGCCATCACGCGTGCGGAAGTCTGTGAGTCTGTTCACATTTTCCTTTAGCACGGGCTACACCCTGCAGTTCTCGTCTGATTGTCACGAGATTTCATATGCAGGTGTGGGATCATGTCTAGATGAGAACGTCCCCTTTTGGTCGCGATCGGTCAACCGGTATGGCTGCCCGAGCCCAAAACCCGAAAACCTTTAGCACAGTCTACAGGTCGTATTTATAAAGGGCTTTCATTGTAACTTGGTAGGATGCCTCTGTATAATGCCTAGATGAGAACGTCACCTTTTGGGCATGATCTGTCAACTGTGATGGCTGCCCAAGCCCGAAACCCAAAAACTTTTAGCACAGTCTTTAGGTCATGTTTAATACGGAGGGATTTCATTGTGTCTTGGTAGGATGACTCCTTATGATGTCTACATGAGAATTTCCCCATTTCGGCGTGATCTGCCAACCGTGACGACTGCCCGAGCCCAAAACCCGAAAACCTTTAGCACAATCTACAGGTCATATTTGTGAAGGGATTTCATTGTAACTTGGTAGGTTGACTTCAGGTAATGTCTAGATGAGAACGTCCCCTTTGGACGCAATTGGGAAACTGACGGCTACAGGGGCCTGAAGCCCTAAAACCTTTAGCACAGTCTACAGGCCATATTTATGAAGGGATTTCAATGTAACTTGATAGGATGACTCGTTTTGGAATAATTTCACTGTAACTTGGTAACTTTCTTTGATGTACGTTAACTGTGAGGGCCACATACTTTAAGTGTGAGGTCATATTAACCCGCCCCTCAGCTCTTTAGTACAGTGTACACCTCATATTATTTTTATCAAAAACATAGCATGCAGGGAACAAAAATGAACATATTCCCAATTATCACAATTCTTGTCTTATTTCATCATCCTTTCGTAAACATTGAACATTATCTTTTTCATCAAACACAACACACAAGTTAAGCTACAGTGTCATTGACACTTTCATTTGAGAATCTGGTAAGGGTTGGTTCCAGTTTTCTCCACTGAGAACTGGGGAAAAAAACCCCCAAAATATTGTGTATACAGTACAAGTCAAAATAAGCTGTAGCATAACTGCAATAAACTAAGTAAACTGCTGCTTCTGCCCTGACAAGATCAGAATCTGACATTTTCTGGAACAGCTATCAGTGAGAGCTTTCTAGAAATGATGTCAGGTTCTGGTCTTATCAGTGTAGGAAGAGAAAAGATACATAGTTTACAGGATTATCCTACTCAACTTATTTTGACTTGTACTGTAAAACAAGTGCAAATGTAGGTTGATATCAGGTTGATATCTTCAGTTGCAATCTAATTATGTTTGATACATGTTGGCAGGTTGTTTGGAAAAACTAGGGAAGTTTTGTTTTTATCCCCCCGAAAAAAAATTTCGGGGGATATAGTCGTCACGCGTTTTTTTTTGTCCGTCCGTCCGTCCATTTACATTTCGTTTCCGGATGATAACTTCCCTTGAAATAGTTTGATTGTAACCAAACTTGATATGTGGCTTAAACATATAAAAATACAGGTCAAGTTCGAATCCGGGTTCATCCTGATTAATATTACCAGAGTTATGCCCCTTTTTAATTTAGAAAATCTTATGATTTTTGGTTTCCGGATGGTAACTTCCCTCAAGATAGTTTGATTGTAACCAAACTTGATATGTGGTGCAAACATATCAAAATACGGGTCAAGTTCGAAAATGGGTTTGTCCTGATTAATTTTACCAGAGTTATGCCCCTTTTCAACTTAGAAAATCTTATGATGACCACACTTTTTTCGGGGGGATCAGCTGCCCCGTGGATGTGGCAGCCCTCTAGTTTATCTTGCAATCATGTCAGCTCAGATGACAGTAATTATTGTATATCTTTTAAGATTCCTGTAACCCTTTACCTATCCAAAAGCTATCTTGAAAGAGAATACTGTCTGAAAAAATTGTAAATTTCAAAATATTTTAACCCTTTTTTACTAATTTTTTTTGTTGAAACAGAATTCATAAATGTGTGCATTTTCAAGAAAATCTTCTTTGAAACTACAAGGCCAAATGGTTTGAAAAAACTTGATGTGACTGATGACTGTAACCCCCTCTACCAATGATCCTTATTTTAATCTTCATCGGGTTGCAATTATGGCTGCAATTGTTGCTTATAGTTACTATATAAACCCTATAGGAAATCACATTTTCATCATCTTCACTGAAAGAACTGAGCCAATGTGAACCAGACTTGGCAGGCATTGTCTATGAGAGGTTCTTTACAACTGTTACTCATTTTATTCCCGTTGGGTGAAAAAACGTGGCCGCCAGAAGCATTCTTTGATTCTGATTGGTCAATTTTGAAAACTCTTCTCCTCTGAAACCACAGGGCCAAATGTTTTGAAACTTTGCATGGTTGATAACTGGGACACCCTCCACCAACCTTCCTCATTTGAATGTTGATCATATTGCAAACATGGCCACAATTGCAGTTTATAGTTACTATAGAAAAAACCTATAGGAAATCACATTTTCATCTTCTCTCTGGAACTATTGAGCTGACGTGAACCAAAACTTGGCAAGAATGGTCTACAGGAGGCCCTCTACAAACGATCCTCTTTTTGTTCCCATTGGCTGGAAAATATGGTCACCAGAGACATTCTATGATTCTGTTTGATGGATTCAAATGTTTTGAAACTTCACGTGATTGAAGACTGGGACACCTTCTGCCAATGATCCTCATGTAATTTTGATGTAATGTTGCAAACATGGCCACAATTGCAGCTCATAGTTACCATGGGAAGCCTATGGGAAATCACATTTTTATATGTATTTCCAGGTGAGCGATTACAGGCTCTGTAGAGCCTCTAGTTAAAAATTAAATCGACCCCTCTGCACAATTTTTGTGTGTAGTATTACCTAAAAGCACTATCAGTACACATTTTATTTTGTCTGCACATCTACAGTACAGTTGCTGTCGACTTGTCGTAATCCACACATGGGCAGTGATGTCCTCACATGCGTTGACCAGGTAATAGAAATTATCATCAGCACAATTTTAATCCAACTCGGAGTTTCATTAATTAATATTTTTACGATTATTCCAATAATTAGTGTTTGGAATGTAATATTATTGCATCTGTGGAAATATTGCTCACCCATGGCAGGTTACCAGTCCAGGATGGCCGTACTGTACTGTGGTCATTATCGTATTCAGTGAAGAAAAGATTTGATCTTTCAAGTGGAAACGAAAGAAAAGGAGAATTGTCAAACAAGATTCACTGATTCAATTGCTACATTCCCAGTTACATTATCGGTAGGGCTGGGTAGTTTTCTGGTTTCATCCGTTCCATTTTTTGTGGCACACCGGAAAACTGAACCTCAAGACCCAGCAAAAATGGGATGAAGGGTTTTTTCTGCGTGTGTGCTGATCAAACTATCGTACTGGGAGGGAACTGGACTACCAACCACTATGGACTTTCATCACTTACTCTGTCTGACAAAGGGGTGAATCCGTCATGTTCTCATTGTCACATTTTCTCCCTTTATTTAATCATCCATGAACCTTGTTCATTTGTTTCCCTGATTTATGGGTTTTTTTTTTGGAGTGAATACGCTTTGAAACTGATCCCCTAGCACCGAAAAGGGGAAGTTAGACTGAACCCAATACAGACGGCTTTTGTGGTGAGTGGTGTGTTGTAATATGGATTTTCTCCAAGTGAAGTGTTGTTTACTATCTGTTCTTTACACACAGAAAAACTGAACCAAAACCAGGGTTTGTTCCTGAAACCAAACCAAAAACAAATTTGAAAAATCAAACCTCCCAGCTCTAATTATTGGGACAATTTACAGGTTGAAATTTTATTTTAGTATTGGTTTCCAGAGGTTTAAGACCTTGTTTTATGGAAAAAAGGTTTGCTACCGTCTTTTCATGACAAGTTTTGGGAGCACAGATTGTGTAACATAAGTTTAATGTCACTTTTGCGATATGGGGTGGTGAGGAGGCGGTGAGGAGGCGGTGCAATTTGGATGTGGCAATCCCTTACCTATTCTGAGCAGATGCCGCTAACAAAAACCAAAAAATTTCTTGAATGACTAAAAATGTTTATTTTTAGCTTAACTTGACAAAGTCCAGATAAGCTATTGCCATCACGCGTGCAGAAGTCTGTGAGTCTGTTCACATTTTCCTTTAGCACAGGCTACACCCTTCAGTTCTTGTCCGATGATCCCGAAATTTCATATGCAGGTTTGAGGTCATGTCTAGATGAGAACATCCCGTTTTGGTCATGATCTGTCAACTGTGACAGCAGCCCAAGCCCCAAACCCAAAAACTTTTAGCACAGTCTAGAGGTCACATTTAATATGGAGGGATTTCATTGTAACTTGGTGTGATGACTCCGTATGATGTCTAGATGAGAACTTCCCCATTTGGTCGCGATCTGTCAACCATGATGACTGCCCGAGCCCAAAACCTTTAGCACAGTCTGCAGGTCGTATTTATAGAGGGATTTCTTTGTAACTTTGTAGGATGACTCCCTATAATGTCTAGATGAGAACATCCTCTTTTGGTCACGATTGGGCAACTGTGATTGCTACAGGGGCCCGAAGCCCGAAAACCTTTAGCACAGTCTACAGGTCATTTTTATGAAGGGATGGGGGCGCGGTGGCTCAGTAGGTAGAGGTGCAGGCTGCAAGCCAAGAGGTCCTCGGTTCGAATCCCACCTGCGGCAACCGTGTTGTGTCCTTGCGCAAGACACTTCACCCCATTGCCCATGTGGGGGCACAGTGACTTTGTGTACTAAGGCGTACTGCACGTTGATGGTGCACTTGTCTTCAACCAATGCTAACCCTGCTTGTGTGAAGCTAGTATGTTGGGGAGCTGACAGTTGCTCGGTGGTTCTCTCCGGGTACTCCGGCTTCCTCCACCCGTTGAACTGTCATGGTCATGATTAGCCATTGTGCAGAAATATGTGACCTTAAACACCAATAAATAAATGATTATGAAGGGATTTCATTGTAACTTGGTAGGATGACTCCAGATAATGTCTAGATGAGAACGTCCCCATTTGGTCATGATCATTCATCCTTAACGGCTGCCTAAGCCCAAAACCCCAAAAAGCACAGACTACAGGTTGTATTTATGAAGGGATTTCATTGTATCTTGGTAGGATGACTCTGAATATAATGTCTAGATGAGGATGTCCCCTTTTGGTCGCGATCAGTCAGCCATGATGGCTGCCCAAGCCAAAACCTGAAAACCTTTAGCACAGACTACAGGTTGTATTTCTGAAGGGATTTCATGGTAACTTGGTAGGATGACTCTGTATGATATCTAGATGAGAGTGTCCCCTTTTGGTCATGATCTGCCACCCATGATGGCTGCCCGAGCCCATAACCTGAAAACGTTTAGAACAGTCTACAGGTCATATTGATGGAGTGATTTCATTGTAACTTGGTAGAAGACGCCAGATAATGTCTAGCTGAGAACGTCCCCTTTTGGTCGTGACCATTCAACAGTGACAGCTGCCCGAGCCTTAAATCCAAAAACCTTTAGCACAGACTACAGGTTGTATTTATGAAGGGATTTCATTATAACTTGGTAGGATGACTCAGTATAATGTCTCAACGATGATGTCCCCTTTTGGTTGCAATCGGTCAACTGTGATGGCGACACATGCCCGAAGCCCGAAAACCTTGAGCACAGTCTACAGGCTGTATTTATGAAGGGATTTGGAGTGCACTGGCTCAGTGGTAGACTGTTCTACTTCTGTGCTAGAGGTCTCGAGTTCGATCCCCATCTGGGACGACCCACGTTGTGTCCTTGGGCAAGGCGCTTTATCCTGGTTGCTTACATGGGGGCACGATGACGCCATGTACTAAGGCGTACTTCACGTCGATGGTGCACATGTCTTCAACCGCTGTAACCCTGCTTGAGCGAAGCTTGAACAGAGTTAGAATGTTGAGGAGCTGACAGTTGCTCATCGATGCTCGGTGGTTCTCTCCGGGTTCTCCGGCTTCCTCCACCCGTCAAACTGTCACGTCGCATTAGCCATTGTGCATAAGTATGTGACCTTAAACACCAATAAATAAATAAATATGGAGGGATTTCATTGTAACTTGATAGGATGACTCGGTTTGGAATAATTTCACTGTAACTTGGTAGCTTTGGTTGACAAACATTAACTGTGAGGGCCACATACAAACTGTGAGGGCCACATTAACCCACTCCTCAATTCTTTAGTATAGTCTACACCTCAAATTATTTTTATTGAAAACATAGCATACAGGGAACAGAAATTAACATATTCCCAATTATCACAATTCTTGTCTTATTTCATGATCCTTTTATAAACATTGAACATTATCCTTTTCATCAAACACAACACACATTCACGTTAAGCTACAGTGTCATTGACACTTTCATTTGCCTCCAGATCAGCTTATGAGCCCTTGGAGGGAGCTCAGCATGCTTATTCCAATGTGTGGTCATAAGCAATGTTTTTTAGGCAAACAAGGGAAAAAAAATTGAAATTTGAATGGCAATTTTTGTGAATAACTCTGCCTGATTTTGGTCATTACTTTGGGTAGAGGGTTAAGAAGTAAAAAGACAATTAGTTTGTTCTTTATCCTCGTTCCTTGGGTATTAAAATATTTGCCTGACTTTGGTCATATTTATAGAAGCTAATCTTCGCTTTCAAGATATTCAGAATTAATTTATTCATGTACTGCTTAAAAAGTTAAAAATCTGTTTCTCAGCCCCTTCTGCATGGTCCTTTTTGGCTGCCGCATGCTCTCTTTTTATAACCAATGCAAACTTAAAATAATTAAAATTAAATGGTTTATGATATTTTACCGAAGTTTATAAAATTGATAAATTTGTTGTATGAGTGCAATAAGACTTTGCAATACTTTATAGCATTGCAAAGCCTTGTGGCACTCAAGGGATGATATACACCACCACCCATGCTATTCTGTAGATTATGAGGCCTAAAATATAAAACAAACCAAAAACATGAACTTTTGATGGCAAAGAAATAATTACAAAAATAAAAAATAAAATAAAGTGCCCACCCACATGTTTATACAAAAAATGGCCTGAGAAACAGAAGATCTACTTTGTGGGGCCTAAGCTTCTCTTTATATATGTTAGTTGTGGATTACGAGAATTAATTGAGGTAATCACTCTTACAAGTGGCAAATAATTTGTTATAAAAAAATGAATGGACTAAACCAGTGTATGACGTCACTTGCAGGTGTACATAATTAATAAATGATCCTTCTGCAAAAAAGAATAAGTTCAAGTTATCAATATTTATCCATCTATAATCCTTGGACATTGCCAAGTAAATGTGGCAGTATTTTATGTTTTTTCATGCTTTCCAAGGACCATAAAGTTGTTCTACTTACTGCCCATGAAGGGGAAAATCAAGATAGAAGTTTGTAACATTTATATCCTCCAATAAAAGTCAGGCAAAGTGATGACCAGTCTTTTTGTAAAGATTGGCAATATACCAAAAAACTGAACAGATATGGATATCCAAACTGAACCAATCATTGAATACCGAAACCGTTTGCATTTTCAAATATTCCTACATTTGATATTTATAAGACTTTGTGGATGCCCAACAGCATTTTTTGTGTTCATTTTCATGAAAGAAATGACAAGATTTTCTTTTCAGTTTTGTTAACCCCTTGGAAGCTTGGGCAATTGTCCTGAATTCCCACAAGATTACAATCATGTTGATGGTGCACCTGTCTTCAACCAATGCTAATTCTGCTTGTGTGAAGTTAGTACATTGGGGAGTCTGACTGTTGCTCACCATTGCTCAGTGGTTCTCTCAGGTACTCCGGCTTCCTCCATGCGTAAAACTGTCCGACACAAGGTGACTGTTGGCTGTCGAAAGTGTCGTTAAACCCCAATAAATAAATAGATATCACATCTTGGGTTTTAACAGCCATCAAAAAGGGTTGTCATTGGCCATTTTGTTCTGAAAATAGCTATTTTACTTTTTAAGCAAGAACTTCCTAACAGTGGTTCGGATTTTAAATTTTTGGTGTGGGAAACAACTAGCACTATGTACGTAACATAATATTTGGAACTTTCTCTCATGCATAAATTATGCAAATTAGCCAGCCATCTTATGAGAGGTGTGTCAACTGTGATATACGCGATCATCACATATATCAACTGAATGTCTGATTCGATTCGAAATTCGGTTTGAAATCGAACCTTAAACATCCAGTTCGATTCGTATTCGATTCAAATGGAAGAAGTCTGATTCGCAGGGCACTGGCCAAGGTACTGTAACTTTCATCAACAAAATAGCCAGAAACCTGTATGTTTGGGCATGTGTCATAAGTACATGTACAACAAGAAACTCACCAGAATTGGAAATAAGGCCTACAAGGGTTAAACTCGAGTAAATATAAAGATACAAGGTTTGAGTTTCATTATGGAATATGCAGGCCTGTCATTTTAAGGAGGGTGACCGCTCCCGCTCTCAATCAGGCTCTCCTAAACTAAAATTTACGAGGGTGGTAAATGCCCTCCTTGCCACAGACAAGGAGAACCACAAAAGTGAACTTTGTTCATTAGTGGTGATCGCTCATCTTAATATGTGATCATGCACTTTGGTAAAGCTTACTGGTAGTTAGTCTCTGTGAGGCCCCTACGTCTGGCCTCCAGCTTAAGCTGGAGGCCAGGTGTAGGGCTCCCACAGAAACTAACTGGTAGCCATTTTGCTTACTTGTCGGATGTTGAGTATAATTATCCAACGACCTACGTAATTTAAGTAGAAATCCTGACTTCTTCAGCAAGAAATTATTGCGTTTTTCAAACCTACGTAAGATACTATATGGACAACCCAAACAATAAGATGCAGATATTTGGTAAAATTACGAATCTCAAGAACAGACCCCAGTGGCTTTCCTTGTGTCAAATTAAGGTGGGACAAAAATGGCCCTCTTAACTTCATTTAAGGCGGACCACCATTGCTCTCCTCCCATTTTGAAAATGACAGGTCTGGAATATGTGCTGTTTCCACTCACAAGGGTGTAACAGTGCTCTCAAATTTTAAGAACTGAAAATTGATTTGCAGCAGGAGTTTGTAAGAATCATAATTGATTCTCGTGAATTGAAACAAATTTAAAAGCCTGGTCTACATTTCTTAAAGACTCCAACTATTTACCATATTCTGTTGGCAAGGATTTTAGACAAACAATCGGGACATTTCTCGGTACTTATTGCTAACTACTGAATTGACATTTGAGGATCAATACTTTAGCATTTTCTACATTTGTCTCATATGCTCCTTCGACCTGTTTGTCTATACATGCTTGTCCAGGCAGTAGTTATTGTAAACATACAATATTTTTGTTGGAATTTTTACCTTTGGAAAGCAATATAACAATTACTGACATTTGTATGTTCATTGATTGAGTTAACCCCTTGACTTGTCTCCCCGCAGGAACCCTGGGAAGTGAAACAGTGCCTGTAAACCGGCTCTGTTTTACTGGTAAAATAGGACCCAGACACCTCGCTTGGGAGGTGCAAACTAGGGCTTTCGCGATTATTCGATTAGTCGACTAACCGTCGACTATTGAAGTAGTCGACGTTTTTTATTTTTAGTCGATCGTCGTTCATTTTCAAGGTGGTACACGTCTACTACACGTCCGGGCTAAATTGCATTGTTTTGTGAGGTGAATGATCAACGAAGGTGAATAACTTTAAATATCTAACCATAGTTAACATTCATATCCGGAAGACTGTACGACTGTCACTGACTGTGTAAGAAAGAACACTCACAGTTACTCGAGAAGAATAGATTCTTCTGAATTTCTCCAGTCTTGTACACACGAATGCACCCATTGGAAAACCCAAAGTGCGGAAGTGACAAAATTATGACGAAAGTCAGAACGTCAGATCACTTCTCAAAGTTCGGAACTTCAGACTAAGATCCAATTTTAACAACTGATGAGGGAATGCATAGATCTCAATGTTCAAAATTTCGAGAAACTTATTGCAGAAAGGAAACATATGCAGGAACTTTCTTTGGTAAATTCATTTTAATTCATCGGCTTCAATCTAGTTCAAACTTGGACCTGCAGTCAGTAATATTATTTTTGGGGTTGGTACGTCCTACAGGACGTACCAACCCCAAAAATTATATTACGGACTGTGGGTCCAAGATTGGACTACATGTAGCTTCAGTCGGGACCGATTTGTTGTTCCCACAACCCCACTTCGTCTGAACACACTGGTGCCATTGTCATTTTCAGAGTTATACGAACAGAAGAATGATTTGCTAAAAAATTATGGGAAGCGACTATTAATCGACTAACCGTCGATTACTGGTCACGATTAGTCGATTACAAAAAATGATAGTCGCGACAGCCCTAGTGCAAACCCTCTCTAAAATGGGCAACATGGCTTATTTACGCTCACCCCTGGTCTTGAGTTAATACTCCTGTTCATGGTTAGCCATTGTGCAAAAAGATGTGACCTTAAACACCAATAAATAAACCCCTTGACCTAACACGACTTGAGGCAAAACAAACTGTTTTTTCGAAATCACTAAATGATTTGGTGGTTTGCCTTCAAAATATAGCTTATAACTGCTAATTTCAATGAGCTGGACAAATCGTTGCTATGAGGGCTCATCAACTATGTTTTGGAAGCTAAGTTTGAAAAAAAATAAAACTGGAATGAGTATTTTAGAGCAAATATAGCACTGGGTGGATTTGGTCTGTATGTGAACTCTTTACCCAACGAGTAGCAGACGACACTTGCAGATTGTTGGCCTTAATAAATAAAACTTTTCATTTTTTGCTAACATAGCTTATGGCCCCTCATTGGAAGGGTATTCAGTTATGTTTCAAAGGTAAGTGCTTTTTAAAATATGATTGTCAAGTTTTTGTGAATTTCACGGGTTCATATGGCCATCACATTAGGTCAAGTGTTAAACACTTTACCTTAGAAATCAACTGCATCCATCTGCAGAATTTACAAATTAAGCAGTTGAAAATAAAAATATTTTTCAAAAAATTCCAACAAAACCATACCATTTACCCAGAGTTTAATCTAGGCCCTTTTGGGGCCGATATAAGGCCCTTTCCCAATGGGGTACATGCTATAAAATTCCTATTTTCTAGCACAAAACATTATTAGCCCATTCCCCAAATTTATACAGCATAATCAGGTTACATAGCCATTGTGCCCTTCTAATAGTTAATTCTAGTAATGTGATACCCATTTTAACCTGTATTCTCTTTGGAACAAAGAAAGCATCCTGGGGCCAATACTATAAAACTTTTACAATTGTATTTTTTAGTTATGACTTTAAATGGGTTGAAATAAACCATTAGCATTTTCAAAGATGTGGCTGTTTGCCAGTTGGCAAATTGCCGTATCTCTTAAAATGCTAATGATTCATTTTAGTCAGTTATATATTAATAGGTAGAAAATACAATTCTAGAAAATACAATTTTAAATGTTTTATAGTCTTGGCCCCAGGTGGATTTATTTTTAGATGACCAATTGAATAATTTTCCCAAGACCAAGAAAACTTTCCCAATCTACATGGATCAAACCCTGATGTGACCCCTCACTGGGACAAGCCCGTTGAAATATTTAAAAAAAATTTAAAACATAATTGAAATAATAAATTTTGATGTCCTATGCATTGGGTAAAGGGTTAACCGGTAGAGTGATAAATTATTTTTCGACATTAGAATTTCTTCACGTGTCTTTGCTTTGTTACAATTTATGGGAGAGTGCCAATAGGCACTCTCCCATAAATTCTAACAAGGCGAGTCTTACCAGACTAAATAATTTCACTTCAAGAATAAAATAAAGCACATCCACTGAATATGAGGCCTTTAAGTTGTGGTACCTGTACTACTGAGTAAAGCCCAAATATGGGCTTCCAGCACTCTACCAGTTAAAGTAAAAATAATATTACATGTTCTTGTATGAGGACAATTTCTAGATCCAGTCATATTGAAATGGGACAATGTAGACAAGAGATTGTTATCTTGTGTACTTGTGAAGTATTAATCTTATAGAAGTACCACAGTTGATTCATTTCCGGTCCACTGTATTGATTCTGACAATCACAGGAGACACAGTGATGGATAACCTTACTGGTTCCACCACCATGGAACATTGAATGTGATTTTTAATAATATTCTATTTTTGCAGACTACACCCCATTTATGCATAAAATCTTTCTTTCAAGCACTCTTCTTCTTACAGCATGTATTTGTATAATTCTGTGAGTTCTGTGTATTTCCAAGGCCCATTTAAGTTGATTTTCAGGGCCTTTTTTACGTTAAGTTAATATATATATCATTTCATGTTCTAGACATTTTTAGAACTACCAAACACTTGTGACAAACAAGTTGAACACAATATTTCATACTCATTTTTTTCTTTGCAGCCAAAGACAAAAGATACAGACGCTGGATATGTAAGTTTTCAGATTAATTCTTTAAGTTTTATCACCACAAATATCTTCCATTTAATGAGAGAAGCGAGTTAACCCTCTGCACTCTAATGTCAAAAATACCAATATTTTTGCCAGCAAATTTTCCCCATAATGCACCTAGGAATTGAACCAATTTATTCTTGTTTGACAGAGCTCAGTGAGCTTTGTTAAACAAGACAGAATTGGTTAAACTCCTAAGTACATTAGGCCCCAAAAAAGATCTGTGTTTATGGTAATCTGACCGACCCTAAAAAATTATGCCAACCCTAAAAATTTTATTGAGTAAAAGTTGCTCATTTAGTTCATTGTAACCCTAAATTTCCATCCACTTTCAACTGTGAATTTGAAACTGATTTTGGAGTTCAAGATTTCAAAATTACTTGCAGCAATCAGGGATCATCCAAGAGTTGCAAAAGAGGCACTTTCTTCGCCTTGGTACTGCTCACTTTGCCTAATTCCTAAGTTTGGGCGAAATCAAAGTAGCCATGTGATTTTGAGAAGCCGCTGTAAGAAAAGTGGTTTGTCTGGAGACATTTCAATGCAACCCTTATGTTTACTGTTAGGTGACAAAACAAAGGACATAAAAATTATTTTAAAAACAAACGTAAGTTTGAGAATCAAAGAACCGATTATAAACATAAAGAAATGAAATTGATAAAAATAATTCGGTAAAAAACGAACCTCTACAGTCGAAATTAGGAGAGATATTGGTGAAAACATTGGACTTCGTAACCAACAAAAGTGATTGGAAAAATCATGACTTACTTAATAAAAGTTAACAAAATGAGAAGAAATATGATTTATGTTGTGGTTCTTTTATTTCACTGGCTTTTGAAGCGGGAACAAGAAACTGGGCAGGCTTTTTGCGAATTTTGAACCAATATCTAATTACCGAAATAAGCACACCAATTGCATATAATTCCTCAAAACCATGGTAAGAGCTTAGCGACTCCTCAAAAGATAAGGAAATGTTGATTTTTGCCAAAATGTAGTTTTCTTGTAAATTTTAACCACTTTTACAAACCCCAAATCTGACTGACAGAACAAAGCAGATTCCACCAGTGGTGAAGCCATGGTCTGAAAGCCTGGGGGGACCATGCTAGTGGAGAGTGGAGAATCTCAGGATCGAGGGCAATGTACTTGTATTTATGGCAGGAAATCAACCAAAAAAATTCTTTTCAAATTTGGGGTGGGAAGAGCAAGTGGGATGGGGGGGGGGGGGGGGGGAGGATGTGGGGGGGGGGGAGGGGGGTAGGTACTGTGCTCCCTAGAAATCCCATGGCTCCTTCACTGGATCCCACAAACTTGATTTTCAGTGTTTGACAGGTCTATTGGTGAATTTTGAGATATTAAATTAAATTCTTGTCTCAGTATTTCTTAAGAAATTTTCCTTTTCCCTGCCGAAATCTGGGAAGACCATGATTGTGAAGAATGAAGAGAGTGGGGAAGAATCTCAGGACTGAGGGCACTGTCCTTGTACTGATGGCAGGAAATCAAAAAAGAATCTTTTCAAATTTGCGGGGTGGGAGAAGCAAGTGGGATTTAGTGCCATTCACAAGGACACAATGCAGTTAGCCCTAGTGGGGATCGAATGGTGGACCTTACGGTTTGAAGTCCATTGCCATAACCACTGAGCTACTGCGCTCCCTATATCTTGTTTAGAGTATTAAAAGTCACTTTCAATTGCCATGTAGCATTCTATTTAATAGTAAAGGCTGAAAACACTAACAGTGTGCTGTACAATGTGTGTGTGTGATCCTGCAGATGGGGGGAAAATCCTGAGTTTCTACACCGATCATACTGAAATAGAACTCTTGAAACCAAAAAATACAAGCATTGATCTACTGATGAAATTAAAACCCTTAGATTCACCGTATGTAATAGTTGGTGTTCAGTGCTTAAAAATGTTTTTAAGTTTTCATAGGATTTGCGACATATCAGCAGTAGTTTTTAATGTGAGAGTAGTAACGCCTCTCTAAATATTTTAATGTTTAATCTGCCCTCCACATATAATGTGTTTTACAGTTAGCTAACAGCTACATGCATGCAAAAATATATCAAGTATGGAAGTTGACAAACATATCCAGAGATTTATATCAGGTCTCCTTAACCCTTTGAACTCTAGTGGTATCTTACATGCCAGTTCGATAGAAGCACTTGGAAGAGTCCATATTCATTATTTGGGGTAGACCAATTAATATTTTCAATGTGCAGCCTTAGGGCTGAACATTGAAAATATTGATCGGTCTACCCCAAACATTTACTGAGCAGCCATTCTATTTAATGACATTGTGACTAGTGTTGTGCAGTTAACCGTTTTTTTGAGTCGGTTTCGGTTCAGCTCTAAAACCAAAACGTGTAATTATTAAATCAGTACGGTTTCGGTTTTCTTTACAAAATGTCAGAAACTTGCGTTTACACTGTTCAGTTTGCATTGTCAACAACATAAAACTAAATCCATAACATCAAGTGATAACTTTTGTCAGTTTTCATGTATTCAGATTCCAGAGAAACAAACAACTGTCTAACAGGAGTCACTGTCGTATTAGAAGAATGATCACACGTTCCAAGAAATTTTCGTAGGATGTATGACAACACTTGTCTAATTACACAGCACGGTTACAAAAGTGGGTCGGTTTGTTCTGTCAGAAATTCTCAGAATGACAATCTTCACACGCCTACAAACATCAAAATGAGCAACTTGGGGACTTCGCAAGCGGCTTCGTATCTGCACACGTTTGGGTGTATTAATTACCTAACAACAAAATCGTGAATAAAATCAAGGAAAAAATAGTCTTTGCTTTTTTAAATGGCAGATTACTGTGAAAAACAAAACATACTTGTTGCGTGGGTTTCCCGGACACGTGCTTAGAATGTAACATTAAACTTTGTCACCTCCCTTGATGAGTTTATCCAATGTTTGCATGCGAGCGCATACCATGATGGAATGTCCCCGTGCCTATTTAGTATTTACCCGGAGAGTGCAGACCATGCGAAGCTGCGAGGCCTAAAATTCCCTGCACACAATTAAATTGAACAGTTTGCCTCATATAATACAGAACTGATTTAGTTTCGCAAGCAACAGATGGAAATTGAAAGTGGAACGCCAACATCGAAAGGCAAACGGAAAAAGGTACAGTTCAAAACATTACCGATAAAAACTTGTCAGTGTAAATTATGGTTGTTCTAGAAATCAAACGAGCATGGAACCTTCTGGTGGTGGCCGGGCACGGAATTTAAGAGGAGTGTGTGAGAGTCTGGGTTACCTATGGAAAGGATGTGGTGTCGACTGTCGAGACCAATGAGCCCACCCACGGCAAATATTGCCTCCCCATTCCAAACTACCAGTTATGGTTTCAAATCCGGTTGCGTAACTGACAGAGGGGGGGGGGGGGGGGCGTGGGGGGGCGGGGTGGCACCTGTACTGAGAGCAACCTATACTCTATATCAATGTACCAATGTGCAACTGGTCTTAGAAGTGATCCGTCTCAGATGGATGGCATAGTTCAGAGTACATTTTTTTTGAAAATATCTGGTTGGGGTGGGGGGGGTGTGGTGGTAGGCCAGTACTAGGCTACTAGGTCCACCAGGATTGTGAGACCAGGATAGCCAGTGGTAGTAAGGAGTCTTCCAATAATACCAGAGTCTTAAGGTCGGCAGTAGATTGAGGGGAGGTTGTGAGGGAGAATTCCTTGGAGAGATGCAATGCAGCTTACCCTGCCCCACAGTTTACTTATTCCCTCAACTTTTGTTTCCTGCCAATTTTCTGGCACTGCTCCTGCAGTCCTGCCTTGAGTCTTTTAATGTATTTTTGTGGGGAGGGTGGGGTGGTGGTATTGGGCGTGTTCACCTACATAGGGGATTTGTGTGGGGGGGGGGGAGGATTAAATTGATGCTAGCCATTGTCAGATGAATTATCATTTAAAATATGACAGAATATGTATTTTTATTGCCACTGTGTGATATTTTTCAAGGCTACAATCTTTTTATTGCAAAAAATCGACCTATAAACCAAGTTTTTTGGACAAAACCGAACCAAACTGAAACCGAGGTCAGAAAAAAAAAAACCGCACAACACTAATTATGACGTATCATCTTCCTGGCCGGAAAAAGTGCTGCTAGGGTTCAAAGGGTTAACTTCTAAAAAAATATAGAAATCTCAGCCAACAGGAACTGATTAATTTGCTTATTTTTATAAATATTATAAATCAGAACTTTGATATAAAGTGTGTATATTTTGTAAATCGGTAAAAAAAAAACTTGTGTTCTTAAGGAATTTTATTTATATTTAAAAAAGGCACAATTGCGAGTGGTGTTCAGCTCTTTTCTTTTCTCTTTGTACAGTGTTACAAGAAATGTTTGTAACCATTATACATTAGTGGAAATTCCTCTCCTGCAAAATAGTAGAACACGATTTCCCAAAAAAAAGAAAATTTAATAAAATATTAAAAAAAAATCCCTATCAACCTACAATAAAAGTCAAAATAAGTTTTAGCATAACCACAATAAACTAAGCATACTGCTGCTTGTGCACTGATAAAATCAGGATCTGACATCATTTTATGGAAAGCTCTCAGTGAGAGCTTTCCAGAAAATGATGTCAGATTCTGGTTTGATCAGTATATGAAGAGAAAGATACACAGTTTTAAGTGGTTATCATACAACTTATTTTGACTTGTACTGTACCGTAGTATTTTTCTACAGGTTACCCTAAACACAGGTTTTGGTTTTTTTTGGCCTTATGAGAAATATTTGTAACTTGAAATTTTGATTCTTAGACATCAGATTGCAGTGGGTTAACATAGAGATATCGTCTGTCTATCTCTCTATGGCCATCCAGTCAGTTGGCAGTTGGTCTGCCTGTCTTGAATGCATCGTGCTGTTTTAATATTAAGAAAGGAGTAAATAATCATCCTTAATTTTTTTATCGAGGATTCCAGGACTTAAAATTGGTAGGAGGATTCGAATCAATTCTCACAAATGATTATACACCCACAAAACAAATTTTAGGAGGGGTATATAGGAGTCAACTTGTCCGTCGGCCCGCTGTCGTCGTCGTTGGTCCATTGCACATGTAAACTTGTGGAGCAAACTACTTCCACAGTTTTAGCCGCATTTTCATGAAACTTCACAAAAATGATCAACATGATGAGGGGAAGTGCGTGACATAATTTTTTTCCCGCTCAGTTTCAAGATGGCCGCGTGGCGGCCATACTGGATTTTTCAAAATACTTGTGGAGCAAACTGCTTCTACAGTTTTTTACGGCATTGTCATGAAACTCAGTTTTAACGATCGACATGATGAGGAGCAGTGTGTGACATAATTTCTTTCCCAATGGGATTCAAGATGGCCGACTGGAGGCCATATTGGATTTTTTTTTACTTAGAAAAATTGAATGCCCCTTTTCAGTCACCCACACTGGGCGGATGCCACAGTGGGGGGTATACCGGGCGACAGTTAGCTCAACTTGACAAAGTCAAGCTGAGCTATTGCCATCACTTCTCGTCCGTCTCGTCCATCTCGTCCATCGGCATACGTACGTACGTACGTATGTACGTACGTACGTAGTACGTACGTACGTACGTCCACAATTTCCCATGGCACACCTCACAGGCCGCATTTATGATCAGATCGCTTTGAAACTTGGTATGCTTCTTTGGGGTGACCTCTAGATGGGAGCTATCAAGTTTCTTCAATTTCCGTCAAAAAATGTTGCCGCGGCCAGTGTTCTTAGAACTTAGTTTAGTCAGACCTCAATATTTCCCTTTGGCACACCCTACAGGGCACATTTATGATTGGATTGCTTTGAAACCTGGTATGCTTGTTTGGGGTGACCTCTAGGTGGGAGCTATCGATTTTCAAAAAATGTTGCACGGCCAACGTTCTTAGAACATAGTTTAGTCAGACCACAATATTTCCCTTTGGCACACCCTACAGGGCACATTTATGATTGGATTGCTTTGAAACCTGGTACGCTTGTTTGGGGTGACCTCTAGATGGAAGCTATCGATTTTCAAAAAATGTTACCACAGCCAACGTTCTTAGAACATAGTTTACTCAGACCACAATATTTCCCTTTGGCACACCCTACAGGGCACATTTATGTTCGGATTGCTTTGAAACCTGGTATGCTTGTTTGGGGGTGACCTCTAGATTGGAGCTATTGATTTTCTTCCAATTCCGTCCATCAAAAAATGTTGCCGCTGGCAACGATCTTTGAACTTAGTTTAGTCAGGCATCAATATATTCCTTTGGCATGCCCTACAGGGCACATTTATGATCAGATCGGTTTGAAACTTTGTATCCTTGTTTGGGGTTACCTGTAGATGGGAGCTATTGATTTTCTTCGATTTCAGTCAAAAAATGTTGTCACTGGCAATGACCTTTTGATAAACTAAGTAAGAACTTAGTGCAGTTAAGCATCAATATTTCGATTTGACATACCCTGCAGGGCACATTCAAGATTGGATCACTTGCAAACTTGGTGTGCTTGTGTGGGGTGACATCTATATGGGAGCTGTCAATTTTCTTCCATTTCTGTCATAAAAAATGTTGCTGCTGACCTTTGAACTTAGTTTAATCAGACCTCAATATTTCCCTTTAACACACCCTTCAGGGCACATTTATGGGAAAATATTTGTAACTTGAAATTTTGAAATGTAGACATCAGAGTGCAAAGGGTTAACATAGAGATATCATCTGTCCATCTCTCTAGGGCCAGCCAATCAGTTGGCTGTTGGTCTGCCTGTCTTGAATGCATCATGAATTCCTGGAAATGAGACGGGTACAAGTGCAATTGCTCCCTTCAGCACTTGTGATTTATATTTTATGGGAGCTAAAATATGCATTCGTTGAAAAGTATTGTGGAGCACTAATATACTGTGAGGGCAAATAGTCCAGGCACATTAGACATAAAAATGAGAAAGTAAGGAAAAAAATCGGAGAATGCTGATTTTTTTATATGTTTCCGGGACACACATTGTGGATAAAGTGTGAAAAGTCCCCGCAAATCCGAGTTGAGCTTTTTTAGTTATAGCGTTTTTTTGATGAAAAAAATAATTAAAAAAAAAATTCGACCCAGCTCCATATTTCTCATTCTTATTCGCCTTAGTAGGGTGAGAATCATAAATATTGTGCTGAATTATATTGAGAATACATATCCCCAACAGAAAATGCCAACTTTGTACCAATCCTCACACTCATTGGTGAAATATTCACGAAAATGTACAAAATTACGAAAAAAAAATTATTATTTTCATACACACAATGGTACACAACGTCCATTAAATCAAATCTACGACTACTTTGGGAGTTAAATTATATATCAAAAATTGCAGAAAAGCAGTGGCTTTATAATGATATATAACAATAGTCATTTATTCCATAATGAACTGGTGAAACGTGTGAAATATTAACCATACCCCCTAAACTCAAATTCAAACGGCATCGACTTTTCTCATTCAAATACCGTATTATAGCATCACTGTTTCAATTTCCATGTTCGATTAAATCACATAATGTGGTGTTCGCCTACACTCAAGATGCATTGGCATGTAATGTGTGCACGCCCTTGATGTGTACTCATAAACAAATTTGTATTGTACAGAGATTGTGTCTTCGTCAGATAAGTTGACAAAAGTTTTCGTTAGACTCGGCGGCTTCCATATGATTATGTCATATTTAGGGGGCAATTGGTTCGATCATGGCTGGTAGCGGCTTGGATGAACTTTGGGGGATTGTTTATGCTGGTGGGTCAATCCGTCATTTGATCAGTGGTCATGCATATTCAAGAGCAGTTCGTGCCCATTTGCTAACACAAATTGCCATTACAAAACTTGTGTTTGAAGAAAGCCGAACACTAGATAACATAGACTGCACAGAAGTCAATGAAATAATCTGTGGACTTGCCAGAGGTGACTGTACAACAGCTGACGCTGCCAATCAAGAAAGTGTCAACCATCTACTGTCAAAATTACACGAACTGCTCCAGAATGCGTCCGTAGGACGCACAGGAAAGCTTTGGGTACAATACTACGAGCAAATAGGTCTTCTCCAGTTGTTCTTGAGAGCAGAGCGCACAGGCGACTGGGAACTCCACACATATTGTGTTCGCAATATGATTCCAGTATTTCACGCAGGTGGTCATTTTGCATACGCAAAAAGTTCTCATCTCTATTTGCAGCAGATGAATGAGCTAACAGAAATAATGCAACAGGATGATTTGAAGTTGTTCACTGAGAAAGGTTACTTTACCATAAGGCGCTCAGATAAATTCTGGGATGGGATATATTCTGATCAGACCACAGAGCAGTGTTTAATGAGAATGTTCAAGCTCCCTGGTGGTCTCACACATGGCAGGGGAATAACCGATAGCACTGTTGCGAAATGGGTACATGGACTACCTCTTTGCCTTCCGATATGTAATGCTCTCGAAAATTTTGTTCATGTTCACACTGGTCATGGCGAACAACATCGGGATCTCCGTCAAAGTTCACAATTGACTGATGCCAATGATATCACCAAATTATTGAACTGGCTCAGAGTGCATTCCCCCTTTCAGAATAGAGATCCACTACAATTAGTCTCTATAGCGACCGGGCTTGTGGCCAACGAAACTGTGAACTGTGACCAAGTTCGCAAAATTGGTGAATGTTGCGTATCGAATGTTGTAAGCAAAACGTTGAACAGCATCAAACTACGACGTGTTGACACTGTGAAGTCTTTCGCATCGATGGCAAATAGCATCAAAGTCCGTGGAAGTAAGGTAGTGATTGACCCCACAATTCTGTTCAACCGCATCACATGTGTTATTCAGTCACAAGCAGAGATGGAAGAGTATCTCAAATATGAACTCGCCCCGGAACCACCAGCATTGTTTGATTCTGCTGGAATGAGGAAGACACAGAAAAGCACGCTCGGTAAGATCCTCAAAACATACGGTTCCGAGCAAACTAAAATCCCAGAACATTCTCTGTTTGTTGTAGATGGTGGATTTTTATTGAGGGCAGTTGTATGGCCTAAACAGTCGTCATATAAGGACATATGTACATCATATTCCAGTTATCTAGTGAGACATTTTGGGGCGAACGTCGTGGCTGTTTTTGATGGTTATGCTTGTACAATGTCGACAAAGGGCATGGAACAAGCCCGTAGATCTAAAGACAGGTATTCCATTGATATCAATATCTCACCCGAGTTACCAGCCACCACACCCCAATCCGATTTCCTTGCAAATGCCAAGAACAAAACCCAACTGATCGATCTTCTAATGCAGGAGCTATCTGCTATCAATATTCAGTCCGAGCAGGCCGAGGCTGATGCTGATGTACTGATAGCCGAAACTGCACTTGACATCGCTCAAGATGACAACAATGTTGTCGTTGTGGGAACAGACACAGACTTGTTAGTCATTCTTACCTCTCGAGTTCAACCGGGATGTAATATTCACATGATGTATTCCATTACCCCAAACTTACTAGTTTCAGTTAGTGAAATAGCAACCAAAATGGGTGACCATAGAAGCAACCTCCTTGTAGCACATTCTATAAGTGGTTGTGACACTACTTCTGCACTCTTTCGAGTTGGTAAGAAGAAAGTATTCAGTACAATTGTCTCCGATGTTACTAGCGACTCACAACAGTATGTCAACACAATTTTGGCGGATGACAGTACACCAAGTGCAGTAGCCGCTGCCGGGGAACAACTTCTCCTGATCTTATACGGGAGTAAAACTGTTTCCTCTCTCGACCAATATAGATATGTCACTTACAAGCGTTATGTAGCAAAATCTAAACTGAATAAACCCATCGACCTAGTCTCACTCCCACCAAGCAGCGATGCTGCACAACAACATGTCTACAGATGTTATCTCCAGGTCCAACAATGGCTGGGCACTTCGCTTCCTCCGACGGATTGGGGGTGGTCGCCAGACAATGGACTTCTTGTACCGACTGCAGCCACAAAGCCATGTGCCCCCGATAACCTACTGAATCTGATCAGTTGTGGTTGCAAGAGTGCTTGTACAAAAAGGTGTGGGTGTAAGAAGGCAGGACTCTCTTGCTCAGGTTTGTGTAATTGCAGTTCGGATTCTTGTAACAACCACAGAAACACTGTCCTGTCGGAAATTTCTGAGTTCGATGAATAATATGTATATAGGTCATGTCATTTCTGTATATAGCGTTGATAATAGTCAATGTAACTTAATCCATGTTGATTGATTTGTACATTCTGTAAATATTATTGATTTTTGTACATTCTGTTAATATTATTTATTGATCTAATGCTGCCAGACACAGACGTGTCTGTTCGGTCCCAAGCCCGAAAATAGTTGAGTTCTCATGCTGACGAATTTTATGCCAAAAGGGGAACTCGGCCAGAAGCAGAGGGGGTCTTCCATAATGTCTATTTTGTAAGCAATGATAAAAGTCTTCAAATGGTGGTGGATTTTTTATCGTCTGTCCAACTAACAGCGTGTTCTGTACTACGACCCTTTGGGCAAATCCGTTAGGAAAATCGCCATTTTTTGCGTAAATCCGATACTTTTTTGTGAATTTTCAATAATTTTTCCCAGAAATTGTCACAGAATGCACATTTTCCTCTAGGTAAATGTATATTAGACATTATGTAGCTCGAAATACGCGTAAACAAAAAATACAGTTGGATCAATTCGATGTTACAAAGTTCATGCGATTTTTTAAAAATTTTTTCAAACGCGTTTTCGAAAAAAGGCTGCAGAAAAAAAAGCTTAACTGGGATTTTAGGGGACTTTTGTCTAATCGTTCACTGACATGTACTCGACATTCCCTGAAAAAATCCGCTTTCTCCGATTTTTTCCCCTAGTGAAACCTAATGTTCTTGGGCTAAAATAAATGTGTGTTGTTTTGAGAAAGCAGCACTCGGTGGTCAGTGACAAGTTACTGTCATAATTCAGCAATTCCTTATGCATTTAACCCTTTGAACACTAGTGATATCTGCCATGCCAGTTCAATGGCTGCAATTAGAAGAGTCCATATTCATTATTTGGGGTAGACCAATCAATATTTTCAACCTCAGGGCTGCACGTTGAAAATAATGATTGGTCTTTCCCACACATTTACTGAACAGCAATCCTATTTAATGACGTTATGATGTATCATGTTCCTGGCTGGAAAAGCAGCCGCTCGTGTTCAAAGGGTTAAGGTTTCTGGTGTTTGGTGACAGAATTCCCTCGAAAATTCATATACTAACATTTTACGGGTGTAGTTTAATCTTGTCTCTGATTTCGTGGGAGCTTAAAACTGCACCTGTCAATTTTGTTCATTTCCAGCACTGATCGTGTGCTGTTTTAATGAAAGGAGTAAATAGTCATCCTTAAATTTTTTATCGAGGATTCCAGGACTTAAAATTGGTAGGAGGATTCGAATTGATTCTCACAAATGATTCTTGCAAGGGGAAACAGTCAGTATCAACTTCTTGCAAATTGTTCATTTGCATCTGGAAAGTATCTTTTAAGGCCTGGAGAATTCTGTGTCTTTTGTTTGCTCCCTCCCTCCAAGGGTAACACTTTGACGTTTAAGTTGTGTTTAGTGAAATTTTGCCTGTCTATTACAGCACTTTCTAGGATAACCTTTTCTCATTCTTCAAAAATCAACTGGTTCAAACACCAGACTTTCAAACAAGTTTGTCATAAATCCTTTCCAACTGAAGACTGTTTTCTTTTTCTTTTTTTTTATTTATTTATTTTTTTTTGTTTAATATTTTTTCCTCGTCAGTAGTTGGAGATTACTCTGAATTTAAGGGTTTATGCTTACACTCTCCTTATGAGCAGTCTATTTTGAAGACTCAAGTTAAACACCTGACCATAGATGAAGGGATAGATGGTGGAGACATCACAATGTACTTGTGGGATGTACTCATGGGAGGAAGATCAACTGAACAATGCTAAAGGTAGACATTTTATTTTTATACCCCTGCGAACGAAGTTCGGAGGGTGGGGGAGGGGGGGCAGGGGAGGAATTGTATATAGAAATCACTTTGTCTGTCTGTCCATCTGTCTGTCCATGTGTTTTTGGAAGTTAGGTTCAGAAATTTTGATGGCCTTGAAGGGATGTTAACCAATGTTGCCCACCACCAGAGGGTGTGTCACGAATAAGGTTGGAATGCCTGTCTACAAGGTCAAGGCCACAGACTTAGTTCAAGTTCACATACCCCCACATCCAAAATCCAACAATGACAAGTAGTGTCCGGCTCAGAACTTTTGATAGCCTTGAAGGATATTAATGATACTTAGTATTACTGTTGCCCACCATCAGAGAGTGTGTCACAAATAAAGTTGGAATGTCTGTCCTCACGGTCAAGGTCACAAACTTAGTTCAGCTTCACATACCCATATCCAAATATACAAAGTTGTGTCTGCCTCAGAACTATTTATAGACTTAGAGGATTTTTGTGATACTCTGGTATTATTATTGCCCACTATCAGAGAGTGTGTTGTGGGGGTGGGGGCGAGGGGGCGGAGTATTCTTGGTTCCAGTTTGGGACGGGTCACATCTAGTTGTGTTCATTAACAAGCAGAGAGCTAAAAGCCCATATTTTGTCTTTATTATATGAGGTGCAGGTGCAGCGACTGAGGGCTTCATATTCTGTGGATATGTTTCATATTATCTTTGAAGTAAACTTATGAGTCTGTGTACCAATAAATAAATAAATGAGTCTGTGGGGATTTGCCTTGCCTCAATTTATGGGAGAGTGCCTCTATGGCACTCTCCCATAAATTGTAACAAGTCAGAGAGCAGTGAGAAAACTTTTACGACCAAAAATAATTCATCATACTACCAGTTCAAAAACCCCACTCACAAAAGAGAGCACAATGTGGATAGGGTTGTCTTGGATCAAAAAGGTTATGCAAGTTTTCTTTTCATAAATCTGGAACATTAGCCATGTTTTGGCAGCTAAATTAAAAAAATTAATAAAATTTGAATGCTGCTTAATATGAATTCTATTGAC
Source organism: Pictodentalium vernedei (assembly GCA_031216915.1). Lineage (NCBI taxonomy): Eukaryota > Metazoa > Mollusca > Scaphopoda > Dentaliida > Dentaliidae > Pictodentalium > Pictodentalium vernedei. The sequence continues at coordinate 340,469,250 of CM062290.1, read as the reverse complement.
CATATATCATTATATTTGTTGAAGGGTAAACCTTTAACTCAGCACAGACAATATGAAAATTTATTATTTTAATTTTTTCACATTTTTCAAAAAAATTCAACAAAATCATATCATGTGATCCTCATTGGAATGATCTCATTCCAATGAGGGGGTCACATGATATGGTTTTGTTGAAATATTTTGAAAAATATATTTCTTTCTACTGGTTAATTTTTAAATTACACGGGCGGTTGCAGCCACTTCGTTAGGTATAGGATTAATATGGCTGTCTACACAATACTGCACAAGAGATGTGCTATTATACTTCCTGCCTGTTTGTGTCACTTATTTTGAAACAATTGCCTATCCACTTTTATGTGAACTGTTTAAGTTCATGTATTTCCATTATCTGCAAAAAATTCATTAAAAGCAAATATGCCATTAATCCCTTCTGCAGATTTCCAGCTAATTGAAATTGTTCATGAAATTTGAACCATGTACATTGACAGATTCTTTGTTCTTATCCCTGCATGGCATCGACAGTACCTGTAATATAGTGTCTTTATGAGATCTAATGTTAAATGTGGTCCTATAATCAATTTACACAGCTGCATGTACAGTTCATCTTCAAGTCGGTAACTATAAGTTATGTGAGACAACTGAAGAAAACTATCTTTTTTTCTGCCTTGATCAAACCTGGCATTTATTCTAAAAAGATTTCCCCAGTAATTATGTATGACAGAGGCAGGCTGGTCTTATATCAAGAATTCTTGTGGGGCCTTGGATTCAAGGAAGAGCCTTGAATTTGACTTCAGGTCATTCAAGGCCTTGAAATTCTGGAAAATGGACCAGGAGTCTTAGAAAAACCTTGAGTATTCATAAAATAAAAATTATGACAAGATATGTTATAGCGCTTTTGCTTTATATTCCATAGTTCTTTTAAGGTGCAGTCCTAACAAGAACCCTCTGATCATTACCCCCTCTGCCAGTTGATTTCAAGGGAGGTGGGTGGAGGGTGTACTGACCAAAGGGTCTTAATTCTAGTCAGTACTAATGAAGGGGTGGGGGGGGGGGGGGAGCTTGAAAATCCTTGAATTTGGCTACTCGCCCCTTCCATATAATAGTCATGCCACTATTATTGAATTTGAAAAAGAATTCTGGCCATCACTATTAGTTGGAAATAAGCCAACGTTTGAAAATGCCATCACCATTAATAATTTTAACCCAAAATGCAGAATATTCCTTTTATTTAGCCATCACTATTATTTGGCAAGTAGTGAGAGTAATGTTGGGCTCTGAAAAGTTTGAGAAATTAGAAATGGCCTTGAATTTTATCAGTCCTTGCCTGCAGGAATCCTATATAAAAAAATTGGTGAAACAAGTATTTGTTAATGGAAGGCAGTATTCAAATATGAACAAGGCTTAAAATAAGTGGTGGGTCAAGAACAATGACCGATTCCAAACTTACTTTGACCTACACAGTTTGAAATCCATAGGACATTTTGACTGATGCAAAATTCTGCTCAATTTTAGAATTTTGAGTTAAAAAAAAAAACACCGGTAATTCGGTATGAACTTAAATTCCATTGTGAATTAACAAGTCATTTCCTCATTTAGTAGTCACCATATGTCAATTTACAGTGTGTAAAGCAATATCTTGAAAATGACCTACACCAAATTAAAATGACCTGTACCAACTACTTGAGGCAAGACATTTTGACCTGCACTGGAAAAAAATTATTTCGAGACTTGAATATGAAATTGATATTCAAACACACTTCACGTTGAACAAACATTGATGACAGCCATGGTTCCTTGTGGAAAGGAAGTAAAATTAATAAGAGACGTTGCCTAATGGACAGGTGTTCTGGCAAATTTTGCAACAACACTTGCCTTGTGATGAAATTATTCTCTTTGTGAGAAAATGAGAGCAGAAATCCCTTACGTTCTACAATTTATTACGACTGATACTGTATCCCATTTTTGTATGTCTGTTTTGAAAAACAGGTGTATTATGTTATGGCCTGTCTGTCTGTCCAGACATGCATCCGTAATTTTCCTGTGCAGACCATAAATTTTTATCCGCATGGGTATGATGGGAAGTGTAGCAGTGCTTGTTTACTGCTATCAACGAGTTGTGCTTTACTGCTAAAATAGGTTCTGGAACCAATGCCTGGAGTGGACGTTTTCTAAAGTGTGCAACATGGATAAAAATTTTTGGCTCAACTTACTATGTCCCCATGTGGTCATGAGATAGCGAAAGATGCTGAAAGTAACCATAATCACCAATAAATAAATAAACATAACTTTTAGTGGAAAGAGATATGACAGTGAAGCTTACACCATATATGTACCACCACTAGATGGTGTATCTACCACAAAACTTTTGACTGACTCACCAAGGTCAAGGTCACAGTGGAGGTCACCACATAGAATTAACATGTAAATCAACCTGTTCGTGTTAGGGCCATGCCTTGGTGGGAGGAGATAACACAATCAAACTTACACAACATATGGATCACTACTAGATAGTGTGTTGAGTACAAAAATCATGTTGAGTACAAAGTTTAAGGTCACAGATAGAGGTCATCAAATGGAATCATCATGCACATCAACTTCTTTTGTGTCGGTCCCCTAACTTTTTAGTGGAAGGAGATGAAGAAATTAAACTTACTCAACATATTACCACCACTAGATGGTTTGTCGCATTTCAAAATTCAAGATGAGCCAACCAAGGTCATGGTCACAGATAGAGGTCATCACATGGAATCTGCATGTACTGTACATCAACACATCCAGGGCCTCCCACCAAGTTGTATGTAAAGGGTGTAAAATGCCTTGCTACATGGTGCTCTTTGTTCAAATTAGAAAACTTACCAGAGGTTGATGCTAGGGGCTCATGACATGGTGTTATATTGCATCTTATTGCAGTGTCTTCATTTATCTGTTAGAATTTGGGATAATTGTACCCAGTCACCTAAGTCCACTTTTTGGATAAATGTGCCCCAGTCACCTTATAGGAAGAAGTTATACTGAATTTTTTAATAAGTATGCTCCAGAACCATTCTAACTTCTTTATGCACCCAAAAAAGTTTCCTCGAAGTGCAATGTGTAAAATTTAAAAAATGTCTAACAGACTGACTGTTTACATGGTTTGGAGATGGCAAATCGAATGCGCGGCTATGTAAAAATTCCCAGAAAACTACTTTTTTATCATTAACAAGTATTCATATATTGCGTGGAGTTGAAATATATATAGCCTCTCAAGGCAGAAGTCTGAAAATTGATCAAGACACAAGAAAGGCTGGCTAACTGGTAGAGTGCTGGAAGTCCATATGCAGGCTTTGTTCTGAACTGCAGGTACCTAAAGTTGAAGGCTTCATATTTTGTGGATTTCCTTCTTATTATCTTAGATTTGGAAGTAAAATTATTTCATCTCCATCGATTTGCATTGTTACAATTTATGGGAGAATACGTATAGTCACTCTCCCATGAATTGTAACAAGACAGAAATGTGGTAACAAATCTTGAGGTGGAGAAAAAATTTAGCACTCTACCAGTTAAGTGACTCAAACTTTACCATTCAAGATGCAACTTTTAGCTTACAGGTCATCTGTTTGCATAGATTTAAATCTGCATAACCACCACGCAAACAAAACTAGCGTTCTCATCAAATTTTGCACACTGAAGTGAATGCGAGTTTTCTTACTTGGCTTATATGTTATTGAACCAATGCTTCTGCTCAGTATGCATGCCCCTGTGTCAGGGACAGATGTGAATGGCATTGTTCATTATTAAAATGCTTTTAAACATTTCAAAATCAAAATCTTGATAGAAGAAAGATGTCTGTTGTCCATATCCAACTATACCAAGTCCAGTCTGGCTCAGAACTTTTGAAGGACTCTAAGCATATTAATGGTACTTGGTATTATTGTTGCCCACTTTCAGAGAGTGTGCTGGAATGTCTGTCCTCACGGTCAAGGTCACAAACTTTGTTCAACTTCACATACCCATATCCAAATATGAGTCCTATCAGGCTCAGAACTTTTGATATCCTTGAAGTATATTAATGATACTTGGCATTATTGTTGCCCACTGTCAGAGAGTATGTCGAGGGGGTATGCTTGGCTCCAAGTTGGGACAGGCCACATTTAGTTTTCACAAAATTGATTAGAAATATGATGGAGAGTAATGAAACATGAAAAAAAGTTAAGGAGACCAGCTATTTTGAAAGTAAATTGCAGAGTCCCCCTATTATTCAGTTTTATCAAAAATAATACCTGTCTTTCCAAGGATCAGTGTCAAGTATAGATATTATTGGTTTGGAAGATATGCAGATGAGTTGGTAACTGGCATGGACACAAATTTCAGGGCTGATTAACCCTTTACCTAACATAGCGTCCACAAACAGTCAGAAAATTAACCAGGTTAAGCCTACCACAGTCTCAAATATCTCGGTTGTTTCTCAATAAAACCATACAAATATGGATAACCATATTTGTATGGTTTTATTGAAAAATTGTGAAAATTGTTTTTGAAAATTGTGAAATTTGATTTATTTTAAAATACTGTGTTAGGTATAGGGTTAAGACCTATTTCTGACTTTGATATTTGATAACTTTTTTACTGCAGTAGAGCAGGTGCCTTAACATGCCTGAACTAGGTAAGGTTGCAAGTTATAATATATTATAAGTACCTTGGCAGTTGTTTCTACGAAAAGTCTTGGTTGCCTAAATAGGCAGCCAAGACTTGTCTAGAAATAGCTGTCGGCTGTCAAAGTGTAGCAAAAATGTATAAAAATCTCCAGGCCCTTTTACTTCCTTATGCTGCTGGTGGACATTCCTGCCCAGGACAGTATAATTTGGGCACATATTTAATCAAATTTCTCCCCAGTAAATTTGCAAGATTTTTTTCACTAGGGATTCCTTGACTCAAATTTAGATGAATTTTTGATCAAATCTGGTCAAGGATTCATTGTGGCAGCCATGATGTGTTGATGAAAAATGTTTTGAAAATACTCGGTGGGTTAAGAAATAAGGGTTAATAATTTTAGTGAATGGTTCTGTAAAAGCGATTCAAAATTCTCTAGAGAAGCCTTTGAAAGTTTCTGATTTTTCTTCTCTCAAGGGCATATGAATCCAGTAAAAAGTGTGTGGATGATATTAAGTGTTCATGTGCTGTGAATGCATCGAAGACAGATGTTTAGGTATATGTTTTACTGGTTCTACTCTTAACTATTTTTGTGCCAGGGTCAGCCTTTTTTGGATGGAATATTCCTGACAGCCTGGAAAGTTGAGCAGTGATTGTTTAATCCTGTTTTACTGATTCGACCTAGAAGGACCTAGTAACTAATACCTGGGTTGCAACTTGCAAGTCAGCAAGACATTTACAAGCCAAAGATATAAAAGTGAATTAATCTATTGTATAAATGGGAAGTGTGATTTCATGGTTCCGTCCTGCTAGAAATTTTCCGATGTGTGGGTGTTGCTTCACGTGCTGGGATGGGTTGGACTGCTATTTTAGCATAAGGTAATACAGATCAACTATGTGGAAGTGGTTTCTATTCAAATGTCTTCTTTGAACTTTATTTTAGGATATATAAAATATACTTGTACAGTACGGTCACCGTGGATTGGTCACTTTCCATGGGGTGGACAGTATTTCCATGGATGCAATAATATTAGATTGTAAACACTAATTATAGGAATAATAATCAAAAATTTAATTAATGAAGCACCAGGTTGAAGCCGGTGCTTCATGAAATAAAATTTTGCTGATGATGATTTTTAGCTCAACTTGACAACATCAAGTATGAGCTATTGGGATGCGGTGTTTTAGCACACCCTACAGGCTGCAGCTCTCACCCGTTCAGTCCCAAATTTCATATGTAGCTTTGGGGCAATGTCTAGATGGGAGCATACCAGAAAATAAGTGATCAGACAAGGACAATGTCAGGTACAAAAAGGCCAATGAAAGCCTGAGGTTTAAAATCATCAGTCAAAATGTCTGATGCCAAAATTATCAATGAAGTTCAGTGATCAGAACATCATACTTGCTGGAAATCATGTACATAACTAGCAAGCCTAAAATTAATGATTATTGTGATTTCTGGTCCTGGCAAGTTAGGAAGTGTGAAGAAAGTGACTGTACATCTCATCAGCATTAACAGCTTATGAAGGAATACGATTTGATACAGCCATGCATGTATCTAAATTATGTCTGAACTGGGTAATTCAGTTCCAATTCAGAATGAAACCAATCATACCGTGTTTGGCAGGGCTCAATAGTGAGCCCTGCCCAACAAGGTATGCTTGGATGAGACATTATTTCGAATACTCAAAATCCATTTTGTAATATGTCAGATATCATTCTTAAATGACAGACATGATTCTTTTGGTGTCTGACATTTTGTCTGGAAGTGCAATGAAAATTATTTTCGGGCTTGGATGGGAGCTATCAAATTTTTCCGAATTTTGTTAAAAAAACATGGCCACCAGCAGCCATCTTAGATTTGACATATAAATTGTCAACAATTCTATTAGCACACCCTACAGGCTGCATCTCTCGCCTGATCTTTTTCAAACTTCATTGTGGCTTTGGCATGATGTCTGGATTGGAGCTATTGAATTTTTCTGAATTTTGTTGAAAAACATGGCTGCCAGCAGCCATCTTGGATTTGGATATAAATTGTCCAGCAATTCCTTTAACATACCCTACAGGTCGCGGCTCTCACCCGGTCAGTCCAAAATTTGATATGTGGCTTTGGGGCAATGTCCAGATGGGAGCTATCAAATTTTACCGAATTTCACTGAAAAACATGGCCACCAGCGGCCATCCTAGATTTGGCATATAAATTGTCAACATTTCCATTAGCACACACACCCTACAGGCTGCATTTCTCACCCGATCTTTTTCAAATTTCATATATAGCTTTGTAGTGATGTCTAGATGGAAGCTATGAAATATTTCTGAATTTTGTTGAAAAACATGGCTGCCATCAGCCATCTTGGATTTGGATATAAATTGTCAACAATTCCATTAGCACACCCTGCAAGCTGCATCTCTCACCCAATCTTTTTCACATTTCAAAAGTAGTTTTTGTGTGATGTCTAGATGGAAGCTATCAAATTTTTCTGAATTTTGTTTAAAAACATGGCCACCAGTGGCCATTTTGGATTTGACATATAAATTGTCAAAAATCACGTTAGCACATGCTACAGGCCCCATCTCTCCTCCATCTTTTTCAAAATTTCATATGTAGCTTTGGTGTGATGTCTAGATGGGAGATTTTTCTGAATTTTGTTGAAAAACATGACTGACAGTGGCCGTCTTGGAAACAGCATATAAATTGTCAACAATTCCATTAGCAAATCCTACAGGTCGCACCCCTCACCCGATCTTTTTCATATTTTATATGTAACCTTGCTATGAAGTCTAGATGGGAGTTATCAAATTTTTCTGCATTCTGTTGAAAAGGATGGCCACCACTAACCATCTTGGATTTGACATATAAATTGTCAACAATTCCCACGCCTCACCCAAATTTTTCAGATTTCATATGTAACTTTGGTGTGATGTATTTATGTAGAAACTTGAGTGAATGACTTGGAATTACTGGATGTTTTTATTTAGTTCAGTCCCTTCTTGGGAAAGTTGAGCTGCAGTGTCATTGACACTTTCATTATTACATGTTGAATGCGTGCGTAGACATCACTGTCCACGCTTGGATTACAACCTGTCCATGGCGACTGTACTGTAGGTGTTGTGATTCAACATCTTATTTAATTAACATGTGCTATATCGGTACAGCAAATTAGTCATGCTTTACCCCCCCCCCCCTCTCCCTCATCAACTGCCTGAATTGGGTACTACAGCCCTCCATTTGTAGGGTCGACTGTGTGTGTGACATAAATCCAAGTACCAGATCTAGTCTTGTATGGAAGTGCATGGTTACATGCAAAATCGTATCGATATCTAAAACTCCAATACAGATGAAAATGTCCTGACAGGAAAAATGATGGTGGGGGGCGTCACACTCACCAATTCCTATCCCCCCTCCCCCCAATGTGACAGCTCTTGCTTCAACCATTCAATTTATTTATTTATTTATTTATTTATTGGAGTTTAACAACTCTTTCAACAGCCAGGGGCACCCCGTGTCAGACTGTTTTATGGGTGGAGGAAGCCGGAGTACCTGGAGAGAACCACTGAGCAATGGTGAGTAACTGTCACAATTCCCCAGTGTACTAAATCCACATAAGCAGGGTTAGCATTAGTGGAAGACAAGTGCACCATTGACATGCAGTCCGCCTTAGTACACAGCGCAACAGTGTCCCCACGCACCGTTCAGTGGTAAATAATGGTAAACAACAAGAACATCCTGAATAGCTTCCAAAGTTTGTTACATTAACTTGTGGAGTGCTAAATTCTTTTTGGTTATCCAATTTTGTCCATGTCTCTTTGCCTTGTTACAATGTATGGGAGAGTGCCTAGTGGCACTCTCTCATAAATTGTAACAAGGCAAATCCTCACAGACTAAATAATTTTAATACGAAAATAATATGGAGCACATCCACACAATATGAAGCCATCAAGTTGCGGCCCCTGCACTTCAGAATAAAGCCCAGGCTCCCAGCACTCTACCAATTGAGCTGATGACATAGATACAAGACACACAGATGAAAAGACCTTGAGAAGATTTTGGAGCAGTGTATCACATAATAGCATTTCCTCAGCAAAAGCAGCACACACAGATATTGTTGACATTTTAGAATAGATTAGAATATAGAATTATGGAGGATTGTTCAACATTTTTTGACCTGAACTGTAATGTCTATCATGCTGAGTGTGGATAAATCTAGAGCCAGTTAGGAGGTGCAGTAATTCTTTCTTGTGTTTTGGGCCAGACTTTCTGCTAAATGCAGATTATGAAATTGCAGTTTGCCTCCATCATGTATCTTTTGCATGTAAAAATAGATTTTCACACCATTTCGTCTGCTATCCTGTATTGAAGATTATCGAGCATGTGATCACTTGTATTTAGATGGATTTGCAGGGGCCAAGTTTTCTGTGTGAATAATGCCATGCGATTATATTTTTCAGTTGAATGGTGAGGAAGAGTGGATTTATGAAGAGATTGTGTTGGAGAGGGTAAGAGATTTATTCTCGCAACTATTTTCTTCCAGGTATAAGGATCAGTGGGGACACAGTATAATTAGTTGATCGAGAGATGCTACATCTTCTAATCAGTTTTATGAACCTCTCCAGAGACTGCTGGAAATAGAATATCTCTCTGCTATAACAGAAGACAAATACTCTTTTACATCTAGAATTATGGACTCACTAGTTTCACTGCCTTCTAATTAACCCTTTTGGAATGAATACCTAAAATTGCTCCTCAATACAGTGAAACCCTAATAATTGGATATTTATTTATTTGTATATTGGGGTTTAACAACTCTTCTCACAGCCAGGCTCACCTTGTGTCGAACAGTTTTATGGGTGGAGGAAGCCAAAGCACCTGGTGAAAACCACCAAGCAGTGGCAAGCAACTGTCTGACTTCCCAAGTGTTCTAACTTAGCACAAGCAGGATGAGCAATGGTTGAAGGCAAGTGCACCATCGACATGCAGTACACCCTCATAGTCAGTGCAATCGTGCCCCCTCATGGGCAATCTGGAATATCTGCCTTGCCCAAGGTCACAAAACAGTTACTTTGAGTCAGGATCAAACCATGGATCTTTTGGTTTGAAGTCCAATGCTCTAACCACTGAGCCACTGTACTCCCTTCTTGATTGAATAGCCACTTTGCCAAGGAAATTTATTTAACAGAGTATTCAGTTAACAGGAAAATGGTCATTTTCTCGTATTTATGAGATAAACTGAGCATTGTTTCTGTTATATCTTGTTTGGCAGAGCTCGTAGATGCAGTGAGTCCAAATAGGTTAATAAAAGAAGGGGAATTCATTTAATATCATGATAATTTCTCGATTTTTTTTTATTCAGTTAACAGGAGTTTACTGTATAACCCATATGTAATTAACCAGTCAGATTTGTACTGAAGGTATAGTAAATAGTATTGTCCTTGGAAGTTATATTCTATTAACATGGTTATTCATTTAACTGGGCGCACTTATTCCGTCATCAATTCTGTTCACTAGGAAACAAGAGTTTCTATACCTGTTACAGGCATGGGCACCCACATTCACAAACCCAAATGTCCCCAAATTCTTGCTGGAAAATATCATTCAACTTTGAAATCTACCAGGCTGAAGTAATTATTTCCAATATTTAGTAGAAATCTATACACATGCTGTTGATATAAAAAGTGCTTGAAGACACATGTAGTGGTCTAATCATCTGTATTTAGACATCTCAATTTATTTGGGGACATGCTCAATTGAAAAACAGGAGTTCACAAAAAATTCCTGGATCTGTCCCTGATCTCAGATCACTTGATTTTTAGCTTAACTTGACATAGTCAAGATAAGCTATTGCCATCACGCGTGCAGAAGTCTGTTAGTCTGTGAGTCTGTGAGTCTGTTAGTCTGTGAGTCTGTGAGTCTGTGAGAGTCTGTGACGTCTGTTCACATTTTCCTTTAGCACGGGCTACACCCCGCAGTTCTTGTCCGATCATCACGAAATTTCATATGCAGGTTTGGGGTCATGTCTAGATGAGAACGTCCCCTTTTGGTCGCGATCGGGCAACTGGTATGGCTGCCCGAGCCCGAAACCCGAAAACCATTAGCACAGTCTACAGGTCGTATTTATGAAGGGATTTCATTGTAACTTGGTAGGATGCCTCTGTATAGTGCCCAGATGAGAACGTCCCCTTTTGGGCATGATCTATCAACCGTGATGGCTGCCCAAGCCTGAAACCCAAAAACTTTTAGCACAGTCTGCAGGTCATGTTTATTGTGGAGGGATTTCATTGTAACTTGGTAGGATGACTCCTTATGATGTCTAGATGCGAATTTCCCCATTTGGGCATGATCTGCCAACCGTGATGACTGCCAGAGCCCAAAACCCGAAAACCTTTAGCACAGTCTACAGGTCATATTTATTGAGGAATTTCATTATAACTTGGTGGGTTGACTTCATACAATGTCTAGATGAGAAAGTCCCACTTTGGACATGATTGGGCAACTGTGCCGGCTACAGGAGCCCGAAGCCCGAAAACCTTTAGCACAGTCTAGAGGTCATATTTATGATACGATTTCATTGTAACTTGGCAGGATGACTCCAAATAATGTCTAGATGAGAACGTCCCATTTTGATCGCGATCATGCAGCCTTAATGGGTGCCCGAGCCCAAAAACCTTTAGCATAGGCAAAAGGTCATATTTATGGAAGGATTTCATTGTAACCTGTTAGGTTGACTCCATATAATGCCTAGATGATGACATCCCCGTTCGGTCGTGATTGGTCAGTTGTGATGGCTACAAGTGCCCAAAGCCCGAAAACCTTGAACACAGTCTACAGGTCATATTTATGAAGGGATTTCATTGTAACTTCTTAGGATCACTCCAGATGATGCTCAGATGAGATTGTCCCCTATGGTTGTGATCATTCAGCCATGATGGCTGCCCGAGCCCGAAGCCCGAAAACCTTTAGCACAGTCTACAGGTCATATTTATGAAGGGATTTCATTGTAACTTGGTAGGTTAACTTCATATAATGTCTAGATGAGAACATGTGATCATGCACCCATGATGGCTGCCCGAGCCCGAAGCCCGAAAACCTTTAGCACAGTCTACAGGTCATATTTATGAAGGGATTTCATTGTAACTTGGTAGGTTAACTTCATATAATGTCTAGATGAGAACGTCCCCTTTTGGACATGATTGGGCAACTGTGATGGCTAAAGGTGCCCGAAGCCCGAAAATCTTTAGCACAGTCTACAGGTCATATTTATGAGGGGATTTCATTGTAACTTGGTAGGATGACTCCAAATAATGTCTAGATGAGAACGTCCTCTTTTGATCGCGATCATTCAGCCTTGATGGGTGCCTGAGCCCAAAAACCTTTAGCATAGGTAAAAGGTCATATTTATGGAAGGATTTCATTGTAACCTATTAGGTTGACTCCATATAATGCCTAGATGATGACATCCCCTTTTGGTCGTAATTGGTCACCTGTGTTGGCTACAAGTGCCCCGAAGCCCAAAAACCTTGAGCACGGTCTACAGGTCATATTTATGAAGGGATTTCGTTGTAACTTTATAGGATCATTCCAGATGATGCCCAGATGAGATTGTCCCCCTTTGGTTGCGATTATTCAACCATGATGGCTGCCCGAGCCCGAAGCCCAAAAACCTTAAGCACAGTCTACAAGTCATATTTGTGAAGGGATTTCCTTGTAACTTGGTAGGTTGACTTCATATAATGTCTAGATGAGAACGTCCCCTTTTGGACATGTTTGGGCAACTTTGACGGCTAAAGGTGACCGAAGCCCGAAAACCTTTAGCACTGTCTACAGGTCATATTTATGAAGGGATTTCATTGTAACTTGGTAGGTTGACTCCAAATAATGTCAAGATGAGAACGTCCCATTTTGGCCGTGATCATTCAGCCTTGATGGGTGCCCGAGCCCAAAAACCTTTAGCATAGGCAAAAGGTTATATTTATAGAAGGATTTCATTGTAACATTGTTAGGCTGACTCCATATAATGCCTAGATGGTGACATCCCCTTTTGGTCGTGATTGGTCAACTGTGATGGCTACAGGTGCCCGAAGCCCGAAAACCTTGAACACAGTCTACAGGTCATATTTATGAAGGGATTTCATTGTAACTTCGCAGGATCACTCCAGATGATGCCCAGATGAGATTGTCCCCTTTGGTTGCGATCATTCAACCATGATGGCTGCCCGAGCCCGAAGCCCGAAAACTTTTAGCACAGTCTAAGGTCATATTTATGAAGGGATTTCATTGTAACTTGGTAGGTTGACTTCATATAATGTCTAGATGAGAACGTCCCCTTTTGGACACGAGTGGGCAACTGTGACGGCTTCAGGGGCCCAAAGCCCAAAAACCTTTAGAACAGTCTACAGGTCATAATTATGAAGGGATTTTATTGTAGCTTGGTAGGATGACTCCAAATAGTGTCCAGATGAGAACGTCCCCTTTTGGCCACGATCATTCAGCCTTGATGGCTGCCCGAGCCCAAAAACCTTTAGCATGTCTGTAGGTCGTATTTATGGAAGGATTTCATTGTAACTTGTTAGGTTGACTCCATATAATGCCTAGATGATGGCATCCCCATTTGGTCGTGGTTGGTCAACTGTGATGTCTACAGGTGCCTGAAGCCCGAAAACCTTTAGCACAGTCTACAGATCGTATTTATGGAGGGATTTCATTGTAACTTGGTAGGTTGACTTCATATAATGTCTAGATGAGAACGTCCCCGAAGCCCGAAAACCTTTAGCACAGTCTACAGGCCATATTTATGAAGGGATTTTAACGTAACTTGATAGGATGACTCATTTTGGAATAATTTCATTGTAATTTGGTAACTTTTTTTGATATATGTTAACTGTGAGGGGCACATATATTAACTGTGAGGTCATATTAACCCACCCCTCAGATCTTTAGTACAGTGTACACCTCATATTATTTTTATCATAAACATAGCATACAGGGAACAGAAATGAACATATTCCCAATTATCACAATTCTTGTCTTATTTCATAATCCTTTCATAAACATTGAACATTATCCTTTTCATCAAACACAACACACAAGTTAAGCTACAGTGTCATTGACACTTTCATTGTAAATAATCTATCTTACAACAAGAATGTATTTCCCCCAATACAAGTAAAAACGTTTAGACCAAATATAAATCTTTTAAACCGCATGTGCGATAATTTGATTCAGAATGAGAACGTTTTTTACCTGCACTTGGCAAACTCTGATTACACATGTTAAAGCCACCATTTTGAAAAACATAATTAAATGAAAAAGAAATCACCAACTCAACAAAAATAAATTAGTCGAGATCATTTTTTTGCCATTTTGTGCCATGATGATATTATATAGGCCTACTATGCGTTAAATCTGAAAAATAAAACAGCTGAAACACTAAATTTCTGCGGTTATAGTACAAGTATAACAATAAGTGAGGATTATGTCATGCATACTGCAAGAATGCAATATCACGATGTCATTACCTTCATTTATAAAAAAATCTATTCATTGACACCGAATGATTATCAAAATATATGCGAATAATTCAAGAAAGGTAAAATATTGTTAGATAAATTGGTTATTAAGTACCTGGTGGGTTTCCGAGATGGTGTATTAAAGTCTCAACCTCGCCTCGGCATCATATATCGACTCATCCTAACTGCCTCGTCGATATATGCCAAGAAACAAGGTCCCGAATTCAATACACCATCTCAGATACCCACATGGTGGTAATAACCGATATGTATTTACCTTATGAATCAGTCCAATCCTGCCTGTGTATTGAACAAAAATCACCAATCAGAGTTCATCAGTTTGTCACATTTTTCTTTCTTAGAATTGTCTGTGAAGTTAGTTAAGGTGAGGTAAAGTCATGATGAGATCTGCATCCATATCCAATATTGTGTTTCAATCAGTGGTTATAAAATAGCCTATATGTGGGCTAAAATGTCCCCTAGCGGTTTTTACCCCAACATTTAATGGGGCATTAAATGTAGGAAATTAGGTTTTTGGGGCAGTAGCTATTGATTTTGGAATCCTCAGTGAAAATGTTGACATGTCTTATTAGGAAACGATTTGAAATATACTCGCCCAAAAAAGAAAGTGTGCATTGCAGAAATTGATCAAACTCCAAAAAAATAATTTTGTAGGTGTAAAGAGTGTTAACCTGTTCATGAATAAGTTATATTGAACACAAAAACAGCTTTCCCCGTTACAATTGCATTAATGTTAAATGACGTGCTGCACGTTTGTGAAAAGGCATGTTTTGCACGTGGAGAGTCTGAAAATTCATGCAGCAGTGTGAATCCTTGGGTATTTAAACACTAAAGTAAGGCCTTCCTATCGTTCACATTCAAACTTGCGCTGCTGTTAAAACGACTCCACATTAGCATGCCAAGATTGACAATGAATCAACGTCTCCTTGCCCTGGGTATGATTAGAGCTGGCAGAACACACAGAGCGGTTGCCCAGCATTTGAACTGCCACTGTAACACTGTAGACAGGCTAGTTCATCGACATGCACAACATGATGACGTTCGAGATCGACCCCGCTCTGGGAGACCCCGAATTACCACCCCTGCACAAGATCGGTATATCCGTGTGTCGTCCATCTCCGGAACCGGCAGCAAACGGAAATGACGACAGCCAGGAACATCCCTAACCTGAGATGGATACATCCTCAAACAGTAATCAACCAGCTGAGAGAATACGGCTTACGTTCTCGAAGACCTGCAATTCGTCCGATTTTGATGTTATGTCATCGTCGTGCTCGACTGCAGTGGTGTAGACAACATCTCAGGCATCGCTTACACTGGTGGCGACATGTTTTATTCACAGATGAATGTCGTTTCCATCTTTCATCATCAGATGGCCGCCAGAGAGTGTACAGACGTCGAAACAAACGCTACGCAGATCCATGTGTCGTGGAGCGAAACCGTTATGGGGGAGGGTCTCTCATGGTTTGGGGTGGCATTACTGCCCGTAACAGAACTGAGCTGGTCATTATTGATGGCAATCTCAATGCAGCCAGATATCGTGATGAAGTGCTGACACCTGTTGTTGTCCCATTTCTGCAACGTCACGGCCCCGGCGCCATTCTACAGCAGGACAACGCCCGACCCCACGCAGCTCGTGTTGTTCAACAGTATCTGCAGCAACAACAAGTGGATGTTCTTCCCTGGCCCGCAAATTCTCCTGATATCTCACCCATTGAGCACGTATGGGACGAAATGAAACGTCAGCTACGCCGGCTTCCCCATGCACCGTCACCACTTGTGGAACTCCAAAGACAGCTTATCAGAATATGGAACAACATCCCACAACACTTCCATGCTAACTTGTTCGCTTCCATGAGGCGTAGATGCACAGCAGTAGTCGATGCAGACGGAGGTCATACCAGATATTGAGTGTGTTACTTTTGTGTTTGACCCTTAGTGTCTTTGACTCTCCATGGCACCAAGAGTATTCGTCGTAGCATAATGAAATTTCTCTTGTTGATCAGAAATTGATTCATCTGTGATTGAATAAAATTTCCATGAATGAAAATGATATATATCTTTTTTTAGTGTTATTTTTTAGCATGCACACTTTCTTTTTTGGGAGAGTATATTTGCACTTGCTGTCCTTTCAAAATTGTGAGGGTTGAAAGCAAAGGTGTGTGTGGTGGTGGGGACAAATTAAAATAGGTCTTCATTTGAGGGCAAAACTGGGAGGCAATAGGTGAACCTCCAAATTTGAATACAGAAAACACGTGGCAACATATATTTTTTTCCAGTTAATTTTTTTTAATGAGATGTTATACTCAGTGGATAGAGGAATATTCCCAAAATCAGCATGATTAGCTGAGGAGGCAGGAAAATGTTAACACTGCCGCCAATGCAAATCAGTAAGTGTATTATTGTAACCCAGTATGTGTCACCTCCGTCCATCCTGAAAACAATTTGTGCTCCTAATTCTTGTATTGTTTGGCTTCGCATTACCAAACAAGATGCTCATACATCATGAGAAGGGTGTGTGTCATGGGCATATAAGTAGGTCATGCTGGTCTACATTCTAGAAAATAGGAAATGTTGCATGTTATGACCCGCTGTGCATCCCAATACTAGGGAGGTTCTGAATTCATATATTATGTGGCTCGGAGAAATTACCCTGACATTCACCAAATTCTGTTTGCTTATAGACCAATTTGGCCCCTGTACATTCAATACAGGCATTTAATCTATTATATCTTATTATTATCAAGGAGCTCCATCAAACAAGATATAATAGAATAAACGTTCCATTTATCCCTAGAATACAGGAAAGTGACAACATCCCTGTTAATTGGATATTCCTGTTGACTGAATTTTCATCAGCAAAGTGGTTATTCAATTAACATAGTTCCACTGTAGTACAATTACTCTGTGACTAAATCGCTTATGATCAGATTATTAAAAATTTTAATTTTTGTGTTCAGGTTATGAACTCAAATTCAAGCAGACTTTTAGATTGATATAATTTTGACACAGTGCAAGTATAGATTCACAGTATTGTGGCCTATTAGGAGAGAAAGATGCAAGTATATTTGCTTTCACCGGATCTGTTTCCATATACTTTTCAGGTTTTTTCTCCATTAGAATCATAATTTACAGCCTCTTGTTAGAGGTCTTCAGTCAAAATTATTTGTTCTCCTGGAACTAAAGTGTACTCGATAAGGTTTCATGGGTGCTGAAGGGAAAAGGGGATCAGGAGTATCAAAATTTGTCACTTGCCTCTAGGTATGAGTTAAGTCCGAAAGTTTACCACATATCATAAATCGTAATGTGACACTCAGTACTGACATTATTTATCACCCCTTGAGTGGACGAAGGTGCCATCTGCATTGCATTGCAGATGACACCAAGATCCATCACTCAAGAAACGATATTTGTAGAGAGAGCTTTAGAAAACAACATGGCTATTGTGTAGCTTCTTTGTCATTATCGACCAGCTTCTATCATTATACTGCAAAAATATTTTGGGAAAGCATATAGTCGCCGCTTTATCTGTCCATCCATCCATCCATCCATCCATCCATCCATCCATCCATCCATCCGTCTGTCCATCTGTGCATCCATCTGGCTGTCAGTCTGTGCATCAATCCATCCGCAGTGATTATCTCAGCAGTGTGTTGATGGATTTCAATGAAATCTGGTATGAGAGATCCTTGTGACAAGCCGTTCCTGTACTTGTTATACTGCATATTTTTCACCAGAGTTACAGCCCTTGCATTTCAAAGATGTATGCCAAATTATTTCCCATAGTTGAGGACCACAGTTTTACAAATCTGTTTGTTAACTAAGTCGACTGTTGAGGAGCATCCATCAGTTTTACTGATTTACTTGTTTTATGACTTTGAAAATAATTTTTAATTGACAGCAGAGTAATACAGAATATTTGGCCACAAATGAGTTTTGGGGGCAGGATAATAGTTGTCTGTGTTCAATTGTTTGTACATTTGTTAACCCTCTGCACACTGATGTCAAAATAAAAATTTCAACCTGCATATATTTTCTAGAATGTAACCAGGAATTTAACAAAGTCAGTTTTGTTTGCCAGCTTATTGAGCTCTGTCAAACAAGATTAAATTGTTAAATTCCTATGTCCATTGTTTTTATGTACATTGTTGGAAAAATTTGCTGCTTGAAATTTTGTTTTTCTGACATCAGTGTGCAGAAGGTTAATGGTGTGTACTAGTGATGAACCGATTACCGATTATTTCTCTGCCGATTTTTCCGATTTCGATGCCGATTCCGATGGTTGAAATAGGACCCAGAAGAAAATCTGTTCGTGCCTGTAATATTGCAGAATTTCGTTGATAAATCACCAATTACGAAAGCTTAATACCACATAAGTTCTTAGAGTATGCCAAAAACTTTTAGCACAGTCTACAGGTCATATTTAATATGGAGGGATTTCATTGTAACTTTGTAGGATGGCTCCGTATGACGTCTAGATGAGAACTTCCCCATTTGGCCGCGATCTGACAACCGTGATGGCTGCCTGAGCCCAAAACCCAAAAACCTTTAGGACAGTCTACAGGTCGTATTTATGGAGGGATTTCATTGTAGCTTGGTAGGATGACTCCATATAATGTCAAGATGAGTACATCCCCTTTTGATCGCGATTGGTCAACTGTGACAGCTACAGGGGCCTATGCTCGAAAGCCGGTAGCACAGTCTACAGGCTGTATTTATGAAGGGATTTCATAGTAACTTGGTAGGATGATTCCAGATAATATCTAGATGAGAACGTCCCCTTTTGGTAGCGATCATTCAAACGTGATGGCTGCTCGAGCCCAAAACCTAAAAAACCTTTAGCATAAACTACTTGTCGTATTTATCAATAGATTTCATTGTAACTTGATAGGATGACTCCATATAATGTCTAGATGAGAACGTCCCCTTTTGGTCACGATGGTCAACTGTGACGACTACAGGGGCCCAAAGCCCGAATACTTTTAGCACAGTCTACAGGTCGTATTTATGAAGGGATTTCATAGTAACTTGGTAGGATGATTCCAGATAATGTCTAGATGAGAACGTCCCTTTTTGGTTGCGATCGATCAGCCATGATGGCTGTACAGGGCCGAAGCCCGAAAACCTTTAGCACAGTCTGCAGGCCGTATTTATGAAGGGATTTCATTGTAACTTGATCGGATGATTCGTTTTGGAATAATTTTACTGTAACTTGGTAACTTTGGCTGACATACATTAACTGTGAGGGCTACATTAACCTACCTCTCAGTTCTTGAGTACAGTCTACACCTCAGATTATTAGTCCCCTAGCGGCACTGCCAGAGGGAACTCTAGGTTTGCACTCTGTCCATCTGTCAGTCACACTTTAGTTTTCCAGACTTTTTTTTGGAAACGCTTGATTTCATTTTTGGTAAACTACTATAGAACGATGACTTACAGATCAAGTTTGAGTTTCTTGCTGATTGCATTATTCTTGTGTGAGTTATGGCCCTTGGAAATATGGAAAAGCGCCAAAATATCAGTTTTCCGGACTTTTTTTGGAAACGCTTCTAACGGAATGATTTCATTTTTGGTAACCTACTATAGAACGATGACTTACAGATCAAATTTGAGTTTCATGCTGATTGCATTATTCTTGTGTGAGTTATAGCCCTTGGAAATATGGAAAAGCGCCAAAATATCAGTTTTTGGACTTTTTTTGGAAACGCTTCAAAGGAGCGATTTCATTTTTGGTAACCTACTATAGAACGATGACTTACAGATCAAGTTTCATTTGCACTCTGTCCATCCGTCTGTCAGTCAGTCAGTCTGTCCATCACACTTTAGTTTTCCAGACTTTTTTTGGAAATGCTTCAACCAAATGATTTCATTCTTGGTAACCTACTATAGAACAATGACTTACAGATCAAGTTTGAGTTTCATGCTGATTGCATTATTCTTGTGTGAGTTATGGCCCTTGCAGGGTCCGTACGGTCTTGAAAAGTGCTTGAATTTCAATGCCTGTCTTGAAAAGTGCTTAAACTGACTTTTCCCCTTGAATAGTGCTTGAATTACCACCACTCCCCTTGAAAAGTCCTTGAATCCTGAACCCCAACCTACTCAGCTAAAAAAATGCCCCCCAAAATGCCACGTTTTAGTGCCCAAAATATTAATAATAATAATAATTCGGGAATTCGCTGTAGCATATTAAAGTTTAAAACACAGAGAAAATACAAGTACACAAATTACGATGACGTTTATGGTTTCGTTTTGGAAGTGCGTGGATTAAAAGACGCGTTGTATTTTGTCAACATTTCCAGGATTATTACTCTCAAACATCATCATGCCTTTTGGAAAATGTGCATTTAATCATTCCTAGATTAAAACATATCCGTGGCTCGCAGCAGTTAAGAATTCAAAAACGAAAGCGAACTGTACTGTTTGCAGAAAAGACTTTGAGATTTCCGGCATGGGCGAAAGTGCTCTGAAATCCCACAGTAGAAGTGAAAAACATCGCAAACTTTTGGCTGTGACAAGCAGTGACTGTGGTTCTCTTAATTCATTCGTGACTTCTCACAGGAACTTTCAAAGTGATCATATGAAGGAAACTGAGCTATGTGCTAAAACAAGTGCCACAGCCGCGAGTACCAGTCAGAGTGGAACAGTTCTGAATTTTTTTTTCTGGGACTTCCGTTTTGGAATCTGAGATTGTGTGGGCCATTCATTGTATTACTACACATTCGTCATATTCTAGGAATGAAGGAATCAGTGACATATTTCAAAGAATGTTTCCCGACAGTCAGATGGCCGCAAAATTTTCTTGTAGTGAGACTAAGTCTCGATATTTGACAGTGTTCGGCATTGCAGATTCTTCAAGCAGAAGCTTGTCAGTAGTATAACAGGACCCTATGTTATTGTTTTCGATGAATCGTTGCTCTCTTGAAAAAAGAAGAATTTTGAGGACAGGTACTAAGATATTTTGTTATAACTATCTGATAGAATAAATTGTTCTGGTTAAAATTGTCCCTTTATAATCTCTTTAATGGCAGTAACAAATAAACATACCATTATCAACGCCTTAATGAAACAGTCATATAGTCCTTGAAAATTGCTATTGGAGTGCTTGAAAAGTGCTTAAATAGTGCTTAAATTTGGTTTTGAAAAAAGAGTGGGAACCCTGCCTTGGAAATATGGAAAAGTGCCAAAATATCAGTTTTTCGGACTTTTTTTTTGGAAATGCTTCAACGGAATTCATGCTGATCATATCTAGGTTATAACATTTGTGTAATTATTAATGCTCATTAGTCCAGTAGGGGACATTGTATTGCTTCAGTGATACGTGCACTCTTGTTTTTATTGAAAACATTGCATACAAGGAACAGAAATTAACATATTCTCAATTATTACAGTTCTTGTCATATTTCATAATCCTTTCATAAACATTGAACATTATCCTTTTCATCAAACACAACACATGGTCAAGTTAAGCTATAGTGTCATTGACACTTTCATTGGAAATTGGGGTGGGGAAGATCGTTATAAATGATACAATCACACGATATTGTTCTCTTGTGATGATTGTGTGTTATTCTTGTAAATAGTGTTAATATGCTTTTGTGTAAGAATACAATACACTTGGCTGTATTAACCAGGAAGATACTTAGCGCACATACTTTGTGTCTCAATTGAATAATGACTTTAATGTTAATGTGATGTTGTTTGGCGCATTGTTTACAGATAAACATGCGACGTCAGAATATATTATTTAATGTTCATTGTTCAGCTTGTTACCTACCTTGATGTGTTTCTTCAGTGTTCACAAGTTCTCTGCAATCAACATTGGATAGAAACATCATGAGAGGTAACTGAATTAAAAAATGAACTTGACAAACTGAAAACCTGTTTGTGACAGTCATGCGACTTACATGTTGCATAACAATCACCTACCATTGAAAAAAGAGTGTTTTTTTTTAGTTTTTGTCTGATTTTAATTTCTTTTGTATCGTGACGCTTGCATCATGAAGTACAACAGACTAGAGGCTGAACACATTTTATTTATACATGTACCCAGTGCACTGTTGTACAGCACCATGATTGAAGACCGGTGGCTTCGATCAGCTGGGAATACTGTACCGATTGCAGATGATAAATTCCGTAATATCTCGGCTCTGCAAATTCCTAAGTATTCTGATATGCCCTACACTTGTTTTTAATGGGGAAACTTTATTGAAATGGCCAGATAACAAAGAGATTTTAATAGTCCGTGTTAAATATAGAAAAACCGGAAACTGCCGGTTGTCATAATCAGCCGATACCCCATAACCGGCTGGTTCCAATATCTGATTCTGATTAGTGGTTCATCACTAGTGTGTACACTTATCACCACTTGGATTCCAGGCCATTTTTTCAATACTTTGACCTGAAGCAATGGCCCTTTTATTTTACCTTAATATATACTACTGTTCAGGTCTTTAAATTTATTTTGAGCAGCTCTTTTTGCCCTAATTTGGGCACATTAAAACCAGAAATAACAGGCTTATCCTGTTATGTTTTATTGTCATGCCTTTCTTTGTGTTTCTATGGTCATATTATGATGGAAGTTATGCTCAAAGGTAGAAGAGACAGAGAATTTATGTATTTTTCTTGATGTCTTTACACCTTCTCTAATTTGCTAATTTCGGCTAATTTGGGTAATCTAAAGGCCTGACTGTTACAGCGTAATAAAATTATTATTGGGGACAGAAACAAATCTTAGATCCAGCAACAATAATTAACTACTTTAAAATTAATAACAAAAATAATTTGAAGTGAAAATGATACAGTATCTTTTACACTGTATGGTTTACAGAAAAATAAAATACGTAATACCGTATCAGTTAGTCCAAAATAAAGTTCAATAGAATCCAGTATTCCAGTGATGAAACTTTCCAGCTGGTATTATAATGTCCCAGAATGTGTCCACAGAAACAGTATAATATCCAATAAGCTGTAATGAAATGTCCACTCGAAATTCTCAGTCTCCAATAAATTCCAATAAATCACAGCAAAATTTAGATGGAATTAATATCCAACAAATATTTGTTCCTCAGGTAGTTTGAAAATTATGCAGTTGAATTCTGGGTTTTCACAAGAATAAATCGTGGTTCACACAAGAAGAATAAATTCTCTTCAAATTTTGGAAAGTCTTTTCCAATAGAAAATGATGCTCAGATCATTAAGCTTCTATCTAGAATAATGAGTGTCTTATAATAATAAGCTCTCTTGTGCAGAAATATGTGACCTTAAAATGGGCCAATATAAATAAGTAAATAAATAAATTAATAAATATTAGATTTTTGTGAGCCCAATGACAGTGGAACCCTGTTAATTGAATAGCCACTTTGCCAATGAAAATTATTCAGTTAACAGCAGTATTCAATTAACAGGGATTGTATCACTTTTGTGTATTATAGATATAAACTCATCATTTATTCTATTATATCTTGTTTGACAAAGCTCCATGAGCTCTGTCAAACAAGATATAATAGATTAAATGCCTGTATTGGATGTAGTGAGGCCAAATAGGCCTATAAGCAAAGGAAAACTAGGGAGAGTCAGGATAACTGCATGACAGGTTACAAGATTTTTTATTCAATTAACAGGAGTCTACTCTATAACCTATATTCAATTAACAGGTCAAATTTGTACTTGTGGTATTGTAAATGTTTTCGTGTTCAACTGTTGGGAAATTATTTTCAGTTAACAGGGTTATTCAGTTAAGAGATATACAATTAAATAGGCTTCACCAGGGACCGATCAGGACTATTTAAAATACGCTCTAGCCTCGGAGCCTATTTTTTCAATTCATGCGCCAGATTTCAATTTACGGAGTCACACTGCTGTTTGTAACACACACTGCAAGTATGTAATAGCTCTCATCTTTTTCATTTAGTACACTATAGCAAACATTATTCTTCACTGTGGTTTCTGATCAAGTCTTGGCTGCCTATTCAGGCAGCCAAGACTTGATCAGAAACCACAGTGAAGATTAATGCTTGGTAATTAAGACTTGAAGAATTAACTTAAGCACTCTACAACAATGATAAATGATAATCATATATATAACACATGTAAGAGTGTCTCTCTCGATTATCCATCGTAAGAATATCAAAATATGATCTAAGAAGTTACGCGCCAACTGAGAAGCCTATTTCTGAGATTTAAGAGCCAGGACCTGATGTTTCAGAACCAAATACGCACTGGCGCATGCCCAGGTTGGTCCCTGCTTCACTGTACTCCTGCATTTATGAATCAACTTGGATGAAACTTCTCAAACATGATCACTTGCAAGTGGGCATGTGCATATTTCAGTACGGCTGGGTGTTTTTTTAGTTCGGTTCTGGAAAATCGAACCGCACAACCCAGCAAACTATCTTACTGAGAGGGAACTGGATTAGCAACCACCATGGACTCTTATCACTTAGTCTATCCTGCAAAGGGCGAATACGTCATGTTCTCATTAGGGCCTTGCGAATCCTAATTTTTAGCTCAAATCGAATACCAAATCGAATCTTAAAGAAGATTTGAATCTGAATCGAATCCGACGTTGTGTCAAATACCTAGTAAAGTCAGCGAACTGCATGATTTTTCATGATGGCAACCAAAAACAAATGTAAAATTGGGAGTACCAGTGAAAATATATCATTATAAGATGGTTGATAGTTTAAAAGCATGTATTATGCAGTCAATGATTATTATCAATCCAACTGGAGCACATCGCAACAAAATGATAAGTAGTTTAACTGCACATTCTCGCTCCCATTATATTGATACAGCAAACAGAACACGATCGCACCGAACATTGTTTACATATGTATTCTTTATCAACTTCTTGTGTATCGAAAGGGGACGAATTCCCGCCATTTCAACTTTCGTATTTTGGATTAGTCGCAATCTATTTGGCTTTCAATTAATAGTCACAGCTTGTGAGCACATGTTCATGCCATGACATAATATTAATGTAAATAAATTGAGTAACACATAAAGGCATGTGAATTCCAACAGAAGGAATTGTGAGTCACATTTGCTTTTATTATGTGTACCCATACTATGTATGGTACACATAATGCCAGCATCTGGGGTGGCCATCCGTCGTTCGTCCATCCTTTGTCCGTCCATCTGTCCATTTGTACGTCCTTCCGTCTGTCCGTCCGGCATCCATATCCATTTCTTTGGCATTCAACAACTTGAAAAGTATTGCTTGGATTGTCAAGTTACTTTACATTTTTGTTCAGGTTACTGATGTGCCGAGCTGTATAGTTTTTGGTGTAAATCTAAATCTGATAATTTGATCCTGAGATATTAACCCTTTATCCTTCAAATTAAAAATTCCTCCAATCTCTTTGTCATTCGATAACTTGAAAAATATTGCTTGGATTGTCAAGTTACTTTATATTTGTGTTCAGGTTAATGATGTGCCGAGCTGTATAGTTTTTGGTGTAAATCTGATAATTTGATCCTGAGATATTAACCCTTTCACCTTCAAATTGAAAATTCCTCCAATCCCTTTGGCTTGAGATAACTCAAAAAATATCAATCCGATTGTCATGTTACTTTATATATTTATTCAGGTTACTGATGTGCTGTGCTGTATAGTTTTTTATGTAAATCTTATAATTTGATCCTGAGATATTAACCCTTTATCCTTCAAATTAGACACTCCTCCAATCCATTTCTATATGTACCCATACCATGTATATGTACCCATACCATGTATGGGATACATAATGTCGGCATTCATGGTGGCCCTCCGTCATACAGCTTTCTACTAGTTGCGTGCATGGGTACACATATAACGATTTCATCGGCCTATTTTTATTATATTGTAATTCTGTGTCGATTTAAAGATAACAGTCGCCGACTCGACGAGTACAGATTACAATTTTATCAAGACGAACAAAAATGTTCTTGTACCTGGTTATATTATGATCATATATTAGTTTTTGACAACTGTATTGGATGGAATTCATCAATAAAACATCGCAGTAATAACTATAACAAAACTGCACCATGGATTCAAGATTTTGAATACCCATCAATGGATTCAAATCAAATAAAATCTCATGGAAGATTCGAATCCGAATCAAAGCTCGAAGCCTCGTAGGGGTCTAGTTCTAATTGTCACATTTTCCAGTGGATGAGTCAATAAGGGAGAAAATGTGACAATGAGAAGACAACATAGTGTAGATGAACTTTATTCATTTGTTACCCTGATTTATGTTTTTTTATGACTGAATAGGCTTAGCATCTGATCCTCTAGATCCCAAAGGGAAGTTAGGATGAATCCAATACAAACAGGGTGAGTGCAAGCCTGAAAATAAGCAGACTGTCATCTACAAAATGATGTTCCCAGAGGTTGAATTTGGTGATGCTACCCTTCACAGCACGGTAGCGTCACAAAATTTACCCTCTGTGAACCTCAGTCTGAATCAAGGTCTCAAGCTAAAACAGAAAGATGTACCTGGAGGATAAATTGACCCACGGTATGGGATAGCATCAGCAAATTCACCCTCCGCGGACCCCATTTTGCAAATGACAGATTGCTTATATTCAGGCTTGGGTGAGTGCTGTAGTATCGTGGATTTTTTTTCAAGTTAAACTATTACTTACTATCTGTTCTTAAACACATAGAAAAAGTGAACCAAAACCAAGGTTTTTGTCCTTCAACTGAAACCCAAACCGAAATCAAAACCTCCCAGCTCTGTATTCTAGAATTTTTAACCTTCCACAATTTTAACTAACCTATATCCCCTTGAAATGAGATTTATTATGGATTTCTTCTGAATGAGATTTTTGTGTGTGCAACTACTCCTACACTTATGAACTGATTTTGATGAAATTCTCAAGCATGGACACTAACAAGTGGACATGGGCGCGCTCTCCAATTTTCAATCTGTGATGATTTCTATCAGGTTGTGTCCCCTTGAACTTATCAGATTTGTTATAAATTGTTTACACAAGTCCACGTACATTTATGAACTGATCTTCAGTAACTTTTTCTAACATGATCACTAATAAGTGAACCTGCACATTTTCCAAAATTTGTAATCTGCAATAATTTTAATCATGTTAAGTTGAACCTGTCTTAGAGACCATCCTTTTTGCCAGGCAAAAAGAGTCCACAGGCTACCACAGTAACCTTGTACAGTTTGGTTGTTTTACTCTGTAATGGACCTGTCATGAGAGACCACCTGTTTTGTCTCAAAACAGGTGGTCTCTCATGACAGGTCCATTACAGAGTAAAACAGCCAGACTGTACAAGGTTACTGTGGTCTCTCAAGACAGGTGGTCACTCACGACAGTGGTCTTTCAAGGCAGGTTTTACTGTATCTCCTCTTGAACTTCAGTTTAGAGCAGACTTCGGTATAAAGTCTTCATGAAACTCATCCTACATAGATGATTCAATTTTAATGAAACTTTTTGCACCTGATGACTTGAAGTGGACATGTGCATAATTCAAAGCTGTCAAGCTGCGACAATTCTGACTAACTTATATTTCCTTGAACTTAGATTTTGATTTCTGTATGGAATTATTGGGTGTTCAATTCTTCCTACATTTCTGGACTGACTTTGAAGCTCCACATTCAGAGGTGCATTCTGGAAAGTCCGAAGTGGGAATATTTATCACCTTCACTGATAGGTCCTTGTTATATGCATTTAGATCTTTTAATTGCAGGCAGTGATGATGATTTTAGCTTATTATTGCATGAGGCCTAAAAAAGTTAAAAATCTGTTTCTCAGAACCTCCTGTATGGTCCTTTTGGCTGCTGTATGCTCTCTCTTTATAACCAATGCAAACATAAAAAAATAAAAATTAAATGGTATATGTCTGATATTTTACCGAAGTTAATAAAATAGATAAATTTATATCCTCAGTGCAACAAGGCTTTGCAGTGGTAAAGCACTCAAAGCACGAAATACACCATCACCCATGCTATTCTGTGGATGATGAGGCCTAAAATATAAAACAAACCAAGAACATAAACTTTTGATGGCATAGAAATAATTACAAAAATAAAAAATAAAATAAAAAAATGCCCGCCCACATGTAAGTTTGCAAAAAGATGACATGAGAAACAGTAGATCAACTTTGTATGGGCCTAATCAATCTGTATCACGTCACTGACCTCCGGCACTCAATCAGTTAACCACGACTGTGTTTGGGCCACATCTATCAGCTGGTAGCCATGTTGACAACCTCTTTCAAAAGCCTCTCAATCTGATTGTTTAACCCTTAAAGGCCTGTTTTTTCCTTGGGCAAGACACTTCACCCCCATTGCCCATGTGAGGGCATGGTGGCGTTGTGTACTAAGATGTACTGCACATCAATGGTGCCCTTGTCTTCAACCAATTCTAACCCTGCGTGTGTAGAGTTAGTATGTTGGGGATCTAACAGTTGCTCGCCATTGTTTGGTGGTTCTCTCCGGGTACTCCGACTTCCTCCACCTGTAAAACTGTCATGGTCATGATTAGCCATTGTGCAGAAATATGTGACCTTAAACCCCAATAAATAATTAAATAATAAAGACCTGTTTCCAACCTTTATGATCTCTGAACAGGTGCCCTTAACATGCCATCATGAGTAGGTCCTGCTGACAATAAACAAATTACACAGTCTGTTAAGGCAGCCAAGACTTTGCTAGAAATCACTGTTAAGCCACTAGATGTGTACAAGCCGTGATCAGGTGTGAATTCAGGACAATTATCTAGGCCCTATAGGGTTAAAGTTCCTTTCATGATGATCTCCAAAATTTCTTTCAGTTGTAACAGTTTGGGCAAACAATATATTCTTTTGTGTGTCTTTGGAAAAATTATTTTGCTATGAATCTCCCTCGTGGGAACCACAGGAAGTTGAACAGTGCTTGTATCCTGCCGAAAACAAGTTCTGCTTCATCGGTAAAATAGGACCTGTAAACCATTGCTTTGGGTTGAAGTCCTCTAATCGGGTATCAGAAGAAACAATTGGCTAAACTTTACATTGTACATATGTTGCAGTCATGATATAACCATAAATGCTGAAAGTTACCTTGAACACCAATCAATAAATAAATTTCTATGAATCTGCCAGTTTCATATCAAAGTTTATGGGTAAAATCTGTATTAGAACATTTTAAAGTTTGATTCTAGCCGTTTACCAATGTAATGGCCAAAAATGGCCAACGCTATTCACAAAAGTAACTATTCCCATTTTAGCTCAACTTTGACGTAAGTCCGCTGTCTGTCTGCCTGTCTGTCAACAATTCAATACGGCTCGGGCTAGAGGCTGTATTTATGAACCGATCTTTACAAAACTTCTTGGGTACCTTTGTTATCACCGTGGGACGAGAACGTGGGTTTTTGGAAATTCAAGATGGCCACTGGCAGGCATTTTGTACAAAATTTTGCGCAGAATTTCCATATGAAAGCGCTGATTTGAATCATTTTTTGTGTGAATGTTTAGTTCCATGGGATTCATTACATATAATACGGGTTTTTTTCTCATGCATAAATTATGCCAATTAGACTAACTTTGATGTATTTAGTGTTACTTTCAGCACTGTAAGTGCAAATGCCAATACGGCTCGGGCTAGAGGCCGTATTTATGAACCGATCTTTACAAAACTTCTTGAGTACCTTTGTTGTCACCATGGGACGAGAACGAGTGGTTTTGGGTGCGGTCTGAAATTCAAGATGGCCACCAGCAGCCATTTTGTACTTTAGTTAGTGCAATCAGTTTTTTGTTCAGAACTTCTGTATGAAAGTTCTGATTTTAATAAATTTTTGTATGAATGTTTAGTAACATGGAATACATCACATATAGTACGAGGGTTTTTTCTTGAGCAGAAATTATACAAATTAGATGAACTTTGATTTATTCAGTGCTACTTATACAGTAAGTGCACGAGTCAATACGGCTCGGGCTAGAGGCTGTATTTATGAACCGATCTTCACAAAACTTCTTGGGTACCTTTGTTATCACCTTGGGACAAGAATGAGTGTTTCTGGGTGTGGTCCAAAATTCAAGATGGCTGCCAGTGGCCATTTTGTACCGAAATTAGGTCCAATCAGTTTTTAGCTGAACTTGACAAAGTCAAGATAAGCTATTGCCATCACGCGTGCAGAAGTCTGTCAGTCTGTGAGTATGTTCACATTTTCTTTTAGCACGGGCTACACCCCGCAGTTCTTGTCTGATCATCACAAAATTTCATTTGCAGGTTTGGGGTCATGTCTAGATGAGAACGTCCCCTTTTGGTCACGATTGGTCAACCGATATGGCTGCCCAAGCCCAAAACCCCAAAACCATTAGCACAGTCTACAGGTCGTATTTATGAAGGGATTTTATTATAACTTGGTAGGATGCCTCTGTAGAATGCCTAGACGAGAACATCCCCTTTTGGGCATGATCTGTGAACCGTGATGGCTGCCCAAGCCCGAAACCCAAAAACTTTTAGCACAGTCTGCAGGTCATGTTTAATATGGAGGGATTTCGTTGTAACTTGGTAGGATGACTCCTTATGATGTCTAGATGAAAATTTCCCCCTTTTGGCGTGATCTGCCAACCGTGACGACTGCCCGAGCCCAAAACCCAAAAACCTTTAGCACAGTTTACAGGTCATATTTATTGAGGAATTTCATTGTAACTTGGTGGGTTGACTTCATACAATGTCTGGATGAGAAAGTCCCCTTTTGGACGTGATTGGGCAACTGTGACGTATACAGTGGCCCGAAGCCCGAAAACCTTTAGCACAGTCTACAAGTCATATTTATGAAGGGATTTCATTGTAACTTGGTAGGACGACTCTAAATAATGTCTAGATGAGAACGTCCCATTTTGATCGCGATCATGCAGCCTTGATGGGTGCCCAAGCCCAAAAACCTTTAGCATAGGCAAAAGGTCATATTTATGGAAGGATTTCATTGTAACCTGTTAGGTTGACTCCATATAATGCCTAGATGATGACATCCCCTTTTGGTCGTGATTGGTCAGTTGTGATGGCTACAAGTGCCCGAAGCCCGAAAACCTTGAACACAGTCTACAGGTCATATTTATGAAGGGATTTCATTGTAACTTCTTAGGATCACTCCAGATGATGCTCAGATGAGATTGTCCCCTATGGTTGCGATCATTCACCCATGATGGATGCCCAAGCCCGAAGCCTGAAAACCTTTAGCACAGTCTACAGGTCATATTTATGGAAGGATTTCATTGTAACCTGTTAGGTTGACTCCATATAATGCCTAGATGATGACATCCCCTTTTGGTCGTGATTGGTCAGTTGTGATGGCTACAAGTGCCCCAACTCCGAAAACCTTGAGCACAGTCTACAGGTCATATTTGTGAAGGAATTTCATTGTAACTTCTTAGGATCACTCCAGATGATACCCAGATGAGATTGTCCCCTATGGTTGCGATCATTCAACCATGATGGCTGCCAAGGGCCCGAAAAACCTTTAGCACAGTCTACAGGTCATATTTATGAAGGGATTTCATTGTAAGTTGGTAGGTTAACTTCATATAATGTCTAGATGAGAACATCCCCTTTTGGACATGATTGGGCAACTTTGACGGCTAAAGGTGCCCGAAGCCCGAAAACATTTAGCACAGTCTACAGGTCATATTTATTAAGGGATTTCATTGTAACTTGGTAGGATGACTCCAAATAATGTCGAGATGAGAACGTCCCATTTTGGTCGTGATCATTCAACCTTGATGGGTGCCCGAGCCCAAAAACCTTTATCATAGGCAAAAGGTTATATTTATAGAAGGATTTCATTGTAACTTGGTAGGTTGACTTCATATAATGCCTAGATGAGAACGTCCCCTTTTGGACACCATTGGGCAACTGTGACGGCTTCAGGGGCCCAAAGCCCGAAAACCTTTAGAACAGTCTACAGGTCATAATTATGAGGGGATTTCATTGTAGCTTGGTAGGATGACTCCAAATAGTGTCCAGATGAGAACGTCCCCTTTTGGTCACGATCATTCAGCCTTGAAAGCTGCCCGAGTCCAAAAACCTTTAGCATGTCTGTAGGTTGGATTTATGGAAGGATTTCATTGTAACTTGTTAGGTTGACTGCATATAATGCCTAGATGATGACATCCCCTTTTGGTTGTGGTGATGGCTACAGGTGCCTGAAGCCCAAAAATCTTGAGCACAGTCTACAGGTCATATTTATGAAGGAATTTCATTGTAACTTCATAGGATCACTCCAGATGATGTCCAGATGAGAATGCACCTTTTGGTTGTGATCATTCAACCATGATGGCCGCCCAAGCCTAAAGCCCGAAGACCTTTAGTACAGTCTTCAGATCTTATTTATGAAGGGATTTCATTGTAACTTGGTATGTTGACTTCATGTAATGTCTAGATGAGAACATCCCCTTTTGGACACCATTAGGCGACTGTGTTGGCTACAGGGGCCCAAAGCCTGAAAATCTTTAGCACAGTCTACAGGTGATATTTATGAAGGGATTTCATTGTACCCTGGTAGGATGACTCTAAATAATGTCTAGATGAGAATGTCCCCTTTTGGTCGCGATCATTCAGCCTTGATGGCTGCCCGTACCCAAAACCCCAAAACCTTTAGCATAGTCTATTGGTCATATTTATGGAAGGACTTCATTGTAACCTGTAAGTTTTACTCCATATAATGCCTAGATGATGACGTCCCCTTTTGGTCGTGATTGGTCAACTGTGACGGTTTCAGGGGCCCAAAGCCCAAAAACCTTGAGCACAGTCTACCGGTCATATTTATGAAGGGATTTCATTGTAACTTTGTAGGATCACTCCAGATGATGCCCAGATGAGAATGTCCCCTTTTGGTTGTGATCATTCAACCATGATGGCTTCCCGAGCCCAAAGTCCAAAAACCTTTAGCACAGTCTACAGGTCATATTTATTAAGGGATTTCATTGTAACTTGGTAGGTTGACTTCATAAAATGTCTAGATGAGAACGTCCCCTTTGGATGCAATTGGGAAACTGATGGCTACAGGGGCCCGAAGCCCGAAAACCTTTAGCACAGTCTACAGGCCATATTTATGAAGTGATTTTAATGTAACTTGATAGGATGACTCATTTTGGAATAATTTCACTGTAATGTGGTAACTTTGGTTGATATACGTTAACTGTGAGGGCCACATACATTAACTGTGAGGTCATATTAACCCACCCCTCAGCTCTTTAGTACAGTGTACACCTCATATTATTTTTATCATAAACATAGCATGCAGGGAACAGAAATGAACATATTCCCAATTATCACAATTATTGTCTTATTTGATAATCCTTTCATAAACATTGAACATTATCCTTTTCATCAAACACAACACACAAGTTAAGCTACAGTGTCATTGACACTTTCATTTGGGTGTAAAAATGACCTACCTCTGATAAAAATGTGTCTCATAATCATAGGCTGGATTTCATATAAATATTTTGTAAATACTCTGTGCATATTATGTATGTGTATTGAAATGTGACACTTAAATAACATATTCTACAACTACTACTACATTAAAGTAGACGGGATTGAAGTGATTGATTAAATATAGTAGATTAAACTACCACTTGCACAAGGTGTGAAATAAGAAGTTGTTCTTCAAACCAACATACGTTTTAACACCTCGGCACATGACAAGCTTGAGAAAAAATAAGAGACAAATCAACATTTTCAATTACTTTTGATTAATTCAGCAATCATAATTATAACCATATGTAAATAAAATCAACAGAAAATAATATTTTTTTTTATTTTTTAATAACGACATGCCGATCGACAAGCCACCACACCATAACCCTAGCTCAAACATTCCCCGAAATTTCATATTTTAATTTGTTGGTTTTGTCCACCCACACGTGTCTTGAAACTCCAAAAATTAAAATAGGTCTGTCAGGCCACGTTTTCCCCTGATACCCCTCCCCATCCTGGAATACTGCGAAAGCAAAACCTCACCAACTTGGCTATGAAAGCAAAACCTCACCAACTTGGCTGTGCATTGCTTAAAACGTTTATGGTTGGAGTCAATTTAGGGAAAAACTAACAAGAAAACTTTATGCATGGCATCAAAATTCACCTTTGCATCCTTTTGTATATTTTATATTCTTTTCTCCTGTCAAGTGAGTTCATGTAAATATTTTCTGAATACAACAGAAGCAGAGGCGGGGTGAGGTGGGGAGAGGGACTCGTATCTTTGGGGGCCACGTGCTTACCCCAATAGTCCAGAATTATTGGGTAAGCCCCCTCCCATCGTACTTGAATACTAGCTGCAACTCAAGAGCCCGTTTCTAACTTTAATAACTTTTGTAACCATTTTTAGAAGGGGGTCGCAAATGACCAATGGTTGTAATTTTGGAGTCCATGAAGTGATAACTTTATTAAAAGCAATCTGACATTATAAAGTTATCACTTCCAGAATTGAGCAGCCAAAAGCTAAAACAGTAGGTCACTGGATACTTATTGATGAACTTACAAATTTGAAGCATGATGGTAAAAATACTAAAAAATGACATTTTGATGGCCAAAAAAATGAATTTTTCACCCCATAAGCCAACATAAAAAAGACGCGGGTCCTGAATTGTTTGGTTTCGCTCATTCGATCGATCGATCAATTGAGCAGTTTTGATGAAAGGAACTTCACCTGACTTTAGCTGCATGGGATGGATCACGTCATCTTCGAACACACAAATATGGAATTTTCGAAAATTGTACTTCCTCACCAAACAACCCCACAACAGTATACATTTTCAGCATTGTGGCCGTTGGTTTTGTTGCATTCACACAATGGGATAATATTCAGTAACAGTTGCCAGTGATAAAACGGAGAATTGTGTAGTGCATCTAGGCCGGTCGCACATGGTCATCTTTGATTGGGAATCCATAGTCGAGTTGTCAG
The DNA here is from genome assembly GCA_031216915.1 of Pictodentalium vernedei. Taxonomy (NCBI): domain Eukaryota; kingdom Metazoa; phylum Mollusca; class Scaphopoda; order Dentaliida; family Dentaliidae; genus Pictodentalium; species Pictodentalium vernedei. The sequence continues at coordinate 340,434,201 of CM062290.1, read as the reverse complement.
AGTTTTGCTTCGTCACAACGTGCCAACTTTTATTCGATCAACAAACTTTATTTGTTTGAAAGGAAAACATGTTTCTCTTGCATTAAAAAAATAACGAATATTTCAGGAATTTCTCTTTTTTATGGGGGGAGTTTAATTTTTGTTTCATTTGACCCAGTTGCCCAAGTTTGAACGGATAATATTATTAGTCTATTCACCACAAAAGACAAAAAACTCAGTTCTCTTACGCTTTGTTTGCAGTCAGATAAACACTAAAAACGAATGGTTTTTAGCTGAACTTTGACGAAGTCAAATTTGAGCTATTGTCATGGCCCGTCGTCCGTCTGTCCATCCGTCCGTCCGTACGTCAACAATTGGCTATGGCTCGGGCTAGAGGTCGTATTTATGAACCGATCTTTACGAAACTTCTTGTGTACCTTTGTTATGACCCTGGGACGGGAACGAGTGTTTTTAGGTGTGGTCCGAAATTCAAGATGGCTGCCAGTGGCCATTTTGTACCGATGATGCAAAAATCAGTTTTTTGTACAGAACTTCTGTATGAAAGTTCTGATTTGAATAAAGTTTTGTATAAATGTTTAGTACCATGGGATACATCACATATAATACGGGTTTTTTTCTCGTGCGTAAATGATGCAAATTAGACTGACTTTGATTTATTTAGTGTTACTTTCAGAGCTGTAAGTGCCAAGCTGCTATGGCTCAGGCTAGAGGCCGTATTTATGAACCGATCTTTACGAAACTTCTTGGGTACCTTTGTTATGACCGTGGGACGAGAACGAGTGTTTTTGGGTGCGGTCCGAAATTCAAGATGGCTGCCAGCTGCCATTTTGTACCGACGATGCAGAAATCTGTTTTTTGTACAGAACTTCCATATGAAAGCTCTGATTTGAATAATTTTTTGTATGAATGTTTAGTACCATGGGATACATCACATATAATACGGGTTTTTTTCTCGTACGTAAATTGTGCAAATTAGACTAATTTTGATGTTTTTTGGGGTTACTTTCAGCACTGTAAGTGCAAATGCCAATACGGCTCGGGCTAGAGGCCGTATTTATGAACCGATCTTTACGAAACTTCTTGGGTACCTTTGGTATCACCGTGGGACGAGAACGAATGTTTTTGGGTCCGGTCCGAAATTCAAGATGGCCGATGGCAGCCATTTTGTACAAAATTAGGTGCAATCAGATTTTTGCACAGAACTTCCATATGAAAGCCCTGATTTGAATAATTTTTGTGTGTGAATGTTTAGTACCATGGGATGCATCACATATAATACGGGTTTTTTTCTCGAGCAGAAATTATGCAAATTAGATGAACTTTGATTTTTTCAGTGCGACTTACACACAGTAAGTACACATGTCAATACGGCTCAGACTAGAGTCTGTATTTATGAACTGATCTTCACGAAATGTCTTGGGTACCTTTGTTATCACCTTGGGACGAGAACGAGTGTTTCTGGGTGCGGTCTAAAATTCAAGATGGCTGCCAGTGGCCATTTTGTACCGAAATTAGGTCTAATCAGTTTTTTGTACACAACTTCTATACAGCTCAGACTAGAGGCCATATTTATGAACCAATCTTTACGAAACTTCTTGGGTACCTTTGTTATCACCGTGGGATGAGAGCGAGTGTTTTTGGGTGTGGTCCGAAATTCAAGATGGCCACCAGCAGCCATTTTGTACCAAAATTAGTGCAATCAGTCTTTTGTATAGAACTTCTGTATGAAAGTTCTGATTTTAATAAATTTTTGTATGAATGTTTAGTAACATGGAATACATCACATATTGTAAGGGGTTTTTTTTCGTGCAGAAATTATGCAAATTAGATGAACTTCGATTTATTCAGTGCAACTTACACAGTGTAAGCACACATGTCAATACGGCTCAGGGTAGAGGCTGTATTTATGAACCGATCTTCACAAAACTTCTTGGGTACCTTTGTTATCTCCTTGGGATGAGAATGAGTGTTTCTGGGTATGGTTCAAAATTCAAGATGGCTGCCAGTGGCCATTTTGTACCGAAATTAGGTCCAATCAGTTTTTTGTCACAAGTTCTATACAGCTCGTATTTATGAACTGATCTTCACAAAACTTCTTGAGTACTTTTGTTTTCACCTTGGGACAGGAACGAGTGTGTTTTGGGGTGCCTTTGTTATCACTGTGCTATGAGAACAAATATTTTGGGGTTCAGTCAGACCCACTCTGGGACTCAAAGATTTTTTCTAGTTCAGCATCTGACTGTCGCCCACCTTTACAATACTTTACCTTTACATTTGTTACAGGCAACTGTCAGTATTTATGTACAGACCGTTACAATACTTTATATGTACCTTTGTTATCAGGTCATTACCTAGATGTTTGTCATTGCTGTGTCACATACTATACATGTACATGTCTTTGTCTTGACAAGTTGAGCTACAGTGTCATTGACACTTTCATTACTTTTACGTTTCACCCTGAAATTGTCGCAAGTACTGGTCTCAAGGGACTAATGTATTGATATTTTCTGTGTTCTGTATTCTCAATCACTGGCCATTGCAGTGGAGTCACTCGTCACAGTACTTGCGATTGCATACCGGTTGCACTGCTAATTAATTCTCGTTAATGCCCAACACTTGTAGTTGCAGTGGCCGGTAATTAAGTCGAGTGGATCCACCGTGGGTTTTAATTCTCTACACTTTATGTCACCTCCACAGTGATGGGTGTTTTTGTTACAACCCACCTTGAACGTACTGTAGATGAACTTTGATTTGTTCAGTGCTGCTTATACACAGTAAGTGCACACGTCAATACGGCTCGGTCTAGAGTCTGTATTTATGAACCGATCTTCACAAAACTTCTTGGGGTACCTTTATTATCACCTCGTGACAGGAACGAGTGTTTTTGGGTGCCTTTGTTATCACTGTGCTATGAGAACAATTATTTTTGGGTTCAGTCAGACCCACTCTGGGCTCAAAGATTTCTTTTCTGGTTTTGCATCTAACTGTCACCCACCTTTACAATACTTTACCTATATATTTGTTACAGGCTACAGTCAGCATTTATGTACAGACCGTTACAATGCTTTACATGTACCTTTGTTATCTGGTCATTAACTAGATGTTTGTCATTGCTGTGTCATATACTATACATGTACATGTCTTAAACAAGTTGAGCTACAGTGTCATTGACACTTTCATTATTTTTTGCTCACCTGACTGAAAGTCAGGGTGAGCTTTTCTCATCACTTTTTGTCTGCCGTCTGTCGTACGTCGTGAAGGTGGTGTTTGGGTCATTTTCTCCCAAGCCACTGGCTGCAGTTCAATGAAAATTCACATGAGTAGCGGTTATATAGAGACATTTGGGTTTTTCTTCAAATTCGGTTTCTGCTCATATTGAGGAGGGGGGGTGGGGCCAAAATGCACAAAATTTTTAAAAATCATCTTTTCATGAACCAGCCGTAGCAAAGACTTGATATTTGGTATACAGCTTCCATTTGAGGTGTAGTCTCAAGTTTGTTCAAGAGAAATTTGACGGGCAATATTTGCCTTTGTTCTGGGAGGGGCAAGAATTTTCGCCAAGCCTGAAATTTCTATTTTCCAAACCGAGAGGCAGATTTGAACCAAATTTGATATGAGGGCTTATTGGGTCATAAGTACTTAATTTATGCCCAAATATTTTTTCCTGTTGCCCCATGGGAACTGCAGGAGCTAAAAATAGAAAAAATTAAAACACCCATATCTCCAAAACTACACGGCACTGAGAATTCTTATTTGGTGTGAAGCTTCCTTAAGACCAACAAAATGGAATGGTAAAAAAAAATTGCTATCGGTTTCATCATGGGGTACTTTTTTGGGACTTTGAAAAAGTGCTAAGTCAGCATTTTTTAACACTGGGAAATGGGAAAAACATTTAAGACTACTTTTTTCCCAAACCACTGCTCCAAAAGCTTTCAAATTTCACATATAACATCTTTGGAAGATTGTGTCACATGTTTATTGAAATCAATTCCCTGGGTCCATATTTGGGCTCTCAATGGGAGATTGGTCAATTTTAAGAAAAGAAAAGAAAAAAAAATTTTAGTCTGAAAATATTTTGTGTGGGTCTTCGAAAATTTCCAAACAAAAATAAAAAAAAAAATCTGTTTTTTATGCATTTATCTCAATTTTGGGACGTAAAAAGTTTAGGAACTGAAAATAGAAGGAAAATCCTGTGTACTGTGTGGGCACAATGGCTTCATCTAGTTGGTATACGCTTTTCTTAGGAGGGGGCGTATGCAGCTTATTCAAGTCAAGTCCCTGGTTTGATATTTAGACTACCATGTCAGGTGAGCCTAAGGCCCCTTGGGGCCTCTTGTTTAAATTTTTGCTTCCAAAACTTAGCTCATCACCATCATTAGTTTGTGCTTCTTTTAACTCTTTACCTAATAATGAATCAGCCGCATCTGCCCATGAATGCAAATTCAGCAGCTGAAAAATATTTTTTTAAAATTTGAAGAAAACCGTATCATGTCACCCTTATTGGAACGAGTTTATTGAGCTTGTTCCAGTGAGGTGTCACATGATATGGTTTTGTTGAAGTTTTTAAAAATATTTGAAAAAATAACATTTAAAATAAAATATTTTGATATTGTCTGCGTTGGGTAAAGGGTCAAGACAAAACTTGAATTTTTCTTCTCCTTGAAGAAATGTGCTTGCAAGTATGATCGGCTATTCATGCTAGGTAGAGAAGGACTGCATAGACTTCCAAGATGGACTTTGAATGTGTGTGTATTTGGGCATGCATTGAAAGAGAACCCTATGTAAGAATGAGCCAAATATGTACACTTTATCATTAATGGGAAATTTTGTTTCCCAGAATTTACTTTTGCAGACACCCCCCCCCCCCCCCCCCCCCCCACCCCACACACACACACACACATACACAAATGACTCAGTAACTGTATGTGTACATCTTTAGACCGTGTGACTTATTTTCACACACCACAGTCTTGAACACATGCATGTCACGTGCAACACCAGCATTTGCAGATGTCCTGTAGCTATTACCACACTGACCACTTAATATCCTGCGCACGTCACGTCATCCACAGTCTTACCGCAACTCTGCAGCATTTGCGAGATCTTAATTGTTCTCACCTCCTCCTCTCCACCACCACCATCAGAAGTTCACCAAATGCTGACTCCCAGCTTCCTGATGCCTCTGCCACCACATAGCTGTGTTATCCCCATTTACTGGCTCATAGCTGTGTCTCGGGGGTGGGGGGAGTCGAATTCACATTCACAGGCACCCCACCCCCATTCAGGTATGTGTATACTAGTCTTGAAATGTATAGGTGTTGGTCAAAGTACATGCGAAGAACAGCACCTATACATTTCGAGATTGGATATAGACCCTAGTCCAAAAACTTTCAGCCCCAATTCATTTGGGGCAGGCCAGCTACAGCTGGGTGCCCCCATTACTCCAATTTTTAAGGCTTAGTCAGGGTTCGTACCGGTCATGGAATCCTGGAAAAGTCATGGAATTTTGAAAGAAAATTCAAGGGCCTTGAAAAGTTTTGGAAAATGGGTTGGAAGGGTTAAAGTTATGGAATTCGTAGCCAGTTTTAAAAGGGATTGATCATGTGTGAAAATTACGTGTGACTTGCACAAAAATTATGCAAAAAACGGAAGCTTTTCTGTTTGGGTGCGAAATAACCTGGTCATGGAATGTTTTGGAAATGTTTTGGAAAAGTCATGGAATTTGATTCTCTGAAAAGTGTATGAACCCTGCTTAGTGTACCACCATTGCTCCTGCTTGGCGCAGGCCATCAACATTTCTGCCTCATGTATATATGTATAATTTTTATATCCATTAGTGCAACTAATAAACATAGGTGGCACCCATCTTCAGTGTTATATAAATCAGAACAGAAGAATTTGTAGTTTTGAGACTGTTAATGTTATGTTGGTTATTAACTTCTCAAACACTGTGCAATAAATATTGATAGTAACACGTCTGTCTGCACTTAGAAGATTGTGTAATAAACTTGCATAAAAGAAGTATACAAAATGACAGATAATGGTAAAAGTGTTAAATGGCTTTCTTTCTTTTATCAATTTATTATGCATTAGCCTCTATTGGAGTGTTTCTAATGTGACTTAGTGAAAACTCATTGTGAATTTTACAGAACAAAAATAAGGGATGGCATCTATTCCATTTTCTGAATCTCTCTCAGTCTATTACAATTTCTATTTTAGCAACACTCAAGAGTAGACTAGACCTACAGTAGCAGACATGCACAGGTTCATCGGTGGAAGCAGATCAAGTTGCCATCTTTAGTGTTACACGTCTGGTCCTAATTACCCCTTCTACTCCGTTGTTCTGACCAATGGAATATCCACCGGTCATTAAAACAAAGGGACATCTACCACCATACCAAGAGGGTCAATTTCCCAAAAAGGATTAATCCGCAAGCGTTCTCTGCAACTACAGTTGTGTATGAAATAATTGTAGGAGAAATTAATAGAGTGTTATTGTATTGGAGGTATGTTTCCGGTGGCTTGGACGTAATTGGCAAAAAACCCTTATTGCCTAAATGTGCCCAGCTGAGGCACTGACCATGTATTTAGGCACTGTGGGTTTAAAGGGAAAGACGGTATTATTGTATTGGACTGCACTGTCCTGCAAAATTTATTAAAATGTAACTATATTTAACTATACAGTGTAGCCATGAAAAGTGAACAAGAGAATATAATAACTAAATAATAATCAAAGAAGAGTGTAACCCCAAAATAAAATAATCTATATAATAATCTGACATAGAATAATGAACCCCTCCCCTTTCACATGGAGTCCCTGGGGATAGAATAAGGCCAAAGATGAATCTGACCATAAGGGAGGATTCATCCCACTCACCATATGCATACATGTAATTTCCAACCCACAAGACAACATTTCGACATTCTTAAAAATCATGTAAACAGGATGATGACAACGGCTGATCTCAGGGACACCATGTGCTGTGGATTTTAATATGTGTATGCAGAAGGACGGGTGGAAAGGCATTCAACACCGGCGATTATGCACATTCGTAACACAACTCGCTACACAGAATCCAAGTGACGTCACTTTAATACAAGTGTGGTGATAAAAAAAGAGGCTGTTAATCAAGATGTTATCTAGATATTGAGACAAAATACACAATGACACGCACGTGAATGGGTTAATCAATATGGCAGGAGTGCCAGCACGGAAGGATAAAACGAGAGGTTGTTGGCCTCGAGTTTTATCCTTCCGTGATGGCACAAGTGCCACATTGATTAACTCATTCACACACACATGTCATTCTGTGTTTATTACAAACCTTCAGGTCTATAAAAAGTCAATTATTAGAACACTCAGCACTTCATTTAACAATTATCAGCACAAAGAAGACACTTTATCGCCAACCAAATTTGTGAGGGGAACCTGTTTTACCAATTCAGCCCCCATGGTCCAATGTGTTCTATGTGCCTACTGGCACTTAGAACACATTGGAACTCAGGGGGCGATTTTTATCTATCGCTAGATATTCAAATTGTAATTGCTCTGCACGATTTGTACAAAATTTCAGTGAAATTTCGAATATATGTAAAAACAGTCTGTCAACGATTTCCATTCTAGACGCGTGCAGAATGGGTTTTCATTTTCCGCATCATGGTTTAGTGTTGTTGTGATGGGGATTTCATAGAATAGGCATGCAATAAAATGAAAATAGTCTACATTCATGTCAGTTAGGTGTTGTATAAATTCTAACACACATTTTTAAATCACAAGCCCTGTTCAGCTCCAAGACGATGTTCATTTACGCACTGGCAAAAAAATGCTATCACAAATTCAAATTATGTTGGAATTTGTGATGGCATTTTTGAATGCCACCGTAGATTCCCGGGACTGGTGTTCAAATCCATGAATGCCACTATCTAAGTTAGAAATTATTTTTCTTGCATATTTTAGTGAAAAATGAACAAGTTGATGATTAATTTCTATTCTGCAATGGTAATTTCATTGTATGCATGTTAACCCTTTACCTAACATGAAAAGCAGACGACACTTGCAGAAAAAATTCTTGAATAACTAATTTTTAGCTCAACTTTGACGAAGTCAAATTTGAGCTATTGTCATGGCCCGTCCGTCCGTCCGTCAACAATTGGCTATGGCTCGGGCTAGAGGTCGTATTTATGAACCGATCTTTACGAAACTTCTTGTGTACCTTTCTTATGACCCTGGGACGGGAACGAGTGTTTTTAGGTGTGGTCCGAAATTCAAGATGGCTGCCAGCGGCCATTTTGTACCGATGATGCAAAAATCAGTTTTTTGTACAGAACTTCTGTATGAAAGTTCTGATTTGAATAAAGTTTTGTATAAATGTTTAGTACCATGGGATACATCACATATAATACGGGTTTTTTTCTCATGCGTAAATTATGCAAATTAGACTGACTTTTATTTAGTGTTACTTTCAGAGCTGTAAGTGCCAAGCAGCTATGGCTCGGGCTAGAGGCCGTATTTATGAACCAATCTTTACGAAACTTCTTGGGTACCTTTGTTATGACCCTGGGACGGGAACGAGTGTTTTTGGGTGTGGTCCGAAATTCAAGATGGCTGCCAGTGGCCATTTTGTACCGATGATGCAAAAATCAGTTTTTTGTACAGAACTTCTGTATGAAAGTTCTGATTTGAATAAAGTTTTGTATAAATGTATAGTACAATGGGATACATCACATATAATACAGGTTTTTTTCTCGTGTGTAAATTATGCAAATTAGACTAACTTTGATTTATTTAATGTTACTTTCAGAGCTGTAAGTGCCAAGCTGCTATGGCTCGGGCTAGAGGCCGTATTTATGAACCAATCTTTACGAAACTTCTTGGGTACCTTTGTTATGACCGTGGGACGAGAACGAGTGTTTTTGGGTGCAGTCCCAAATTCCAGATGGCTGCCAGCAGCCATTTTGTACCGACGATGCCGAAATCTGTTTTTTGTACAGAACTTCCATATGAAAGCTCTGATTTGAATAATTTTTTGTATGAATGTTTAGTACCATGGGATACATTACATATATTACAGGTTTTTTTCTTGTGCGTAAATTATGCAAATTAGGCTAACTTTGATTTATTTAGTGTTACTTTCAGCACTGTGAGTGGAAATCCCAATACGTCTCGGGTTAGAGGCCGTATTTATGAACCGATCTTCACGAAACTTCTTGGGTACCTTTGTTATCACTGTGGGACGAGAAGGAGTGTTTTTGGGTCCAGTCTGAAATTCAAGATGGCCACTAGCAGCCATTTTGTTCAAAATTAAGTGCAATCAGATTTTTGCGCAAACTTCCAAATGAAAGATCTGATTTGAATAAATTTTTGTATGAATGTTTAGTACCATGGGATACATTACATATAATACAGAGTTTTTCCTCGTGAATAAATTATGCAAATTAGGGGTCCGGGTGGGACTTAGAAAATTTTGGACCAAAATCCGGAAATTAGTTTTTTGGTTTTTTATGCGTTTTGGTCAATTTTAAGACAAAAAAAAAATAAATTTTTTTACACTGAAAATTTGGGGTCCGGGTGGGACTTAGAAAATTTTGGACCAAAATCCAGAAATTAGTTTTTGTGTTTTGATGCATTTTGGTCAATTTTAAGAAGAAGAAGAAAAAATTTTAGTCTGAAAATATTTTGTTTGGGACTGAAAATTTCCACACAAAAATAATAATCTACAATGATTGGTCTTAATCTGTAGTCCATTACAGTCACCTTGTAATTCTTTTATTATTGTTGACTGGGCCAAAACAAATACTAATTCCTGTCATATTCATTATTCAGTTGTCTTGGTCACAGCAAGTACTAATTCCTGTCATATCCAAGTTGAGCTACAGAGTCATTGACTCTTTCATTTTCATTTTTTGTCTCAAAAACAAAGATTATGACCCCTCATTAAAACGAGCTCAATGATCTCATTCCAAAGAGGGGTCATAAACTATGTTTTTGAGACAAAAAGTAAAAATTAATTGGCGATTTTTGAGAATAGAGCTGGTCGGTTTTGGCCGTTACGTTGGGTAAAGGGTTGAAAGACAGTTTATCTTCGGATTTTCTCAACAATTGGGAGTGTGATCTTTTCTTCCTTCCTTAGATTAATAAAATGCTTCATCATGATTGAAAAACTTTGGAAAGCTGATAGGATTAGTCAGCGAAGAAGAAATACTTCAATATTCCTGATACTATCTAATCCGTGGTATCATTAAAGCAACAGACTGACTTTTTATCCCAAACTCAGTCTCAATTATTGTATAACTCAAATACAGGGGCAGTGAACTTCAGAATTTAAAATTCATATGAGAATCAGAATCAAGCCTGGAAATAAGCAATCTGTCATTTGCAGAATGAGGTACCTAGAGGATGAATTTACTGATGGTATCCCAAACAGTGGGCCTATTTTACCTCTTTCTATTTAGGCTTGAGACCTTGATTTTGATTGAGATTCATAGAGGGTAAATTTAGTGATGCTACTCTGCTGTGCTCTTAGGACCTCATTCTGCAGATGACATTCAGCTTATTTCCAGACTTGATCAGAATCGATTCTCGGAAATGATTCTTGCAATGAAACCAATGAGAATCAACTTTGATTCTTGTCAGTTTCTGAAAATGTCCTTAACTAGTAGAGTGCTGGAAGCCCATATTTGTGCTTTACTTTGATGTGCATGGACCGTAATGTCATGGCCTCATATTCAGTGGACATAATTCGTATTATCTTTGAAGTGAAATTAGTCTGTATAGATTTGCCTTGTTACATTTTATAGGAGAGTGCCTAAAGGCACTCTCCCATAAAATGTACCAGGCAAAGACATGTGAATAAATTTTGATGATCAAAAATAATTTAATACTCCACCAGTTTTTTGGGGCTGGAGAATTCTTATTTTTTGCTCCATCATAGTAGGGTAGCAACTCCTTGATTTAGCAGTGGTGTCTAGTCAAGTTTTTGGCTGCCTATATTGGAAACCAAGACTTCACTTGAAGCCACAAACAATGTACTATTACTAACACAGTGTTTCAGCAGGATGTACAGAAATATGTTCAAGTAAAGTTTGGCTTCCAAGCTCTAAGCTTCATACTCTGACTGCGTTGAATGTAGCAATCCTTACTGTCCAGAATGTTCTCTGTAAATTACAAATCAATGGGTGAGTTCTTAGACATACCCGATCAATGAAACCACTTGTGAGACATAGTCAAAAAATAATTGTTGCCTATGTAATGTCCGCTGTACCTGAACCTTAAGCTGTGTGTCATTTTTGCCTTTGTCTGATATCTCGTCCGACTTCGCTTCCCTGCCCATATTTATTTTCGTAAATTCGTGCACAATGGCTAATCGTGACCATGACAGTTTTACGGGTGGAGGAAGCCGGAGTACCCGGAGAGAACCAAATGGTGAGTATCAACGAGCAACTGTCAGCTCCTCAACATTCTAATGCTGTTCAAGCTCTGCACAAGCAGGGTTACAGCGGTTGAAGACGTGCACCATTGGCATGCAGTATGCCTTACTACATGGTGTCATCATGCCCCCATGAAGGCAACCGGGATAAAGTGCCTTTCCCAAGGACATAATGCGCATTGTCCCAGACCTGGATCGAACTTGGGACCTCTAGCATAGAAGTCCAACAGTCTACCACTGAGCTACCACGCTCCCCTAACGAAGGATAGTGAGGTTGTTTGTTAGCTCATCTTGACAAAATCAAGCTGAGCTAATCCCATTGCTCTCTGTCCATCGGCCATCATCCATCTGTCCATCCGTTCGTCTGCCCATCGTCCATTAACACCATGTTTTGGTCTTCTCCAAAGCCACTAGGCCAATTCAAGTGAAAGTTTGTGTGAGTGATGGTCCCGAAGGAGCATTACATTTTTGTTCAACTCAGCATGCCCAGCCCCATAGGGAGGGAGTGGGGAAAAATGCTCCAAAAATATTTTTAAAATCTTTTCATGAACCAGTGTGTACAATGACTTGATATTTGCTATGGAGCTTCCTTTTGAGGTGTAGAATCAAGTTTGTTCAAACGAAGTTCGTGAAGCAATATTTGGCTTTGTAATGGGAGGGGTAAGTTTTTTGGCTGTGCCCAAAATTGCTATTTTCTGAACCCATGGTCTGGTTTGAACCAAATTTGGTATGTGGTATTATTGGGTCATAAGTACTTGACTCATGTAATAAAAAAATTCACGTATCCCCATGGGAACCCTGGGAGCTTTAAATAGAAATATTTTCAAACACCCATATTTCCTAAACCACACGGAACAGAGAGCTGCTATTTGGTATGAAGTATCCTTAGGACCAGTAGAATTGAATGGTAAAAAAAAAATTGTCATCGGTTGTGTTAGGGTGTTCTGTAATGGGCATCGAAAAAATGCTGAGTCAGCATATTTGCAAAAATTTAAAAAAAATCTTTTCTCCAGAACCAATCATCAGAATCTTTTGATATTCTGTGTACAGCATTCATAGGAGGGGCAGATACAAGTTTGTTAAAATAAAGCCCATTCATTCATATTTGGGCTTAATACAGGAGCCTGAATATTTAACATAGGGTAATATGGGGAATAGTCTTTAAAAATCTTCTTCTTCAGAACCACCAGTCAGAATCTTTTAATGTTTGGTATACATCATTGTTATGAGGGTCAGATTCAGGAATGTTCAAACCAAGTCCCTAGGTTAATATTTGGGCTTCCTACAGAAACCCAAATTTTAACTTTGTTCAGTATTTGGGATAATTGAAAAAAATCTTCTTTTTCAGATCCCCCAGTCAGAATGCTTTCATATTTGGTGTGCAACATCTCGGGGGGGGGGGGGGGGGGGGGGGGGGGTCAGATTCAGTTTGTTCAAATAAGATCCCTAGGTATATATATATAGCCCAAATTTTTACTAAGTGCGATATGAGGAAATTTCTTTAAAAATCTTCTTCAGATCTACCAGTCGATATGCCTTCATATTTGGTATACAACATCTCTAGGGGGTGCAGATTCAAGTTTGTTCAATTCGAGTGCATGGGTTAATATTTGGGCTTAAGTATCTTGTCCAACGACAGTGCAGTTTCCACTGGTCAGGATCGAACTCTCAACGTTTCTGTTTAAAATCCATTGCTCGAACCACTGAGACACCGTGCTAACCATTTTCACCAACTATTTCTTAAATTAAATTTAGATGAATTTTTCATTGCAATTGGGTTTAAGTATCTTGTCCAAGGACACAATGCAGTTACCACTGGTCGGGATCGAACTATCAACCTTTCGGTTTAAAGTCCATTGTTCGAACCACTGAGCCACCATGCTAACCATTTTCACCAACTATTTCTTAAATTAAATTTGGATGAATCTGTTATTAAATCTAGTCATGACTGCTTCACAGCAGCCATGGCTCGATTTGATGAAAAATATCTTGAAAATACTCAGCGGGTTAAGAGTTAAAGAGCAAACTCTGTTTGATGGAATTAAAAAAAAATTCTGTACTATGTCAAGAAATATCTGGCCAGATGCATCCAGTTCAGTAGTAAGTGGTTAAGAAAACTGGAGGGTATATACATAACCTATATTTGTCTTGACACATTTTGTAAATATTTTGTTGCGATTTTTTTTGTGGGGGCATAACAGTAGATTACTCATTCTCTGTTTACTTGCAATACACTAAAAGTGATTTCTAAGCTGTTTTCAAATCGAGTGAATGTTGTCATCATTGCTCGCTGTTTTATTTCTCTTTCTGTGATGTTTTCAGGAACATTTTTCCCTTGAGCAATTGCCATCAATGGCTGTCTAACACTAATGAACATACAAATGAATATAACAATGTCTGAAAGTGTACTAATTAGCCAGGTTTAAAGCTCTTGGGAGAGGAGCAGTAGAATGCCACGCATCAGAATTGATGCATCTTTCCTTATCAAATTGTCTCACAACATTATTTTCACTAAATTGTTTTTTCTATCTTACTTTTATTGTAAAGAGCTTTTAGCCTACTTTAAAACCATCATTTTAGTATGAAAAAAATAGTTTGTTGTCATTGAAGTGTCACTTGGTGGTGAGATAAAATATCACTTCTTAACAAGTATGCTTTTATCTCCAGTTGAAAACAAATGCTTTCTTGCCATTATAATTATAGGATGTCAGACCAAATAGATTTCATTGAAGATGCTGCACTAGCATAACGTTTTAACACTTTCATCCCTTATGTAACCGGTAGGTGCTAGAAGCCATTATCATGGCTCTGTAGAAAAGTGCTGAAAGCACTGTATGCATTAGCTTGATGTTTGTTCAACAGTAGAACAAAATATGTTTGTATTAAATTGTTTTGTTGCAGTTTATTGGAGAGTGCCAACAGGCACTCTCCAATAAATTGTAACAAATCATTTATGAACAAAATGTTCCTAAACCAAGGCTCCCATTGCTGGTAGCAATAGAATCGTTAAAAAAGAGTCATGTTACAAATCACCTTTAAAAAATAATTCAGCACTCTATCAGTTAACAACAAAATATTCACAAAATTGGTCAACCCTTTACCTGACACACGTTTGCTGTTTTAATTTTTCTTTCTCTTCAAATGTTCCAAAACATTTCAACAAAATTGTGAGTCCCTCATTGGAATGAGCTCAAAGAACCTGTTCCAATGAGGGGGTCACATGTTTTGTCAAATATTTTCTAGAAATTTTTTTTTCAACTACTCAATTTGTAAATTATGTGTGCAGATTAATCCAGTTCAGGGGGTAAAGGGTTAAGAAATCTCAATGATATATATTCTGTCTTACATTTGTCTTAACAGATTTTGTAGATATTTTGTTGCAATTTTTGTATGAAAACCGATGTTATCTCAGGCCCCGAAATAAGTTGTTAAAGGTTGTTAAGGTTACGTTTTAATAAATCGTAACTTGCGAAATGTTCACGATTGCCTTTGACCACTGATGGAACTCAGTGGTTATCACCACTTTCTTTACTATTCTATTCTAACGTTCGGCAAATCTAAATCCAAATATTACTCTTGCTAATGAAGTCAACAGGGTGTGGCTTGATGATATTGAGTTAAACAAAATTGTCGTGTGCAGGCCTATTTCATGAGAAATATTATGGTAACAGCCACAGTGTTTACTGTGTTTTCATTCTCTTACTCTGAGCCATCCCCGACACTGACATTTGGAATACCGTAAGCTGCAAAATCAGGCCAGATCCTCGTTAACTTCAAGCGGCGATCAGACACCTAAAATATTTTTGAGAAATTTTAAAGTTCATAATTTGGAAATTGACAAACAACAGTAGAAAACCTGGAGAATGATCTATCAAACATTCTTGGGTTTAAATATGAATGTTGAAGAGAACATTGCGAGCCTACGATTTGACGGTTTACGGACACTTTGGTATGGACCTTGGATGCACTAGACCTTTTCAGAAACAATTCAGACCCTGGACAGTTTGGACCTTGGATGATTTGGACAGCCATGTTTATCATCTGAATCATCCAGGGTCCAATTTGTCCAAAGTCTGAATCGTCCTGTAAACATGTTCATCCCAGAAACTTTCCACAGTTCAATAATAACACTTAGTTGTCATTCAACCTCATGATGGTTAAAAAATTACATGAAAACTATTTTTTAAGTAAAATCAACTTCATTTCATTTACAATGATAAAATATAAATAGCAAGACAACTTAAAAAAACAGGTTACAACCAATAAAATAGGTGTAACCTCAAATAGGTTTCGTACCCCATTCCATATTTCCAGACCTGTTATCTCACAAGTGGGCAGAGGAAATATGAATTTGAACAGTTTTGAGCTCGACTTGACAACGTCAAGTATAAGCTATTGGGATGGATTGTGATCCGTTGTCCATCCATATGTCCATCCGTATGTCTGTACATCCATTCCTCTGTCCATCCACAATTCCTTTAGCACACCCTACAGGACTCAGCTCTCACCAGATCAGTTCCAAATATCATATGTGGCTTTGAGACAATGTCTAGATGGGAGCTATTTCAGACATGTTAACCTCCAGAACAATTTTTCAGGGAACTTGAGGGTGATTTTCAGGGAAATGGGATGGATTTCAGGGAAAAGTTCGCGCGGGGACAAAATAAAAGAAAAAACTTGTGAATTTTCAGCTCATGGACCACTAATAACACCAGGTTATATCCAGAACTAGTTGTCAACTATGCTGATGCATTTATGCTATGTTAAAAAATCATAAAATAACTGTTGATTTGCCCCCCCTCTTCTTCAAGAGCCCCCCCCTTCCCACCACCACCCACCTACACTGTCCCACAGAGCACTTCCACCTGTGGTTTGCTCTTATCAAAGTCTACTTAGCTAATAATTTCCCAAGTCTGGAAATGTTAACAGGAAAAGATGTCCTAATGTTCAGTTACTTCAAGAACATTGGTACTCAGAAAGTATCTTGATCAAACTTCATGCATGTGGGACGTTTGTGCCCTACACAAAACTATTCTTTTCATCATTGAAGCATCTTTTTTAATTCCATTCGAAATTTTCTGGGTACAGATGGCCAACAGTTAACAGTTCTGTAGCCAGCACAACAGAATAAATGTAGTGTTAGAAAATAAGTCCATTGTGTTTAAATATGCAGTCATAATTTTTCGGCATCCTAAGCGACTTTAACCTACTTTTAAACTGTGCTAAATAGTTGTTATTTACGTTTTGATTTTGGAAAAGGGATGAGAATTAAAGCTATTCTATGAAGGAATAAATAAATATATATTAATTCCTTTTCATATATTTTAATTCCAAAAACTACATTTAAATGAAGATGGAGTTTTCAATTTTTTTGAAAGTAAGTCACCTATTTTGACTTCGACACTCGCACATTGATCACGAATCTCCGAAGAAAAACCCCAGAAATAAACATGTACACAGTTGAAATATATATCATAAAATACCCTTTTCTTAAATAAATTTAACTTAAATCCATATTTTACTGCTTCGGGAGTTTTTACCAGAGTTTGAAATGCATGTGATTTGACTCCGAACGTTTTTCATAAGTTACAATGGGAATGAAATATTTGACTTGTTTTCCGGGAATTTTTGTCCAAAACTGATTCCTGTCCGGGAGGCTGGGAACTACACTGAAATTCCAGGATTTTCCTGGGCATTCCAGGAGAGTTAACATGTCTGGCTATTTATTTTTTCTGAATTGTGTTGAAAAACATGGCGGCCAGTGGCCATCTTAGATTAGGCATATAAATTGTCAAACTCCATAACTTTCAAAATCCTTGGTGGAATGAAATCATATTTGGTATGCAATTGTATCTTATTGATGTCTTGCTCCATTTTCAATGCAGGTGTTATTAGTGTGTGTGGAACGCAGACTTCTGTTTTTGTATGGTTTCTTTTTCCTTCTTTATGTCTTCTGGTCTTTTTCTTAGGATAAATCAAATGCAAATCTTTCTATCTTGCATTTTTAGCTCAACTTTGGTGAAGCCAAATTTGAGCTTATGCCATGGCCCGTCGTCTGTCTGTCCGTCAACATTTGGATACGGCTCTGGCTAGAGGCCGTATTTATGAACGAAACTTCTTGGGTACTTTTGTTATTACCGTGGGACGAGAACGAGTGTTTTTGGGTGCGGTCCGAAATTCAAGATGGCTGCCAGCCACCATTTTGTACCGACGATGCAGAAATCTGTTTTTTGTACAGAACTTCCATATGAAACCTCTGATTTGAATAATTTTTTGTATGAATGTTTGGTACCATGGGATACATCACATATAATACAGGTTTTTTTCTCGTGCAGAAATTATGCAAATTAGACTGACTTTGATGTTTTTTGGTGTTACTTTCAGAACTGTAAGTGCAAATGCCAATACGGCTCTGGCTAGAGGCCGTATTTATGAACCGATCTTTACGAAACTCCTTGGGTACCTTTGTTATCACCATGGGACGAGAACAAGTGTTTTTGGGTTCGGTCCGAAATTCAAGATGGCCGATGGCAGCCATTTTGTACAAAATTTGGTGCAATCAGATTTTTGCACAGAACTTCCATATGAAAGCGCTGATTTGAATAATTTTTTTGTGTGAATGTTTAGTACCATGGGATATATCACATATAATACGGGTTTTTTTCTCGTGCAGAAATTATGCAAATTTGATGAACTTTGATTTTTTCAGTGCTACTTACACACAGTAAGTACACATGTCAATATGCCTCGGGCTGGAGTCTGTATTTATGAACCGATCTTCATAAATGTCTGGGGTACCTTTGTTATCACCTTGGGACGAGAACGAGTGTTTCTGGGTGCGGTCCAAAATTCAAGATGGCTGCCAGTGGCCATTTTGTACCGAAATTAGGTCTAATCAGTTTTTTGTACACAACTTCTATACGGCTCAGGCTAGAGGCCGTATTTATGAACCGATCTTTACGAAACTTCTTGGGTACCTTTATTATCACCGTGGGATGAGAACGAGTGTTTTTGGGTGTGGTCTGAAATTCAAGATGGCCATCAGCAGCCATTTTGTACCAAAATTAGTGCAATCAGTCTTTTGTACAGAACTTCTGTATGAAAGTTCTAATTTGAATAAATTTTTGTATGAATGTTTAGTAACATGGAATACATCACATATAGTACGGGTTTTTTTCTCGTGCAGAAATTATGCAAATTAGATGAACTTTGATTTATTCAGCGCTACTTATACACTGTAAGTGCACATGTCAATACGGCTCGGGCTAGAGGCTGTATTTATGAACCGATCCTCACAAAACTTCTTGGGTACCTTTGTTATCACATTGGGGCGAGAACGAGTGTTTCTGGGTGCGGTCCAAAATTCAAGATGGCTGCCAGTGGCCATTTTGTACCGAAATTAGGTCCAGTCAGTTTTTTATCACAACTTCTACTCAGCTCATATTTGTGAACAGATCTTCACGAAACTTATTGGGTACCTTTGTTTTCACCTTGGTACAGGAATGAGTGTGTTTTGGGGTGCCTTTGTTATCACTGTGCTATGAGAACAAATATTTTGGGGTTCAGTCAGACCCACTCTGGGACTCAAAGATTTCTTTTCTAGTTTAGCATCTGACTGTCACCCACCTTTACAATACTTTACCTATACATTTGTTACAGGCAACGGTCAGTTTTATGTTCAGACCGTTACAATACATTATATGTACCTTTGTTATCAGCATTACCTAGATGTTTGTCATTGCTGTGTCACATACTATACATGTACATGTCTTTGTCTTGACAAGTTGAGCTACAGTGTCATTGACACTTTCATTTGCTATTCTGATAGACAGTCACAAGTACTCAGCCATCTATGTTTTAGCTGTAGCCGAAAGGGGTCACAGGGCTTTTACAGCCTCAAATTGTCTTGATAATAGTAAATCATAAAGACTTAACTTTTAGAAGCCAGGAGTCAAGTTTTCTTGCCTGTGATGTAATACGGCAGGCAATCTGGCTGTGACAGTTCGGCTATCTTTGGGCTGTGGAAGAATTAAACACTGAGCAGGTGCTTCTATTCAAGTGTCATCTGCCTGAATAGGCAGACAACACTTGACTAGAAGCACCTGCTTTACTGTTTTTGCGGTATGTCATGTTCAATAAATTCATTCTCATGGCCCGCCTCCTAAGAGTTAATAGCTATTTTATATTTATATATACTGGAGATAATTTTATATTTATATATACTGGAGATAATGTATACAATACTCTTAAGAAAAAAGTAAAGAATCAAATTACAGAAATCTGCTGACAGCTGTCACATATTAAATTTTAAATCTATTGTTTTAAAATGTTTCGAATTCATCCTCTATCCAAGTTGAGTGTATAATATATTATCCAGATCTGTCTTGATTGCACAAGATGACTTTTGATAAATAACACAGGATAACACAGGATAACTTATAATTCTAAGGGGTGGAGAAGACTTTTTCTGTTCTGCCTTTCGCAGTTATGAAGTATTAAAATGGAGTATTTAAATCGTGTGTTTTTAATCCTTTCCCCAAGATTTTATTATGCATGGCTATAATAATTCAAGAACCCTTTCAGCACTCACTTTGCTTCTCTGAACACAGATAGGCTTTCGTGAGATCTCCCAAGGCCTTTAAGGCTTTTTAAAAAATATCTGTATATTCATATTACTGAATTATTTTACAGATGTCTTATATTCCATCAGGCCTTCTAGCCAGTTCTAAACAATATTTGCTGTCATTCAAGCATGATATGTTCTATGGCTATAGGGGGGGGGGGGGGGGGGGGGTGACACCAAATGAATTGAAACTCACTGGGGCTTCAAAATATGGATCAAGGTCACCCTGGTGTCATTTAGGACATTTTTCTGAATTGCTGGAAATTGCACTTTATGACCCTCTAATGCATTCCTGCAGTTCCAACATGTATTTTTACACTCAAAAAAGTGGGCAGGACCAAACATTTTGAAAATGGGTCACACTCAAATCTCAAGCATGATATGACCTGTGGGGCTGAGACCAATACCAAATGAGTCGGAATGTGCTGTAGATTCACATTATGGGTCAAGGTCACTGGGGCCACCCAGGGGACACTGGCTGCATTTTTAACTTAACTTGACAAAAGTCAACTTGGCAAAGTCAAGATAAGCTATTGCCATTATGCGTGTGTAAGTCTGAGTCTGTAATCCTGTGAGTCTGTTAACATTTTCTTTAGCACAGGCTACACCCTGTAGAGCTTGTTCAATCATGAAATTTCATATGCAGGTTCGAGATCACGTTCAGATAAGAATGCCCCCTTTTGGTCGCGATCAGTCAATCGTGATGGCTGCGCGGTCCTGAAACCCCAAAACCTTTAGCACACTCTACAAGTCGAATTTATAAAGGCATTTCATTGTAACCTAGTAGGATGGCTCTGTATTTCCATATCTAGATGAGAACATCCTATTTTGGTTGGGTTCACTCAACTTTGATGGCTGCAGGGTGCATTACCCAGACACCTAGAATCCTTTAGCACTGTCTACAGGTTGCATTTATGAAGGGATTTCATTGTAAATTGGTAGGATGACTCTGTACAATGTCGAGATGAGAACGTCCTGTTTTGGCCATGATCGGTTAACCATGATGGCCACACAGGCACGTGACCTAGATTTGTTTAGCACAGTCTACTGTTCATATTTCTGATGCGATTTAATTGTAACTTCGAGGGTTAACTCGGTATGATGTCTAGATGAGACTGTCCTATTTTGGTCATCATCAGTCAGCCGTTACCGCTGCCTGGTCACACGTGACCTAGATTCCTTTAGCACTGTCTACAGGCCGGTTTTATGAACAGATCTCTTAATTGTAACTTGGTAGGATAAATCAGTATGATATCAAGATGAGACTGCCCTCAACCGGTCAGCCATGACTGCCCTCGATTGGTCAGCCATGACTGCTCTTGATCGGTCAGCCATGACTGCTCTTGATTGGTCAGCCATGACTGCCCTTGACTGGTCAGCCATGACCTCCAGACCTGCACGTGACCTAGATTCTTTAGCAAAGTCTGTGAGTCATATTTAAGAAAGTTTTGTAACTTGGTAGGATGACTCATTTTGGAATGATTTTACTGTCGCTTGGTAACTTTTATTGACATACATTAACTGTGAGGGCCACATCAACCCAGTTCTCAATTCTTTAGTACAGTCTGCACCTCAAATTATTCTTATTGAAAATATAACATGTAGGGAAGAGAAATTAACTTATTCTCAATTATCACAGTTCTTGTCTTTTTTCATAATCCTTTCATAAACATTGAACATTATTCTTTTCATCAAACTCTACAAACAATCAAGTTAAGCTACAGTGTCATTGATACTTTCATTCATAATTGCTGGAAATTTAATTTTTATCCCCCTAATGCATTTCCAAATTTCATACATGCATTTCATCACTCAGACAAGTGGGCGGAGCCAAATATTTGGAAAGTAACCGACTTTCTGAATTTGTGGCCTTTGTCGACATTTTAGAGCATTTTTAGCTCACCTACATCTGTGAGATGTGGTGAGCTATTGTGATAACCTCGGGCGTCAGCGTCGGCGTCCAGCGTGTCCAATATTGTAAGATTTAATGTTAAGGTGAATTTCTTAAACATCAGTGGGCCCAGGCCTTTGATATTGCATATGTAGGTTGTAGGGGACTATTAGAACAGTATTTAATCCTGAAACTACGACTTTTTTCCAAATTTCAGCTAAAATTTTCTGCCAAAAGTTGTTGTAAGAATTTGCGTTTAGGTATTGTAAGAATTTGTGTTAAAGTCAGCTTTTGTGCAGATTGTGCTGGTTTAACTTCTCATTACTGTTGATTTTCATATTTCAATAACAACTGTAGGTATTAACCCTACTGTATGCAGAAATTTAACGAAAAATTTTTTTTTTTCACTCAAAATTTTCATGTTTTTCTCGGACTTAGTAAATTTTAAGTTGTAAAATTTTGTAAACTTTGTGTTCAGGTGAGTTGTGTTTCTATGTGTCTTTCCAAGCGATTAATATTCTACACTTGGGTTACTGAACTCCATTGCAGTAATATTTAACCCTCATTACATGCATATTTGAGGAATTTGAGGCTGATTTTCTGCCAAAACTTGTTGTAAGAATTAGCATTTAGGTGTTGTAAGAATTTGCGTTAAAGTCAGATTTTGTGCAAATTGTGGTGCTTTAACTTCTCATTACTCTTGATTTTCATATTTCAATAACAACTGTAGGTATTAACTCAACTGTATGCAGAAACTTAACGGAAATTTTCTTTTTTTTCAGTCAAAATTTCCATGTTTTTCTCGGACTTAGTAAATTTTAAGTTCTAAAAGTTTGTGTTAAGGTGAGGTGTTAAGGTGAGTTCTCAAAGATCAGTGGGCTCAGGCCTTTGATATTGCATATGTAGGTTGTATGGGACTATCAGAACAGTATTTAACCCTGACTCTATGACCTTTTTCCAAATTTCACCTAAAATTTTCTACCAATAGTTGTTGTAAGAATTTGCGTTTAGGTGTTGTAAGAATTTGCGTTAAAGTCAGCTTTTGTGCAGATTGTGCTGCTTTAACTTCTCATTACTGTTGATTTTCATATTTCAATAACAACTGTAGGTATTAACCCTACTGTATGCAGAAATTTAACGGAAATTTTCTTTTTTTTCAGTCAAAATTTTCATGTTTTTCTCGGACTTAGTAAATTTTAAGTTGTAAAACTTAGTAAACTTTGTGTTTAGGTGAGTTGTGTTTCTATGTGTCTTTCCAGGTGATTAATATTCTGCACTTGGGTTACTGAACTCCATTGCAGTAATATTTAACCCTCATTACATGCATATTTGAGGAATTTGAGGCTGATTTTCTGCCAAAACTTGTAAGAATTAGCGTTTAGGTGTTGTAAGAATTTGCGTTAAAGTCAGCTTTTGTGCAGATTGTGGTGCCTTCACCTCTCATTACTGTTTATTTTCTCATTTCAGTAACAACTGTAGGTATTAACCCTACTGTATGCAGAAATTTAACTGATTTCTTTTCTTTTTTTCGGTCACAATGTTCACGTTTTTGTCTGACTTACTCAATTTTAAGTTCTAAAAGTTTGTGTTAAGGTGAGGTGTTAAGGTGAGTTCTGTTTCTATGTGTCTTTCCAGGCGATTGATATTGTACGCATGGGTTACTGAACTACATTGCAGTAACGTTGCGCCCTTATTACATGCATATTTGAGGAATTTGCCGGGGATTTTTTTGGGGACTTATATTCACTTTCTTTAAAAAAAAATTTTGTTAACTTTTTTTTTTTATTATTTAATACTTTCTCATACTTGTTACTTGTAACATAGGCTTATTTTAGTTGGTGATGTGATGTATTTTTGTTGGGACTTATAGTCATTTTCTTGAACGAATGTTTTTCCGCAACTCCTCTTTAACCAATGAATGTACTTCAATTAAAATTTCAGTGATTTATGAAAGCCTTTCCTCATTCTTATTTATGATTTAATATCTGGCCTCACGATTCATATTCTTAATCATAAACATTTCTAAAAGATGTATCCAATGATTCTATGTTGAATTGATATATAATAAATGCAGAAATATAGACTTTCCAAAGCCATCACATAAACCACATTAATCATTTGATGCCTAGTTAATGATTTATATTAACTAAATATTAGGCATGTTACATTGGAACGACATTATCAAGCGCGAATGTAGGTGAGCGTTGGGATGTAACATCCCTCTTGTTTAATCTAAGGCAAAAAAAATAGACCGAGCCATACATTTTGAAAGATCGTCATATTGATACCTCAACCAAAGTGTGACATTATTAAATTGGAATTTTTAAAAATCAAGGTGAAACTCTTTGGATGGTCAAAATTTGTGCCATGGTCTGTTGAGTCACCATGTGGTTTTTGATTGCATGTTGCAGAGATATTGGTAATCACAATTTAAACCCTCTAATGCATTCCTAAAATTCATATGCAAATTTAAATGCCCCTAAAGAGGGCAGGGCCACACATTTTGAAAGGAGAAGAGTTCAAACTTTGTAAGCAGGTCACATTTGCATATTGGACAGATTGACCCGGGTCCACAGCAAGGTTTGAAATATGAGTTATCTGTCATTTTCAGATTGAGGTCCTCAGAGGGTGAATTTGCTGATGCTAATACATAAAGTGGGCCAATTTATTTTCTGGGTACCGCTTCCTCTTTAGGCCTGAGACCTTGATTCAGATTGAGGTTCACAGAGGGTAAATTTAGTAATGCTACCCTGCTGTGCAGGGTAGCATCACCAAATCCTCCCTCTGGGTTCCTCATTCTGCAGATGACAGACTGCTTATTTCCTGGCTTGGGTGGGAAATGGTCCAGAATTTCAGGGTTTTTTGCAAATCATTTGTGTGTTTTGCATGAGACTCTTCAAGTGCAGTGCAGAACAATATATTTCTGATTTCTTCAATATCCATTTCTGATTCTTTTATAGAACATGTTAAATGCTGTGCACAGAAGTTATTTCAGGTTTCTTGAAAGTTTTTAAATGCTGTTTACAAAAAGCCATTTCTAATTTCTTTAAATATATTTTACAACCAAAAATAAGTCTTCATAACTTATTACCTCACCTGACTTTCAGTCAGGGGAGCTATAGTGATCACTCACCGTCCGTCGTCCGTGAACATGGTGTTTGTGTCTTCTCCTCCAAAACTGCTAAACCGATTTAATTGAAATTTTAGATAATAGTTTGTTATGACATCGCATTTTGATTTTGTTCAAATCAAGTGGCCTCGCCCTTCGGTAGGACCACACCCAAAAAGTGTGCAGAAATATGTGACCTTAAACGTCGATAAATAAATAAATTTCTTCTTCAGGTCCATTAGTCAGAGTCTTTCAATATTTCTTAATGAAACAAATTTTATTTCAAACAAATGTTCTGTGTCAATACTGATTCCATCTGCTCGTGTGTAAGAACACACAAACAGAAAGCCCTAATTGGTCCACAATTGGCTTTCCACTTTAGCTTGTTGTTTGTGCAGCAGTGGATAAAGAAATATTCATATAAAATTGTATTGTTACAATTTATTGGAGATTGACAACAGGCACTCTCCAATAAACAGTAACAAAACAATTATTGATGAACAAAATCTTGCTGTACTAAGGTGCCCCTTTTTGGCAGCATTTTACCTTTGAAAAAAATTGGTGATGTTACAATTCACCTTTGAAAAATAATTTAGTACTCTACCAGTTAACATACTTTGAAGCTTAAGATAAGATGTGGGGGAGGAATTGGGATAGAGACATCCTTATTCAGAGCGTTTTTGTTGATAGTGATCCTCTGTTTTTTAAAGAATTTTTGTTCACAGCATTTTTGTTTGCTCGTGATGCTCACTTTTCTATATTCTTGATTTTATAAAACAAGAGTACAATGGAGCCCACTTAATTGGATATCTCTTAACTGAATAACCCTGTTAATTGAATATAATTTCCCAACACAAAACTATTTACCATACCTCCAGTACAAGTTTGACCTGTTAATTGAATATAGGTTATACAGTAAACTCCTGTTAATTGAATAAAAAATCTTGTAACCTGTCCAGAAATTACCCTGACTCTCCCCAGTTTTCCTTTATTTATAGACCTATTTGGCCTCAGTACATCCAGTACAGGCATTTAATCTATTATATCTTGTTTGACAGAGCTCATGGAGCTCTGTCAAACAAGATATAGAATAAATGCTAAGTTTCTCTCTAGAATACAGGAAAGTGACAATCCCAGTTAATTGAATACTCCTGTTAATTGAATCATCTTTTTTGCTCAACTTGACAAAGTCAAAAAATGTTGCCACTGACCTTTGAACTTAGTTTAGTCAGACCTCAATATTTCCCTTTAACACACTCTTCAGGGCACATTTATGATCGGATCACTTTGAAACTTGGTATGTGTGTTCGGGGTGACCTCTAGATATGAGCAATTGCTTTTTTTCATTTCCGAAAAAATTATTGTCGTTATCACCAGCCTTTGAACTTACTGCATTTGTGCATCAACTTATCCCTTTTGCACTCTCTGCAGAGTATATTTATGAATTTGCATAACCCTCCCTCCCCCCCCAAAAAAAAAAAACCCACCAAAAAACCATTGCTACAAGCAATGACCTTCTACTTAGTGCATTTGTGCATTAACATCTTCCTTTGGCATGCCTCAGAGGGCACATTCATTATCAGGTTGTTTTGAAACTTTGTCTGCTATGCAGGGTGACAAAGATAGGAGCTATTGATTTTCTTTTCATTTCCATCAAAAACTGTTGCTGTTAGCAACAACCTTTGAATTTATTGCATTTGTGCATCAACATTCTTCTTTGACATGGCCTACAGGCCATATTTATCATAGGATTGTTTTTGAACTTGGTGTGCTCATTAGGCAAGACCTTTAGAGAAGAGCTATTGATTAGCATTCATTTCTGTGAAAAAAGTTACCATTTACAATAACCTCTGAACATACTGCATTTGTGTATCAACATTCTTCCTTTAGCCAGTCTTACAGTTTACATTTAAAAATGCATGGATTACTCTGACGTTGTGCACACACAATGCTGTTATGTTGAAATTTCATCAAATAACATTGGTACCAATGATCTTCAATTTTGCCATTTCATTTATTACTTACCAAGTTCAAGTTTGTCAAGTTGAGCTACAGTGTCATTGACACTTTCATTTTTAATGGCAAAGTGGCTATTCAATTAACAGGACTGCACTGTATTATGTTACTGCGCCATCCAGGCATCTGTTTAACTTTTTAGTGTCCAGGCCATACCTTTTTAATGGAAAGAGATATGATGGAAAAACAAAAGTCAGGGTCAAATATTGAGGTCAGCACATGGAATCAGCATGTACATCATCTTTCAGGCATCTGTTTAACTTTTTAGTGTCCAGGCCATACCTTTTTAATGGAAAGAGATATGATGGCAAAACAAAGGTCAGGGTCAAATATTGAGGTCAGCACATGGAATCAGCATGCACATCATCTTTTTCATGTCCGGGACATACCTTTTTAGTGGAAGGAGTTATAACATTGAAACTTACACAACCTTTGGACCAACACGTACAAAATTTACAACTACCCTATCAAGGTCACAGGTAGAGCTCAAGACATGGAATCAGCATTCACATATACATGCACGCAGGTCATCCCACCAAGTGATTATAATGGGAGTAGGATGTATGATGCCAATCCCCCCCCCCCCCCCATTTCCCCAGGTGATGCGCTTGTTTGATCACCTGAATAAAAGACAGGGCGGAGCTTAAGTTATCATTTTCTGTCCATCGTCTGTTGCAAAAGCTAACAAAACAATCATTTGCCTAATTAGGTAGCATGGTGGCCCAGTGGTTACAGCATTGGTCTTCAAACCAAAAGGTCCATGGTTCGATCCCCTCCAGGGGTAACTGCTTTGTGTCCTTGGGCAAGGCACTTAATCCTGATTACTTGCATGGGGGCATATTGGCACTGTGTACCAAGGCGTACTGCACGTCAATGTGCACTTGTCTTCAACCAATGCTAAACCTGCTTGTGAGGAGTTGGTACATTGGGGAGTCTTGAAAGTTGCTCACTGCTTCTCAGTGGTTCTCTCTAGGTACTCTGGGTTCCTCCACCCATAAAACTGTCCGACATGGAGGTGACTCAGGCTGTTGAAAGTGTCATTAAGCCCAAATAAATAATTAAATTTTCCTAATTTGTACAAACGTGGATATTTTACACTTTCTCAGAAAAAACAAACTATTAGTTCCTGAACCAATGGGTGTAACCCATTGGCTCTTAAATTACATTTTGCTCACACTTATGTGTTTTTTCTTTCCGGAAATTGAATGTGTGAGGGTGGGGAAATCCATCCTGTGATTTTTTTTTTAGAAGGAATGCACTCTGTCCATACTGTTCACTGAAATGACAAGGTACAAAAAAACAAATTTGATCTGACCCAAAATTTGCTTGATAAGAGTTCTCATTTCTCTCCATTGCTGTTTGACAGCACTGATGATTATTGATTTATGAATAATGGGTTATGTTGATATCCAGTCGTTATTTATTTATTTGTCTGTCTGGAAACATTCTTTTAACTGATAGAGTGCCAGAAGCTCATTTTTGGGCTTTATGTATTGAAGTGCATGTACCACAATTTAAAGGGTTCATATTCTGTGGATGTGTTCCATGTGATCTTTGATGTGAAATTATTATATCGACCACCCCCACAATGAGTTAGGGGGTGTAGGCTATACTGGAATCATCTTGTCTGTATGTCCATCTGTCCATCTCGCTCTGTGGACATAAGTTTGTCTGGAGATTTTCTCTGATGTTTATAGGCCAATCCCTTTCAAACTTGTGGTATGCATGTTCACCACCATGGGAACCTGTGCACCTGCGATTATAGTTCCGGTCAGACTATTTTTGCCAGAGTTCACCCCACACATTTCTTTAGTGGTATGCCAATCAGTGCGACGAGGGGTATTGATAGGCCCATCCTGGGACAGTCACACTTCTAGTTTTGTCTGTATGCATTTGCCTTGTTACATTTTATGGGAGAGTGCTACTGGGCACTCTCCCATAAATTGTAACAAGGCAAGACATTTGAGTAAATTTTATTGAGCAAAAATAATTCGGCACTCCACAAGTTAAACCCTCTGAGTGCCAACAACAACCTCTGCAGCCTAGAATATTCCAGATTATTCCTGGAGTCTCTTTCATTGAGGCCTGGCCAAACGCAAAAACTTTGTGTCTGTCTGTTTGTCCATCCATTCATCCATCTGTATGTCAATCATTTCGTACGTCAGTGCAAAATTAGTATCTCATTGAAAAATGGTGTTTTTCTTGACTATTTCACTGGCCACAAAATGTTTATAAAAGCAGTACATGGAACATGGAAAAGTGAAAATATTTTCTATCTGTCACCTCCAAATTCTACCTGAACTCTGGTTACAGTCTTTGAAATGGCACATATTGATTTACGTGTCATAAGAACTCATGCCAGATTCATGCATTTTGTTTTTCCTGTTTAATCTGTTGGCATTTACTGAGTGCAGTTTATAAACATATGCCAGTTTATTTTTGTGGAAAATTCATAGGTGTCCACAGTTAGTCCAAGTTATTTTTAAAGCACCACAAAGCTTGTGCTCAGGAATTCCACCATCCATTGGACTAATTCCAATAACTGAAGGAATCAGAATGCCTGTTTGACTATGTGGACTAATACCATGATTCTTGCTGAAAAAAACATTTTTTTGTCTTTAGTCTTTTCAAGAGTAAATTACTGCTTTATCATGTTGCATTTGGAAATCTTGGTCAGAGCAGTATTGCTGGTTCCATTGATGTCAAAGAAACAACTAGTCGTCCAAATACATATTTAGATAGCATTTTAAAATGTATCCTAACTTGCCTCAGGACATTTATCTTGTCTACCCTGTCCCCACCACCACTGACTGCATCTCAAAGGTTTGAGCTCCATCAAAATTAAGATCTGGTCTTTCAACCCATTTGCACCAAATGCTTTTCTTGCCTAACACCACCCACAATCAAGTTTGTTCAAACAAAGATTGTGAAGCAATATTTGCCTTTTTAATGGGAGGGACAAGATATTTGGCCCCACCCAAAATTTCTATTTTCTGAACCGATGGTCTGATTTGAACCAAATTTGGTATGTGGTATTATTGGGTCATAAGTACTTGACTCATGCCCAAAAAACATTTTCTGATGCCCCATGGGAACCCCAGGACCTAAAAATCGAAATATATTCAAACGCTCATATTTCCCAAACCACATGAAACAGAGAACTGTTATTTGGCATGAAGCTTCCTTAGAACCAGTAGAACTGATTGGTAAAAAAAAATTGCTATAGTTTATGTCAGGGTGTTTTGTAGAGGGCATCGAAAAAATGCTGAGTCTGCGTATTTGCAAAAATTAAAAAAAAAATTTTCTCCACAACCATTGGTTAGAATCTTTTCATATTTGGTATATACAATATCCATAGAGGGGCAGATACAAGTTTGTTAAAATGAAGCCCCCTGGTTCATATTTGGGCTCAATACAGGAGCCTGGATTTTTAACTTAGGGCAATATGAGGAAAAATCTTTAAAAATCTTCTTCTTGAGAACCATCAGTCAGAATCGGTTAATGCTTGGTATACATCATTGTTATGAGGGTCAGATTCACGATTGTTCTAACGAAGTCCCTAAGTTTATATTTGGGCTTCCTATGAAAGCTCAAATTTTAACTTAGTGCAATATGGGGGATGATTTTTAAAAATCTTCTTCCGACCCACCAGTCAGAATACTTTCATATTTTGTATTCAATATCCCGGGGAGGGGGGAGGCATTCAAGTTTGTTCGAATTGGATCCCTGGGTTAATATTTGGTAGCCCAAATTTTAACTTGGTGCAATATGAGGAAATGTCTTTAAAAATTTTCTTCTTCAGATTCACCAGTCAGAATGCTTTCATATTTGGTATACAATATCTCCAGTGGGGTGAGATTCAAGCCGGAATTGGCCATGTAGCATGTATGTTTGACAGATCTTATTCGTAGTTGGTAAAATTATTTCTCATGACACAAAAGTGTGTCGCAACTTTGATCCAAGGTCATACCATCAAGGTCAAGGTCACAGACAACAAGACTTTGATATTGTTATACAGCCCTTGTCAGGTCTGTATAATTGAATCTGTGACAGATCTGGTTGTTACCTATAACCTAACCATGTGTCATGACCTTATGACCTTAACCCATTGTCATATCATGTTGGTTAAGGTCACAAGCAGTAACACTTGGATTCTTGTCTTGTATTTAGTTTCCCCTAAAAGCAGTGACCCTCAGTGGAGTTATCTAGGTGGTGCTGCCTCTTGTGTATACATAAAGATCTATTTCTGTTTTCAACACAAAATTTGAGTTGGAAGAACACCTTCAGTTTTGTAACATTCCTTCTCGAATTGAAAAAATGTGGTTGAGGTACCCTTTGCAACTCTATATTCATTTATGGGGAAAGAATGTCCGAGTCTCTCAGATCAGTTGGGTGCAGTTCCTGAATCCTAGCAGGAGTGCCGCACGAATCTACATGGATTCTCACTATTTATTTATTTATTTATGAAGGTTTGACACTTTAACAGCCAAGGTCATATCGTGTCGGTGACAGTTTTACGGGTGGAGGAAGCCGGAGTACCTGGAGAGAACCACTGAGCAACGACAAGCAGCTGCCAGCTCCTCAGCATCATAACTCCGCCCTGCAGCACAGGCAGGGTTACATTGGTTGAAGACATGTGCACCATTGATGTGCAGTACGCCTTACTACTCGACGTCATCGTGCCCCCATGTGGAGAATCGGGGTTAAGTGCCTTGCCCAAGGGCAGAACGCGCGAGTTCGAATCAATCGATCAGATGGTCACCCATCCAAGGACTAACTGGCTCAACGTTACCTAGCTTCGGTGATCTGATGAGAATCGGTCACCGCAATGCCACCATGCCCCCTTAGATTCTCGCTGGTTTTGTTGTGCAAATCTTTGAGTGAATGGATTCTCGTTGAAATATAAGCCCTGCTTTAACAAATTGGCTGCATCCACCCACGTAATTTAAAAATGTAGCTGTTGAAAACCCCCCCAAAAAAATTTACAAACTTTCAACAAAACTATATCATGTGAGCCCCTCATTCAGCTTGTTGAGCTTAATTCAGTGAAGAGTCATATGATAAGGTTTTCTTAACCCTTTACCTAACATGAAAAGCAGATGACACTTGCAATAAAAATTCTTGAATAACTAATTTTTTTTTATTTTTTGTCTAAAAAACATAGGTTTTGACCCCTCATTGGAACAAGCTCGATGAGTTCGATCCAAAGAGTGGTCATAACCTTTATTTTTGAGACAAAAAATGAAAAAAATAATGAAAATTAAATGACAATTTTTGTGAATAGCGGTGGCTGGTTTTGGCCATTATGTTAAGTAAAGGGTTAAAATTGTTAGAAAAACTTGTTAAAAAATAATATAAAATAACAAATGATGATATCATGTGCATTGGAGCATATTACTTTCAGAGAAAATTATTGTGAAGACCATATTGGTTTCTTCTTAATTTTTTACAAACAATCCAGAATAAAGATGGTGATTGGTTGGTTTAGTTCTGACTGTGAGGGAATTAACTTCTCATTTCTCTGTAAATCCAGCATGACGTTTTCTCCTCTCTCACAAATCAATAGTAATCCATCATTTCACTTTAATACTCTTGAAATTTCCTGAGAATTAATTCAATCTTCTCAACTTTAATGCTCATTTAAACCATAGAAAATTAAACCGTCTCCAATGGAGTAAGACTTGCCGACTGGAAAAGAAATTGATTTTTTGCTTGATAGTTATCAGAACAATACGTTTCATATGCTACAGCTTCCAATTGATATCCTGGGTTGAGGTGATGAAATTTTTCATTTTCATTCATCCAGAGAACCTAATATTGGTTTTATGGTTGTTATTCTGGCATTTGTCATCACTTTAACACCTTTTTGAACTTGAGTTTTGTGTTAATATAAATTTGCAACTGATAGAAATAGGATTTTTTTGTGTTGTTATAGGGTCCGGCGAACGTTTGAGATTCGATTCAATTTCAAATCTTGTTACTGATTCAATTTTATTTGAAAAAATCGAATCCTGGAGAGATTTGGATTTCATACATTTGTTTATTGTTGACTTTCTGAAGATAAATCACCCTGTAGTTTTCTGATGAATAAGAATGAAGGTATACAGTCTAACTAGGTAGCACAAATTCAGTTGGAAAATTCACACAAATGACATTTGAAGTGATAGTGGAGATTGTGTTACAGTTCATTTGCACATTATATTCATTATTGTCTGTTAAGTGCTCCAAGGCGCCATCAGCAATGTTTTGGCATTGCAGATGGTGCCTTGTCGCACTCAAAGGACTATAAATGGCTTTTTCTTCAACCACCTTTGTGATACCTGTCAATTTCTCTAAGTCTAGTATGCTTATGTTATTAGCTCACCTGACTGAAAGTCAGGGTGAGCTATTCTGATCACTTTTCGTCCGTCGTCCGTCGTGAAGGTGGTGTTTGGGCTTTTTCTCCCAAACCACAGGCCGCATATTAATAAAATTTCATGTGAGAAGGGGTTATGTAAGCGGATTTTGATTTCTTGTCAAATTAGGTTTTGGCTCACATTGAGCAGAGGAATGGGGCAAAAATGCTCCAATTCTTAAAAAATCTTCTTCTCAAGAACCAGCAATAGCAGAGACTTGATATTTGGTAGGCAGCTTCCTTTTGAGGTGTAGACTCAGTTTATTCAAGAGAAGTTGGAGGGGCTATATTTGACGATGGTAAAGGAGGGTCAAAAATTTTGGCCCCGCCCCAAATTTTTATTTTCCAAACCGCGAGGCCGATTTGAACCAAATTTTACATGAGTGCTTATTGGGTCATAAGTACATAAGTACCTAATTTATGCCGAAATTTTTTTCCCCATAGCCCCGTGGGAACCACAGGAGCTAAAAATAGAAAAAAAATAGAAAAAAAAATGAAAACGCCATATCTCCAAAACTACACGGCACTGAGAATTCTTATTTGTTGTGAAGCTTCCTTAGGACCAACAGAATGGAATGATCAAAAAAAAATTGCCATCGGTTTTATGATGGGGTAGTTTTTGGGGACTTTGAAAAAGTGCTGAGTCAGCATTTTTTAACACTGTGGGTAATGGGAAAAACATAAGACTACTTTTCTCCAAAAGCACTGCTCCAAAAGCTTTAAAATTTCACATATAACATCTTTGGAAGATTGTTTCACATGTTTATTGAAATCAATTGCCTGGGTCGATATTTGGGCTCTCTATGGGAGCCCAAATGTTTAAATTAGTGCAGTATGAGGAGTATTTTTGAAAAATCTTCTTCAGATCTAGCAATAAGAATGTTTTGATATTTGGTATGCAGCATCCTTAGGGGGGTGAGATTCAAGTTTGTTGAAGACTTCGAAATTTTGGACCAAAATTTTTTTGTTTTTTCTGCGTTTCGGTCAATTTTAAGACAAAAAAAAAAAAAAATTTTTTCCCCTGAAAATTTGGGTTGCGGGGTGGGACTTGGAAAATTTTGGACCAAAATCCAAAATTTTTTTTTTTGGTTTTTTCTGCGTTTCGGTCAATTTTAAGACAAAAAAAAGAAAAAAAAAAAAAAAATTTTCCCCTGAAAATTTGGGGTGCGGGTGGACTTAGAAATTTTAAGACAAAAAAAAACAATTTTTTTTTTTTTTTCCCTGAAAATTTGGGGTCCGGGTGGGACTTAGAAAATTTTGGACCATAATCCGAAATTTTTTTTAAATTTTTTCTGCATTTTGGTCAATTTTAAGAGAAAAAATATTTTTTTTTTACCCTGAAAATTTGGGGTCCGGGTGGGGCTTCTGTTTTTTATGTATTTCTGTCAATTTTAAGACAAAAAAAAAAATTTTTTCCCCTGAAAATTTTGGGTCCGGAAGGACTTAGAAGATTTTGGACCAAAATCTGGAATTTTTTTTTTTTGTTTTTCATTTATTTCTGTCAGTTTTAAGACAAAAAAAAAAAAAAATTTCCTCCTGAAAATTTGGGGTCCGGGTGGGACTTAGAAAATTTTGGACCAAAATCCGAAAAAAATTTTTTTTTGTTTTTTATGCATTTCTGTCAATTTTAAGGCAAAAAAAAAAAAAAAATTTCCCCTGAAAATTTGGGGTCCAGGTGGGACTTAAATTTTGGACCAAAATCCAAAATATTTTTTTGTTTTTTATGCATTTCTGTCAATTTTAAGGCCAAAAAAAAAAAAATTTTCCCCTGAAAATTTGGGGTCCGGGTGGGACTTAAATTTTGGACCAAAATCCAAAAAAATTTTTTTGTTTTTTTCTGCGTTTTAAGAGAAATTTTTTTTTTTTTCCCCTGAAAATTTGGGGTCCGGGTGGGACTTAGAAAATTTTGTACCAAAATCCAGAATTTTTTTTTTTTTTGGTTTTTTATGCATTTCTGTCAATTTTAAGACAAAAAAAAAAAAAAAAAAATTTTTCCCCTGAAAATTTGGGGTCCGGGTGGGACTTAGAAAATTTTGGACCAAAATCCGAAAAAAAATTTTTTTTGTTTTTTATGCATTTTTGTCAATTTTAAGGCAAAAAAAAAAAAATTTTCCCCTGAAAATTTGGGGTCCGGGTGGGACTTAAATTTTGGACCAAAATCCAAAATTTTTTTTTTGTTTTTTATGCATTTCTGTCAATTTTAAGGCAAAAAAAAAAAAAATTTCCCCTGAAAATTTGGGGTCCGGGTGGGACTTAAATTTTGGACCAAAATCCAAAAAAAATTTTTTGTTTTTTCTGCGTTTTGGTAAATTTTAAGAGAAATTTTTTTTTTTTTTTTCCCTGAAAATTTGGGATCCGGGTGGGACTTAGAAAATTTTGTACCAAAATCCAGAATTTTTTTTTTTTTTGGTTTTTTATGCGTTTCTGTCAATTTTAAGACAAAAAAAAAAAAAAATTTTCCCCCTGAAAATTTGGGGTCCGGGTGGGACTTAAATTTTGGACCAAAATCCAAAAAAATTTTTTTGTTTTTCATGCATTTCTTTCTGTCAATTTTAAGACAAAAAAAAAAAAAAATTGCCCCTGAAAATTTGGGGTCCGGGTGGGACTATTTTGGACCAAAATCCGAAATTTTTTTTTTTGTTTTTTCTGCGTTTTGGTAAATTTTAAGAGAAAAAAATTTTTTTTTTACCCTGAAAATTTGGGGTCCGGGTGGGACTTAGAAAATTTTGGACCAAAATCCGAAAAGAAATTTTTTTGTTTTTTATGCATTTCTGTCAATTTTAAGGCAAAAAAATTTTTTTTTTTTTTTTCCCCTGACCAAAATCCGAAAAAAAATTTTTTTGTTTTTTTTCTGCGTTTTGGTCAATTTTAAAACCAAAAATTTTTTTTTTTTTTACCCTGAAAATTTGGGGTCCGGGTGGGACTTATTAGAAAATTTTGGACCAAAATCCGAAAAAAATTTTTTTTTTGTTTTTTCTGCGTTTTGGTCAATTTTAAGACAAAGAAAAAAAAAAAAAAAATTTTCCCCTGAAAATTTGGGGTCCGGGTGGGACTTGCGTTTTTTATGCGTTTTAAGAAGAAGAAAAAAATTTAGGCTGAAAGTATTTTGTTTGGGAAAAAAATTTGTTTTTTATGTGTTTATCTCAATTTTGTGACGTTAAAGTGCATGAACTGAAAATAGAAGGAAAATCCTGTGTATTGTGTGGGCACAATCGCTTCATCTAGTTGGTATATGCTTTTCTTAGGAGGGGCGTATGCAGCTTATTCAAGTCAAGTCCCTGGTTTGATATTTAGACTACCATGTCAGGTGAGCACCCTCAGGCCCCCTGGGGCCTCTTGTCTTAGGTTCACAACAGCGATAGCACCAGTAGGCCATAGTATCATAACAATTTCAAAGCGAATTTGATTTGGTTTTGAATCTATGCTTGATTCGATTTGATTCGACAGAAACATGATTCGCCGTGTCCAATGTTATCATCAAAATGACTAATGGTAAACAAGTTCTGTTTCTCTGATAAAATAGGTTCTGGTAACCAGTACTGTGGTTTGTAGACAAAGTTGAGAGAGGATTGACATAACCCACGGTTCGCTTTTCCAACCAACTGAAAAATTTCAGAAGACTGAATCTGAAAAATACTATAAACATTTATTTGCTTTTAATGCTTGTTTACTGAATAATTATGAACGAAGACTGATCTCAGCAGTAGTTTTATGACCATGCCATGTAGTTTCACCAATTGTGTTGATATCGTGATATTTTAAAGGTGAATTAAATTCTTACCAGTTGGAATATCTGGAGCATGAAAGAATATCTAGATCTTTGTGAGTAAAGGACATCAAATTAAATCAACAGTGGTCTGCTGTGTGCAACTCCTCTAAAACTGGGTAAACAAATGGTCCATAACAGCATGAGATCCCTAACAGAATTTGACTAGTGGCCTGAGAGCTTGATTGGAGATGTGCTCTTCCAGGGTTCCCACTCAAATGAAATGTCCTTGAATTTGTTTCTCTCCTATAAAAGTTCTTGATTTTCCACCACATTTCATGAAAAGTACTTTCATTCAGTTTAATTATAACCTCTAAGACAAGTAGTTTTGTGATAACCCGCCCCACGCACATGCAATACCACAAAATTAGTCAGGAACATATCTGATCTCTTCATTGTCCCTTGAGTGCAACAAGCCATCATCTGCAATGCTAAAGCATTGCAGATGGTTTCTTATTGCACTCAATAGACTACATATCTAGCCAGTTTGCTGCTCCATGATAAGGTCCTCGAGGCTGAAATTCTTTGTGTGCTTCATGGTGTCATAAGTTCACATGATCATTATAATAGTTCTTGAAAATCATGGTCAGAATCATTCAAAAGTGCTTAAATTGTGCTAGAATCTGATTCAATGATGTCAGTGGGAACCATGTCTTCATATTTCAAAGATGTTTGAACATCTTTTATATCAACTGGAATTTCTAGCACAATGACAAGCAATTTTTATATATATTTGATTGTTAGCTCACCTGACTGAAAGTCAGGGTGAGCTTTTCTGATCACTTTTCGTCCGTCGTCCGTCGTCCGGCGTGAAGGTGGTGTTTGGGTCTTTTTCTTCCAAACCACTGGCCGCATGTTAATGAAATTTCATGTGAGTAGGGGTTATATAGCGGCATTTTGATTTTTGGGCAAATTAGGTTTCGGCTCATATTGAGCAGAGGGGTGGGGCAAAAATGCTCCAATTCTTAAAAAATCTTCTTCTCAAGAACCAGCAATAGCAGAGACTTGATATTTGGTATGCAGCTTCCTTTTGAGGTGTAGACTCAAGTTTGTTCAAGAGAAGTTTGTAGGTCTATACTTGGCGATGTTATGGGAGGAGCAAAAATTTTGGCCCCACCCCAAATTTCTATTTTTTAAACCGAGAGGCCAATTTGAACCAAATTTTATGTGAGGGCTTATTGGGTCATAAGTACCTAATTTATGCAGAAATTTTTTTTCCTGTAGCCCCGTGGGAACCACAGGAGCTAAAAATAGAAAAAAATTAAAACGCCTATATCTCAAAAACTGCACGGCACTGAGAATTTTTATTTGGTGTGCAGCTTCCTTGGGACCAACAGAAAGGATTGGTAAAAAAAAAATTGCCATCGGTTTTATCATAGGGTACAGTTTCGGGACTTTGAAAAAGTGCTGAGTCAGCACTTTTTAACACTGTAGGCAATGGGAAAAACATTAAAAAATCTTCTTCTCCAGATCCAGCAGGCAGAATCTTTTGATATTTGGTATGCAACATTGTAGGGTGGATCTGATTCAAGTTTGTTCAAATCGGCCCCCTGGGTTCATATTTGGGCTCAGTATAGGAGCCCGATTTCGAACTTAGTGCATTTCAGGCAAATTTCTTAAAAAATCTTCTTCTCCAGATCCAGCAGGCAGAATCTTTTGATATTTGGTATGCAACATTGTGGGGTGGATCTGATTCAAGTTTGCTCAAATCGGCTCCCTGGATTCATATTTGGGCTCACTATAAAAGCCCGAATTCGATCTTAGTGCATTTCAGGCAAATTTCTTAAAAAATCTTCTTCAGATCGAGCAGGCAGAATCTTTTGATATTTGGCATGCAACATTGTGGGGTGGATCTGATTCAAGTTTGTTCAAATCGGCCACCTGGGTTTATATTTGGGCTCAGTATAGAAGCTCGAATTCGAACTTAGTGCATTTCAGGCAAATTTCTTAAAAAATCTTCTTCTCCAGATCCAGCAGGCAGAATCTTTGGATATTTGGTATGCAACATTGTGGGGTGGATCTGATTCAAGTTTGTTCAAATCGGCCCCCTGGATTCATATTTGGGCTCACTATAGAAGCCCAAATTCGAACTTAGTGCATTTCAGGCAAATTTCTTTAAAAATCTTCTTCTCCAGATCCAGCAGGCAGAATCTTTTGTTATTTGTTATGCAACATTGTGGGGTGGATCTGATTCAAGTTTGTTCAAATTGGCCCCCTGGATTCATATTTGGGCTCACTATAGAAGCCCGAATTCGAAGTTAATGCATTTCAGGCAAATTTCTTTGAAAATCTTCTTTTCAAGATCCAGCAGGCAGAATCTTTTGATATTTGGTATGCACCATGCTTAGGGGGTGAGATTCAAGTTTGTTCAAGCCAAGTCCCTTGGTCCATATCTGGGCTCACTGTGGGATCTTGAATTGTAACTTAGTTCAAAATGAGGAATTTTCTTTAAAAATCTTCTCAAGATCCAGCAGGCAGAATCTTTTGATATTTGGTATGCACCATGCTTAGGGAGTGAGATTCAACTTTGTTCAAGCCAAGTCCCTAGGTCCATATTTGGACTCACTGTGGGAGCCCGAATTATAACTTAGTTCAATATGAGGAATCTTCTTTAAAAATCTTCTATTTTTTTTTTAGATCCACTGGTCAGAATCTTTGGATATTTGGTATAAGCTTTTCTTAGGAGGATCAGATGCAACTTGTTGAAATCAATTCTCTGGGTTGATATTTAGGCTACCATGTCAGGTGAGCGCCCTCAGGCCCCTTGGGGCCTCTTGTTTTAATGGAGGATTTCTTTAAAAGTACTTAAATTATTGATGATGCAGCTGAATATTGTAGAAATTAACATGACATAGTAATAATGTCTTGTAATAACGTGTTGAGTACCTATAAATAGAGAAGCCTGTCCTCATCATTAATATCTTTAAAGACTTTCAAGTGTCTTCTCACACTGAAATATCGATTACTGATTAGTAAATATGTAATCAACGGGAATCCAGACAAAAATACTCTATATATAATGAACAGATGATGCAGATTCTATTTGAAGCTTTTCAGTGTGTGTACTTTAACTGACAGAGTGCTGTATTATTTGTTGTCAACAAAATTTGTTCACATGTCTTTGCCGTGTTTCAATTTATGGGAGAGTGCCACCAAGCACTCTCCCATAAATTGTAACAAGGCAAATCCCCACAAACTAAATAATGTGGCATTAAGGATAATATAAAGCACATCTACTGAGTATGAAGCTTTCATGTTGCAGTACCTGTACTTCAGTATAAAGCCCAAATAAGGGCTTCCAGCTCTCTACCAGTTTACTCTTCAGTTTACTCTTCACCTCATGCAATGGCCATAACTGGGGAGCGTAGTGTCTCATTGGTTAGAATTTTGAACTTTTAATAAAAAAATCAATGATTTGATCCTGAGCCATACCATCTGCAGTCTGTCCATGGGCAAGACACTTAATCCTAATTGCCTTTGCAGGGACACTGTGTACTAAGACGTAACTCATGTTGATGGTGCACTTCTCTTCAACCACCTACTAACTCTATTTGTGCCTGCATCATAAGCTAGAGAGTCTGACAGTTTCTTACCTCTGGTCAGGAATACTCTCTGGGTATTCTGGCTTCCTGTACCCGTAAATTGTCCTGACATGATAAAACCATGGCCGTTGAAAGTGTTCTTAAATCTCTATTAACCCTTTACCTAACATGAAAAGCAGAACAACATTTGCAAACAAAATTCTTGAATAACTATTATTTTCATTTTTTGTCTCAAAAACATAGGTTATGTCCCCTCATTGGAACGAGCTCGACGAGCTCGTTCCAAAGAGGGGCCATAACCTATGTTTTAGAGACAAAAAATGAAAACATAATCAAAATTAATTGGCGATTTTTTTAGAATAGCGCTGGCCTGTTTTGGCCGTTATGTTAGGTAAAGGGTTAAAACAAACAATGGCCAAAAATGGCCATTAAAATTTTATCAATTTTTGTCTCCAAAACCTAACTTGTTACCCTCTCATTTACCTCGTTCCAAGGTTCATGTGTTTTTTAGACAAAAAATAAGAAAATTATGTTATTCAAGAGTTTTCTGCAAGTGTCATCTAAAATTTGTGTAAGTAAAGCTCACTGAACTCTGTCAAACAAGGTATATTTGGTTAAATATCAAACTGCATTATGTGAAATATTTGCTGCTGCAAACCTTGCCATTTTGACAACAGGGGGTTAATTAGATATAAAATCTTACAATCTGTTTGAAGAATTAACTCTGACAATCACAAAATTCTTAATGTTTATAGAAGTTGGAGGTTGGGATGTAGCAGGCCTGGCATTTTTAGGAGAGCGATTTATTCGCTCGCCTACTGCTCGCCTTAAAAAAATTAAGGAGGGCGAAAAGTAGCCCTCCTGGCCTTAGAAAATAATGATTACCATAACAGCCTATTTCTTAAACCCACATCTTTTCAGATCTCTGCTATGTTAGTGGTCTCTGTAAGACGGCCACACTGCCTCTCCCACACCTCTGGGCCTTGTTGAGGCTCGGAGGTGTGGGAGGTGTAGTGCAGCCGTCTCACAGATACTACCTTATTAGCAGCACTAAATAAAATGTACAATGCCCACTTGACAGATTTCATTAATAGTAAAATTTTATTTTGTCACTTTTAGCTTTTGTAAGCTTGAGGAGAGCTAATTGCTCCCCTAGGCCATGTAAGGGGAGCGATTTTTAGCCATTCTACATTTTTAAGAATGCCAGGCCTGATGTAGGGGAATACTGGAATTGACTTTGTGGACACAACATTGTGCAGAGCTATTTTCAGTCACATTTATGAATCAATTTTTAGCTGCATCAAGAAATGTCAGACTGACGGTCTTTTGGTCTGTACTGGATGGAATGGCATCATATTTGACATGCAGGTGTATCTTATTGATTTCTTGCCTCATATTGAATCTGTGTTATTTTGATAATTTTGGCAGAGTTATTTCCCTTGATTGACTTGGAATTTGTTTCTTTTTTGCCATCTGTCACAGCTTATTTGGAATCTGGACACATATCTTAATCACCATGGGAATCTGTGCACCTGCAATTTTAAGGTTGATCATTGATGTCAGTGTAGAATCATCTCCCTTTCTGACTTAGAATTTGTCGTCCATGAACACATCTTTGTCCAAGCTTGTATTCCTTCATTTAATCAGTTCACTTATTTTAAAACTTGCCACAGAGAATAAGCTGCATGGAACTGTTTGCAACTGCAATTTTGAGATTGGTCGGGCTCATTTTGGCAGTGTTATTGCCCTTTTTCATTTTAGAGTATTTTTGCAACCCACATAATGTATTCTTAGTATCATTAGGATATACACCTCAAGTTTTCATCTGCAATATATTTTTGAACCATTAGGACATACACCTCAGGTTTTCATCTGCAATAGCCCTATTGATACCTAACATTTACGAGAAATCATGTTGTTGAGAGAAGAAATGGATGGACATCTTTTGCATACTTTCAGTTTATAAATATCTTGATCAAAATATTTAACAAAATATGTCCTTCCAGTATTAATAGAGTTGAATGGAGGAAATTCTCAAAAATAAAGAAAATTGGTGATATTCAAACAATATCCTCGAGACAGAATTTATTCAAAAATGAAGAAAATTGGTGATATTCAAACAATATCCTCGAGACAGAATTTATTGTTGT
Source organism: Pictodentalium vernedei (assembly GCA_031216915.1). NCBI lineage: Eukaryota > Metazoa > Mollusca > Scaphopoda > Dentaliida > Dentaliidae > Pictodentalium > Pictodentalium vernedei. Next base: position 340,391,284 of record CM062290.1, on the reverse strand, counting down.
CAAAAGCGAATGAGGTCTGACGTAATTCTTGTAAGAATTTGATTTTCAGTGCAGAAAGATAAATATCGCATCTGGATTTGTTGACTTTGGCTTTCTGCAACATATTAAAGTGATGTTGGCTAGGTTTGTTGCCTTCGTACAAAAAGTAAATTGAGGACTTGCAATGTCCTGAAAATCATCTGAATTTAGAGGCATTGGACTGCCAGAACAACTCTGGAAGCATTGGTAGGTCCAGTGCCCCCAACTTCAGCCAATCTGTCATCAAATTCATCCAATCTAAAAGCCTCTAGTTTGGTTTCTGTTGCACTTCTAATTTTTGTGGAATAATGTTTCTGTCCACTAAATCTAGAGAATACAGCAGAATGAAATATTGTATGGTATATTGTGACATGAATGTTTCTAATAGTTCCATTTGTTCCAGTCCCCTCTTATTGTCTGTGAACTCATCCCGTCATCACAGAAAGAATCATCTATTTTTTCAGGTACAAATATGGTATCCACAAAATGCAAGTCTTTTTTTATCATGATTTTTTAAAAATCTTTTTTCAATATTTTTAGGGGAATGCTGGTTTGGGATTCAGTATTGCTGGTGGACGTGATAATCCACATATTGGAGAAGATCCAAGTGTATTCATTACAAAAATAATTCCAGGTGGTGCTTCAGCAGAAGATGGTAGATTAAAGTAAGAAAATGTTCACTTGCATTTTAGTTAGTAATAATTTCATATAAACTAGGGACCTGCGAATCACCCATTGTTTTTTCAAATCAAATCTCGAATCGAATCGTGTCTCTGATATCAATATCGAATCTCAAATTGAATCTTAATAGACAAGTTATTTCATATTTAACCAAACCGAAGTTACGTTACACTGTGATTGACCCATACAAGACTGACTGACACCTTAACCACCAATAAATTAAATATTCTCTGTAGCACCATCGCTGAAACATCTAGGCCTATTCATAGTTTTAATTTTTGAAAGTTCAACTTGTTACTATTTACGTTCTTAAGAGCGTGAATAGTATCAAGTTAAGCCTTCAAAAACTAAAACTATGGATAATGTTCCCGGCAAAATTCACTACTTACCTAACAATTGACCATTGTCACTTACTCAATTAAAGATGAATTAAGCCTACATGAATGAATTGTCTAATGTCAGTTTTATCCAATTTTTGTTGAAAATGTAACAAATCGAAGTTAGTACGAGATATTTGAAAAAATCGAATCTTCAGACTGATTTGGGATTGATCTCAAAGCAGACATATGGTATTGATATCGAATTGAATCTCGAATATTTGCAGGACCCTAATATAAACTATGTAATTGAATTTGTAAGATAGCAGGAAATGTCTTACCATTATTTTTCTATATCTTTTGCCATAGTAGATATACAGAATATCTCTCAGTGCCAGTTGGCAAAAAAGTTGTAGGCCTATTAACAATCACACGGGCAATTTTCATTTTGCAAAATGCGAAAGTTTGGCAGTGCAATTTTTTCCGAAGCTCAGAAAATACATACTCATATGTAGTAGTAAGCTCCAGTAGACGAGTCAGTAAGGGAGAAAATGTGGCAATGAGAATACAACGTATTTGCCCGATAGACTAAGTAATGAGAGTCCATATGGGCCACTAGTCCAATTACCTCCCAGTAACATAGTTTGATCGATTTATGCACAAACACAGTAAAAACATTCAGTCTGTTTTTGCTGCGTCTTGTGGTTCGGTTTTATGGTTTGCCATAAAAAACTGGAACCGGACCAGAAAACTTAAAAAAAACTCCCAGCTTAGCTCTACCTGACAAGTGTTAGTGGAGCTTTTCTGGAAATGATTTGTCTGTCTTCCGTCTGGCATACGTCCATCTGTCATCAACATTTTGTTTATCCGGGTCGTAATTTCATAACCACTGAATATTTTTTGATGATACTTTATAACAATATGTATTATCAAAAGACGGTGCGTCACGAATTATACTATGGTATGTGCTCATTAAGGCCACATGCCCTGTGTTAAGGTGACAGAAAAAAGGCATTTCACTGTCACTTTTGTCCGGTCCGTATAATTTGGTGTGATTGACAGATCTTATTCATACTTGCTACAATTATTGCATGTGACACAAAGGTGTGTAGTGGCTTTGATCCAAGGTCATCTAATCAAGGTCAAGGTCATATAATCAAGGTCAAGGTCACAACATCAAAACTTTAATATTATTATACAGCTCTTGTCCGGTTCATATAACTTGGTATGATTGACATATTTTCATATTCACAGCAAAACTTATATTGTTATACAGCCCTTGTCCGGTCTATACAGCAGCCATGACCAGATTTGATGAAAAATACTTTGGAAATACTGATGGATAAAGAGTTAAAATAAAGTGTTTGCTCTCCCATGTTGTTTGAATTGAAGCAACAACAAGAACATTTTTATGCTTTAGCATCATTCCATGTTGAATATTCATAGTTGGTAGAATTACTGCTCATGATTCAAAGGTGTGTCACGACTTTGATCCCAGGTCATATCATCAAGGTCAAGGTCACAGACAGCAAAACTTTGATCCTGTTATACAGTCCTTGGAATCTATGTGACAGATCTTGTTCATCCTTCACTCAATTGTTACCCACAACCTGACATTGTGTCAAGACTAAGAAATTTTACATTCAAAATTAACAGAGAATATTAAGACCGATATCAAAGCAACTGGATGTGTACTACAAGTGAATTTTAAACAAACAGTCACATGTAATCATATTCACTCCACTCTCTGAAGTCTCTATTAAATTTTACTTATATATTAGAGAAGAACTTGTCATTTGTCTTTGAATTCAGACACTTTCCAAGCTTCATAAGGTAAGCAATTTAAATTTAATGCAAAATTGATATCCTGAACTGGGTGGTCATAAGGCCTCAGAAAACCAATGGTTTTCTGAGGCCTCATGACTGCCCAATTCAGGGCACCAATTGTTCATTCAATTTTTGTTTGAGTGGGGCCTGAGATTGGGAAATTTGGGGTTGGGATTTGGAAAGTCATGCCTAATTGCCATTGGGAAAGGGTCTTATATTCCTGTAGACACCCTAAAGAATCCCTGCCCTGTTGCAACTTGTTTAAACGAGTTTAACTTTTAACCAAATTTTCAATTTTATTTGATTTTAATTTTTACATGCCATTTGTAAAAACAGTTGTATTAAGTAAATGGTCTGTCTCTCTCCATTCTTCCATCCATTCATCCATCCATCCATCAATCCATCAATCCATCCATCCATCCATCCATCCATCCATCCATCCATCCATCCATCCATCCATCTGTCCATCCGTCCATCTGTCTGTCTTTGTCTCTGTCTGTCCACAAACAGTTGGTTTCCGACCGATAACTCCAGTTAGGATTATTTGATTTTAACCAAAGTTGGTATGTGTATTTCCCAGCTAATAGTACAGGCCAAGTTCAAATATGGGTTCCGTCCAATTATTTTTACATGAGTTATGAGCCTTTTTGACTTAGAAATTTCTCATTAACCAAAGTTGGTATGTGTATTTCCCAGCTAATAGTACAGGCCAAGTTCAAATATGGGTTCCGTCCAATTATTTTTACATGAGTTATAAGCCTTTTTGACTTAGAAATTTCTCATTACCATCAACATTTTGGTTTCCGGATGATAACTTGAGTTTGGATTTATAGGTCAGGACCAAACTTGTGTTCTGCCTCAGTTATATCAAAATGAAGGTTAAGTTCGAATTGGGGCATGGTCCGATGATTTCTACAAAAGTTCTGGGGCTTTTCGACTTGGAAATTGCATATTTCCATCAACATTTTTTCAGAACTTTGCTTATGACATAACTTGAACAATAGTTAACGGATTTCAATTCTTTTTGGTGTATGTCTCTATAGCAACAATGTCTATGTCAAGTTCGATATGTTCTATGTCAGCCATATCCGTTGAAAATTATGGGAGTTATTGCCCTTTGTTAATAAATATTGTGTAATTCTTGTTTATACAATAACTTAAACATTAGTAACCAGATATAAATTTTTGGGGGTATTTATTGGGAACAATGTCTACTTCAAGTTTGATAACCACTGTTATCTGATGAAAATTGTCAGAGGTATTAGTGAAAGTACTTTTCAGTAGTCTATATTGTTTGCTCATGCTCAATATTCACTCAGCTGCAAATGGCTCTATCTTCATATCAATGTATTTTTTTTAAAATCATTGGAGAGTACCTGCAGGCACTCGAGTACTGGATTCCAGTACTGCTGATTCAAATTCAGAGCAGAAAAACTAAGAAAATTATACTTGTTTTGTAGTAAGTATGTTACCACAGTTTATTACATACGCAAAAAGGCATTTTTAAAAAAATTTATCATGCAAAGGTGGAAAATTTAACCGATTTGATTACGCACAATTAACTGATTAAAATGTGAAGCAAGAAATGTATAACACCATACAAATGGTGAACTTACTGACAAATCTCTCGAATGAAAACATCATTCAATGCATGTATACTCATAGTTAGAAATATATCCCAAACAGTTACTTTTTCAGGCTTGTATACATAAACACATGTTTATTTCATTCATTTCAACGACTTCGTATTTTTGGAAACTGTGGATGTTTTTACTCACACCTTTCAACAAAGTAAATTCCACTGTATCTGTTTGTTCGTGGTTATTTTTACAAGATAAACCATTACTGAAACCAATTCCCCAGTACATAGATTTGCACACGGCCTTGCTCTAGAGCCCATTGAAATCGATCTAGGAGTTTGTGACTTTATGCATTTATGTTTCCTATTTTCGTGGCTCTACCAAAGGTGATATTCGAAAAAAATACCAATAAAATGTACCAACGCGCACAAAAAAAATCATTGCAGTGCTCTCTTGAGAATCAAAAGTACTTTTTGTTTTTTGCCTTAAATTTTCATTTTTAGCTCAACTCGTCAACACAGCTTGGGCTAGAGGCCGTATTTATGAACCGATCTTTACGAAACTTCTTGGGTACCTTTGTTATCACCATGGGATGAGAACGAGTGTTTTTGGGTGCGGTCCAAAATTGAAGGTGGCCACTGGCAGCCATTTTGTACAAAATTAGGTGCAATCAGATTTTTGCGCAGAACTTCCATATGAAAGCTCTGATTTGATTAATTTTTTGTTTGAATGTTTAGTACCATGGGATACATCACATATAATACAGGTTTTTTTCTCGTGCGTAAATTATGCCAATTAGACTAACTTTGATCTATTTAGTGTTACTTTCGGCACTGTAACTGCAAATGCCAATACGTCTCGGGCTAGAGGCCATATTTATGAACCGATCTTTACAAAACTTCTTGGATATCTTTGTTATCACAGTGGGACGAGAACGAGTGTTTTGGGGGTCCGGTCTGAAATTCAAGATGGACACCAGCAGCCATTTTGTACAAAATTTTGTGCAATCAGTTTTTTGCTCAGAACTTCTATATGAAAGCTCTGATTTGAATAATTTTTTGTGTGAATGTTTACTAACATGGGATACATGACATATATTACTCATGTCCTATTCTTTAGACCATTGCAGTCACCTTGTAATTGATTTACTGTGGTTGACGTGGTCACAACAAAACTCTTTTTTCTAGTATTCATTATTGTTGACTTGGTCACAACAAATACTTATTCCTGTCATATTCATTATTGTTGACCTGGTCACAGCAAATACTAATTCCTGTCATATTCAAAGTTGAGCTACAGTGTCATTGACACTTTCATTTACCTAACATTAATAGCTTAAGACCGCCACATTGGAACAAGCACTCTGAATTACAAGGGGGAATCTCTGTGTACAATTGGTTTACTATTTAAGCTTATATGAACAAATTGTTCCTTTAAAAGAGAATTCAAGCTGCCAGAATGTAAGAAATTGTCCTAGGGTTATAGGTTTCACCTTTCCTCATCTGTCAGTTTTATTTCTGTTGTTTTTTTGTAGTGATGCGAACCACATGCAAAACAAATATTGCTGCAGAATTCATCAATAGACCATAAAATTATGACTAGAGGGGGACATAAAAACTTGAAATGATGAACCACTGTTGTAATTGAACATGAACCATTGATAATGTCCCTTGAGGGATCAGATTTTCTTCTTGTAAAACTGAGAAATTAGAGTTGATTGCCCTCACTTGGGATCTTTTTGTATGTGTGTTAAATGTCAATGATCTTTATGGAACAAATTTTGATACATTGAGATGCTGCCATTGAAATATCATTGCTATTAAGCATATCATTTAATTGATAATTTTAGCTGATTTTGTCATAATTTAATCCAAATTTCTTTCAGTAACAGGGTTCCTAAGGGGCCTTTGATTTGAGGAATGGCCTAGAAATTGACTTGGGTCCATTGAAAGACCTTGAAATCCTGGTAAATGGGAGGGAATGCCTTGAATTTTCACGAAATAACAACTTGGATGAAAAATGTAATTAATCATGGTCCATTTTTTCTCTGTTTACACCAACTCTGAGCGACTTAATCCTTTGGACTCTGATGGTATATTCCTGGCCAGTACAGGACCATCAACTGGTAGAGTCTACAGGGCTTAAAATTACACGCGAATCCGCGAATCGATTCTCGTAATGATTCTGGCAAACTACACTGGCGCGAATCCAAGTGGATTCACGTCAATTTACTGCTTGGATTCACTTTATGTATGATGTCGTTGATTCATGATGAAGTTCTGACCTGGGTTATCATAAAATATATAATTATGAAAAACTGTCTATTCATATTTCTTGAGTTTGGTATCAAATCAAGTCATGGCTGCTGTAGCAGCCATGACTTGATTTGATACCAAACTCAAGAAAATGTGAAGCATGTTGTAAATCATGGGTGGAGATTTTGACAACTTATTTCGTGATCTCACCAGCAACATTCAGCTAGTTTTTGAAGAATTTCATATCATTATTTATTTATTTATTTAAGGGTGTTTAAGGTCACATACTTATGCACAATGGCTAATCATGACCGCAACATGGACATAAAGTCAAGGGTTTTCAATCATTTATACCTCATGTTGCACATTTTAGAGGATTTCCACCTCAATCATTGGCTTTACTTCCCGGGTCCCCACGGGGGATTTCATATCATGGTTTAAATGGATTCGCGTGAAAATATTTCGCGAGAATTATGTTAGATTCGCGTGATGCCAGACAAATTTTAAGCCCTGGTCTATACTCGTTACCTGGAGGAAGACCAATCGTCATTTTCAACATGCAGCCTTGTGGCTGCAGGTTGAAAATCTTAATTGGTCTAACACATAAATTCACAAAGCAACTACTAACTTTATGAATTATGGTCGTATCATGATCCCGGGCTGGAAAAGCGGTCTTTCGAGTTCAAAGGGTTAACCCTTTACCTAACATGAAAAGCAGACGACACTTGCAAAAAAAATTCTTGAATAACTAAATTTTTTCATTTTTTGTCTCAAAAACATAGGTTATGACCCCTCGTTGGAACGAGCTCGTTCCAACGAGGGGTCATAACCTATGTTTTTGAGACAAAAAATGAAAATATTTTGAAAATTAATAGGCGATTTTTGAGAATAGCGCTGGCCGGTTTTGATCGTTACGTTGGGTAAAGGGTAAATAAAGTGTTCGTGAAGGCGGAGCCTTGAAAAGTCTTGAATTTGACTATTGTGTTGAAAAGTGTCAAGAAATAGCCTTCTTAGCATTGAATTTGATCAATCTTTGTCTGCAGGAATGTAAAGTAAATGTTTTTCTGACCAACATACAACTTAGTGAAGATTTATGCTTTACTCAACAAATTGGAAATATCAGTCTATGCTCTTCATGAAAAAATAGAATTTTATTATATTAAATTCTTTTAAAATCTTATTCCTCCTCCACCCGTAAAACTGTCACAGTCACGATTAGCCATTGTGCATAAGTATGTGACCTTAAACACCAATAAATAGATAAATAACTCAGATCCACCACTCAGAATCTTTGGATATTTGTGTTACAGCATCCTTGTTGGGGGCAAATTCAAGTTCATTCAAAACAAGTCCCTGGGTTCATATTTGGGCTCCTTTTTGGAATTCTTGAGCAATCTTCTTATTCAAATCCACCAGTCAAATCAATTTCAATTAAGTTTTTGTTTCTGTAGTCCATTTCGGATTACATGGAATAGTGTGACATGCGCAGTGAAGATACAGAATAGTAATCACAAGGAAACAGCAAATTGCACTTCAAATGTAAACCAGAATGGAATTTGAGGAAGTGGCGCTCGCAATTTTTGTTGATAATTTTGTCAATGACAACATGGATGCTTTTTTTGCTCATCCCAGTGCCGCATCTGTACAAAACAGCACAGCTCTCCTGTGGATAGGTAGGTCAATATGACCAGATTAAAAGGAAACAAAAAATTTACTAAGAAACGCTGGACAGAGCACTTGAGTTTTCTTATTATTTTGACTCCCATTTGTTCAGGGGTGTAGCCAGGATTCTATAATGGAGGGTGGGGCTAGCCATTTCTAGCTCAACTTTGACGTAAGTCAAATTTGAGCTTATGCCATGGCCAGTCAGCCGTCTGTCCGTCCTGTCCATCCTGTCCGTCAACAATTCAATACGGCTCGGGCTAGAGACTGTATTTATGAACCGATCTTTACGAAACTTCTTGGGTACCTTTGTTATGACCGTGGGACGAGAACGAGTGTTTTGGGGTCCGATCCGAAATTCAAGTTGGCTGCTGGCAGCCATTTTGTACAAAATTAGGTGCAATCAGATTTGTGCACAGAACATCCATATGAAAGCTCTGATTTGAATAATTTTTTGTATGAATGTTTAGTACCATGGGATACATCTCATATAATACAGGTTTTTTTCTTGTGCGTAAATTATGCAAATTAGACTAACTTTGATGAATTATTGTTACTTTCAGCACTGTAAGTGCAAATGCCAATACGGATTGGGCTAGAGGCAGTATTTATGAACCGATCTTTACGAAACTTCTTGCGTACCTTTGGTATCACCGTGGGACGAGAACGAGTGTTTTTGGGTCCGGTCCAAAATTCAAGATGGCCACTGGCAGCCATTTTGTACAAAATTAGGTGCAATCAGATTTTTGTGCAGTACTTCCATATGAAAGCGCTGATTTGAATAATTTTTTGTGTGAATATTTAGTACCATGGGATACATCACATATAATACGGGTTTTTTCTTGTGCAGAAATTATGCAAATTAGATGATCTTTGATTTTTTCTGTGCTACTTACACACAGTAAGTACACATGTCAATACGGCTCTGGCTAGAGTCTGTATTTATGAACCGATCATCACGAAACATCTTGGGTACCTTTGTTATCACCTTGGGATGAGAACGAGTGTTTCTGGGTGCGGTCCAAAATTTAAGATGGCTGCCAGTGGCCATTTTGTACTGAAATTAGGTCTAATTAGTTTTTTGTACACAACTTTTATACGGCTCAGGCTAGAGGCCGTATTTATGAACCAATCTTTACGAAACTTCTTGGGTACCTTAGTTATCACCGTGGGATGAGAACGAGTGTTTTTGGGTGTGGTCCGAAATTCAAGATGGCCACCAGCAGCCATTTTGTACTCAAATTAGTGCAGTCAGTTTTTTGTACAGAACTTCTGTATGAAAGTTCTGATTTAAATAAATTTTTGTATGAATGTTTAGTAACATGGAATACATCACATATAGTACAGGTTTTTATCTCGTGCAGAAATTATGCAAATTAGATGAACTTTGATTTATTCAGTGCTACTTGTACACAGTAAGTGCACATGTCAATATGGCTGGGGTTAGAGGCTGTATTTATGAACCGATCTTCACGAAACTTCTTGGGTACCTTTGTTATCACCTTGGGACGAGAACGAGTGTTTCTGGGTGCGGTCTAAAATTTAAGGTGGCTGCCAGTGGCCATTTTGTACCGAAATTAGGTCCAATCTGGTTTTTTGTCACAACTTCTATAGGGCTCATATTTATGAACTGATCTTCACGAAACTTCTTGGGTACCTTTGTTAGCTCAACTTTGACGAAGTCAAATTTGAGCTATTGTCATGGCCCGTCTGTCCGTCCGTTTGTCCGTACGTCAACAATTGGCTATGGCTCGGGCTAGAGGTCGTATTTATGAACCGATCTTTTTGAAACTTCTTGTGTACCTTTGTTATGACCCTGGGACGGGAACGAGTGTTTTTAGGTGTGGTCCGAAATTCAAGATGGCTGCCAGCAGCCATTTTGTACCGATGATGCAAAAATCAGTTTTTTGTACAGAACTTCTGTATGAAAGTTCTGATTTGAATAAAGTTTTGTATAAATGTTTAGTACCATGGGATACATCACATATAATACGGGTTTTTTTCTCGTGCGTAAATTGTGCAAATTAGACTGACTGATTTATTTAGTGTTACTTTCAGAGCTGTAAGTGCCAAGCTGCTATGGCTCGGGCTAGAGGCCGTATTTATGAACCGATCTTTACGAAACTTCTTGGGTACCTTTGTTATGACTGTGGGACGAGAACGAGTGTTTTTGGGTGCGGTCCGAAATTCAAGATGGCTGCCAGCTGCCATTTTGTACCGACGATGCAGAAATCTGTTTTTTGTACAGAACTTCCATATGAAAGCTCTGATTTGAATAATTTTTTGTATGAATGTTTAGTACCATGGGATAGATCACATATAATACGGGTTTTTTTCTCGTGCGTAAATTATGCAAATTAGACTAACTTTGATGTTTTTTGGTGTTACTTTCAGCACTGTAAGTGCAAATGCCAATACGGCTCGGGCTAGAGGCCGTATTTATGAACCGATCTTTACGAAACTTCTTGGGTACCTTTGTTATCACCGTGGGACGAGAACGAGTGTTTTGGGGTCCGGTCCGAAATTCAAGATGGCCGATGGCAGCCATTTTGTACGAAATTTGGTGCAATCAGATTTTTGCACAGAACTTCCATATGAAAGCGCTGATTTGAATAATTTTTTGTGTGAATGTTTAGTACCATGGGATACATCACATATAATACGGGTTTTTTTTTCTCGTGCAGAAATTATGCAAATTAGATGAACTTTGATTTTTTCAGTGCTGCTTACACACAGTAAGTACACATGTCAATACGGCTCGGGCTGGAGTCTGTATTTATGAACCGATCTTCACGAAACGTCTTGGGTACCTTTGTTATCACCTTGGGACGAGAACGAGTGTTTCTGGGTGCGGTCCAAAATTCAAGATGGCTGCCAGTGGCCATTTTGTATCGAAATTAGGTCTAATCAGTTTTTTGTACACAACTTCTATATAGCTCAGGCTAGATGCCGTATTTATGAACCGATCTTTACGAAACTTCATGGGTATCTTTGTTATTACCGTGGGATGAGAGCGAGTGTTTTTGGGTGTGGTCCGAATTTCAAGATGGCCACCAGCAGCCATTTTGTACCAAAATTAGTGCAATCAGTCTTTTGTACAGAACTTCTGTATGAAAGTTCTGATTTGAATAAATTTTTGTATGATTGTTTAGTAACATGGAATACATCACATATAGTACGAGTTTTTTTCTCGTGCAGAAATTATGCAAATTAGATGAACTTTGATTTATTCAGTGCTACTTATACTCTGTAAGTGCACATGTCAATACGGCTCGGGCTAGAGTCTGTATTTATGAATCGATCTTCACAAAACTTCTTGGGTACCTTTGTTATCACCTTGGGACGAGAACGAGTGTTTCTGGGCGTGGTCCAAAATTCAAGATGGCTGCCAGTGTACCGAAATCAGGTCCAATCAGTTTTTTGTCACAACTTCTACACAGCTCATATTTGTGAACTGATTTTCACGAAACTTCTTGGGTACCTTTGTTTTCACCTTGGGACAGGAATGAGTGTGTTTTGGGGTGCCTTTGTTATCACTGTGCTATGAGAACAAATATTTTGGGGTTCAGTCAGACCCACTCTGGGACTCAAAGTTTTTTTCTAGTTTAGCATCTGACTGTCACCCACCTTTACAATACTTTACCTATACATTTGTTACAGGCAACGCTCAGTATTTATGTACAGACCGTTACAATACTTTATATGTACCTTTGTTATCAGGTCATTACCTAGATGTTTGTCATTGCTGTGTCACATACTATACATGTACATGTCTTAACAAGTTGAGCTACAGTGTCATTGACACTTTCATTTTGTGGGGGGCGGGGTCATACCATGATATTTGTAATGTTGTGGGGTTTCGGGGGTCCTTGCCAGTCCAAGGTAACACCCTCCCATCGTTACCCCCTCCTCCCCCCTCCCTTCATGGAAGTGGGAGGAGGGGGGTAACGACCGGAGGTCCTAGTTAGGACAAGGACATGGGAGGAGGTGGGTGATGACCAGAGGGTCCGAGTTTGGACAAGGCCTCCCCTGAGAAAATTTTGTGCTCCAAGATCGAATATGAGACAATTGTAGCATGTGTAGCCATAAATTGGAGAACATTTTGGGGCTCTTAAGTTGTTTGAAACTTGCAGTGGATCAATGTTTTGGGGGAGGGGATGCAAAACTTTTGGTGGGCCTGTGCCCACCCCCTCTCATGGCTACGCCACTGCATTTGTTATGCCATGGTCTGAAGCTGATTCTTTGCTGAGGAATTAATGCCTCCAACCCTATCATGTTCCGGATTGATTTTGAAACAAGGAATATTTGGGGTTTTTTGTTCTTTTTTTTCTTCATTCCACTGCCGACTGAGATGGATATTCAACACATGAGCAGTCAGGTACAGGGGCGTATCCAGGCCCAGAATTATCAGATTCTATAATTGAGGGGGGGGGGGGGGCAGGGGTGGCAGAGCAAGGGTACAGGAGGCACGTGCCCCCCTCTTTTTTCACCAATTATGGGTACCCAAACAGGACGTATTCTGACATAACCTACACAACGCCTATGGCCACATTGATTGTGGAAGATGAAAATAGTTCTAACAAAATTAGCAACATAATACTGTCGACAACGTCGTCCATTTTATATATGGAGATATTGCACGTCGCAAGTTCACAACCAGTAAATCCAATATTAAATCCAATAAGCACAAACTTTAGTAATAGTACAACAAGTCCAAACTTGGACCAAAATTTCGTAATATAATTTTTGGGTTTGGTAAACTAGTCCAAATTTAGACCCAAATTCCATAATATCACTTTTTGGGTTTCGTACGTCTGTTGGACGTACCAAAACCCAAAAATGATTTATATTGCGGACTTTGGGTCCAAGTTTGACTATGGTATTTAATGTGCACATGTGTTCCCTTTCCGGATTTAATTTTGTTCCGTATTCATGACATACGCGATAACAAAGTACCCCTCCAATCCAGCCCACTCTCCCCCCCCCCCCCCACATTGAGCTCCTAAGAATTTTTTTCCTTCCTTTCTGTTACACAGAAAAAAATTAATTGTGCCCCTCCCCCACTTTTTTTGAGGTTCTGCCACCCCTGGGTGTGGGGGGGGGGGGGGTATAATTTATTTATTATTTATTTATTTATTGGTGTTTGAGGTCACATATTTATGCACAATGGCTAATCATGACCTTGACAGTTTTAGGGGTGGATGAAGCCGGAGTACCCAGAGAGAACCACCGAGCAACGGCAAGCAACTGTCAGCTCCCCAACATACTAACTCCACACAAGCAGGGTTAGCATTGGTTGAAGACAAGTGCACCATCGACGTTCAGTATGCCTTAGTACACAATGCCACCGTGGAGATGAAGTGTCTTGCCCAAGGACACAACGCAGTTGCTGCAGGTGGGATTCAAACCAAGGACTGGGGGGGGGGGGGGGGGGGGGGGGGAGCTTGTGTACTATTTGGAAGGTTGTTAGTGGGTTTCGGGGGTCCTCCCCTTGTCCTAACTAGGACTCTTCCGTCATTACCCCTCCTCCCACTTCCCTTCAGGGAAGTGGGAGGATGGGGCAACGACCATCGGGTCCTAGTTAGGACAGAGAAGTTTGAGGAGGGGTAATGACCAGACCGACCAAGTCAGGATAGGGCCTCCGCCGAGAAAATTTTGCAAAGTTAAGAGCTCTAAGATCGAATCTGATGCAATTGTAGCAGGTGTAGCCCTATATTGGAGAGCATTTGGGTCAATATTTCATTAGCTCAACTTTGGTGAAGCTAAATGTGAGGTATTGTCATGGCCTGTTGTCCGTCCGTCTGTCTGTCCGTCCGTCCGTCGCGCCATCAACACTACTCAGGCTAGAGGCCGTATTTATGAACCAATCTTTACGAAACTTCTTGGGTACCTTTGTTATCACCGTGGGACGAGAACGGGTGTTTTGAGGTCCGGTCTGAAACTCAAGATGGCCGCTGGCAGCCATTTTGTACAAAATTAGGTGCAATCAGATTTCTGCGCAGAACTTCCATATGAAAGTGCTGATTTGAATAATTTTTTGTGTGAATGTTTAGTACAGTAGAATCCTCTTAATTGAATATCCATTTTGTCAGTGAAAATTATTCAATTAACAGGAGTATACAATTATTTGGTCAGTTTCCTGTGTTGTGGAGGTAAATTGAGCATTTATTCTATTATATCTTGTTTGACAGAGCTCATAGAGCTCAGTCAAACAAGATATAATAGAATAAATGCCGTATATATATACAAGATATAATAGAATAAATGCCTGTATTGGATGTAGTGAGGCCAAAAAGGTTGATAAATAAGGGGAATTTGGTGCGTGTCAGTAATTTTTTCAACATGTTACAAAAATTAACAGGAGTTTACTCTACAACCCATATGCAATTAACAGATCAAATTCGTACTGAAGGTATGGTAACTGGTTTTGTGTTTGAAAATTATATTCAATTAACAGGGATATACAATTAAGAGATATCCAATTAAGTGGGCTCCACTGTACCATGGGATACATCGCATATAATACGAGTTTTTTTCTCATGCATAAATTATGCCAATTAGACTAACTTTGGTCTATTTAGTGTTACTTTTAGCACTGTAACAGCAAATGCCAACATGGCTCGGGCTAGAGGCCGTATTTATGAACCGATCTTTACGAAACTTCTTGGATATCTTTGTTATCACCGTGGGTCGAGAACGAGTGTTTTGGGGTCCGGTCCAAAATTCAAGATGGCCACCAGCAGCCATTTTGTACAAAATTTTGTGCAATCAGTTTTTTGCTCAGAACTTCTGTATGAAAGCTCTGATTTGAATAAATTTTTGTGTGAATGTTTACTAACATGGGATGCATCACATACAGTACTTATGTCCTATTCTTTAGACCATTGCAGTCACCTTGTAATTGATTTAATGTGGTTGACGGGGTCAAAACAAAACTCCTTTTTCTCTTATTCATTGTTGTTGACTTGGTCACAGCAAATACTGATTCCTGTCATATTCATTATTGTTAACCTGGTCACAGCAAATACTAATTCCTGTCATATTCAAAGTTGAGCTACATGGCTATGCCACTGGCCAGGACGCTGGCTGATCCGGTAGATTGAGGACAGGTTATCGACATTGTGCCCATACAACTCTGCTTGTTGATGTTATTTGAGTGAGAATTTAAAAAAAAAATTCAGTATTTGGTGTCCACTATTTGTTGGTTATGAATATAATGAGAACCAGCAAAGCCTGTCTGTGCACTCTCAAGACAAAGTTCCCATGAACAAGGTCATGAATGCACCGCCGCATTGTGTTAAGGTTCAGTAACAATACCCGATCTCCCCAGGGGGAAGGTGGGGTAAACTCACACAGTCTGGCTAGAGCGTTTTAATGGGGCGGGGTGTGATGACACCCCTCAAATTTCTAACTAGTGGGTGTGTTTGGAGAAAGGTTTCCAGATCTTCAGTTTTCAGAATTTTGGCATTTTTGCGTCTTTAGGATTTGAGCCTTGTAACCAAGTTGGTTGTACTCCCCCACCTCATACACCCCCACCCCCCTTGACATTCATCATTTTAGGATTTCACATCCAGATGTAATGTTCTGTCACAATAATCAGGGTTTTGGGTCAAGGGGAAATAAATGAGCTAGTTATGGGCGGTCAAGGGTGGTTGCTTCAAAGAAAAAAAAAATGAATTCCTGGGTCCAAAAACCCCCATTCCCTCGCATCTGAGCAGATATTTTGAGGTTTTTCATGGAGATACATTTGTAAGATTTCACACTTCACAATTTGAGTGCTTTTAATTGCGGGTGTGGAGTATAAATTAAATTTGTGTCTTCGCGTTTTCTCCTGCCCAATCTGCCTCCTTAGACCTCACATTGGAACATTTTTGTTTAACAAGTGTTCAAGTGGTTTGTCTTGACAATCAATATTATAATTAACAAAAGCTATTAGATAGAGGTAAGATCAAAGAGAAAATTGCTGAGAACAACTACTTTGATGATGATTTGTTGAACCTGTTCTGATGACGGTCTACCTTTTCACCGCCCCAGATATTAGGACAAGCAATCTACAGCCTAACTCCCTGCACCTAAACCCCCCCTCACCCCTCCCCTTACGATTTTTCTGCAACTTTTGGACATGTTTCGAGGACCTGCGACCAACTTTCAGGAAAACTTGGGGATCATGCTCCCAATTACACATCCCCCCCCCCCTCCATGACCATGCCACTTCGTACATGTTGTGTAGAGACGTAACAATGATATACAACGTCCAGATCACATTATAATTGTAAAAATGGTCTGATACAAGGTTTTAACTTTAAAGTCTGTTTAAGTACCAATTTAAAACAACGTTGCTGTAACGTTAACAGTGTTATAATGTTACATCAAAATGTTCAAACAAAATGGTGTTTTCGTTCTAGTTAAGTTGTAACGACCTAGTTTTTCAACACAACCATTTGATCACCTTGGAATTTGACAAAACTGGGAAATTACGTCTTCAGAACGTTGTAGTGTGACACAGCCTTCCCAGAACACAAAGTTGTGGTTACGTTGTGTGCCAGCCTGAGCTGGGTACATGTGCCACTAATGCTTACCTAAATTTTGTGGACATTTTTGTAATTGATTGTAATACAATCGTCACTGTTAATGTTGAAAACTTAACTGGTGAGTTATTTTTGGTTATAAAAATTTGTTGACGTGTCTTTGCCTTGTTACAATTTATAGGAGAGTGCCAACAGGCACCCCGATGAATTGTAAGAAGGCAAATTCCAACAAAGTAATTTCATCCAAAGAATATTGCAGCACTTGAACTTCAGAATAACTTAGCCCGAATATGGGCTCCCACTCCAGTACCCAGCCAGTTTAAGAATAAAATTCATTTATTCAGTTTGAGGGTGGGTCAACGGGCCTGTTGTTTAATTATTTGTGGGTATGCTATGTTTAAATATTTTGCTGAATTCCATGTACCTGACATATTTGTTATTTTCTTGAACGCTCACACTTTTTCGGAGAATACAACAAACAGGGAAAAATATTTTCCACTATTTGTTGATAATTGCACATGTCAGGAATAAAAGGTAAACCATCTAAACCTGCTCGCGAGGTTTTTTTTTTCGGAATGATTCGGAATGATATTCCAGAATGACGGTTTGCAAAGAAAACAACCAGATTGATAATCCGAGTTGTCTGCGAATGCCCGTAATAAACCATGTATTCTGGATTGGACTGCGGAAACATGAGCATAGTACCCAGAATCTTGAGTGGGGTCAGATTCAAATTTGTTCGAATCAAGTTCCTACCAATCAGGCCTTTAGTCATTTTTACTCTTTCAACTTTATTACTCTGTATTTTGGGCAAATTGGTAATTTCTATTCATGTGAAGTATTTGTAATAATGTAATTTCCAATTGGAAACTCGGGAGAAGTTTGGCCTGTTAGTACCTGTTCACTCAAAGCACTGCCCCAATCAGTGATAAATAAAGTAAATAATAAGCACCTAATTGTTTTTAGCTCATCTTGACAAAGTCAAGCTGAGCTAATCTCATCGCTTCCTGTCTGTCGTCCGTCGCCTGTCGTCCGTCAACACCATGTTTTGGTCT
The DNA here is from genome assembly GCA_031216915.1 of Pictodentalium vernedei. Taxonomy (NCBI): domain Eukaryota; kingdom Metazoa; phylum Mollusca; class Scaphopoda; order Dentaliida; family Dentaliidae; genus Pictodentalium; species Pictodentalium vernedei. The sequence goes on along the minus strand of CM062290.1, from coordinate 340,373,361 downwards.
TCTCCTCCAAAGCCACTGGGCCAATTCAAGTGAAAGTTTGTGTGAGTGATGGTCCCAAAGGGGCATTTCATTTTTGTTCAACTCAGCATGCCCAGCCCCATAGGGAGGGAGTAGGGGAAAATGCTCCAAAGTATTTTAAAAATCTTCTCAAGAACCAGTGTGTACAATGACTTGATATTTGCTATGGAGCTTCCATATGAGGTGTAGAATCAAGTTTGTTCAAACGAAGTTCGTAAAGTAATATTTGGCTTTGTAATAGGAGGGGTAAGATTTTTGGCCCCGCCCAAAATTTCTATTTTCTGAACCGATGGTCCGGTATGAACCAAATTTGGTTTGTGGTAGTATTGGGTCATAAGTACTTGACCCATGCAAAAAAAAAATTTCCTGCATCCCCATGGGAACCCTGGGAGCTAAAAATAGAAATATTTTCAAACGCCCATACTTCCCAAACCCCACGGAACAGAGAGCTTTTATTTGGTATGAAGTATCCTTATGACCAGTAGAATTGAATGGTAAAAAAAAATTGCCATCGGTTATGTTAGGGTGTTCTGTAATGGGCATCGAAAAAATGCTGAGTCAGCATATTTGCAAAAATTTAAAAAAATCTTTTCTCCAGAACCAATCATCAGAATCTTTTGATATTTGGTATACAGCATTCATAGGGGGGGTCAGATAAAAGTTTGTTGAAATAAAGCTCATTGGTTCATATTTGGGCTCTCTACAGGAGCCCAAAGTTTTAACATAGGGTAATATGGGGAATATTCTTTAAAAATCTTCTTCTTCAGAACCACCAGTCAGAATCTTTTAATATTTGGTATACATCATTGTTATGAGGGTCAGATTCTAGATTGTTAAAACCAAGTCCCTAGATTAATATTTGGGCTTCCTATGGAAACCCAAATTTTATCTTTGTTCAATATGGAGGGTAATTTAAAAAAATCTTCTTCTTCAGATCCATCAGTCAGAATGCTTTGATATTTGGTATGCAACATCTCTATGGGGGTCAGGTTCAAGTTTGTTCAAATCAAATCCCTAGATATATATTTGGGCTCACTATGGTGGCCCAAATTTTTACTTAGTGAAATATGAGAAAATTTCTTTAAAAATCTCCTTCTTCAGATCCACCAGTCGGAATGCTTTTATATTTGGTATACGACATCTCTAGGGGGGTCAGATTCCTGGTTGTTCAATTCGAGTGCCTAGGTTAATAATTGGGCTCCATATGGGAACATGAAATTTAACTTAGTACAATATGAGGGAATTTCTTCAAAAATCTTCTTCTTCAGATTCACTTGTCAGAATGCTTTCACATTTGGTATACAACATCTCTAGGGGGGTCAGATTCAAGTTTGTTCAAATCGGATCCATAGGTCAATATTTGGGCTACAGTCAGAATGCTTTCATATTCGGTACACAACATCTCTAGGGAAGTCAGATTTAACTGTGTTCAAATCAAGAGCCTGGGTTAATATTTGGGCTCTCTATGGGAGCCGGAATTGGCCATTTTGCTGAAGAATTAAAAATTTTGTATTCAGTACCCTCTAGAGGTACTAAGATTAATCCACATAGGTTGTATCAAGGGGCTTCATAGGGGAGCTCTACATTTTACTTATGATCAACTAAAGAAAAGGCATGATGCCCAGATTATTTTTGTCACTCCTGAGGGACTCAAGGATTGACAGTGTAGCCTATGGAGATGGCTTGCTTAATGTAGACTCATTCTTGGACTCTGTTTAAATTGTGTTCTGTACAAGATGAGCGCTTCAGGCCCCGTGGGGCCTCTTGTTTTTAAAAGTCTTTAATCTCTTTTTGAAGAATCAGGTGAGCACTTTGTCAAGTGTATGCTTTGGATCTCTTGTTTGGTTTCTGCTTCATATTTGCTTCCCTTGTGGAACTATGTGAGATTTTCACAGGTTTTCTTGTAGATATTGACTAAAGAAGTTCATGTTTGATGTTCAGATTTCTTACACACCTATTTCTAAAGTTATGACCCCAAGTTAATTGTGTAAAAGCTTTGTTTAGTTAATTTTTAGCTCAACTTGACAAAGTCAAGCTGAGCTATTGCCATCACTTCTCGTCCGTCGGCGTACGTTAGTACGTTAGTACGTACGTCCACAATTTCCTTTGGCACACCTCACAGGTCGCATTCATGATCAGATTACTTTGGAACTTGGTATGCTTGTTTGGGGTGACCTCTAGATGGGAGCTATCGATTTTCTTCAATTTCCGTCAAAAAATGTTGCCGTGGCCAACGTTCTTAGAACTTAGTTTAGTTAAACCACAATATTTCCCTTTGGCACACCCTACAGGGCACATTTATGATTTGATTGCTTTGAAACATGGTATGCTTATTTAGGGTGACCTCTAGATGGGAGCTATCGATTTTCTTCAATTTCCGGCAAAAAATGTTGCCACGGCCAACGTTCGTAGAACTTGGTTTAGTCAGACCTCAATATTTCCCTTTGGCACACCCTACAGGGCACATTTATGATCAGATTGCTTTGAAACCTGGTATGCTTGTTTGGGGGAGACCTCTAGATGGGAGCTATCGATTTTCTTCAATTTCTGTCAAAAAATGTTGCCGTGGCCAACGTTCTTAGAACTTAGTTTAGTCAGAAGACTCAATATTTCCCTTTGGCACACCCTACAGGGTACATTTATGATCAGATTGCTTTGAAACCTGGCATGCTTGTTTGGGGTGACCTCTAGATGGGAGCTATCGATTTTCTTCAATTTCCGTCAAAAAATTTTGCCGCGGCCAACGTTCTTAGAACTTAGTTTAGTCAAACCACAATATTTCCCTTTGGCACATGCTACAGGGCACATTTATGATTTGATTGCTTTGAAACCTGGTATGCTTATTTAGGGTGACCTCTAGATGGGAGCTATCGATTTTCTTCAATTTCCGACAAAAAATGTTGCCACGGCTAACGTTCATAGAACTTAGTTTAGTCAGACCTCAATATTTCTCTTTGGCACACCCTACAGGGCCCATTTATGATCAGATTGCTTTGAAACCTGGTATGCTTGTTTGGGGAGACCTCTAGATGGGAGCTATCGATTTTCTTCAATTTCTGTCAAAATATGTTGCCGCGGCCAACATTCTTAGAACTTAGTTTAGTCAGAAGACTCAATATTTCCCTTTGGCACACCCTACAGGGCACATTTATGATCGGATTGCTTTGAAACCTGGCATGCTTGTTTGGGGTGATCTCTAGATGGGAGCTATCGATTTTCTTCAATTTCCATCAAAAAATGTTGCCGCAGCCAACATTCTTAGAACTTAGTTTAGTCAGACCACAATATTTCCCTTTGGCTCACCCTACAGGGCACATTTATGATTAGATTGCTTTGAAACCTGGTATGCTTATTTATGGTGACCTCTAGATGGGAGCTATCGATTTTCTTCCATTTCTGTCAAAAAATGTTGCCACGGCCAACGTTCTTAGAATTTAGTCTAGTCAGACCACAATATTTCCCTTTTGTACACCCTACAGGGCACTTTTATGATCGGCTTGCTTTGAAACCTGGCATGCTTGTTTGGGGAGGCCTCCAGATGGGAGCTATCGATTTCCGTTGGTTTCTGTCAAAAAATGTTGCCACTGGCAAAAAAAATGACATTGGTACCAATGATCTTCAATTTTGCCATTTCATTTATAACTTACCAAGTTCAAGTTTGTCAAGTTGAGCTACAGTGTCATTGACACTTTCATTAGTTTCTCTATGGTAACTATTTTCTTCCAACCCTTTACCTAACAAATTGCCTGCCCTTTACCTAACGAATTGCCTGCACCTGCCCGCGTAATTTGTAGATTGAGCAGTTGAAAAAAATTAATTTTTAAAAATATTTCAACAAAACCATATCATGTGACCCCTCATTGGAACGAGCTCATCGAGTTCGTTCCAATGAGGAGTCACATGATATGGTTTTGTTGAAAATTTTTTGAAGAATTAAAAAAAATAATAATTAAAATAATAACTTTTGATATTCTCTGCATTGGGTAAAGGGTTAACAAATTGATTGGAAATCAACGCGGGTTTTTTTTATCACAAAATAAAGGCAAGGTTCAATTTTCAGTAATATGATGTACATTATTCCAACATCATGGCCCTTGATTGTGCAAAAAGGTTTCCTCATAATGACATTGACATCCCTTTTTCCAGGATTCATGAAATTTGAAACCTGAACTCATGTTTAATTGTTGGATTTATATAGGGTTCCCGCGCCTCCTTGAATTCCTTGAAAGTCCTTGAATTTCAGAACCCCCTCCTAAGGACCTGGAAACTCCTTGAATTTTGAAGCACCTCCTGGAAACTCATGGAATTTTGGAAAAATCGAGTCGGTTGCTCACTGGATTAATTCAGCTCCTAACATTTTTCCTTCTTTCCAACACATAGTCGCTTTATATTCCTTGAAAACCCTTAAATTTCACCTAGCTGACTCCTGGAAACTCCTTGAAAAATTGATCTGAACCTCCTGAAAACTCCTGGAATTCACATCTCAATTTGGTGCAGGAACCCTGTTATAGAGCTTGTAATTGCATAGTTGATTCTCCCAAAACTTCATATTTTTTATCTTCACGCAATAATTTTACTTTCCTGGTAATCATAGCTTTTGATTGTGGAAAAACTGTTATTTTGAGCCTTTCACACAATACTTTTGAGGTTTGCCTGTGCATGTTATACATTAGTTTTGACCCATGGTTGGTTAAAACTTCAATTATTTGGGGGTTTCTGCACCAAGGTGGGCAGGGGGCATTAGTCTCCCATGGACACGAGCATTCTAAGTTTTGTTATATCCACCTGACAAAGTCAACAGAGCTTTTCTGATATCGAGTTGCCCGTCTGTCATCTGGTGTCAACATTTTGTTTGTCCCACCCATAATTTCTTTACCACTGGATATTTTTTAACAAAACTTTACAACAGTATGTATTGTCAACAGGCAGTGTGCCATCAATCACAATAATATCTGTATCCATCAAGGTCAAGGTCACAGGCAACATGGTAAAGGTAACACTCAGAAAAACGTCAACATTTTGTTTGTCCGAGCCATAATTTCTTTACCACTGGATATTTTTTAACAAAACTTTATAACAGTATGTATTGTCACTAGGCAGTGTTCGATCAATCATAATAAGGTCTGTATCCATCAACGCTAAGGTCACAGACTACCTGGTCAAAGTAACACCAATGTATTTGCCAAATTTTATTATGTTTTCAATTTTTGTCTAATAAGCAAAGCTAATGAGCCTTCATTGAACAAGCTCAACAAACTTGTTCTAATGTGGGGCCATAAGCTATGTTTTTGAGACAAAAAATGATGATGTTGTCTGCTATCCGTGTTGGGTAAAGGGTTATCATAATTTGGGATTGGGGATCAAATGTTACCCTGTATATGGCTGCCCCTGAAAGTAGTTGCCCTGGGCGGAGCTATCTTGGCCGAGAGGCCTCTTGTTTAGTTTTCTCGACAACTATCTATGACCCATCATTATTCCACTGAATGGTAAAAAGCTATAGTTTGGAAAAAAATGTTGACTGTCATTTGTATTTGATTTGGACTACATGTTTAAAAATTACAGTTTGTCATGTTCCTCAGGTACTGAGGGATTCTCAGAAACATTTGGATGATAATTCAAATGGATTCTCCTGAACTCATGAACTTAAATGAAATGTAAGCCCTGTCATATGAATCCATAAACCTCCTCCCAATACCTCTGCCCCACCAAAAAAACATGCATGCCTCTTTCTAGTTTCGCTATCGTTTATTTAGAGCTAAGGACATTTACTATGGAAATATTAGATTATCTTTTCTGGCATACTTTATCTTGAAAAGTGAAAATGCAGATCAAGGGAGAATACTCTAAAAAGAGTTTAAAGATGTGACATTGATGATACCATTTAGTACAATATATCTTCGTTTTGTTGTGGATGTTACATCAAAAAATTAAGAAAATAAAGACATTTTTGAGAAATGGCTGATGTTTTACCCAGACATTATTTTGAATATATTTCACAACAATTGGAAATCACATTTCCAACAAAAAGTCACTGTTTATATCACCCATTAACTTTCATTCAGTTCTTTTTTGTGATATGATCACTCACACAGCAGTCAGACTCAGGTTAACACTCTTCACATTGATGTCAAAATGACAAAATTTCAAGCAGCAATTTTTTTCCCATAAAACAACTGCGAATTTAACCAATTCAATCTTCATTTTCAGAGCTCAGTGAGCTCTCTCAAACAAGATTGCATTTGTTTAACCCTTTACCTAACATGAAAAGCAGATGACACACTCATTTTTTGTCGTAAAATACATAGGTTATGATCCCTCGTTGAAACGAGTTCCAACGAGGGGTGCAATTTTTTAGAATAGTGCTGTCCGGTTTTGGCTGTTATGTTGGGTAAAGGGTTAAACTCCTAGCTTCATTAGGGGAAAATTGTGTGCATTTGGCAATTTTGGTATTTCGACACCAGTGTGCAGTGAGTTACCCCTTTGCCTAAGATAATAGACGTATCCAGCCATTGCCATTGACAGAACCGCCATTAAAATTTTATATCTTCCAATACATGCCTTCAGCACATAGATAATGTAGTGTTTCCCATGGGGTCTTGAAAAATCTTATAAAGTCTTCAACTGGAAAAAGAAAACTAGGACCCTTGAAAAGTCTTGAGCTGGTATAAAGTGCTGACAGCCTATAATTGGATGTTATTCTGAAGTGATGGTACCAGAATTTAACCCTTTACCTAATGAATTGACTATCAGCCCAAGTAATTTACAATTTAGTGGTTGAAAAATACTATTTTCACCATATTTGGACGTTATTCTGAAGTGATGGTACCAAAGTTTAACCCTTTACCTAATGAATTGGCCGCATCATTCTGAGTAATTTACAAATTGAGGAGAAAAGATACTATTTTTACCATATTTGGGTTTATTCTGAAGTGCTAGTACCAGAATTTAACCCTTTATCTAATGAACTGACAGCATTCTTAATTTACAAGTTGAGTAGTTGAAAAAATACTATTTTATATCCCCAGTGAACAAAGTTCAGGGAGGTATATAGGAATCACTTTGTCTGTCTGTCTGTCTGTGCAAGTCGTATCCGACTCAGAACTTTTGATGGTCTTGATGGATATTAATTATACTTGGTATTAATGTTACCCACCAGCAGAGGGTGTGTTGCAAATAAGCTTGGAATGCCTGTCTACAAGGTCAAGGTCACAGACTTAGTGCAAGGTCACATACCCATATCCAAACATAGACAAGGTTACAGACTTAGTGCAAGGTCACATACCCATATCCAAATAAACACAAGTCATGTCCAGCTCAGAAGTTTTGATAGCCTTGAAGGATATTAATGATACTTGGTATTGATCTTGCCCACCAGTAGAGGGTGTGTCACGAATGAGGTTGGAATACTTGTCAAAAGGTCAAGGTCACAGACTTAGTTCAAGTTCACATTCCAGCCACATCCAAATCCAACTACAACAAGTCGAGTCCACTTCAGAACTTTTGATGGCCTTGAAGGATATCCATGATACTTGGTATTAATGTTGCCCACTACCAGAGGGTGGGTCGCGAATAAGATCGGTATGCCTGTCTACAAGGTCAAGGTCACAGACTTAGTTCAACTATACATACCCCCACATCCAAATCCAACTATAACAAGTTGAGTCCGGCTCAGAACTTTGAATGTCTCTAAGGATATTAATGGCACTTGATATTATTGAAGCCCTATCAGAGACTGTGTGGGACAGGCCACATCTAGTTCAAAATATTTCAACAAAACAATATCTTGTGACTCAATGTGATCGTTCCAATGAGTCACATGATATGGTTTTGTTGAAATTTGTTGAAACATATTTAAAAAATGAATTAAAAGAATAAATGTTTATATCGAGTGTGTTTGGTAAAGGATTAAGGGCTTCGTATTCTGTGGTTTGCAAAATTATTGAAGTGAAATTATTCAGTCTGTAAGGAATTGCCCTGTAACATTTTATGGAAGAGTGCCTGTAGGCACTCTTCCATAAATTGTTACAAGGCAATGATGTGTGATCAAATTTTGATGATCAAAAATAATTTAGCACTCTTGCAGTTAGTGTAAAAAGTATCGGCCATGAACAGTCTTGAAATGAGCAAATATAAGGGAATACATCCGATCATTGTTTTGGGAGAAGTACCAAAATACCCTGTGCGTACTGTTTGCTGGTTCAAGCGGCCTTGAAAAATCTTGAATCCTGTATTTTTCTATCCTTGAAAAGTCTTGAATATGCGAATGAAACAAGTCTTGAAAGTCCTTGAATTTTCCCCAGAAATTGCAGGAACCCTGTAATGACACCCTAATTGCAAGAAGCCAATGAAGCTCATTTCAATGTGTGGTCATAGGCTTATTTTTGAAGTAAAATAAAAAAAAGAAAATTTTAATTGTTCACAGGAAAATTTGCAAGAGTCATCTTCTACTTGTATTAACCCTTAACCCAGTGCAGAGAATATCAAAATTTATTATTTTAATAACTATTTTTAAAAATACTTCAAAAAAAATTCAAGAAAACCTTATCGTGTGACCCTGTTCCAATGTTGGGTAAAGGGCTGAGTGAAAAGTTGATTTTCAGTAAAATCAATTGGAATGTAAAACATAGTTTTCAGAGGCCAAATTCACATTGTTCCAACCAAGTTTGAAACAGAAATGCAAAACATCATTGTTTCCGAGGGAGTCTCCTTATTTATTTATTTATTTATTTATTTATTTATTTATTTATTTATTTATTTATTTATTTATTTATTCATTCATTTATTTATTTATTGGTGTTTAAGGTCACATTCTTATGCACAATAGCTAATCATGACCATGACAGTTTTACGGGTGGAGGAAGCCGGAGTATCCGGAGAGAACCAAGCATCGACAAGCAACTGTCATCTCAACATTCTAACTCTGTTCAAGCTCCGCTCAAGCAGGGTTACAGCGGTTGACATGTGCACCATCGATGTGCAATACGCCTTAGTACACGGTGTCATCGTGCCCCCATGCAGGTAATTGGGATAAAGTGCCTTGCCCAAGGACACAATGCGGGTCGTCAGGGACTGGGATCTAACTCTGGACCTCTAGCATAGAAGTTCAGCAGTCGACCACTGAGCCACCGCGATCCCTAGGGAGATTCCTTACTTTATAGAATAAATATTTGTGTTCGCATGGGGCCCCAGGTTTACACATTAATTGGTAAAACAAAACATTAAAAAAATCTATTGCCGAATCACTGCTACAGATCATTCATGTTTGATGTATAACATTGTTTGAGAATTTTACACCGACCTAAAATTTTGCTGTCCGCTGTCCTGCTCACAAAAGCGGTATGCAGGCAAATTCCAACATCACCGCATTATTAAACGCACAGGCCAGTTATAATTTTAACACCCACCCAAAAAGGAAAAGCAAAGTGTTTCCTCAGTTTATGTGATTGGTCATCAATCAGTGAAACTAAAAATCATAAAGTTTGTTTTTAACTCTTAGAAGCCGGGAAATCAGAATGAATTTATTGAACATGACGCACCGCGAAAAACTTACAGTAAAGTAGGTGCTTCTAGTCAAGTGTTGTTTGCCTATTCAGGCAGACGACACTAGACTAGAAGCACCTGCTCAGTGTTTAATTCTCCCCAGCCCAAAGATAGCCGAAGCGTCACAGCCAGATTACCTACCGTATTACATCACAGGCAAGAAAATTCGACTGCCGACTTCTAAGAGTTAACATATGATACCCTGAAACCTCCAATTATCAATACCCAATATTATGATCTTGAAGAAAAATTACACACAGCAGCATATAATAACATTTTCAAGTTATTATAAGTAACAGTATATTTTACTTTTTAGATTGCATTTGTGTTGTACAATTTCAGTTACTGAAGTCATTCTGTCGTTGAAGGGAGCTGTTGTGTTTAATCATAAAGAGTATATTTTTTAGCACTTTTTATATGCCCATTTGGAAAAAGTAGGCTGTATTATGTGATTGATCTGTCAGTCCATCCATCCACCTGTCTGTTCTTAGGTCAGTAAACTTTTCCATTGCTGGATGGTAACTTGAGTTTGGATTTATAGATCAGGACGAAACTGGTGCCTAAGTTATATCAAAAGACAGGTTGAGTTCGAATTGGGGCTTGGTCCGATGATTTTTACAAGAGTTATGGGCCTTTTCAACTTAGAAATTGTCTACCGGTCATATTCTGCAATGCCAGGCACAGATCTTGTTTTTGAGTAAAAATTTTTGAACTGCGTAAATTTATATTTATTGTTAACATTTGCCTAAACAAACAGCACCTCTCCCTTCACAACCTGTTGGATTCGACAGTAAGCTTTTTCTTGTTTACTTCTGTTTGTGTTGCAGTACTGGCACATGCTATATATAGATTGGAAGTGTTATAACACTGATTTGTGGAACTGGCCAGGATTTCCTAGGATGTTGATAGATTGTGTGTTCCGACTCCACGTAATATTTTTCATGTAGCATATTCCCTCTGGTCAGTCAGGACTCGGAAATATTGGAAATAGTTTAAATAAATACAACACAAATAAATATGTATTATCAATCATTTATTCTTTAGAAAGGCATTCTAAAACATAAACTTTGAATTAGGTACTCCTTGAAATTGTTCAATCAAAAAACGCACACAAAGTTTAAAATATGTCACAATGGTTGCTTCTGGCACTCAACCAGTTGAACAAATCTGGTAATTTCTTTGGAATGAAATGGGTTGAGGTTAGTATGAACTTGAACCAGTGTACTAACAAAAACAATAATGAATTTTGTGAGGAAATACAATGTATAAATCACTTCCTTTCATGGTTTCATTCTGTTTAATGAAAAATGAGTACATTTTTTTTCTTTGCATGCTGATGTGAAAATAGTTAGGGCATTGCATGTGTAAATGCAATTCTGAATAATTGTTTCTTTTTCAAAATATCTGAGGTTATAACTTACTTTGTTTGAACAATTACTTCAACAAATCTTACTTCAAAATATACTGAGTGAAATTTCCTGTCATGAAGTATTGATTGGGGGACCTGGAAAGCATAGAATTTCTTTTCCACCAAGACCAGATACTGTAAAGGTCTTGGGGCCTAATTCCAACTTTAATTACATTTTTCTACAACAAAAGAGGTGCTCCATAATGCAGTTTTGAGGTAAGCTTGCAAGCTAGATTCAAAGTGTCATTGCTGTTGTTTCTAAGCAAGTCTTGGCTGCCTACACAGGCAGCCAAGACTTGCCAAGAAACAACTGCAAAGTCATAGGATGTGGATGGTCAAAGAAAAGCAAAAATGTATAAAAAAAATCTCCAGCCCCTTAAGGGTTAATTTTGCTAGCATAAATCTTAATGTTTTTATTAAAGGGGGGAGCGTGGTGGCTCAGTGGTAGACTGTTGGACTTCTATGCTAGAGGTCCTGAGTTCGATCCCCATCCGAGGTGACCCGCGTTGTGTCCTTGGGCAAGGCACTTTATCCTGGTTGCCTACATGGGGGTATGATGACGCCATGTACTAAGGCGTACTGCATGTCGATGGTGCACATGTCTTCAACCTGCTGTAACCCTGCTTGAGCGGAGCTTGAACAGAGTTAGAATGTTGAGGAGCTGACAGTTGCTCATCGTTGCTCGGTGGTTCTCTCTGGGTACTCCGGCTTCCTCCACCCGTAAAACTGTCATGGTCATGATTAGCCATTGTGCGTAAGTATGTGACCTTAAACACCAATAAATAAATAAATATTTTATAAAAGGGACAATAAGCTGGTAATTTGAAAAAATATGGACTCTTGGATTTCTTTTGTATGTGAAAGAGCCTGTAAAAAAAAACGCTACATGCAAGGTGTAAGAAGACATCAAAAGCAATCCAAAATTACTTAAATCTGTCATTAAAAGCTTTAATAGAGACGAAATTTCCAAAAAACATGACACTGTGAAGATATAAACAAAGTCACCCAAAGTTATCAGAGTTAAACAAATCCAGAAAGTAACCAGTGACATTATATCTGAATACACGTGGTTTCTAATTTCAACTCTGCTGCTGTTCAAAGAAATGAACAACAACTGTGCATTATTTTAGTACCGATTGGGCATAATTTGAATAACAATAAATTGCAGTTGTGTATCAAATAAAACCCCCAGCACATTTGTTGACAATTCAGTCTGAAAGAGATTTCATTGAGGTATATGCTATAAATAGACCCAAGTGAACACAAACTTCACATTTGTCCTGATGAGAAATCTGATTTTGATAATGTGGAAAATAACATTGCCTCAGAATTTTCTGTGGGTGTTTGGCTAACCAGTTCAGATTGAAAAACTATTGCAGTGTTTTTCAAATATCCGATAAATTCTTGTCTGGAAGTTAATTTAATTGATTCAGATTCTTTCATATGAATGATACATAAACATGAGGGTACTTTTGCACAATGGAAGTTGATCATTGTGGTTTTGTTAAATGATTAACTTATTTTTTTCAACATTGTGGATTACTGTCCATTTAACCCTTTACTCGGTATCAACATTTGTTGTTATGCCTCCGACTTGAAAAGTCGAAGGGAGTATCTTGTGGAGACATCTGTCTGTTCGTCCGCTCATACCAACATTTTCCCTTGTATCTCAGCCACTGCAAAGCTGATTTGAATACTATTTGGAGTTGTGATAGAGCATCATGGGGGAACGGTACCTGTAGAGCGTGAGTTTCTTCCACACATTTTTTCCAGACTTATGGCCCTTCTTCACTTTCGACTTAGAAAATATTTTGCCGAAAGGGGCATTAGCAGCGCTTTGTTATGCAGACCTCTTGTTTTAATCATTTTTTAACTCACCTGACTGAAAGTTAGTGTGATCAATTGCCTTCACTTGGCATCCATCAGCTGTCGTCTGTTAACCCTTTACCCAATGAATTGGCCATATCTGCCCGTGTAATGTGCAAATTCAGCAGCTGAAAAAATACTATTTTTCAAAAAATTTCAACAAAACCATATCATGTGACCCCTCTTTGGAACGAGCTCATTCCAATGAGGGGGTCACATGATATGGTTTTGTTGAAATTTTTTGAAAAATTTTAAAAGGTGATATTTAAAATAATAAATTTTAATATCGTCTGCATTGGGTAAAGGGTTAACTTTGCATATCAGTGCCCTCCTCTGCCATAATCACTGGACCAAACCCAGTCAAACTTGGTATAAATTAACTGTGGGGATAACCTTCCAAGTTTGTTCAGTAGAAGTAGCTAAGCCTTATGGGCTGGGGGCAGTGTAAAAAAAAACCCCCAAATTCTTCAAAAATCTTCTCATAAATCACCAATCACAATGCTTTGTAATTTGATATGCAACTTCCTAGGTATGCTCAAGATTCAAGCTTATTCAAAGATAGTATGTCTGGTAATATTGGGGCTGGGAGAACAGTATTTTTTGTCTGTGCCCCCCAATTTTTTTTCCCGAACCAGTGGACCAGTTTGGACCAAATTTGGTATGCAGTAGTATTACAGGACATGTAATTGATTTATGGCCAGAAAAGATTTTTCCACGTACCCATGGAAACCCAAGGAGCAGAAAGTAAAAAGAAAAAATTAAAATGCCCATATTTTCCAAAGTGCACGGAACAAAGAATTGTTATTTGGTATGCAGCATACTCAGGACCAGTAGAATTGAGTGGACCCAAAAAATCTAAATTGGTTGCGTTGTAGGGTGTCATATGGTGGGGAGTGAGGTGGTTGGTTAATGAGAAAATGCAGAGTCAGCACTTTTTAAAAAATGGGAATTTTTTTTTTTTTCTTCAGTATTTGGTATACAACATCCTCAGAGGGATCCCATTTAGGTTTGTGCAAATCAAGACCCTAAGTTCTTTTTTTTGGGCCCTCTGTGGTCTAACTTTTAACTTAGTGCGGTATGAGGAAAATTTTTAGTCGAGTTGTGACGAAGTCAAACTCGACTCATAGTTTGATGAATGGCGGGCGGGCGTAAACAATTGGTTTCTGGATGATAACTTGATAATGGTTCAACCCATGTTCTTGAAACTTCATAGGTAGGTTGGTACCCTATTAATTTTGGTCTTGCTTGGTCAAAGGTCAAGGTTACAGTGACCTTGAACATAGTAAATTGTAAACAATTGGTTTCCAGATGATAACTTGACTACGGTTCGACCCACATTCATGAAACTTCACATTTAGGTTGGCCTCCGTGAGAGGAAGAACTCTATTTATTTTGGACTCACATGGTCAAAGGTCAAGTTCACAGTGACCCTGAACATAGTAAATCAAAACAATTGATTTCCAGATGATAACTTGATAATGGTTTGACCCATTTTCATGAAACTTCATAGTTAGGTTAGCATCAGTGAGAGGAAGAACCCTATTTATTTTGGACTCGCTAGATGAAAGGTCAAGATCACAGTGACCTTCAACATAGTAAATCGTAAACAATTGGTTTCCGGATGATAACTTGATAATGTTTCGACCCGCATTCATGAAACTTCATAGGTAGGTTGACCTAGGTGAGTGGAAGACCCCTATTTATTTTGGACTCACTAAGTCAAAGGCCAAGGTCACAGTGACGTTGAACATAAATCGTAAACAATTGGTTTCCAGATGATAATTTGACAATAGTTCCACCTATGTTCATGAAACTTCATAGGTAGGTAGGCATTGGTGCAAGAAAGGGCCCTATTTATTTCGAACTCACTAGGTCAAAGGTCAAGGTCACAGTGACCCTTCACATAGTAAATTGTAAATAATTGGTTTCCGGATGATAAGTTGATAATGATTAAAACCACTTTTGTGCTGTCACAACTCGACATTGGATCGGTGATCCTATCGGCATTTTTTTGTCTTCTTTTTCAGATCCACCATTCAGAATAATTTGATATACAGCATTCATATGGGGTCAAATTAAAGTTTGTTCAAATTATTTCTCTTTACATATTTGGGCTCCTAATGGAAACGCAAATTTTAACTTGGAGCATTATGAGGAAAATTCTTTAAAAATCTTCGGATCCACCAGTCTGAATCTTTTCAGTTTTGTTATGCCGCATCCTTATGTGGGTCAGATTTGAGTTTGTTCAAACCAGGTCTGTGGATTCGTATTTTGATTCTCTATGGTAGCCCAAATTTTAACTTTGTGAAACACAAGGAATATTCTTTAAAAATGTTCATTGGATCCACTAGTCAGAATGTTTTCATATTTGGTATTCAGTATTCTTACGGGCCTCATATTTAAGTTTAATCAAAACAAGTCTGTGGGTTCATATTTGAGTTCTCTATGTAAGCCCAAATTTCAGCTTAAGGCAATATGAAGAATATCATTTAAAAATCATCTTCTTCAGATTCACCAAACAGAATCATTTAATTTGATATATCTCATCCTTATAGGGGCTAGATTCAAATTTGTTCAAATCAAATCTGTGGGTTCATATTTTGGTTCCTTAGGGGAACATGAATTTTAACTGAGTGCACTATGAGAAAAATTATTATGAAAATCTTCTTCAGATCCACTAGGCAGAAACTTTTCATATTGGTATTAAGCACTCTTTGGTTGGGTCACATTCAAGTTTGTTCAAACTGAGTCCCAAGTTTGGACAGCTCAGTGAGCTCCGTCAAACAAGATTGAAGTGGTTACATTCCTAGTTGTTGTATTACGGAAAAAAATTGCAGAGTTTATTTTGACATTAGTATGCATAAGGTTAAATCATTTGAAATGGAAAAAAACAACAACATTTAAATTCCAAATAATTTAATACATGTACTCTTTGTCTGTGCAAACAAGTAGCTTTTCTTAACCATATGAGTATAAAGAAAAGACATTCAAATGTTTCTCAAAAAACAAAAATATTACCATGAGAAGTCAAGATTCTTGTGAATTTGAGCAACTCGAATGGGTATGGAAACGGGCACCAAAAAGAATGGAAAAAGTATGTAACTTTTTTTCTTTTTTTTTTTGAAGGGGGTGGGGGGGGGGGGGGGGGTGGGTGGGAGGGGATGTAAGAACTAAGTCTGGAAATAAGCAATCTGTCATTTGCAGAATGAGGTGTTGAATTTGCTGATGCTATCCCATACAGTGGGCCTATTTTACCTCTTTCTATTTAGGCTTGAGACCTTGATGTAGATTGAGATTCATAGAGGGTCTAGAATCCCCCAATTTATCTTCTGGGTACCTCTTTCTGCTTAGTCCTGAGACCTTGATTCAAATTGAGGTTCACAGAGGCTGAATTTGGTGATGCCAGGGTAGCATCACCAAATTCACCCTCTGGGGACCTCATCCTCCAAATGACCATCAGCTTATTTCCAGGGTTGGTAAGAACCAAGGTAGCATTACCAAATGAACCCTCTGGGGACCTCATTCTGCAGATGACAGTCTGCTTATTTCCAGGCTTGGTAAGAACCCTGTTATTAGATATATCCCACTGCTGCTAATTTACCCACACTCGAGATTGTTGGGTATATTGGATTACATCCTGTCTCTGTGTGTCAGTCTCTCTCTCTCTCTCTCTCTTTCTCTCTCTCTCTCTCTCTCTCCACATAACAGTGATTATGATAATTTTTAAAGTTTTTTGAAACCGTTTTCTCAGGGGAGATGACTCCAATATTTGTCTAAAGAAACATTAATCCTACAAAATGATGAACAAGTAATTTTTTTTGCCTAACTGCCATCAGTTGTTAGCTAACAAATCAGTTGAGATTTCACCATTCTGTAAGTAATTGAATTATGAAGTATATGAGTTATTCCATAAAAAGACCACTCAGAGATTAGTTGTTGTGAAGCTTTTGTATGTACTTGACTTCTGAGGAATCAATATAATTTTCTGACATTTTAACAGATTGTGTCCATGGAAAAATATCTTTGTTTTTAACCTTTTACTGCACAGAATGGCACCCTCATGCCTGTGATGTGTACATTAACCCACGCCATGGGATGGAGGTTGCAGTGTGCAAAATGTCAAAAATGACTAACCGACTGACCATTCACATGGTTTGGAGATGGCTAACCGAATGCTCGATTACATTAAAATTCTTGGGAAACTGCCTTTTTATCATTGACATGTATTCCAAAATTGCGTGGAATTGAAATATATATATAGCCTCTCAAAGCAAAAGTCTAAAAATATATCAAGACACAAGAAAGGCTTGTTAACTGGCGGAGTGTTAGAAGCCCATATTTGGGCTTTATTCGGAACTGCAGGTACCTAAAGTTAAATGCTTCATATTCTGTGGATGTCTTTCATATTATCTTGAAAGTAAAATTACTTCATCTCCATTGATTTGCATTGTTACAATTAACGGGAGAGTGCTATAGGCACTCTTCCATTAATTGTAACAAGACAAAAATGTGTGAACAAATCTTGAGGCTGAGAAAAAATTTAGCACTCTACCAGTTAAGTTATTCAGACTTTACTATTCAAGATGTAATATTTGGCTTACTGGTCATCTGTTCCCATAGATTTAAATTTGCATAACCACCACACGAACAAAACAAGCGTTCTAGTCAAATTTTGCGTACTGAGGGGGCTTGGTTGTTAGATCATTGAACTTCATACTGAAAGGTCGATGGTTTGATCCTGACCAGCGGTAACTGCATTGTGTCCTTGGGCAAGACATTTATTTATTTATTGGTGTTTAAGGTCACATATGCACAATGGCTAATCGTGACTGTGACAGTTTTATGGGTGAAGGAAGCCGGAGTACCCAGAGAGAACCACTGAGCAACTGTCAGCTCCTCAACATTTGAACTCTGTTCAAGCTCGGCTCAAGCAGGGTTACAGCGGTTGAAGACATGTGCACCATCAATGTGTAGTACGCCTTAGTACACATCATTGTGCCCCCATATAAGCAACCAAGATAAAGTGCCTTGCCCAAGGACACAATGTGGGTCGTCCCAGACGGGTATCGAACTCGGGACCTCTAGCATAGAAGTCCAAAAGTCTACCACTGAGCCACCCGTTCCCCGGCAAGACACTTAATCCTGATTACCTATGTTGGGGCACGATGGTGCTGTGACCTAAGACTTACTGCACATTCACTTGCCTTCAACCAATGCTAACCCTGCTTGTGCGGAGTAAGAATGTTGGGTAGTTAGACATTTTTTTGTTGCTGCTCAGTGGTTCTCTCAGGGTACTCCAGCTTCCTCCACCGGTAAAATTGTCCGATATGAGGTAACCCTTGCTGTCAAAAGTGTTGTTAAACCCCAATAAATAAATTACCCCTTCCACGCTGATGTCGACAAATCAAAATTTCAAGCTGCAAATTTTTCCACAATGCAACTTGGAATTTAACTCTTGACCCAACGTGCAGGATAGCAAAATTTATTAATTATTGTTGTTGAAAACTGTTCAACAAATTTCAACAAAACCATATCATGTGACCCTCATTGGAACGAGCTCGATCCAGTGTGGGGTCACATGATATGGTTTTGTTGGAATTTTTTGAATTTTTTTTTTTCAACTGCTTAATTTGTAAATTACGTGGGCGGACGCGGCTGATTCATTAGGTAAAGGGTAAATCAATTCAGTCTTGTTTGACAGAGGTCACTGAGTTTTGTCAAATGTCTGTATTGGTTGGTTAAATTCCTAGTTGCATTATGGGAAAAATTTGCTGGGTGAAAATTAATAATGGTATTTTAACATCAGTGTGCAGAGGCTATTGGAGGTCTGTAAAACAAGATATAATAGACTAAATGCCTATTCTAAATGAAGTGAGAAATTGGTCTGTAAACAAAGTGACTTTGGTAATTTTCAGGGTAATTTCTCTACCTGTTGTTCTTATTCAATTAACATGAGTTTGCTCTGTAACCCATATGCATTTAACGGGTCGAATTTGTACTGAAGGTATGGTAAATGTTTTTATACCCCCGCTTCGAAGAAGTGGGGGCTATATAGGAATCGCCCTGTACGTCCGTACGTCCGTCCGTCCGTCTGTCCGTCCGTACGTCCGTCCGTACGTCTTTCCGAAATTCTTGTGTGTGCAACTCCTCCTACATTTATCAATCAATTTGGACAAAACTTTTCAGACATCATCACTACTAAGTGAACATGCGCATATTCCAAGATTTTTGATCTGCGACAATTTTAACCAGGTTTTCTCCCTTTGACTTAGATTTATTATGTCTTTCCGTTCGAACAAATTCTTGTGTGCACAACTCCTCCTACATTAATGAACGGATTTTGATGAAACCTTTCAAACATCATCTCTACTAAGTGAACATGTGCATATTCCAAACTTTTTGATCTGCGACAATTTTAACCAGGTTATCTCTCTTGAACTTTGATTTAATATGGGTTTCTGCATGAAATTCTTGTGTGCGCAACTCCTCCTACATTTATCAATCAATTTGGACGAAAGTTTACAGACATCATCACTACTAAGTGAACATGCGCATATTCCAAAATTTTTGAGCTGTGGCAATTTTAACTAGGTTATCTCCCTTTAACTTAGATTTATTATGGGTTTCTACATGAAATTCTTGTGCGTGCAACTCCTCCTACATTTATCAATCAATTTGGACAAAACTTTTCAGACATCATCACTACTAAGTGAACATGCGCATATTCCAAGATTTTTGATCTGCGACAATTTTAACCAGGTTATCTCCCTTTGACTTAGATTTATTATGTCTTTCCGTTCGAACAAATTCTTGTGTGCGCAACTCCTCCTACATTAATGAACCGATTTTGATGAAACCTTTCAAGCATCATCTCTACTAAGTGAACTTGTGCATATTCCAAACTTTTTGACCTGCGACAATTTTAACCAGGTTATCTCTCTTGAACTTTGATTTTAGGGTTTCTGCATGAAATTCTTGTGTGCGCAACTCCTCCTACATTTATCAATCAATTTGGACGAAAGTTTACAGACATCATCACTACTAAGTGAACATGCGCATATTCCAAAATTTTTTGGCAATTTTAACTAGGTTATCTCCCTTTAACTTAGATTTATTATGGGTTTCTACATGAAATTCTTGTGCGTGCAACTCCTCCTACATTTATCAATCAATTTGGACAAAACTTTTCAGACATCATCACTACTAAGTGAACATGCGCATATTCCAAGATTTTTGATCTGCGACAATTTTAACCAGGTTATCTCCCTTTGACTTAGATTTATTATGTCTTTCCGTTCGAACAAATTCTTGTGTGCGCAACTCCTCCTACATTAATGAACCGATTTTGATGAAACCTTTCAAGCATCATCTCTACTAAGTGAACTTGTGCATATTCCAAACTTTTTGACCTGCGACAATTTTAACCAGGTTATCTCTCTTGAACTTTGATTTAAGGGTTTCTGCATGAAATTCTTGTGTGCGCAACTCCTCCTACATTTATCAATCAATTTGGACGAAAGTTTACAGACATCATCACTACTAAGTGAACATGCACATATTCCAAAATTTTTGAGCTGTGGCAATTTTAACTAGGTTATCTCCCTTTAACTTAGATTTATTATGGGTTTCTACATGAAATTCTTGTGCGTGCAACTCCTCCTACATTTATCAATCAATTTGGACAAAACTTTTCAGACATCATCACTACTAAGTGAACATGCGCATATTCCAAGATTTTTGATCTGCAACAATTTTAACCAGGTTATCTCCCTTTGACTTAGATTTATTATGTCTTTCCGTTCGAACAAATTCTTGTGTGCGCAGCTCCTCCTACATTAATGAACCGATTTTGATGAAACCTTTCAAACATTATCACAACTAAGTGAACATACGCATATTCCCAAATTTTTGATCTGCGACAATTTTAACCAGGTTATCTCCCTTTAACTTTGATTTATTATGGGTTTTCAAATGGGATTCTTGTGTGTGCAACTCCTCCTACATTAATGAACCGATTTTGAATACATGTTGCACATTGTAAATGTGTTTTTCCAAATGTAAACCATATATGTGTGGGCTCTTTAAGTATTCAGTGCTGTTCTGTGGAAGGCCACATGCAAATACAAATTTCAACAACAAAAAATGATCTTTATGTATACATTTCCTTATGGCCTTCGCCTACATGATCAGAAGTGCATTCCTCTAAAAACCCAAAGCGGGGGTATTAATCACCTTCAGTGATAGTTCTAGTTGTTTTTGTTCAGGCTTGTCATTTTGAAAATTGCAGGAGGGCCATTATGGTTCGCCTCAAATCATCCCAGGAGGGTCATTTTGGGTTTGCCTAAAATGCCCCAGGAGGGCCATTTATGGTTTGCGGGTGAGGGGAGGGGGCTAATCGTCCCGGCTTTGATTTTGGGCCGAAACGTCCCAGGCGAATCCTCAGTGGTCAAACTGGCTTGGGAATGATACATCCCATAATCGCGCGTGACACCCGAGTTGTCACAGTCTGATGTACAATATAATAACTAATTACAACTTTGGAATTGGCAGACCTCTGGATCGTATTTGGAAAATTACTTACTGTCTCTGGATGACTGCGTCAACGACACACTACAAACTTCACAAATTGCGCTTTGTTACCTCCTTCAGTCTGTGAAAATTGCCGTTTGAGACGGCCAATTTTGAGGTGCCTTCGACTGAATTAATGGCCACAGAAATCGGGGTTAGGCAGATGTTGACCGTCCGCAGAATTTTTAACTCAGATGGGCGACTGCGGCCCGGGGCGATCACACGCCTCAAAATGACAAGCCTGTTTTTAGCTCACCTGACTGAAAGTCAGGATGAGCTTTTCTTATCACTCTTCGTCCGTCGTCTGTTGTCCGTCATCCTGCGTGAAGGTGGTGTTTGAGCTTCTTTCTCCTAAACCACTGGCCACATTTTAATTAAATTTCATGTAAATAGTGTTTATATAGGGGCATTTTGATTTTTATCAAAATTTGGTTTCGGCTCATATTGAGCAGAGGTGTGGGGAAAAAATGGTCAAATTTTTTGAAAATCTTCTTCTAATGAACCACCAGTAGCAGAGACTTGATATGTGGGATACAGAGTCCTTTTGAGGTTTAGAATCAAGTTTGTTCAAGAGAAGTTTGTCGGGCATTATTTGCCTTCGTTATGGGAGGGGCAAAAATTTTGGCCACGCCTAAAATTTCTATTTTCAGAACCGTGAGGTCGATTTGAACCAAATTTGATATGAGATAATAATGGGTCATAAGTAGTTGATTGATGCAAAAAAAAATTTCCTATTGCCCCGTGGAAACCTCAGAGCTAAAAATAGGAAATAAAAATAGGAAAAACCTTAAAACTGCCATATCTCCAAAACTACACGGCACAGAGAATTCTTATTTTGTATAAAGCTTACTTTTATCCAGTAGAATAAAATGGTTAAAAAAAATCGCTATCGGTTTGATCACAAGGTACTTTTTTCAGGACTTTGAAAAAGTGCTGAGTCAGCACTTTTTAACACTGTAGGCAATGAGAAAAGATTAAAAAATCTTCTCCGGATCCAGCAGGCAGAATCTGTTGATATTTGGTATGCAACATTGTAGGGTGGATCTGATTCAAGTTTGTTCAAATCGGCCCCCTGGATTCATATTTGGGCTCACTATAGAAGCTCGAATTCGAACTTAGTGCATTTCAGGCAAATTTCTTAAAAAAATCATCTTCTCCAGATCCAGCACGCAGAATCTTTTGATATTCGGTATGCAACATTGTGGGGTGGATCTGATTCAAGTTTGTTCAAATCAGCCCCCTGGATTCAAAGTTGGGCTCACTATAGAAGCCTGAATTCAAACTTAGTGCATTTCAGGCATATTTCTTAAAAAGTCTTCTTCTCCAGATCCAGCAGGCAGAATCTTTTGATATTTGGTATGCAACATTGTGGAGTGGTTCTGATTCAAGTTTGTTCAAATCGGCTCCCTAAATTCATATTTGGGCTCACTATAGAAGCTCGAATTCGAACTTAGTGCATTTCAGGCAAATTTCTTTGA
Organism: Pictodentalium vernedei; assembly: GCA_031216915.1. Taxonomy (NCBI): domain Eukaryota; kingdom Metazoa; phylum Mollusca; class Scaphopoda; order Dentaliida; family Dentaliidae; genus Pictodentalium; species Pictodentalium vernedei. The sequence goes on along the minus strand of CM062290.1, from coordinate 340,350,483 downwards.
AAATCTTCTTCTCAAGATCCAGCAGGCAGAATCTTTTGATATTGGGTATGCACCATGCTTAGGGGGGTGAGATTCAAGTTTGTTCAAGCCAAGTCCCTTGGTTCATATTTGTGCTCACTGTGGTAGCCCGAATTATAACTTAGTTCAAAATGAGGAATTTTCTTTAAAAATCTTCTTCAGATCCATCAGTCGGAATGTTTGGTATTTGTTATGCAGCATCCTTAGGGGGGTGAGATTCAAGTTTGTTAAAGCCAAGTCCCTGGGTTCATATATGAGCTTACTGTGGGAGCCCGAATTATAACTTAGTTCAATATGAGGAATATTCTTTAAAAATCTTCTCTTTTTTTTTAGATCCATGGGTCAGAATCTTTGATATTTGGTATAAGCTTTTCTTAGGAGGAGCAGATGCAACTTGTTGAAATCAATTCTCTGGGTTGATATTTAGACTACCATGTCAGGTGAGCGCCCTCCGGCCCCCTGGAGCCTCTTGTTTGAGACTTCACAGAACAAAGCTTTGTTTTTTCCTTGGAAGCTTTCCTAGGTCCAGCAGAAATGAATGGCCAAAAAAGTTGCCTTTGGTTGTGTCAAAGCAAATCAAAAAATTGCTCTTTCTACTGGTCACTTACTGACACACTCATCTCTTGACCCCCAGGTGAGCATTTTAGGCTCACTTGAGCCTTTGGTTTATTTGAAGTTATATTCATTTACCAGGGTTATTCAATTAAGAGATATTCAATTAAGTTACACTGTATATGGTTTTATCGAAAAGTCTATTTAGTATGGGGAGTGTTAAACACATTCAGATCATCAGCTTGTCACCTGCATTCTGTAAATGGATATTGATTCCAGCTGTAGATGATCAAATGCCAGGAATAATTTTACTTGTGCCCCCTTATTGACTTGAGTCTGAGAGATGCAATATTTGTTAAGATGCTTTCCATGTTCACAAGGTATCTGAATTGTCACATTGTCATTTAGCATTGATAAGTGTGGAGCAATTATGTCATTGAACACCATAGACCAACATATTTTCATATTGTTTTTTTTTTGGTGTCCCGTTGGATTTACATACAGCTGAATGCAGATTGCATTGCAAGACCAAAAAGAACTTAATGATCCAGGGTTCTTTGGGTGAAAAAAACCCCTCTGTTTGAGATACCCTGGAAAAAAAAGTACTGATGGTAGGTAGAGGAAAGTCGCTGATGTGTATTATTTATTGCATAGATATATTTCTTGGTGTATTCTGATGATTGAAAGGGTACAGTTCTAAAAATATTATCCTGCCTGTTCTTTATTTCTGAGAATAAAGTTTTCAGCTCACTTCACTGAAAGTCAGGGTGACCTATTGCCATATCTTTGCATATTAGTCTTCTTCTTCAGAACCGCAAGAACAAACCCAATTAAACTTGGCATAAATTATCTTCAAGGATACCCTTCCAAGTTTGTTCATTTGAAGTAGCTAAGCCCACTGGGTTGAGGCCACTGCCCGAAAAACCTGAAATTCTTCAAACATCTCTTAACTGGTAGAGTGCTGAATTATCTTTGGTCCTCAAACTTTGTTCACATATCTTTGTGGGAGTGCGGTGGCTCAGTGGTAGACTGTTGTACTTCCATGCTAGATCCCCGTCCCTGAAGACCTGCGTTGTGTCCTTGGGCAAGGCACATTATCCTGGTTGCCTACATGGGGGCACGATGACGCCATGTACTATGGCGTACTGTACGTCATTTGTGCACATGTCTTCAACCGCTGTAACCCTGCTTGAGCGGAGCTTGAACCGAGTTAGAATATTGAGGAGCTGACAGTTGCTCGTCGATGCTTGGTGGTTCTTGCCGGGTACTCCGGCTTCCTCCAACCATAAAACTGTCACTGTCATGATTAGCCAGTGTGCATAAGTATGTGACCTTAAACACCAATAAATAAAAATAATCTTTGCCTTGTTACAATTTATGGGAGAGTGTCAGTAGGCACTCTCTCATAAAAACAAAGTAAATCCAAACAGACCAAATAATTTCACCTCAAAGGTGACATGTAGAGCATCCACTGAATATGAAGCCTTTAAGTTGTGATACCAACACTTCAGAATAAAGCCCAATTATGGGCTTCCAGCACTCTACCAGTTAAACCACCAGTTAAAATGCTTTGAAATTTGGTTTGCAGCTTCCTTATATGCATAAGATTCAAGTTTGTTCAAAGAAAAAGTTTCTTGGGCAATATTTGTCTTGTGCTGAGAAGGGCAGTTTTGTTGGCTCCATCCATATTTATATTTTCCAAACTGATGGGCCAATTTGGACCAAATTTGGTATGCAGTAGTATTAGGGGACATGTATCTGATTTATGCCTGAACATTTTTTTTCATACCCAGAGGGAACCTCAAAAGCTAAAAATAGAAAAAAAATTAAAATTCTTTCATTTCCCAAACTGCATGAAACAAAATAGTTATTTGGTTTATCCCCCACCACATAGTGTGTCAGTGTGTGGAGGGGGGGGGGGGGGAGGGGGGGGGGGGGGGGGTGGAGGTATCTATCCTTCCTTCCATCCATCAATTCTTTCATCAGTCCTTCCATCCATCCTGCCCGTTTCTTGTCATTACATTTCAAAGGAGACCATTCAAAATATATTGCCCAAATCTATTATGTAAAAGGTATGCATGTGATTCTGTGATTCAGTCCAGCTAAAAGTTCAAGCTTTGATTATTAGCTCACCTGACTTTCAGTCAGGAGATCTTTTGTGATCACTCACCGTCCGTCGTCCGTGAACATGGTGTTTGCATCTTCTTCTCCCAAACCGCTGAACCAATTTAATTGATATTTGAGATAATAGTTTGTTATGACATCGCAATTTGATTTTGTTCAAATCAAGTTGCCTCGCCCCTTGGCAGGGCCACACCCAAAAAGTGTGCTGAAATCTTAAAAAATCTTCTTCTCATGAACCAGCAGTAGCAGAGACTTGATATTTGGCGTGCAGCTTCCTTTTGAGGTGTAGACTCAGATTTGTTCAAGAGAAGTTTGACGGGCTATATTTGGCGTCGTTATGGGAGGGGCAAAATTTTTGGCCCCGCCCAAAATTTCTATTTTCCGAACTGAGTGGCTGATTTGAACCAAATTTTATGTGAGGGCTTATTGGGTCATAAGTACCTAATTTATGCCAAATTTTTTTTTCCCCCATAGCCCCGTGGGAACCGCAGGAGCTAAAAATAGAAAAAAATTAAAACGCCCATATCTCAAAAACTGCACGGCACTGAGAATTTTTATGTAGTGTGAAGCTTCCTTAGGGCCAACAGAAAGGATTGGTAAAAAAAAATTGCCATCGGTTTTATCATAGGGTACAGTTTTGGGACTTTGAAAAAGTGCTGAGTCAGCACTTTTTAACACTGTTGGCAATGGGAAAAACATTAAAAAATCTTCTCCAGCACCAGCAGGCAGAATCTTTTGAAATTTGGTATGCTACATTGTAGGGTGGATCTGATTCAAGTTTGTTCAAATCGGCCCCCTGGATTCATATTTGGGCTCACTATAGAAGCTCGAATTCGAACTTAGTGCATTTCAGGCAAATTTCTTTAAAAATCTTCTTCTCCAGATCCAGCAGGCAGAATCTTTTGATATTTGGTATGCAACATTGTGGGGGGATCTGATTCAAGTTTGTTCAAATCAGCCCCCTGGATTCATATTTGGGCTCACTACAGAAGCCCGAATTCGAACTTAGTGCATTTCAGGCAAATTTCTTAAAAAATCTTCTTCTCCAGATCCAGCAGGCAGAATCTTTTGATATTTGGTATGCAAAATCGTGGGGTGGATCTGTTTCAAGTTTGTTCAAATCGGCCCCCTGGATTCATATTTGGGCTCACTATCGAAGCTCGAATTCGGACTTAGTGCATTTCAGGCAAATTTCTTTAAAAATCTTCTTCTCCAGATCCAGCAGGCAGAATCTTTTGATATTTGGTATGCAACATTGTGGGGGGATCTGATTCAAGTTTGTTCAAATCAGCCCCCTGGATTCATATTTGGGCTCACTACAGAAGCCTGAATTCGAACTTAGTGCATTTCAGGCAAATTTCTTAAAAAATCTTCTTCTCCAGATCCAGCAGGCAGAATCTTTTGATATGTGGTATGCAACATCGTGGGGTGGATCTGTTTCAAGTTTGTTCAAATCGGCCCCCTGGGTTCATATTTGGGCTCAGTGCATTTCAGACAAATTTCTTTGAAAATCTTCTTCTCAAGATCCAGCAGGCAGAATCTTTTGATATTGGGTATGCAGCATGCTTAGGGGGGTGAGATTCATGTTTGTTCAAGACAAGTCCCCAGGTTCATATTTGGGCTCACTGTGGTAGCCCGAATTATAACTTAGTTCAAAATGAGGAATTTTCTTTAAAAATCTTCTTCAGAGCCAGCAGTTGGAATGTTTTGATATTTGGTATGCAGCATCCATCCTTAGGGGGATGAGATTCAAGTTTGTTCAAGCCATGTCACTAGGTCCATATTTGGGCTCGCTGTGGGAGCCCGAATGATAACTTAGTTCAAAATGAGGAATTTTCTTTAAAAATCTTCTTCTTCAGATCCAGCAGTCAGAATGTTTTGATATTTGGTATGCAGCATCCTTAGGGGAGGGTGAGATTCAAGTTTGTTCAAGCCATGTCCCTAGGTCCATATTTGGGCTCACTGTGGGAGCTTGAATTGTAACTTAGTTCGAAATGAGGAATTTTCTTAAAAATCTTTTTTTTCAGATCCAGCACTTGGAATGTTTTGATAAGTGGTGTGTAGCATCCTTGGGGTTGGGGGGGGGGATTCAAGTTTGTTAAAGCCAAGTCCCTGGGTTCATATATGGGCTCCCTGTGGGAGCCCGAATTATAACTTAGTCAATATGAGGAATTTTTCTTTAAAAATCTTCTTCAGATTCAGCAGTCAGAATGGTTTGATATTTGGCATGCAGCAACCTTAGGGTGGTGAGATTCCAGTTTGTTCAAGCCAAGTCCCTTGGTTCATATTTGGGCTCACTATGGGATCCTGAATGACAACTTAGTTCAAAATGAGGAATTTTCTTTAAAAATCTTCTTCAGATCCAGAAGATGAATGCTTTTGATATTTTTTATGCCGCATCCTTGGGGGGTAAGATTCAAGTTTGTCCAAGCCATGTCCCTAGGTCCATATTTGGGCTCACTGTGGGAGCTCGAATTGTAACTTAGTTCAAAATGAGGAATTTTCTTTAAAAATCTTATTCAGATCCAGCAGTCGGAATGTTTTGATATTTGGTGTGCAGCATCCTTAGGGGGTTGAGATTCAAGTTTGGTAAAGCCAAGTCCCTGGGTTCATATATGGGCTCCCTGTGGGAGAATTATAACTTAGTTCAATATGAGGAATATTCTTTAAAAATCTTTTTTTTTAGATCCACTGGTCAGAATCTTTGGATATTTGGTATAAGCTTTTCTTAGGAGTAGCAGATGCAACTTGTTGAAATCAATTCTCTGGGTTGATATTTAGGCTACCATGTCAGGTGAGCGCCCTCATGCCCCCTGGGGTCTCTTGTTTCCTTTGTTATGCAATGCAATTAGAAAATTTCCATCACATGGGTGAGGATTCCTCTCCTTTGACAGTGGGCTTGCAAATTTAATAGATGTAGCTTTTTGATGATAATATCATGATTGGGATTGCAAACCAGCCATTGCCTTTGTTGAACTTTGAAATGTAATGACATGCTATTGTAATAAGATGACAAATTTGATTTTAAACTGTTCAAGACTTTTTTTTCCAAATTTAATGTATAGCTTTTTAGTGATAATATCATGAATGGTATTGTGAACCAGCTATGTCTAAGTATTTCTTCGAGTTATTGCCCTTGTTGGACTTAGGTGACAGGGGAATGGCCATTCCACAGCGTTACACTTGGGTTTAACAACATTGAGCTATTGTGAGCAACATTGAGCTATTGTGAAATCCTTTTGGTTCATGGGGGTCCATTATTTGTGGATTTTCGTGGTTAGATAAGGCACGAAATTAAGATCCCAACAAAATATTTACTCCAATAACCATCGATAAACCATGCAGATTTATTGAAGTTGATTCAACGAAGTCAAGTTGTATCGTCGATAGCTTATTTAGTGTTTGGATTCTCTATATACTATGGGCAATAAACATAGATAATATAAAGGACATCCAAATAATAAATAAATTATGCATGGTACAAGATTAATTCGTTGAAACAATCGTGTGTTGAACCCAACAACATTGCATATGTATATCGTTTGTATCACTAACTTTTTGGCAAGTCATAAAATGGATTTTGTTAAATAAAAATGCAGAAGTAATGAAATGAATAACATTTGTATCGACCTGAATAAAATCATAACAATATACTTTAACAACACATCAAAAGAGTTCACAGTTTGCAAATAACAACAATCAGTTGAATTAACACAATCCTGCTTTACGAAAGCGTGACACAATCAGTTCTTTTCGAGGCGATTGCAGCATGTACAGCGACGTTGAATTATAAAGTGGCGATAGCTTGTATTTGGCATCTCCTTACATTATACTTTGTGATCATGTGCAAAACATTGATTGGTGGTGGCTCATGAGGGACAAGTTTGATCCATGAATTTTTAACCCCCAACGAAATGGTCATTTTGCATCAAACCATAAAAATTGAGACCAGCGAAATAAAACTATTTACAGTATTTTGTTCTCTAGTGATCACTTTTTACCCATCATAAAGGTTATGTTTGAGTCTTCTTGGAACGGTAAAAAATATCTTCCCAAACCACTGCTCTAAATGCTAACAGGTTCGATGTATGTTATTTTACGATGTTAAGTTTGGTCAAGTTGAGCTAAATGTTGGTCTCTCATGCAAGCCTGAAAATAAGCAGACTGTCATCTGCAAAATGAGGTCCCCAGAGGGTGAATTTGGTGATGCTACCCTGCACAGCAGGGTAGCATCACAAAGTTTACCCTCTGTGAACCTCAGTCTGAATCAAGGTCTCAAGCCAAAACAGAAAGATGTACCTAGAGGATAAATTGGCCCACTGCATCAGCAAATTCACCATCTAGGGACCCCATTTTGCAAATGACAGGTTGTTTATATTCAGGCTTGCCGATAAGTATTTGTTTTATTAGCTCACCTGGCCTAAAAGGCCATGTGAGCTTTTCTAATCGCTTGGCGTCTGTCGTCCGTTGTCCGTAAACTTTTCACATTTTCATCTTCTTCTCTGTAACCACTGAGCTGGTGTGAACCAAACTTGGCAGGAATGGTCTATGGGAGGTCCTCTACAAACGATCCTCATTTCTTTCCTGTCGGATGAAAAACATGGCTTCCAGAGGCATTCTTTGATTATGGTTGGTGGATTTTCAAAAATCTTCTCCTCTGAAACTGCCAGGCCAAATGTTTTGAAACTTCATATAAATGATGACTGGGACCCCCTCTACCAATGATCCTCATTTAATGTTGATCGGGTTACAAACATGGCCATAATTGCAGCTTACAGTTACTCTAGAAACCTTATGGGAAATCACATTTTCATCTTCTCTGGAACTACTGAGCTGACATGAAAACAAACCTGGCAGGGATAGTCTATGGGAGCTCCTCTACAAACGATCCTCATTTTGTTCCCATGCGTTTGAAAATATGGCCGCCAGAGGCATTCTTTGATTCTGACTGGTGGATTTTGAAAAATCTTCTCTGAAACCACAGGGCCAAATGTTTTGAAACTTTGCATGGTTGATGACGGGGACATCCTCTACCAAGGATCCTCATTTAATGTTGATCTTGTTGCAACCATGGCCACAATTGCTGCTTATAGTTACTATAGAAACTCTATGGGAAATCACATTTTCATCTTCTTCTCTGGAACTACTGAGCCGACATGAACCAAACTTTGCAGGGATGGTCTCTAGGAGGCCCTCTACAAACAATCCTCTTTTTGTTCCCAAAACTTGTGGTTGGAAGAGTGACCTCAGGAAGACAGATTCTCTGTATTAACCAGACCGGTTTCGACTATATTAGTCTCTTCAGTGGTTTAAAAGAGTTTCATGTAGTTGTTGGCTTCTTCGGCTCTATTTATATGTTTTTGTGGCAGATAAGTGTATCGCTCCAAGTGTCTTATCGAATAATATATCCGCTGATCATTTTCGGCGGATAATTGTACTGACTGTCTTAGTTGTTGGGCCATTGTTGGCGGATAATTTATTTGCCGGATTTTTTGGTGGACAACTGTTGCGCCCATAATTTTTCAAGTGCGTATTTTACCAAAAAATCAGTTAACAACCCCAAGATTGTATGTTTTATGTTAAAAATCCTGCGGCGGGGTTGGGGGTTGGGGTGGGGGGGGGTTTTGAAAAACAATTGTTATTGTTTAACCCAGAAACTACAAGGAGCACACACATCAGGAAACAACGTGAGAAACACTGGATTTACACTCTACAAACCCTAACACCTCTGGGCTTCAACCACCTAGACTAGGGCTACCCAGTTTCTCTTTTTGTTCCCATTGGTTGGAAAATAATGCCACCAGAGACATTCTCTGATTCTGACTGATGGATTTTGCAAAAATCTTCCCCTCTGAAACTACAAAGTCAAATGTTTTGAAACTTCACATGATTGAGGACTGGGACACCAACCAATGATCCTCATGTAATGTTGATGTAACGTTGCAAACATGGCCACAATTGCAGCTCATAGTTACCATGGAAAGCCTATGGGAAATCACATTTTTATATGTAGTTCCAGGTGAGCGATTACAGGCTCTTTAGAGCCTCTAGTTTCGTTTATTATCTGTAAAAGGTTTGAACCATTTTCCTTTTTTTGCACCAAATTTTTTTCTCCAATAATGCAGCTAGGAATTTATCCCTTTCCCCAACATGAAAAGCAGATGACACATGCAAACAAAATTATTGAATAACTAATTTTTTTTCATTTTCGGCATCAAAAACATTGCTCATTCCAGTGAGGGAACATAAGCCATGTTTTTGAGGCAAAAAATAATGAAAATTGAAAGGCAATTTTTGGGAATAGTGCTGACCGGTTTGAGCGGTTATGTTGGGTAATGGGTTAACCAATTTATTCTTGTGTGACAGTTCTCAATGAGTGAGTAGTGCTGAGTCAAACAAGATTGATTAGTTAAATTCCAAGTAGCATTATGGGAAACATTTATGGCTTGAATTTGGATATTTTGACATCTGACAGTATGCAGCGGGTTGGTTGTTAAATCATCAAAGAGATGAAAACTTTATTTCCAGTATTAAAGGAATTAAAGCAAGGGAGCTGTACTAATTTGTTTCTAGACGTCGGAAAACATTAGGGTAGCATCACAAAATTTACCCTCTGTGAACCTCAGTCTGAATCAAGGTCTCAAGCCAAAACAGAACGATTAACCTAGAGGATAAATTGGCCCACTGCATGGGATAGCATCAGCAAATTCACCCACTTGGGACATCATTTTGCAAATGACGGGTTGCTCATATTCAGGCTTGCTTTCATGGGGTTGCTGGAAAACATTTTTTTTTTCAAATCTTCTCGAAAACCATATCGTGCCATAGTCTGAGAGAACCTCTGATCTGCAGTGAGAAACTGTATGTCCCTGGGGAGGGGGGTCTCTTGTAATTTACGTGAGCAAGCCTGGAATAAGCAATCTTTAATTTACCGGTACAGAATGAGGTCCCCTGAGGGTGAATTTTCTGATACTATCCCATAGAGTGGGCCAGTTTATGCTCTGGTACGTATTTCTCTTTAGGCCAGAGACCTTGGTTCAGATTGAGGTAAGCAGGGGTTAAATTTAGCGATGCTACCCTCTGATACCTCTTTCAGTTTAGTCTGGACACCTTGATTCAGATTGAGGTTCACAGAGCGTGAATTTGCTGATTTGCTTATTTCCAGGCTTATACATGAAAATAGTCTTCCTGGATTATTCATAGTTCTGTGGGAGTGCATATTACAATGAGGTGCATGTATTCCTAAAGAGGGTATTCACATCATTTGTATGGAGTCAGATTTTGAAAGCTATATTGTTACTTTTTGAGGACAAAAATTAAATTTTTTAGTTGTCATCTGCTGTTCATGGATGGTAAAGGGGTTTAGAAATCAAGTTCTGATGTTGAGATATTGGAAAATGCTCTGATATCTCTGATTCATCTTGTACTGTTCAATCATGTGTCTTTACGATGAATCCCTTTTTCTTCAACTTCCAACCATGCGTTTCTGTGTCATAACAATTCATTTACTTTGAATAATTGGTCTCTTAAAAGTCATTGCAGTGTTATTTTAGTTAGTTAAATCACCTTGTTGCATGTTGTTCTGAAGTACTGTGGATTCTAAGCTCTTAACAATTTTTTTTAGACCTGATTGAAAAGGAAATTACATGAGACAGCCCACTGTTTTCCTTTATCAACTGGAATGAAGCCAGAGAAAAGAAAATGCTTTTAGTTATATTTTTAACTGGTAGAGTGCTAGAAGCCCATATTTGGGCTTTATTCTGGAGTGCAGGTTCTCCATCTTAAAAGCACAAAATTCTGTTGGTGTGCTTTATATTACGTTTGAAGTGAATTTTTTCTTCTGTATTGATTTGCTTTGTTACAATTTATGGGAGAGTGCCTTTAGAAACTCTCCCATAAATTGTAACGAGGCAAAGACACATGAACAAATTCTGATTCAAAACATTTTTTAGCACTCTACCAGTTAACCAAGAATAGTACTTCTTTATCTTCATGTAAAAGCCATGAGATGAAATGTTTCTGCATAAAAGACTGGGACTTGATTTTTCTGTAACTTGATACCAGAAAATTTTCAGAGAAACAGCCGACTACTGTTACTAAATTAATTGAAAATTATTTTTTCTGAACAATAACATGCAACTCTCCACAGGGAGTAGTGTGATGATGTTAAATTCTTGGTTGGTTGTGAGGAATGTTTTGGAATATAAAACTGAAAATTTATTATGGCCCCCATAATTTGATGAAGAGCTAATACAGTTCATTCTGTTTCAATAGTATCATATTTTAACTCTTATCCATTTACCTAACTGATCGGCCATATCTGCCCACAAAATTTACAAACTGAGCAGTTGAAAAAATAAGTTTTTTATAAAATTTCAGTAAAGTAATATCATGGGACCACTCATTAGGATGGGATCGATGAGCTCATCCCCATGAGGGGTCACATGATATGGCTTTGTTGAATTTTTTTTTAAATCTGAAAAGAAAATAATTAAAATAACAAATTTTGATATTGTGTGCGTAGGGTAAAGGGTTAACCTGCGAAGTATTTTCTTGAATAAGAAAACCCAAAAAACACAACTAGACATGATAAAAGAGATGGACAGATATACCAATAATGATATCTCCCCCACTGTACAAAGTGTGGGGACGGGGGGAGGGGTAGGGATTATAATGATGGCTAAATAATAGTGCTGAAATGCATTTTCTACTAAAATCAATAATAGTGATGGCATTTTCACTTTGTATCTTCTTGCCAAATAACAGTAATGGTCAAAAGTTTTCCCCCAAATTGATAATACTGCCATCTCTCTTACAGTACAGCCACTATGGACTGGTCACTGACGTCCACACATGCATTTACCAGGTAATAAAAATCAGCAGCAAAACTTTTAAGTAATGAAGCACCAGGTTTTACCCGGTGCTTCATTAATTAAATTTTTGATGATTATTCCAATAATTATTGCGTACGTGCAAATATTGCCCATCCGTGGAAAGTGACCAGACCACGGCAGCCATACTGTATGTTATTTGGGATAAGTGAGTTAATTACCCGTAAACAAACAAACTTTGGCAACATATTGTTGTTACATATAGTACAATTTTGCTATATTTTTGTTTGGACAACTTGATTCTATGTGAAATACTTTAACCTTCATGATCTTTGGTTCAGAGTGTGCATCAATCTATCTTTCACAAGTCTCCGTGGGAACCCTGGGAAGTTGTGCAGTGATTGTTTACTGTGGGAAACAACTTTGGCTTTACTATACTCTACTGGTAAAGTGGAACCTGGAACCAATGCCTGATGTAAACATCCTCTAAAGTGGGCAGCACAGGTATAAATAACCGACTTCATCCCTATGTTGCGGTCATGATATAGCCAAAGATGCCGAAAGTGACTTTATCCATCCCATATTCATACTCTGATAAAGTGACAGATAATTCATTTCATTTCTTACAATTTAATTCAGAGTGGTTGCTTGTACTTTAAGGTAGCTTGAGACGTTTGACGTCTCTGCCACTAACACCATGGGAATATCAAACAGTATATTACAGACTCTGAATGAGTTGTATCAATGTTTGTGCAGAAAACAGTTTTAGAGCTGGGTGGTTTTGATTGTTCAGATTTGGTTTAGGTTTGGTTTCAGGAAAGAAACTTGGTTTACTTTTTCTAAGTGTAAAAACAAACAGTAAACAACACTTCAGGCTCAGCAGTAGTTTATATGACACCACTCACCACAAAGGTCTTGTCTAAGTATCTCAGTTGGTTTCAGCCTAACTTCCTTTTAACTGGTAGAGTGCTGGAAGCCCATATTTGGGCTTTAATCTGAAGTGCAGGTAGTCCATCTTAAAGACTTTATATTGAGTGGATGCACTTCATATTATCCTTGAAGTGAAATTATTCGGTCTCCAAGGATTTGTCTTGTTACAATTTATGGGAGAGTGCCTATGGGCACTCTCCCATAAATTTTAACAAAGCAAAGATATGTTAACAAATTTTGATGACCAAAAATAAATTAGCTCTCTACCAGTCAATCATTCTTATGGATTCTTGGGGAAAAGTTGCCAAGCCTGTTGAGTGAGAAAAACACTAAATTTGGAAAGCAACTAATAATGTTCATCTAATCTATGTTATTTTCTCAGTGTGACATTTTCTCCCTTATTGACTCGTCTCGTGGAGAAAATTCTCCACCTGTTGAGTCTATAAGGGAGAAAATGTGGCAGTGAGAACAAGACGAAAACATCCTTTTGCCCGACAGACTAAGTGATGAGAGTCCATATGGGTCACTAGTCCTATTTCCCTCACAGAAAGATAGGTTGATCAGTTTATGCACAAACACAGTAAAACGGTGCTGTAGTGCTGTGCGGTATACCAAATTTTTGGTATGGTTTTGGTATTACAGTGATACCGAAAACCGAACCAAATCAAAATACCGCTTATTTCGGTATTTATATTTTTCTCCGAAGTTGACAGAAAGTCAGCTCATCAAGGTGGATCGTAAATCATATTTTGATCGAATTGATTAGAAAACGTGCAAATGTGAACTTTGTAAGCTGCAATTACGTCGGAGAAAGAAATAAAAAAGTGGCGGCAGAAAAACGAAAAATGGCAAGTTGTTAACTTGGCACTTCCGTTTCTGAAGAAATACGGCCCATTTCCAGTGTTTCCAACATTCTGGCCGAATCTCAATATATTTTCTTGAAATTACTGTGCGATTTATTCACAGGGGACCTTGGGGTCAGTTGGGTGGTTGACTGGTTGACATTTGGTTGGAAATAATCCACTGGTTTTGAAAATTCAATACGTTGACAACTTGACATACAAATGTTAATACTGCCAGTGGTTATCGCATCTCGGCGATTTTTTATAGCATTTCTTTCAATTCAGCATTAGTATTTTTAAGTTGCAGATACTTTTAACAACTGATCATTTTATTAAAATACAAGACCCCAAACTTCAACAACTGATCATCTACTTCATATTCTTTCGAATAAATAATTTATACTGTACACCAGCGCACATGGGAAAGACGTGATTGACCTTAATTTTAAGACACATTAAAAAACAATGTAAGGAAGCCAACAGATGACATCAGATTTAGCATTATCGAAGTTCATTTGATTGATCGAGGTGCAGCAAATGCTTTGAAAATGATTTGCTGTTATCAGTAAATAATCTATTTGTACATTTTTTTTTCATGGAAAATGAAAATTTACCCTAATTTGTCATGGAAAATTGTGGATTTTCTGGAGTTTTCAGAAACGTGTATGAGGCCAAGAACCAGAAGTGAACTTAGTGAACACTGATAGAGTGATTCCACTCACAATCCCCTAGGTGAATGTCATAAAAACATGTTATTTTATATGATTATCAAGGATGAACCCAAACAATGAAAGGTGGATGACACCATTGATGCATTGCATGATTGGCAATGATTTCACAATGTTTTCACAACTGGGATTATCATAGAGAGATTAATTACAGTTCAATTTACTTGCATATTTTTGTGGATATTGGACACTGGATTCACTGGACAGTGGACATTAATCTTGTTGCCACTATGAAAGATAAGGGGGGAGGGCCTGACCAAGAGTGTTACTGCCAGTGAAAACGTATTGAAAAGCCCTGAAGTTGAAGAACATACGTTTCTTCTACCTGATTCAGTGTGGGAGAGGCATGGTACATGTACGAAGGACAGAGAGGCCAACTGATTAGCTTGACAGGTATTTAATGAATCACTCGATGCAGTGTGATGATTCCCAATGAATTAAGTGATTCATTAAATAACTTGTTAAACTAATCAGTTATCACAGTAACTTGTCAAGTTCATGAGATGTCATCACTGAACCTGTTAAGTCACTATGTGGTTGAATTTTGGGAAATTGGACCAGTTTATGACTATTTTCAGTGATCTATGCATATACCGAATACCGGACCAAAACCAAGGTATTTACCTAAAAAATACCGATACCGAACCTGAAATTTTAACACTGCACAGCTCTACTGTGCTGCAAACGCCAGAACCAAACCGGAAAACAGCTCTAAAAACAGTTTGATAGTTTTTTCAACACAGGCTAAAACACATTTTTTTGAATACTCGAGGAAAACTAGAGTGTGATTATAATTAATATAGCCTTGCAGCTTCAGAACTGACTAACTTTTTAGGGTAACATGTGAATGACATTCAGACATGCCTATAATGTTTCGACAGATGGGTGGAGAAAATTCAAAAACATTCCTATGACAGGAAAAACATTCAAATAGTTAAGAAACAGTCCCTCCCTCCCCCCACACTTCCTGTGCAAGATATGCGTGTCTCATATGAGAAGGCCATATGAGATAGATATCTATCGCATGTGGCTGTCTTATTAGCATATTTGATGAGTGCAGGACTATTCAATCATCGCACGTTCTTCTGTAAACAAACAACATGGTGTCACGTTTCGGAAAAATAGCCGACAGATGTTTGTCGAAGAAAATAGAAATAAAAACACTGACTGCAAGCCAAAGGACACTTGACTCTTTTATATGAGCTTTTGGATGAACGCCATTATGAGTGAAGCGAGTTGCACGAAATTCCTGTCGAAAGGTATGCGAATACATTACAGAATTCAGAATATGACATCATCGGAATGTGTCAATGTTCACTTCGCTACAAATGTTTAACCACTATCTTGCTGGCATTTAATTTTGTGGTATATACCTGTAGTATATACAGAACTTTTGTGCGCTCTTTCCAATAAGCAAATCAGTTTTTTTTAGAAATGGACAACAAAATTGTTTGATATAGCTGCAAGTACCCCAAAATTACTTTTAATGACATCAGACTGTTTTGGTGGGGGGAGAAAAATTATCCCTGATGGGGACGGGTTTGAGATGGGGAAATCTCACCCTTGGGACAAGATATTTGATCCAGACATTCGGCAAGCCACATGTCTGGCCCAAATATCTTACCCTCGGGTGACATTTCCTCATCTCACACTTTCAGCCATCAGGGATAATAATAATCTCATCCAATCATATGCAAGTAAAACAGGTATTGAAGAAAAATAAATTGTTAAGACAGAACACAATGAGGGTAAAGTACTGAGAACTGGAATCAATGGCCCAAGGTGGAGTTTTTATTTTATTTCACAAGCACCAAAGGCATGCATGAAATACAGAAAAAAAAACGCCAAGGGTCATTGATCCCTGTCCCCCTGTACTCTGCCTGAGTTGTGTTCTGTATTTATACCATGACCAAACTTCAATTAACTGGCTGAGGGCTAAATTATTTTTGGCGATCTGAATTTGTTATCTAATATTTGTTTTGTTACAAATTATTGGCGAGTGCCCACAGACTGTAGTTCTGTGAACCTTAATCTGAATCAATCTCTCAAGCCTAAACAGCAAGAGGTACCCAGAGGATAAATTGGCACACTATATGGAATAGCATCAGAAAATTCACCCTCTTGGAACCTCATTCTGCAAATGACACAGATTGCTTCTTTTCAGGCTTGGCACTCTTCAATAAATTTGCAATAAAACAAATTTGTATAAACAAAATATTATTTGCATTTGACTGAATGTGAATTATGAGCAAGGAAAATATTGGCTTTTGCTTTGGTACCCTTTTTTTTTAAAGCCCTGATAGTGGCTTCCAGCACACAACCAGTTAGGTGTGAATGAAGCTCATATATTTAACAAACAAAATCACCTTCAGTGGTCTGATAACTCTCTTGCTTGACATTGTTTGTGTCCAAGCATTTCATTCACATCATAACATCACTCGAGACGTGTAACGTCCATTCAGATGCAATCTTACCTGACATTCTTACGCTGAATCTGGATACAGTGTATGGTGTATCTGACACATTTCTCAATGTCAGTATTGTATGGCGTATTGTTGAATACACACAGAAGTTGTGGTATAAATGTTATTGTTTATCACTGTGAAAAGGGTCAATCTAACATTCTGGTGTGTCAATGTGGTTGGTGTTAAGATTATTGGCAGAGAATATTGTGTATACTTTGTCTATTTGACAGAAGCTGATGGACAAACCTAGTTGTGGTGATTGATTTTCAGATTTGAGGAGTATTATCTCCCGAGCACATTCTTTCTTCCCTATTGCAATCCCAATGACAGAAAAACAAAGAGAAAGTGATAAAAACTATTAAACTGCTAGCATGGTACCACAGGGAGAATTGAAAATGCACTGCCTTTAATTGGAATTTTCCCCTCTGCAGTATTGATTGACCAGGTGACAATAGTGATGGGAATGTAATTCGGTGTCTCGGAGTGATCTTGTTGAGGGAATATGGAGGGATTTTCGTTAATTGTTAACCTACATGAAGAATAAAATATTCATCATTGTTTGAGGCACTGATTGATATCTCTGAACCATTCTGTCATCATTGATGCTTCTGACTTTACATGGATTCTTTTAGAAGATGTATGCCATTCAGATTTACAGGTAATGGCCATTTGATTGTTTTGTCATTTTCATCCTCTTTCTGTCATATTTGTATTGAGGTTATCCTGGTGTGTTGTATTTTTCAGGGTTCGTACAGTTATGGAAAGGTATGGAAAGTCTTGGAAAACCATAAATTGATTTTTGGAAAACTATGGAAAATTGGGGTGGGTTTTGGAAAAGTTATGGATAACAAATAGATTCGGGTAATTAGGGTATATCTCCTGTCTAATGTGACCATTTAAAAAATCTTTGTACTCCCAATTTTTAGCTTAACTTGACAAAGTCAAGATAAGCTATTGCCATCACGCGTGCAGAAATCTGTTAGTCTGTTCACATTTTCCTTTAGCACAGGCTACACCCCGTAGTTCTTGTCTGATCGTCATGAAATTTCATATGCAGGTTTGGTGTCATGTCTAGATGAGAACGTCCCCTTTTGGTCGCGAGCGGTCAACCGGTGTGGCTGCCAACGCGCAAAACCCCAAAACCATTAGCACAGTCTACAGGTCGTATTTATGAAGAAATTTCATTGTAACTTGGTAGGATGCCTCTGTATAATGTCTAGGTGAGAACATCCCCTTTTGGTCATGATCTGTCAACCGTGATGGCTGCCCAAGCCCGAATCCCAAAAACTTTTAGCACAGTCTGCAGGTCATATTTAATATGAAGGGATTTCATTGTAACTTGGTAGGATGACTCAGTATGATGTCTAGATGAAAACTTTGCCATTTGGTCGCGATGGGGGCATGGTGGCTCCGTAGGTAGAGGTGCAGGCTGCAATCCGAGAGGTCCTCGGTTCGAATCCCACCTGCGGCAACCGCATTGTGTCCTTGGGCAGGGCACTTAACCCCGATTGTACACATGGGAGCACGACGACGCCGTGTACTAAGGCATACTGCACGTCGATGGTACGCATGTCTTCAACCAATCTAACTCTGCCTGTGCTGCAGCGCGGAGTTACGATGTTGGGGAGCTGGCAGCTGCTCGTCATTGCTCAGTGGTTCTCTCCGGGTACTGTGGCTTCCTCCACCCGTAAAACTGTCACGGTCATGATTAGCCATTGTGCATAAGTATATGACCTTAAACACCAATAAATAAATAAATATAATTAAATAATTTGGTCGTGATCTGTCAACCATGACGACTGCCGGAGCCCAAAACCTGAAAACCTTTAGCACAGTCTACAGGTCATATTTATGGAGGGATTTCATTGTAACTTGGTAGGTTGACTTCATATGATGTCTAGATGAGATCGTCCCCTTTTGGACGCTTTTGGGCAACTGTGACGGCTACAGGTGCCCGAAAATCTTCAGCACAGTCATATTTATGTAGGGATTTCATTGTAACTTCGTAGGATCAATCCACATGATGCCCAGATGAGAATGTCCCCTTTTGGTTGCGATCATTCAACCATGATGGCTGCCCGAGCCCGAAGCCCAAAAACCTTTGGCACAGTCTACACGTCGTATTTATGGAGAGATTTCATTGTAACTTGGTAGGTTGACTTCATATCATGTCTACATGAGAACGTCCCTTTTTGGGCAACTGTGACGGCAACAGGGGCCCGAAGCCCGAATACCTTTAGCACAGTCTACAGGTCATATTTATGGAGGGATTACATTGTAACGTGATAGGTTGACTTCATATAATGTCTAGATGAGAACGTCCCCTTTTGGGCGACTGTGACGGCAACAGAGGCCCGAAGCCCGAAAACCTTTAGAATATTCCACAGGCCATAATTATGAAGGGATTTCATTGTAGCTTGGTAGGGTGACTCCAAGTTTGTGGTTATAAACCTAAACAAACACCACCACCTCCTACCCCCACCCCCAATTAGGCTTTTTTTCTTTTCTCCAATATACATTTCGAACTATTTACAGTCACTACATGCGGAACCTTTTTTTAAACTTACGTACCATCCCCCTTTCCCCCCCCCCCCCCCCCCCCCCCTGCAGGGGGCCAATTAGGCACTTATTTTTTTCCTTTCGTCAAAAATGCTTGTTTACAGTTTTGGTTAAAAACCCAGACAAGCACCACTGCCCCCACCCCCCAATTAGGCATTTTTTTTATTATTATTTCCTCCAATATGCATTTTGAACTATTTACAGTCACTACATACAGAACCTTTTTTTTCCTTTTGTCAAAAATGTTTTATTTGTTAAAGGTTGTGGTTAAAAATCCAGACAGAAATTACCCCCCCCCCCCCCCCCCCCATTTAGGCTTTTTTTTTTTCTTTCCTCGAAAATGCATTTTGAACTATTTACAGTCACTACATGCAGAACTTTTTTTTTAAACTCACGTAACCCCAAACCCCACCCCCACAACACTTACCGCGGGGGAATTAGGCACTTTTTTTTCTTTCGTCAAAAATGCAGTTTTACCATTTTGGTTAAAGTTTGTGGTTAAAAACCCAGACAAACACCACCCCCACCCCCATGGTGCCAGTTAGGTTTTTTTTTTTCCTGCTCAAAATGCATTCTGAAGGATTTAGACTGACCACATGTGGAAAAAAAAATGGACTCCCCTAACACACCCCCACTCTAACTCACCCCCCCCCCCCCCCCCACCTCCTCCTCACCCATGGCCATTCATGCAATATTTTTTCTTAGGTACAAAATGCATTTTTAGCCTGACAATAGTCAGGGCTATAGTCATGACTTTCGTCCGTCCATCTGTCTGCAAACAATTGGTTTCCAACTGATTACTCCACTTTGGATTATTATACCCCACGCAACGAAGTTGCTGGGGTATAATGTTTTTGACTTGTCCGTCCGTCAGTCCGTCAGTCCTACTTGTTTTCCGGACTTTTTTTCTACACACTTCCAGATATTGAGCTGATTTTTGGTATGTGAGTCTAACATGGTGGCCTACAGATCAAGTTTGCATTTTTTTCCGCTCCACTGATTTTTACCAAAATTACGGCCCTTGGACTCTGAAAAATTCATCAAAATTACAGTTTTCCGGACTTTTTTTCTACATGCTTCCAGATATTGAGCTGATTTTTGGTATGTTAGTCTAACATGGTGGCCTACAGATCAAGTTTGCATTTTGTTCCACTCCACTGATTTTTACCGAAATTACGGCCCTTGAACTTTGAAAAGTTCATCAAAATTACAGTTTTCCGGACTTTTTTTCTACACGCTTCCAGATATTGAGCTGATTTTTAGTAAGTGAGTCTAACATGGTGGCCTACAGATCAAGTTTGCATTTTTTTCCGCTCCACTGAGTTTTACCGAAATTACGGCCCTTGGATTCTGAAAAATTCATCAAAATTACAGTTTTCCGAACTTTTTTTCCTACAATTCATCAAAATTACAGTTTTCCGAACTTTTTTTCCTACACGCTTCCAGATATTGAGCTGATTTTTGGTATGTGAGTCTAACATGGTGGCCTACAGATCAAGTTTGCATTTTTTTCCGCTCCACTGATTTTTACCAAAATTACGGCCCTTGGACTCTGAAAAATTCATCAAAATTACAGTTTTCCAAACTTTTTTTCTACACGCTTCCAGATATTGAGCTGATTTTTGGTATGTGAGTCTAACATAGTGGCCTACAGATCAAGTTTGCATTTTTTTCCGCTCCACTGATTTTTACCGAAATTACAGCCCTTGGACTCCGAAAAATTCATCAAAATTACAGTTTTCCGGACTTTTTTTCTACACGCTTCCAGATATTGAGCTGATTTTTAGTATGTGAGTCTAACATGGTTGCCTACAGATCAAGTTTGCATTTTTTTCCGCTCCACTGAGTTTTACCGAAATTACGGCCCTTGGACTCTGAAAAATTCATCAAAATTACAGTTTTCCAAACTTTTTTTCTACACGCTTCCAGATATTGAGCTGATTTTTGGTATGTGAGTCTAACATGGTGGCCTACAGATCAAGTGTGCATTTTTTTCCGCTTCACTGATTTTTACCGAAATTACGGCCCTTGGACTCTGAAAAATTCATCAAAATTACAGTTTTCCGGACTTTTTTCCTACACGCTTCCAGATATTGAGCTGATTTTTGATATGTTAGTCTAACATGGTGGCCTACAGAACAAGTTTGGGTTTTGTTCAGCTCGACTGATTTTTACCAAAATTATGGCCCCATAGACTTTGAAAAGTTCATCAAAATTACAGTTTTCCGGGCTTTTTCTCTGCTTGAATTCTTTCAATACCATTGAAACTACAGAACACTGTTTTCTGCAGTATTCCTAGAATCTATGTTTATTTTTAAAAAATGATTAGAGCTTGAAATATCGGGGTGCGTGGGGTATGTGTGCGTGCTCACTAAGGTTCTATATTTTTATTTGTTTTCAACCAAAGTTGATATGTGTATTTTCCAGCTAGTAATACAGGCCAGGTTTCAATATAGGTTCCACAACCCCCCCCCCCCCCCCCCCCCCCTCATACACATACACACACACACAAATGTGTCACTTAGGCAATTATTCCCAAAATGCATTTTGAAGGATTGGGAGTTATTACATGCAAAAAAGAAAATTGACTCATATAGCCCAACATTGCTTTTTTGTACTGCATCTTTAATCCTTTACCTAACGCAAGTTGACGCCAACAGTACAAATTATTTTTCTGAAACATCAGATTTTTTTCATTTCTTATTTACTTCTAACCATGGCTTATTACTCTTTATCGGAACAAGCTCATCAAGTTTGTTCCATTAATATTAACGTCATGAGGTATGTTTTGAAGTAGAGAAATGAAAAAATAAAATTTGAATAGCAAATTTTGTATATCACGAGTGCAGATATGGCAGATTCGTTAGGTAAACTGTTAACAAAAAATGGCTCCGACTATTTTGCATCTAAGCATTGCCATTCATGGGACAGTCGGGCTGCAAGCGTGACATCACTCTAGTTTGTCTGTTCTCGTATTGCAGTTTTGGCATATTAGATCTCAATGAAATTTGGAATGAAGATTGTTTATGGGAAAGGCTTTCAAATGAGTCTTTAATAATATTTCTTACTTTTCACTTTTTAGACTTATCCCCCTTTTTAACTTTGAAAATTCGCTGTTTGCCTCGTAAAATAGCCAATTTTTTGTTTGTTCGCCTCATATTTCAGGTTTGGATTATCAGATTTCAATGAAAATTGGAATGAAGATTGTTTATGGGAAAGGCTTTCAAATGAGTCATGTTCCTGCAGTAAAACAAAGAAAATGCATGCAAATCTCCTCTCCACATGTGGCATTATGTCTTTGTTCTACATCTCTTACAAGCATGGTCTGATCGTCACTAGACTTCAGTTACAGGTATTTCTGGCCTTCTCAATTACCTTGCTGTAAAACAAAGACAATTATTTTGCTGTTTGCATCGTAAAATAGCCAATTTTTTGTCTCTTCACCTCGTATCTCTGATTTGGGGTTAGTGGCACTCAATGAAATTTGGAATGGAGGTTGTTTATGGGAATAGCTTTCACAGTATCATGGTTCATTTCTCTTGTCATTGTTTGGCGGTATGCACCCTCCTTGTCTTTGATGAAATTATATTATTTAGTGTGTAAGGGTTTGCCTTGTTACAGTTTATGGGAGAGTGCCCATAGGCACTCTCCCGTAAATTGTAACAAGGCAAAGACATGTGCACAAGATTTGATGGCCCAAAATAATTTAGCACTCTGTTAGTTAATGCCAGACACTGATGAGACCCTATTAAATTTTTTAGGCATCCATTTTTTTTTAGCTCAACTTTGACGAAGTCAAATTTGAGCTATTGTCATGGCCCGTCGTCCGTCTGTCCATCCGTCCGTCCGTCTGGCCGTCTGTCCGTACGTCAACAATTGGGTATGGCTCGAGCTAGAGGTCGTATTTATGAACCGATCTTTACAAAACTTCTTGTGTACCTTTGTTATGACCCTGGGACGGGAACGAGTGTTTTTAGGTGTGGTCCGAAATTCAAGATGGCTGCCAGTGGCCATTTTGTACCGATGATGCAAAAATCAGTTTTTTGTACAGAACTTCTGTATGAAAGTTCTGATTTGAATAAAGTTTTGTATAAATGTTTAGTACCATGGGATACATCACATATAATACGGGTTTTTTTCTCGTGCGTAAATTATGCAAATTAGACTGACTTTGATTTATTTAGTGTTACTTTCAGAGCTGTAAGTGCCAAGCTGCTATGGCTCGGGCTACAGGCCATATTTATGAACCGATCTTTACGAAACTTCTTGGGTACCTTTGTTATGACCATGGGACGAGAACAAGTGTTTTTGGGTGCGGTCCGAAATTCAAGATGGCTGCCAGCTGCCATTTTGTACCGACAATGCAGAAATCTGTTTTTTGTACAGAACTTCCATATGAAAGCTCTGATTTGAATAATTTTTTGTATGAATGTTTAGTACCATGGGATAGATCACATATAATACGGGTTTTTTTCTCGTACGTAAATTGTGCAAATTAGACTAATTTTGATGTTTTTTGGGGTTACTTTCAGCACTGAAAGTGCAAATGCCAATACGGCTCGGGCTAGAGGCCGTATTTATGAACCGATCTTTACGAAACTTCTTGGGTACCTTTGGTATCACCGTGGGACGAGAACGAGTGTTTTTGGGTCCGGTCCGAAATTCAAGATGGCCGATGGCAGCCATTTTGTACAAAATTAGGTGCAATCAGATTTTTGCACAGAACTTCCATATGAAAGCCCTGATTTGAATAATTTTTTTGTGTGAATGTTTAGTACCATGGGATGCATCACATATAATACGGGTTTTTTTCTCGTGCAGAAATTATGCAAATTAGATGAACTTTGATTTTTTCAGTGCGACTTACACACAGTAAGTACACATGTCAATACGGCTCAGACTAGAGTCTGTATTTATGAACTGATCTTCACGAAATGTCTTGGGTACCTTTGTTATCACCTTGGGACGAGAGCGATGTTTCTGGGTGATGTCTAAAATTCAAGATGGCTGCCAGTGGCCATTTTGTACCGAAATTAGGTCTAATCAGTTTTTTGTACACACCTTCTATACAGCTCAGACTAGAGGCCATATTTATGAACCAATCTTTACGAAACTTCTTGGGTACCTTTGTTATCACCGTGGGATGAGAGCGAGTGTTTTTGGGTGTGGTCCGAAATTCAAGATGGCCACCAGCAGCCATTTTGTACCAAAATTAGTGCAATCAGTCTTTTGTATAGAACTTCTGTATGAAAGTTCTGATTTTAATAAATTTTTGTACGAATGTTTAGTAACATGGAATACATCACATATTGTAAGGGGTTTTTTTTCGTGCAGAAATTATGCAAATTAGATGAACTTTGATTTATTCAGTACAACTTACACAATGTAAGCACACATGTCAATACGGCTCAGGGTAGAGGCTGTATTTATGAACCGATCTTCACAAAACTTCTTGGGTACCTTTGTTATCTCCTTGGGATGAGAATGAGTTATTCTGGGTACGGTCCTAAATTCAAGATGGCTGCCAGTGGCCATTTTGTACCGAAATTAGGTCCAATCAGTTTTTTGTCACAAGTTCTATACAGCTCGTATTTATGAACTGATCTTCACAAAACTTCTTGAGTACTTTTGTTTTCACCTTGGGACAGGAACGAGTGTGTTTTTGGGTGCCTTTGTTATCACTGTGCTATGAGAACAAATATTTTGGGGTTCAGTCAGACCCACTCTGGGACTCAAAGATTTTTTCTAGTTCAGCATCTGACTGTCACCCACCTTTACAATACTTTACCTATACATTTGTTACAGGCAACGGTCAGTATTTATGTACAGACCGTTACAATACTTTATATGTACCTTTGTTATCAGGTCATTACCTAGATGTTTGTCATTGCTGTGTCACATACTATACATGTACATGTCTTTGTCTTGACAAGTTGAGCTACAGTGTCATTGACACTTTCATTTTTTAAAACGGCTGTATTATGTTCTGGTCCTGTCTGTCCAGTAACTTTTTCATCTGTGGGCTATAAGTTTGTAATGGAAATAGATATTGTGCTGAAACTTACTCAATAACATATGTACCACCACTAGACATTGTGTTGCATACAAAATTCATGACTGGCCCACCAAGGTCAAGGTCACAGATGGCGGTCATCACATAGAATCAACATGCACATAAACTTTTTCATGTCTGGGGTATAACTTTTTGGTGGACCGAAATATCTCAATGAAACTTACCATATGGACCACCACTAAACATTGTGTTGCATATAAAATTCATGACTAGCCTTCCAAAGTCAAGGTCACAGATGGAGGTCATCATGTGGAATCAACATTAACCTAAACCTTTTCATGTCTGGGATATAACTTTTTAGTGGATGAAAATATCACAATGAAACTTACCATATGGACCACCACTAAACAGTGTATTGCATACAAAACTCCTGACTAGCCTACCAAGGTCAAGGTCACAGATACAGGTCAACACATGGAATTGACATGCCCATCAACTTTGCTTCCTGGCCATAACTTTTTGTGGAAGGAGATACAGAAGAAAATTACACAATATATGGACCATCACTGGATGGTGTGTCCGATATAAAATTCACAACTGACCTACCAAGGTCAAGGTCACAGATAGGTGTTAACGGATGGAATCAGCATGCTTATCAACTTTTTGTGTCCTGGCCATAACTTTTATATGGAAAAAGACATCACAATGAAACTAACACAGCATATGTACCACCACTAGGTGGTGTGCCACATACAAAATTCACAACCGTGCCATCAAGATCTGGGTCACAGATAGAGGTCAACATATGGAATGAGCATGCATGCCTAGGGCCCCCAACGCGGGCTATATAACAGGCATTCGATGCCCTGCTAGATGGTGCGCTTGTTTTATCAAGTCATGGCTGATTTACATTTGCTTGACTTGTTAAAAAATTCAAGGAAAAAAAAATACTACTGGTTACAGCATTTTTTTTTTATAAAGATGCATATGCTAAGACCATTTGGCAAAGTGATGGTAGACTGACCACCAGCAAATATGAATTGGCTACAGACTTGTAGTTTGTAAGAAAGTCTGACAGTTTCTTCCCACTTCTTTGTGGTTCTTTCAAGGTTCTGTGGCTTCCACCATATGATACTGTTTGAACAAGACCCGATCCTGACTGTGTAAAGTGTGATGGATCCCTAATGAATAAATATGGTGTTTGATTGTTAAGTATCTTTCAGTGTATTAGTTATCTTTAACAGGAAATATTCTGTACATCCCATGCATTCATGATTTTCTCAAATTAAGTCATGGCTTCTTTACATCAACCATGATTTGTTTTGATAAATTCTGGAATGATAATTTCTTCCATGTATTTATGAAGGTCAGTGTAATAAAATTAATCAGCAGACAAAAATATCTCTGAAGAGAATGAATATATCTGAAAAAAGTTTATCTCTATGAAGGGAATGAATATATCTGAAAAAGGTTTATGGGCATGTTGATTCCATTTCTTTGAAGGGAATGAATATATCTGAAAAAAGGTTTAACTATTTTCCTGCCAGTAATGATTTGAGGGAGGGGTTGGGGGCAATAACTACAACTCATTCTTTGAAATTCTTTCATTAACCCATTTACCTAACATGAAAAGCGGGAGCGTGGTGGCTCAGTAGGTAGAGGTGCAGGCTGCAAGCCGAGAGGTCCTCGGTTCGAATCCCACCTGCGGCAACCGCGTTGTGTCCTTGGGCAAGACACTTCATCTCCATTGCCCGCGTGGGGACACAATGACGCCATGTACTAAAGCGTACTGCACATCAATGGTACGCATGTCTTCAACCAATCTAACCCTGCCTGTGCTGCAGTGCGGAGTTACGATGTTGGGGAGCTGGCAGCTGTTCGTCGTTGTTCGGTGGTTCTTTCCTGGTACACCGGCTTCCTCCACCCGTAAAACTGCCACGGTCATGATTAACTATTGTGCATAAATATGTGACCTTAAACATCAATAAATAAATAAATATAACATGAAAAGCAGACAACACTTGCAAACAAAATTATTGAAAAACATATTTTTTCAATTTTATTTTTTGTGTCAAAAACAAGCTCGTTGTAATGAGGGGTCATAAGTTATGTTTTTGAGGCAAAAAAATGAAAAATATTGAATATTGAATTGCAAATTTTGTGGATAGTGCTGGCCGGATTTGGCCTTATGTTAGGTAAAGGGTTAACCTTTTACTTGATAGTGTGTCAGTGGTTAAAGCATTGGACTAATAATTGAATGGTCCATTCTGTTTGTACAGCATTAGTAGGCTGGAGAGTCGGACGGTTGCTTGGTGGTTCTCTCTCAGTACTCCTCCTCCCATAAAACTGTCTGACATGAGGTTACAATACACTAAATGAAGGGTTTAACTGGTTGAGTGCTAGAAGCTACTATCAGGACTCTACTGAAAAGTGCTGAAAGCCACTACAATGGATTTACACTGTTTGCACTGATTTGTTGTGGACTCAGCAGAAGAAAAATATTAATATAAAATTTTGTTGCAGTTTATTGGAGAGTGCCAAATGGCACTCTCCAATAAATTGCAACGAAACATTTATGAGCAACATCTTGCTAAACTAAGGCTCCTTTTGCTAGTAGTGTGATATTTTTGAAAAAAATACTCGCGTTACAAATGACCATTGAAAAGTAATTTAGAATTCTACCAGTTAGTAGAGCATAAAAGGAAGGAAATCAGCTGATTGGGGCAATATTTATTGCTTTGAAACTCTCAGTAAAAATGTCACAGTGACTATTTTGGAAAAGACTCAAAATATTTGCACTGGCTGGCCTTTCAAAGTTGTGAGAGTTGAAAAACAAGGTGAGGGTGACAAGTAAAATATGCCTTTTCAATTGAGTGCGAAACTGGACGGTAGTTTGGGAATTGCCAAATTTAAACACAAAAAACACACAACATATATTTTTCCTGTTCATTTTTAGCTCAACTTTGGCGAAGCCAAATTTGAGCTATTGTCATGGCCTGTCGTCTATCTATCCTTACGTCAACAATTCGATACGGCACAGGCTAGAGGCCGTATTTATGAACCGATCTTTACAAAACTTCTTGGGTACCTTTGTTATGACTGGGGGACGAGAACAAGTGTTTTTGAATGTGGTCCGAAATTCAAGATGGCTTCCAGCCGCCATTTTGTACCGACGATGCAGAAATCTGTTTTTTGTACAGAAAGCTCTGATTTGAATAATTTTTTGTATGAATGTTTAGTACCATGAGATACATCACATATCATACGGGTTTTTTTCTCGTGCTTAAATTATGCAAATTAGACTAACTTTGATTTATTTAGTGTTACTTTCGGCACTGTCAGTGCAAATGCCAATACGGCTCGGGCTAGAGACTGCATTTATGAACCGATCTTTACGAAACTTCTTGGGTACCTTTGTTTTCACCATGGGACGAAAACGAGTGTTTTGGGGTCCGGTCCAAAATTCAAGATGGCCGCTGGCAGCCATTTTGTTCAAAATTAGGGGCAATCAGACTTTTGCGCAGAACTTCCACATGAAAGCGCTGATTTGAATAATTTTTTGTATGAATGCTTAGTACCATGGGATACATCACATATAATACGGGTTTTCTTCTCATGCAGAAATTATGCAAATTAGATGAACTTTGATTTTTTCAGTGCTACTTACACACAGTAAGTACACATGTCAATATACGGCTCCGGCTAGAGGCTGTGTTTATCAACCGATCTTCATGAAACTTCTTGGGTACCTCTGTTATCACCTTGGGACGAGAACGAGTGTTTCTGAGTGCGGTCCGAAATTCAAGATGGCTGCCAGTGGCCATTTTGTACCAAAATTAGGTCTAATCAGTTTTTTGTACAGAATTTCTATGCGGCTCAGGCTAGAGGCTGTTTTTATGAACCGATCTTTACGAAACTTCTTGGGTACCTTTGTTATCACCATGGGATGAGAACAAGTGTTTTGGTGTGTGGTCCGAAATTCAAGATGGCCACCAGCAGCCAGTTTGTACCAAAATTAGTGCAATCAGTCTTTTGTACAGAACTTCTGAATGAAAGTTCTGATTTGAATAAATTCAAGATGGCTGCCAGTGGCCATTTTGTACCGAAATTAGGTTCAATCAGTTTTTTGTCACAACTTCTATACAGCTCGTATTTATGAACTGATCTTCACGAAACTTCTTGGATACCTTTGTTTTCACCTTGGGACAGGAATGAGCGTGTTTTGGGGTGCCTTTGTTATCACTGTGCTATGAGAACAAATATTTTGGGGTTCAGTCAGACCCACTCTGGGACTCAAAAGATTTCTTTTCTAGTTTAGCATCTGACTGTCACCTACCTTTACAATACTTTACCAATACATTTGTTACAGGCTACAGCCAGTATTTATGTACAGACCGTTACACTACTTTATATGTACCTTTGTTATCAGGTCATTACCTAGATGTTTGTCATTGCTGTGTTACATACTATACATGTATATGTCTTGACAAGTTGAGCTACAGTGTCATTGACATCTTCATTTTTTAATGTGATGATATACTAAGTGGATACAGAATTGTTTTTCTCAAATGAGCTTGATTAGCTTGGGAGACAGGAAAATGTTGACACTGTCGCTAATGCAAATCATTTGGTGTATTGTAAACATGATGTGTTACGGTGTGTAAAAATAGCAATAATGGTAACAGAAATAATATGAAACAAAAATTATACAAAATCTTTTACACTCTTTGGTTTTCCAAAAAATAAAAACAGAAGTACTTATCAGTCCAAAATAAAGTTCAGTAGAATCCATTAATCCAGTGATGATGAAACTTTCCAGCTGGTATTATAATGTCCAAGAATGTGTCTCCAGAAACAGTATCCAATAAATTCCAGTGAAATATCCACTCAAAAATTCAGCAGTCTCCAATAAATTCCAATAAAGCACTCAGCAAAATTCAAACGAAAATAATGTCCTACAAGAATTTGCTCCTTGTGTAGTTTGAAAATTATCTAGTTGAATCCTGATTTGTCACAAGAATAAATCAGGTCCTGGAAACCTGGAAAAGTCAATGAAAAATATTATTCCAGGCCTCAAAATCCTGGAAAAATGTTTGTATTTTTGCTTTTTGTCTGGAAAAGTTATGGAAATTTCCGAAGAAATGTAACACCGATATCAAACTTGTGAAAATGCAACCACAAAACATCACGAAGATAGATTAAGCACAAAGAACAAGAATTAATTTAAGTCTTTATTCATTTATTAGTCCCCTACGGGAACTGTAAAGGGACTATAGGATTGCACTCGGTCCGTCTGTCCGTCCGTCTGTCTGTCTGTCTGTTTTTAGCTCACCTGACTTTCAGTCAGGAGAGCTATAGTGATCACTCACCGTCCGTCGTCTGTGAACATGGTGTTTGCGTCTTCTCCTCCCAAACCGCTGAACCAATTTAATTGATATTTGAGATAATAGTTTGTTATGACATCGCAATTTGATTTTGTTCAAATGAAGTTGCCTCGCCCGTGGGTAGGGCCACACCCAAAAAGTGTGCTGAAATCTTAAAAAATCTTCTTCTCATGAACCAGCAGTAGCAGAGACTTGATATTTGGTGTGCAGCTTCCTTTTGAGGTGTAGACTCAGATTTGTTCAAGAGAAGTTTGTGGGGCTATACTTGGCGTCGTTATGGGAGGGGCAAAATTTTTTGCCCCGCCTAAAATTTCTATTTTCCAAACCGAGAGGCTGATTTGAACCAAATTTAATGTGAGGGCTTATTGGGTCATAAGTACCTAATTTATGCTGATTTTTTTTTTCCCGTAGCCCCATGGGAACCGCAGGAGCTAAAAATAGAAAAAAATTAAAACGCCCATATCTCCAAAACTACACAGCACCGGGAATTTTTATTTGGTGTGAAGCTTCCTTAGGACCAACAGAAAGAATTGGTAAAAAAAAAAAAATTGCCATCGGTTTTATCATAAGGTACAGTTTCGGGACTTTGAAAAAGTGCTGAGTCAGCACTTTTTAACACTGTAGGCAATGGGAAAAACATTTAAAAATCTTCTCCAGATCCAGCAGGCAGAATCTTTTGATATTTGGTATGCAACATTGTAGGGTGGATCTGATTCAAGTTTGTTCAAATCGGCTCCCTGGGTTTATATTTGGGCTCAGTATAGGAGCCCAAATTTGAACTTAGTGCTTTTCAGGCAAATTTCTTAAAAAATCTTCTTCTCCAGATCCAGCAGGCAGAATCTTTTGATATTTGGTATGCAACATTGTGGGGTGGATCTGATTCTATTTTGTTCAAATCGGCTCCCTAGATTTATATTTGGGCTCACTATAGAAGCTCGAATTCGAACTTAGTGCATTTCAGGCAAATTTCTTCAAAAATCTTCTTCTCCAGATCCTGCAGGCAGAATCTTTTGATATTTGGTATGCAACATTGTGGGGTGGATCTGATTCCAATTTGTTCAAATCGGCCACCTGGATTCATATTTGGGCTCAGTATAGGAGCCCAAATTTGAACTTAAGGCATTTCAGGCAAATTTCTTTGAAAATCTTCTTCTCAAGATCCAGCAGGCAGAATCTTGTGATATTTGGTATGCAGCATCCTTAGGGGGGTGAGATGCAAGTTTGTTCAAGCCATGTCCCTAGGTCCATATTTGGGCTCACTGTGGGAGCTTGAATTGTAACTTTGTTCGAAACGAGGAATTTTCTTAAAAATCTTCTTCTTCAGATCCAGCAGTCGGAATGGTTTGATATGTGGTGAGTAGCATCCTTGGGGGGGGGGGGGGGGGGGGGGGAGGGGGGGATTCAAGTGTGTTAAAGCCAAGTCCATGGGTCCATATTTGGGCTCCCTATGGGAGCCCAAATTATAACTTAGTCAATATGAGGAATTTTTCTTTAAAAATCTTCTTCTTCAGATTCAGCAGTTGGAATGTTTTGATATTTGGCATGGAGCAACCTTAGGGGGCTGAAATTCAAGTTTGTTCAAACCAAGTCCCTTGGTTCATATTTGGGCTCACTATGGGAGCCTGAATGACAACTTAGTTCAAAATGAGGAATTTTCTTTAAAAATCTTCAGATCCAGCAGATGAATGCTTTTGATACTTTTTATGCAGCATCCTTAGGGGGGTAAGATTCAAGTTTGTTCAAGCCATGTCCCTAGGTCCATATTTGGGCTGATTGTGGGAGCTCGAATTATAACTTGGTTCAAAATGAGGAATTTTCTTTAAAAATCTTCTTCTTCAGATCCAGCAGTCGGTATGTTTTGATAATTGGTGTGCAGAATCCTTAGGGGTGTGAGTTTCAGGTTTGTTGAAGCCAAGTCCCTGGGTTCATATATGGGCTCCCTGTGGGAGCCCGAATTATGTCTTAGTTCAATATGAGGAATATTCTTTAAAAATCTTTTTTTAGATCCACTGGTCAGAATATTTGGATATTTGGTTTCAGCTTTTATTAGGAGGAGCAGATGCAACTTGTGGAAATCAATTCTCTGGGTTGATATTTAGGCTACCACGTCAGGTGAGCGCCCTCAGGCCCCCTGGGGCCTCTTGTTTTATGTTACCACCTCTCCCTCCAACATGCTTTAAGCTACACCTGTCATATTTGGTACATGGATAAATGGTTCTGAGGGGATGATGCACGCTCAAAATTTTTTTTTCAAAATCCAAGATAGCGGAATGGCGGCCATTTTTGTTGCATTTTTTAAGCTTTTTTTCTCTATTTTCATGTTACCACCCCTCCCACCAACATGGTTCAAGCTACACCTTTCATATTTGGAACATGGATAAATGGTTCTGAGGGGATGATGCACGCTCAAAATTTTTTTTTCAAAATCCAAGATGGCGGAATGGCGGCCATTTTTGTTGTGTTTTTTAAGCTTTTTTTCTCTATTTTCATGTTACCACCCCTCCCACCAACATGGTTCAAGCTACACTTTGCATATTTGACACATGGATAGAGGGTTGGGAGGGGATGATGCACGTTCAATATTTTTTCTTCAAAATGCAAGATGGCAGCATGGCGGCCATTTTTGTTGTGTTTTTTAAGCTTTTTTCTCTATTTTATGTTACCACCCCTCACTCCTACATGGTTCAAGCTGCACTTTTCATATATGGTACATGGATAAAGGGGTTGTGAGGGGATTATGCACGCTCAATTTTTTTTTTTCAAAATCTAACATCTGTCTGTCCATCTGTCTGTCTGTTTTTATGTTACCACCTCTCCCTCTAATATGCTTCAAGCTACACCTTTCATATTTGGTACATGGATAAATGGTTCTGAGGGGATGATGCACAGTCAATATATATTTTTCAAAATCCAAGATGGCAGAATGGTGGCCATTTTTGTTGTGTTTTTTAAGCTTTCTTCTCTATTTTATGTTACCACCCCTCCCTTCAACATGGTTCAAGCTACGCCTTTTATATATGGTTCATGGATAAAGGGTTGTGAGGGGATTATGCACGCTCAATATTTTTTTTTCAAAATCCAAGATGCTTATATACTCTAGTGTCTTCTGTGACAAAAACACCTTATGTCACAAAAGCGCCGTAGGAGACTAATACCACCTCGGTGGTCAAACACTTGTTAAATGTTGTATGTTGTAGTATTGATTGTTACAACTCTGTGTAATCTGGCACTGAAGAACAAAAGTTGAATGTTTCAAGAATCTGGGCCTTGGAAAAGTCCTGGAGAATGCTTGAAAAATTCTACTTTTCTTTTCAGATTTGCCTTCAAAATCCTGTTACAGTTTTGGAAAATTCACTTGAAATCCTGGAAAAGTCGTGGAATTTCACCTTGAAAAAAGTGTACGAACCCCTAATCGTGGTTCACACAAGAAGAATAAGTTTTCTTCAAACTTTTCCCAATAGAAAATGATGCTCAGATCACAAATATATTCCGAAGAATATATATCAAACTCATCTGCTTCTATAATAATGCACTGTCCTGTAATAATAATCTCAAATGTTTAATGAATACTGAATGTATAACCAACCAAGTCAGTTCTCAGTGCTGGTGAAATGAATGATCAAGTGTCAGAAGTCTGTTGACAGAGGTCATTATATAGTCTTCAAAAGGAAAGTTCCAGAATGAGAATTTTTCCTATGTTCTTTTTTTCTACCAATTGCTTATTGGTTGAATTAAATCACCTCATTACATTTGTCGACGATTCTGCCTTATTTCAAGTAAACAAATGTGACCCAAATAAGCAGTCAGTGAGCTAAAAATAGATTCTGTGTAACAGTATCTGTAAACATGTTGATGGGTACATTCTTATATAGATTATGTGTAACAGTATCTGTATAGTTGAAACTAGCTGTCACAAACTGTGTGCTTATCTAGGCTTAATTGCACATACGAATTATGTGCAATTGCCATATCGAATGGCATCCAAAGCACGGCAGGTTCTCCTGGTTACTCCTAGCAAACACAGGCAATGTTTCTGCCAATGGACCTTTGATCTACCTGGAGGTCCATTGGCTGAAACATTGCTCGTGTACAGGCCATATGTACAGAATTTGATAGCCTTACTATGGTCATAACGCGTAGAGGAACATGCAGATCGACGTGCTATTTGTGCGCATTTCATGACAGGACTTCTAATTTTGACTGTAAACATGTTGATAGCTACATTCAAAGGTCACTGTGCAAATAAGCTATCAGCCCAACCAAAGATCTGCTTTCTCTAAATCAAAAATAATTTTAGAAAAATGTTGTTTTTAATTACTAACCCAAGACATCTATTTTGATATCAATAGGGGCCTATAGCATGACTTGATGCTGGTTACTGAAAGTGTCATAAATTCTTAAAGCATTGAGTATTTTAAAAATATTGTTATCATCAAATCTAGTCATGGCTAGGAAGTAAAATGCCAGATTGAACAAACCATGTCTTTGCTGACCTTCATCTACAAATAATCCAATCGGTGCTAACCCTTTACCTAACAAATCGGCCACATCCACCCACATAATTTACAAATTGAGCAGTTGAACAAAACCATATCATGTGACCCATTATTGAAACACACTCATCATGCTCTCTCTAATGAGGATCACATGATGCAGTTTTTGTGCTCTTTCTTAATGAGCATCACATGATGCAGTTTTGTTGAAATTTTCTCAAAATTTTTTAAAAAATAAAATAAATTTTAGTATTATGTGTGTTGGGTAAAGGATTAAAGTTCCGGGGTAAGGACTCTCAGGTTATTACCCCCTCCTCCCACTGGGAAGTGGAAGGAGGGCATAATTCCCAGAGTGCTTAGTTGGGACTACTGAAGTTAAGGCCTTGAAAATCCTTGAATTTGGCTATTCTAGGGCCTTGAAAAATGCTGAAATATAAACACCGAACGACACGCGTGTGTGAATGGGTTAATCGATATGGCCCGACTGCCAGCGCAGAAGAATAGAAGGAGAGGCCACAGGCCTTGAGTTTTATCCTTCCGTGATGGCACAAGTGCCATATCGATTAACCCATTCACACACGTGTGTCGTTCTGTGTTTATTACGCGCCTTCGCGTCTATAAAATAATTATTAGAAAGACACTCAACAATTCATTTGATAATTATCACCAAAAAGAACACATTTTGTTGCCAACCAAACTTGAGAGGAGAACCTGTGTTACTCTGTCGTCCTCTGAATTCCAATGTGTTCTATGTGCCTACTGGCACATAGAACACATTGGAACTCAGGGGACAACTTTTAGCTATCGCTATGGATTGAAATTGTAATTGCGTTCCACGATTTGTAGAAAATTCCAGTGAAATTTTGCTTCTTTATAAAATAGACCGTCAACGATTTCAGTTCCACACATTTGCGGAACATATTTTTATTTTCCACACGGTTTAGTGTTGCTGTAGATAAATTGAATAATAACCATCATTTTTATAAGTCCTTGCCTGCAAGAACCCTTATCCAATTACCTGAAAACTATATGTCCAATAGATTTCATGTTTTATGGATGCCTCGTCCTGACTAGAGGAGTTTTTGACTGTCCAAGCAATAACGAATTACCAACGTATCCAATTTTTTTCTGGTCCATTACTGTTGACACGAGTTGGAAGGTTCTTTTCGATAACCAGCATTTTTGCATATGCTTCATGACAGTCATCTTGGATTTTTGCTCGTCCAAGCAATAATTTGAAAAGGAATGATTCCTGGATCAAGTTCATTTCTGGTTCATCACTGTTGATTATTGGAAGGTGCCTTTTGTTAAGCAGCATTCTGGCAATAGTGTACTAAGTATACTGCATGTCGATGGTATATATGTCTTCGACCAATGCTAACCTTGCTTGTGTGTGATTAGTAAGATGTAAGAATCTAACAGTTACTCGGCACTACTTGTTTGTTCTCTGTGGGTCTTCCAAGTTCCTCCACCCAGAAAATTTGTCTAGCATGATATGACCCTGGTTATTGAAAGTGTTGAAAATTTGTAATAAATAAATAAATTTATC
The DNA here is from genome assembly GCA_031216915.1 of Pictodentalium vernedei. Lineage (NCBI taxonomy): Eukaryota > Metazoa > Mollusca > Scaphopoda > Dentaliida > Dentaliidae > Pictodentalium > Pictodentalium vernedei. The sequence goes on along the minus strand of CM062290.1, from coordinate 340,313,995 downwards.
TTACAACAAGAATGTATTTCCCCCAATACAGGTGAAAACGTCTAGACAAAATACAAATCTGTATTGAGGATAGCAACCGCATATGTGACCATTCGATTCAGAAAGAGAACGTTTTTACCTGCACTCATAGAAAACTTATTACACATATTATGGGGGTATATAGTGTTTGTCATTTCCGTCTATCTGTCTGTCAGGAAGATTTTCAAGTCCACTCGGTAACTCTGAGATGCTTCGTTGGATTTTGTCGAAACTTGGCATACATGTTGCTTATGGGGAGACGATGTGTCATGCACAAAAATGTTTTTGTTTCACGGAGGTAAAGGTCACAGATCAAGGTCATAGTTCAGGGGCATCCGTGGCCGGGCGGTCACTGTTAGTCTTGTGTTTTTTTATAACAGTAATTATAAATGAAAACTAAATAACCAACTCAACAAAATAAATTAGACTAGATCATTTTTTTGCCATGATAATATTTTATGTTGTCCTCCATGCATTAAACCTGAGAAATAAAACCAAGAAACACACTGCTTAAACACTACTATAAATAAGTAGAATAATGAATGATTATGGTCGTCCATAGTGCAAGAATGAAATACCACGACTTCATAATTTTCATTCTTAACCCATTGACCCCTAGCGGCCGTTTTTCCAGCCAGCAACATGATATGTCATAACGTCATTAAATAGGATGGCTGTTCAGTAAATGTGTGGGGTAGACCAATCAATATTTTCAACATTCATCCTCGGGGCTGCACGTTGAAAATACTGATTGGTCTTCCCCAAATAATAAATATGGACTCTTCTCATTGCTGCCATTGAACTGGCATGAAAGATATCACTAGAGTTCAAAGGATTAACCCTTTACCCAACGTAACGGCCACAACCGGCCAGCGCTATTCTCAAACATCGCAAATTAATTTTCAAAATATTTTCATTTTTTGTCTCAAAAACATAGGTTATGACCCCTCGTTGGAACGAGCTCGTCGAGCTCGTTCCAATGAGGGGTCATAACCTATGTTTTTGAGACAAAAAATGAAAAAATTTAGTTATTCAAGAATTTTTTTTGCAAGTGTCGTCTGCTTTTCATGTTAGGTAAAGGGTTAAACAAGAGCAACACAAAGCATGGCATATGCCCCTGAGCAGCATCATAAAAGGGTTGGCAAGTCTTTCCGGGGAGGAGGGGGGGGAGGGGAGGGGGGGGGGGGGGTATAAGCAAATTAAAAAGGAAGCTTCCTCTAGACACCAACAATGTATCACAAAAAAAATAAAATTGATTTGAAACCAAATTTAATATGGCCACCATGGCAGCTATATTGAATTGGTTATCTGATCTAAAATCGAAAGGATCGAGGTTCGCTGTAGACAACAGTAATGTAAAACAAAAAAATGAAACTGATTTGAGTCAATATTTATTAGTCATTGGATGGAAACCAAATTCAAGATGGAAGCCATAATGAATTGACCACTGGTGGCCATCTTGGTTCAGATGACTGGTCCAACATTGAAAGGAAGCTCCCTCTAGACACCAACAGTGCATAATGAAAGAATAAAAATGATTCGAGTCAGCATTCATTAGTTATTCGATGGAAACCAAATTCAATATGGCTGCCATGGACCAAACTTGAAAGGACGCATTGTCTTGTCATCCACAAGTGACCCCTAAAATTATGCTTTGATCAGATAAGCTGTTCTTTAGTTATTTGACGGAAACCAAAAGTTAACGGATGGATACCAGACGATGGACAGACATGCCAAAAACATAATACCCGCGAGAGGTTCTCAGAGGCATAATAAAAATCAACTCATAGGCACTGAGTGATTGTCAGAATATATGCGAACAAGTCCAAGAAAGGGATGAATATTGTAAGAGAAATTGGTTATTACCAGCAAGTGTGTTTCCAAGATAGTGTATTGAAGTCTCAACATTGCCTTTGGGTCATGTATCGACTTGTCTTAATGGACTTGTCCATGTATGCCCAGAGACGAGGTCTCGACTTTAAAACATCATCTCCGAAACCCACATGATGCTAATAACCAATATGTTTGGAGTTGGACTGAACAGTGAACCTTAATTGAATAGCCACTTTGACAATGAAAATTATTCAATTAACAGGGATTGTTTCACTTTCCTGTATTCTAGGGATAAACTGAGCATTTATTCTATTATATCTCCATGAGCTCTGTCAAATAAGATATAATAGATTAAATGCCTGTATTGGAAATACTGAAACCAAATATGTCTATAAACAAAGGAAAATGGGGAGAGTCAGGGTAATTTCTAGACAGGTTGCAAGATTTTTTATTCAATTAACAGGAGTTTACTCTTATAACCTATATTCAATTAACAGGTCAAATTTGTACTGGAGGTGTGGTAAATGGTTTTGTGTTGGGAAATTATATTCAATTAACAGGGTTATTCAATTAAGAGATCTACAATTAAGGGACTGCACTGTATTACCATTTGTAAGCAACCCAGAAAATAAGCAGACTGTCATCTGCAAAATGAGGTCCCCAGAGGGTGAATTTAATGATGCTACCCTGCAGCAGGGTAGCATCACTAATTTTACCCTCTGTGCACCTCAATCTGAATCAGGGTCTCAAAACTAAACAGAAGTACCCAGAGGATAAATTGGGATAGCATCATGAAATTCACCCTCTGGGAACCTTGTTCTGCAAATGTCATACTGCTTCTTTTCAGGCCTGTTTGTAAGATTTCTTAGAAAGATTTTTAGGAAATGATACTGAAAGCTCATATTCTGAGTGAAAAAAAGAGTGAAATAGATTAAATTTGTTTCACAATTTCCCGTCACCCAATTCCATTCTCTTCTGTACCTAAAATTTTTTACATAAAATATTACTGTGTGGAGTTTGAGTTGTATCAGATTTTATTGCTGATGTGTATCTGGCAGTGATGTTTTATGTAGCATTTCTACCGCAAAAAAAGGAATGAAAACTCGGAAAATTAATTATAGGTGTTACTACCACTTCACAGTTCATCAGGCTTGCAGCATTGGGTGTTAATCTCGCTGGAACAGGCCATCAAAAAGTTGAAATTATTTAGAGGAGTAAAAAGGTTTTGTCACTTCACTGTCTGAAGTTGATTCTGTAATCAGATTGTGTTCATCAAGTGTTGGGATTACTATTGTCCCACTCGGATCATATTGAAAAGATCACTGTTAACTGATAGAGTGCAAGATTGATGTTTGTAGGTTAATATTGGATCTAGCGTCCTGCGAATCTCAAATTTTGAGTCATATCGAATCCTGAACCAAATCAGGCAGAGCGTTTCTAATCGAACCTCACCACTCGACAAGTTGTTGAGATTGCACCTTCTTTTTTTAGCTCATCTTGACAAAGTCAAGCTGAGCTAATCTCATCGCTCGATGTCCGTCCATCGTCCATCAACACCATGTTTTGGTCTTCTCCTCCAAAGCCACTGGGCCAATTCAAGTGAAAGTTTGTGTGAGTGATGGTCCCAAAAGGGCATTGCATTTTTGATCAACTCATCATGCCCAGCCCCATAGGGAGGGATTGGAGGAAAAAGCTCCAAAATATTTTTTAAATCTTCTTCTCATGAACCAGGGTGTACAATGACTTGATATTTGCTGTGGAGCTTCCTTTTGAGGTGTAGAATCAAGTTTGTTCAAACGAAGTTCGTGAAGCAATATTTGGCTTTGTAATGAGAGGGGTAAGATTTTTGGCCCCGCCCAAAGTTTCTATTTTCCAAACTGATGGTCCGGTTTGAACCAAATTTGGTATTGGTTTGTCGTATTATTGGGTCATAAGTACTTGACCCATGCAAAAAAAAAAATTCCTGCATCCCCATGGGAACCCTGGGAGCTAAAAATAGAAATATTTTCAAACGCCCATATTTCCCAAACCTCACGGAACAGAGAGCTGTTATTTGGTATGAAGTATCCTTAGGAGCAGTAGAATTGAATGGTAAAAAAAAATTGCCATCGGTTATGTTATCGTGTTCTGTAATGGGCATCGAAAAAATGCTGAGTAAGCATCTTTGCAAAAATTTAAAAAAATCTTTTCTCCAGAACCACTCATCAGAATCTTTTGATATTCGGTAAACAGCATTCATAGGCGGGGTCAGATACAAGTTTGTTAAAATATAGCCCATTCATTCATATTTGGGCTCAATACAGGAACCCAAATTTTGTACATAGGGTAATATGGGGAATATTCTTTAAAAATCTTCTTCTTTAGAACCACCAGTCAGAATCTTTTATTGTTTGATATACATCATTGTTATGAGGGTCAGATTCAAGATTGTTCAACCCAAGTCCATAGGTTAATATTTGGGCTTCCTACGGAAGCCCAAATTTGAACTTTGTTCAATATGGGGGATAATATTAAAAAATCTTCTTCTTCAGATCCACCAGTCAGAATGCTTTCATATTTGGGTTGCAGCATCTCTAGGGGGGTCAGATTCAAGTTTGTTCAAATCAGATCCCTAGGTATATATTTGGGCTTGCTATGGTAGCCAAATTGTTTACTTAGTGCGATATGAGGAAATTTCTTTGAAAATCTTCTTCAGATCCACCAGTCGGAATTCTTTCATATTTGGTATACAACACCTCTAGGGGGGTCAGATTCCAGTTTGTTCAATTCAAGTGCCTGGGTTAATATTCGGGCTCCATATGGAAACCTGAAATTTAACTTAGTACAATATGAGGAAAAATCTTCTTCTTCAGATCCACTATTCAGAATGCTTTCATATTTGGTCTACAAAATCTCTAGGGGGTGGGGGGGGGGGGGGGGGGGGGGGGGTGGTCAGATTAAAGTTTGTTCAAGTCGGATCCATAGGCTAATATGGTGGCCCAAATTTTAACTTAGTGCAATATGAAGAAATTTCTTTAAAATTTCTCTTCTTCAGATCCAACAGTCAGAATGCTTTCATATTTGGTACTCAACATCTCTAGGGAAGTCAGATTCAACTGTGTTCAAATTGAGTCGCTGGGTTAATATTTGGGCATCCAACGGGAGCCGGAATTAGCCATTTTGCTGAAAAATTAAAAATTTTGTATTCAGTACTCTCTAGAGGTGTGTAACTAAGATTAATCTACATAGTTTGTATCAAGGGGCTTCATAGGGGAGCTCTACATTTTACATCATGATCAACTGAAGAAAAGGCATGATGCCCGGATTATTTTTGTCACTCCTGAGGGACTCAAGGATTGTCAGTGTAGCCTATGGAGACGGATTACTTAATGTAGATTCATTCTTTGACTCTGTTTATATTGTGTTCTGTTCAAGATGTGCGCTTCAGGCCCTGTGGGGCCTCTTGTTTTTTTAGCTCACCTGACTGAAAGTCAGGGTGAGCCTTTCTTATCACTCTTCGTCCTTCGTCCTGTGTGAAGGTGGTGTTTGAGCCTCTTTCTCCTAATCCACTGGCCACATTTTAATTAAATTTCATGTAAGTAGTGGTTATATAGGTGCATTTGGGTTTTTCTTCAAATTGGATTTCTGCTTATATTGTGGAGTGGGGTGGGTCCAAAATGCACAAAATTTTTAAAAATCTTCTCATGAACCAGCCATAGCAGAGACTTGATATGTGGTATGCAGCTTCCATTTGAGGTGTAGACTCAAGTTTGTTCAAGAGAAGTTTGACGGGCAATATTTACCTTTGTTCTGAGAGGGGCAAGAATTTTTTGCCCTGCCCAAAATTTCTATTTTCTGAACCCAGAGGCCGATTTGAACCAAATTTAATATGAGGTATTATTGGGTTATAAGTACTTGATTTATGCCCAAAACATTTTTCCTGTGGCCCCGTGGGAACCACAGGAGCCAAAAATAGAAAAAAATTAAAATGCCCGTATCTCCATAACTGCACGGCACCGAGAATTTTTATTTGGTGTGAAGCTTCCTTAGGACCAACAGAAAGGATTGGTTAAAAAAAATTGCCATTGGTTTTATCATAGGGTACAATTTCGGGACTTTGAAAAAGTGCTGAGTCAGCACTTTTTTTACCACTAAGCAAGGGAAGAACATTAAAAAATCTTCTCCAGATCCAGCAGGCAGAATCTTCTGATATTTGGTATGCAACATTGTAGGGTGAATCTGATTCAAGTTTGTTCAAATTGGCCCCCTGGGTTCATATTTGGGCTCAGTATAGGAGCCCGATTTCGAACTTAGCGCATTTCAGGCAAATTTCTTTAAAAATCATCTTCTCCAGATCCAGCAGGCAGAATCTTTTGATATTTGGTATGCAACATTGTGCCGTGGATCTGATTCAAGTTTGTTCAAATCGGCCCCCTGGATTCATATTTGGGCTCACTATAGAAGCTTGAATTGGAACTTAGTGCATTTCAGGCAAATTTCTTAAAAAATCTTCTCCAGATCCAGCAGGCAGAATCTTTTGATATTTGGTATGCAACATTGTGGGGTGGGTCTGATTTAAGTTTGTTCAAATCGACCCCCTGGGTTAATATTTGGGCTCAGTATAGGAGCCCAAATTTGAACTTCAAACAAATTTCTTTGAAAATCTTCTTCTCAAGATCCAGCAGGCAGAATCTTTCGATATTGGGTATGCACCATGCTTAGGGGGTGTGATTCAATTTTGTTCAAGCCAGGTCCCTGGGTTCATATTTGGGCTCACTGTGAGAGCCTGAATTATAACTTAGTTCAAAATGAGGAATTTTCTTTAAAAATCTTCTTCAGATCCAGCAGTTGGAATGTTTTATATTTGGTATGCAGCATCCTTAGGGGGGGGGGGGGGAGATTCAAGTTTGTTCAAGCCATGTCCCTAGGTCCATCTTTGGGCTCATTGTGGGAGCTCGAATTGTAACGTAATTTGAAATGAGGAATTTTCTTTAAAAATCTTCTTCTTCAGATCCAGCAGTCGGAATGTTTTGATATTTGGTGTGCAGCATCCTTAGAGGGTGAGATTCAAGTTTGTTAAAGCCATGTCCCTGGGTTCATATATGGGCTCGAATTATAACTTAGTTCAATATGAGGAATATTCTTTAAAAATCTTTTTTTTTAGATCCACTGGTCAGAATCTTTGGATATTTGGTATAAGCTTTTCTTAGGAGGAGCAGATGCAACTTGTTGAAATCAATTCTCTGGGTTGATACTTAGGCTACCGTGTCAGGTGAGTGCCCTCAGGCCCCTTGGGGCCTCTTGTTTTTTACAACCATACATATTGTCACTCTCCACTTGGGTACATGTATGTGTGAAACTAGCACATTTTAGCAGAACACAAATATTGGCTTCCAGTACTTATCCATTTAGGGGTCCACATGCAAATAGTTCATTTAATTTTTTTTAACTGCTCAATTTGTCAAAAATTACATGGGTAAGGCCCCACAAAGTAGATTTTCTGTTTTCTTGGTTTGTTTTATGCCTCATAATCCACACAGTAGCATGGGTGGTAGTGTATTTCGTCCATTGAGTGCAAGAAGGCTCTGTCAAACAAGATATAATAGATTAAATGCCTGTATTGCATGTACTGAGGCCAAATAGGTCTATAAATAAAGGAAAACTGGGGAGAGTCAGTGTAATTTCTCCACAGGTTGCAAGATTTTTACCTGCATCGCCAGCGGCAGAGCAGGTCTAGTAACCGCTCGACTCCGTCTGTCAGTCCATCCATCCGAAGCACTTTTTCCGTCAAGGTTTTCTTGGCTTCTATGGAAGGGAATGATTTTATATTTGGTCTGCTGCTTCATAATGATGAGTTGTATCGTGTAAGCAATTTTCAGATCTGCAGTGCAGCCACTTCCTGTTTGCTGATGCTTTGAAATTTTACTGTACCCACTGAACATTGAAATTTTTCATCAAACTTTTCTCGGCTTCTATGCAAGGGATTGATTTTATATTTCATCTGGAGCCTGATAATGATCAGTTGTATCGTGTATGCAATTTTCAGATCTGCCGTGCAGCCACTTCCTGTTTGCCTATTCAATTGTATGCAACGACGCAGGTCCAGACCCGGTATTGGTCTTGGCTTGTTTATTCAATTAACAGGAGTTTACTTTATAACCTATATTCAATTAACAGGTAAATTTGTACTGGAGGTATGGTAAATGGTTTTGTGTTGAGAAATTATATTCAATTAACAGGGTTATTCAGTTAAGAGATATCCAATTGAGTGGTCTCCACTCTATATGTTAAATTCACAGTTAAAAAAGAGAAAAACAGTTATTGGAGAAAATTCTGTTGGACAACAAGAGAGCTAGTAGGGGCTAATTTATACAAGGTAAATATAAGCCAGATAAAGAGTAGTTTTATATATGTTGGGTAGGAAACTCTGCCAACAGCAGGCAAAGACTTGCACCCCAATAAATAAATAAGTAAATAAATTATATAGTCTTTATAGGTACTTTCCAACAACTTCTGACAAAACATATCCACATTAATTATATATTGTCTGCTTTTAGCTGAATAAGAGACAAATGCATAGAATATAACTTCATTGTGTGGCTACAGGGCTCCAATAAGATGCCTATTGTTATTGAAATGTATTGATTATTTTTCACGTGCTAGAAAATACCTGTACTTTCAAAAAAAATTGTTCCCTTTTTCCATTTACCATGATACAGCCTTAGATGCTAATGTGGCATTAACACCAAGCCAGAAAATAAGCAGACTGTCATCTGCAAAATGAGGTCCCCAGATGGGGAATTTGGTGATGCTAAATCACTAAATTTACCCTCTGTGATCCTCAATATGAATCAAGGTCTTAAACCTAAACAGAAAGAGGTACCCAGAGGATACATTGGCTCACTGTATGGGATAGCATCAGCATATTCACCCTCTGTGGACCTCATTCTGCAAATGACAGATTGCTTATTTTCAGGCTTGATTAACACACAAAAAAAATAGATAAATTATATACCTTTTCTCTAAACATTTGTAGTCACGGTTCGAATGCTACTCTTGGAAAAAGGTAAAGACTGGAAATAAAATAAACGGTTTCCAGATTATGGAAACTCCTGGGAAAATGCAATTTAGGTGATACTTTAAGTTCTGGAAAACTGGAATTATTATCCATAAGCAGGAATAGTAAAGTGAGGAGTTCTGTCTGTCTACAGTTGTTACCATCTCTGTCTGTCCATCATTCTGTCCAAGTGTCCGTCCAGAATTGCAATGACCCATATTTAAACTGCATTCTTGTTAACCCTTTGGATTACAATTGATAATTGAACAAAAAACGAGTGTGTATTTGAACTGAATAAATATATAGAGTTTATCCAGGGATATCAAGGGTTTTTGAGTGGATACCGAAAATTATCTCATGAGTGACCGAGACAAATGTTTATTTTTCGCAAGTGCTTTTTATAATAATCTGATTATTCCTATCGATAATTCCACTCATTTGAACCTTGAATTGATGCATGAAAGTAAACAGCTGACATGCATTGATTTGGTCGATACTCGGAACAGGTAATGTCTTGCGATCTGATTCAGCCGGCATGTCTCTTGCATCAATTCAAGGTGAATATGTGTTGAATTATTGCTGGAAATAATCGTTATCCACTCAGAAACACTAGATTTTCCTTTCTTTGTACGTTTTTAGAACAAACTGATCATTTCCAGTGATAATTTGACTCACATTTACCTTGAAGTGATGCTTTGAAAGCCGCCATTTTGATTGATATTGTGAAAGTGAAAATTTCTATATCTTCACAGTGGTGGATACAATTTCTATCTTTCCGCAACTTTTTCGATAATCTATCGCTTAGCGTATAATAAAAATTAATATAGATTGTTTCATTCTTTTTTGTACTGTTCACTCGTTAGGAATCATTATTTTAGTGGAGGTGATGTGCTAGTCACCTATTTTTGCTTCGGCACTCATAGATTGACACCACAGCTAAATTGAAATGACTGAAACAGAAAAAAACCTGGCATATAAATGAAATATTTATAAAAGACTCTTTTGTTAAGTATAATTCACTTGTATGCACATTTTTTTTTTCTTTTTTCATTTGTTATGATTTGAGCTTCGAAAGACTATGATTTTTAGCTCAACTTTGGCGAAGCCAAATTTGAGCTTATACCATGGCCCATCTTCCGTCTGGCCGTCTGTCCGTCAACAATTGGATATGGCTCGGGCTAGAGGCCGTATTTATGAACCGATCTTTACGAAACTTCTTGGGTACCTTTGTTATGACCGTGGGACGAGAACGAGTGTTTTGGGGTGCGGTCCAAAATTCAAGATGGCTGTCAGCCGCCATTTTGTACCGACGATGCAGAAATCTGTTTTTTGTATAGAACTTCCATATGAAAGCTCTGATTTGAATAATTTTTTGTATGAATGTTTAGTACCATGGGATACATCACATATAATACAGGTTTTTTTCTCATGCGTAAATTATGCAAATTAGACTAACTTTGATGTTTTTTGGTGTTACTTTCAGCACTGTAAGTGCAAATGCCAATACGGCTCGGGCTAGAGGCCGCATTTATGAACCGATCTTTACGAAACTCCTTGGGTACTTTTGTTATCACCGTGGGACAAGAACGAGTGTTTTGGGGTCCGATCCGAAATTCAAGATGGCCGATGGCAGCCATTTTGTACAAAATTTGGTGCAATCAGATTCTTGCACAGAACTTCCATATGAAAGTGCTGATTTGAATAATTTTTTGTGTGAATGTTTAGTACCATGGGATACATCACATATAATACAGGTTTTTTCTCGTGCAGAAATTGTGCAAATTAGATGAACTTTGATTTTTTCTGTGCTACTTACACTCAGTAAGTACACATGTCAATACGGCTCGGGCTAGAGGCTGTATTTATGAACCGATCTTCACAAAACTTCTTGGGTACCTTTGTTATCACCTTGGGACGAGAACAAGTGTTTCTGGGTGCGGTCCAAAATTCAAGATGGCTGCCAGTGGCCATTTTGTACCGAAATTAGGTCCAATCAGTTTTTTGTCACAACTTCTACACAGCTCATATTTGTGAACTGATCTTCTTGAAACTTCTTGGGTACCTTTGTTTTCACCTTGGGACAGGAATGAGTGTGTTTTGGGGAGCCTTTGTTATCACTTTGCTATGAGAACAAATATTTTGGGGTTCAGTCAGACCCACTCTGGGACTCAAAGATTTCATTTCTAGTTTAGCATCTGACTGTCACCCACCTTTACAATACTTTACCTATACATTTGTTACAGATAACGGTCAGTATTTATGTACAGACCGTTACAATACTTTATATGTACCTTTGTTATCAGGTTATTACCTAGATGTTTGTCATTGCTGTGTCACATACTATACATGTACATGTCTTTGTCTTGACAAGTTGAGCTACAGTGTCATTGACACTTTCATTTACACTGAGCATCACGAAACGAAAAAATATTCGACTGCATTGTTTTCCAGGATTTTTGTCCGAAACTAATTCTCTTCCAGGAGACTGGGCACTACACTGAATTTACAGAATTTATTGAGCATTCTGGGAGAGTTAACATGTCTGGTTTTCACCCAAAAGTGTTGTTTTCTAGAAAAATACCCTTGAAGGGTTCTTAGTATAAAAGGTAGTTGTTTTGAAAGAAGATTTGAACCCAAAAGCCACATTCTTTTGTCACTTATTTTCGCTGTAAGCATAAACATTTTGACTGATCACTCAATGTTTTTATTATGCCCCCCGAGAGATTCTCTCGGGAGCATTATGTTTTTACCATGTCCGTCCGGCATCCAGCATCCGTCTGTTAACTTTTGGTTTCCGTCAAATAACTAAAGAACCATGTATGTGATCAAATCATTATTTTAGGGGTTACTTGTAGATGACCAGTCGATGCTTCTTTTTGATTTTGGTCCAGCTAGCCAATTCAATATGGCCACCATGGCAGCCATATTGAATTTGATTTCCATCCAATAACTAATGAATGCTAACTCAAATCATTTTTAGCTTAACTTGACAATGTCATGATACGCTATTGCCATCACGCATACGGAAGTCTGTTAGTCTGTGAGTCTGTTCACATTTTCCTTTAGCACAGGCTACACCACGTACTTCTTGTCTGCTCGTCACAAAATTTCATATGCAGGTTTGGGATCATGTCTAGATGAGAACATCGCCTTTTTGTCGCGATTGGTCAACCGGTATGGCTGCTCGAGCCAAAAACCATTAGCACAGTCTGCAGGTCGTATTTATGAAGGGATTTCATTGTAACTTGGTAGGATGCCTCTGTATAATGCCTAGATGAGAACGTCCCCTTTTGGTCATGATCTGTCAACTGTGATGGCTGCCCATGCCCAAAACCCAAAAACTTTTAGCACAGTCTGCAGGTCATATTTAATATGTAGGGATTTCATTGTAACTTGGTAGGATGACACCGTATGATGTCTAGATGAGAACTTCCCCATTTGGTCGCGATCTGTCAACCATGATGACTGCCCGAGCCCAAAACCCGAAAACCTTTAGCACAGTCTACAGGTCATATTTATGAAGGGATTTCAATGTAAACTGGTAGGTTGACTTCATATAATGTCTAGATGAGAACGTCCCCTTTTGGATGTGATTGGGCAACTGTAACAGCTACAGAAGCCTGAAGCCCTTTAACCTTTAGCACAGTCTACAGGTCATATTTATGAAGGGATTTCATTGTAACTTGGTAGGATGACTCCAAATAATGTCTAGATGAGAACGTCCCCTTTTGGTCGCGGTTATTCAGCCTTGATGGGTGCCCGAGCCCAAAAACCTTTAGCATAGCCTACAGGTCGTATTTATGGAAGGATTTCATTGTAACTTGTTATGTTGACTCCATATAATATCTAAATGATGACATCCCCTTTTGGTCATGATTGGTCAACTGTGACGGCTACAGGTGCCCGAAGCCCGAAAACCTTGAGCACAGTCTGCAGGTCATATTTATGAAGGGATTTCATTGTAACTTCGTAGGATCACTCCAGATGATGCCCAGATGTGAATGTCTCCTTTTGGTTGCGATCATGCAGCCTTGATGGCTTCCCAAGCCCAAAACCCCAAAACATTTAGCATAGTCTATAGGTCGTATTGATGGAAGGATTTCATTGTAACTTGTTAGGTTGACTCCATATAATAACTAGATGATGACATCCCCTGTTGGTCGTGATTGGTCGACTGTAATGGCTTCAGGGGCCTGAAGCCCGAAAACCTTGAGCACAGTCTACAGGTCATATTTATGAAGGGATTTCATTGTAACTTCGTAGGATCACTCCAGATGATGCCCAGATGTGAATGTCTCTTTTTGGTTGCGATCATTCAGCCATGATGGCTGCCCGAGCCCAAAGTCCGAAAACTTTTACCACAGTCTACAGGTCATATTTATGAATGGATTTCATTGTAACTTGGTAGGTTGACTTCATATAATGTCTAGATGAGAACGTCCCCTTTTGGATGCCATTGAGCAACTGTGACGTCTACAGGGGCCCGAAGCCCAAAAACCTTTAGCACAGTCTACAGGCCATATTTATGAATGGATTTCATTGTAACTTGGTAGAATGACTCCAAATAATGTCTAGATGAGAACGTCCCCTTTTGGTCGCGATCATTCAGCCTTGGTGGCTGCACGAGTCCAAAACCCAAAAACCTTTAGCATGGTCTATAGGTCGTATTTATTGAAGGATTTCAGTGTAACTTGTTAGGTTGACTCCATATAATGCCTAGATGATGACATCCCCTTCTGGTTGTGTTTGGTCAACTGTGACGGCTTCAGGGGCCCAAAGCCCAAAAACCTTGAGCACCGTCTACAGGTCATATTTATGAAGGGATTTCATTGTAACTTCGTAGGATCACTCCAGATGATGCCCAGATGACAACGTCCCCTTTTAATCGCGATCATTCAACCATGATGGCTTCCCAAGCCCAAAGCCTGAAAAACTTTAGTACAGACTACAGGTCGTATTTGTGAAGGGATTTCATTGTAAGTGAGTAGAATGACTCAGTATAATGTCAAGATGAGGACGTCCCCTTTTAGTTGCAATCGGTCAACCATCATGGCTACACAGGTCTGAAGCCCGAAAACTTTAAGCACAGTCTACAGGCCATATTTATGAAGGGATTTCAATGTAACTTGATAGGATGACTCGTTTTGGAATAATTTTACTGTTACTTGGTAAATTTCGTTGACATACGTTAACTGTTGAGGGCCACATACATTAAATGAGAGGTTAAATTAACCCACCCCTCAGCTCTTTAGAGTACAGTGTACACCTCATATTATTTTTTATTAAAAACATAGCATACAGGGAACAGAAATTAACATATACCCAATTATCACAATTCTTGTCTTATTTCATAATCCTTCCATAAACATTGAACATTATTCTTTTCATCAAACACAACACACAGATAAGTTAAGCTACAGTGTCATTGACACTTTCATTATTTTTAGCTCAACTTGGACGTAGTCAGATTTGAGGTTATGCCATGACCCGTGGTCTGTCTGTCCGTCTCCATCCATCAGCAGTTCAATACGGCACGGGCTAGAGGTCGTATTTATGAACCGATCTTCACGAAACTTTTTGGGTACCTTTGTTATCACCTTGGGACGTGAACGAGTGTTTTTGGGTGCAGTCCAAAATTCAAGATGGCTGCCGGTGACCATTTTGTACCAAAATTAGGTACAATCAGTTTTTTGTACAGAACTTCTATATGAAGGTTCTGATTTGAATAAATTTTTGAATGAATGTTTAATAACATGGAATGCATCATATATAATACGGGTTTTTTTCTCGTGTAGAAATTCTGCAAATTAGATGAACTTTGATTTATTCAGTGCTACTTTCACACAGTAAGTACACATGTCAATACGGCTCGGGCTAGGGGCTGTATTTATGAACCAATCTTCACACAACTTCTTGGGTACCTTTGTTATCACCTTGGGATGAGAACTAGTGTTTCTGGGTGCGGTCCAAAATTGAAGATGGCTGCCAGCAGCCATTTTGTACCGAAGTTAGGTGCAATCAGTTTTTTGTACACAACTTCTATACGGTTCGGGCTAGAGGCCGTATTTATGAAGCGGCCGTATTTATAAACCAATCTTCACAAAACTTTTTGGGTACCTTTGTTATCACCTTGGAACGAGAACGAGTGTTTCTGGGTGCGATCCAAAATTCAAGATGGCAGCCAGTGGCCATTTTGTACCGAAATTAGGTCCAATCAGTTTTTTGTCACAACTTCTATACAGCTCGTATTCATGAACTGATCTTCACGAAACTTCTTGGGTACCTTTGCTTTCACCTTGGGACAGGAACGAGTGTGTTTTGGGGTGCCTTTGTTATCACTGTGCTATGGGAACAAATATTTTGGGGTTCAGTCAGACCCACTCTGGGACTCGTAAGATTTCTTTTCTAGTTTAGCATCTAACTGTCACCCACCTTTACAATACTTTACCTTTACATTTGTTACAGGCTACAGTCAGTATTTATGTACAGACCGTTACAATTCTTTATATGTACCTTTGTTATCAGGTCATTACCTAGATGTTTGTCATTGCTGTGTCACATACTATACATGTACATGTCTTAACAAGTTGAGCTACAGTGTCATTGAAACTTTCATTTGTACAGAACCGTAAAGAAGATTTTTTATGTCTGTAATGTTTGCTATAAATTTATTGGGTGCCTTTGTTATCACTGTGCTATGAGAACAAATACTTTGGGGTTCAGTCTGACCCACTGTGGGACTCAAAAAGGGAGATAATTAAAAATCTTTTCCAAAAACACCAGACAAAATAATGTTTCTTGAATTCAGCATCCCTAGGATGTGTATATTCAAATGTGTTGAAGCCAAGTTCCTGTGTTAATATTTGTTGTTTGGGGAGGGTAAACATTATTAGCACAACCCGATTTTCTATTTATAATGAGAAAAATAAAACCACCTCACCCGTGGGAACCCTATGAGCTAAAGATAAAAACTTCAAATACCTATATTTTAAGAAGGACTGGACAAATATTTATTAATTAGTATGAATCAACCATAGAAGGGTTTGAATCAAACAGGCCAAAACAATTGCTAACATTTGGCTTATGGTGCACCATACAAGGATCCCCATTGTAACATTAACCCCATGAAGATTTCTTTTCTAGTTTAGCATCTAACTGTTGCCCACCTTTACAATACTTTACCTATACATTTGTTACAGGCTACGGTCAGCATTTATCTACAGACTGTTACAATACTTAAAATGTACCTTTGTTATCAGGTCATTACCTAGATGTGTGTCATTGCTGTGTCACATACTATACATGTACATGTCTTGCACAAGTTGAGCTACAGTGTCATTGACACTTTCATTTAATTATGCATTGTTGGTATCGAGAGGAAGCTTCTTTTCGATTTCGGACCAGTCAGCTGAACCAAGATTGCCGCCAGTGGCCAATTCATAATCGTGGCCATCTTGAATTTGGTTTCCACCCAATAAGTAATGAATACTGACTCGAATCAATTTCATTTTTTGGTTATGCATTATTGGTGTCTAAAGGAAGTTTCCTTTTGATTTTGGTTATACCCCTGAGAAACTTACCTTCCCTTTTATGACACCCCTCGGGGGCATAATTGCCATGCTTTGCATTGCCCTTGTTAACTGTTGATTTTATTTGAGTTACTATGAATATTAACTCCTACATCATTTAATACTTCCAATAAAACCATTTTCTAAATAGGACCCCGTCACCAATGCTTGGGAGGTGCAAACCCTCTCTAAAATGGGCAACATGGCTTATTAACGCTCACCCCGGTCTTGAGTTAATACTCATGTTGTCATGATTAGCCATTGTGCAAAAATATGTGACCTAACACCAATAAATAAATAAATAAATCATTTTCTAGGTGGTTATTTTTCAAAATTATGCTTGAAAGTCACCTAATTTCGGGATAGATTGAATTCTCACAAGGCAACTTCAGAGTTGCTTTTTACTGCAGGCAGAGTGAATTGTGTTGATGATCTGAGGCAACTTCTTTGCCCAAGTCATGTGGTTGGCTGGTCTCTGATTGCCATCTGCTTTGTGCTGTGGGGCAAGACACTTAATCCTGACTCGCCAATGTTGAGAGTGTGGTGACACTGTGTGTTGAGGAATACTGCATGTCAGTGATGCACTTGCTTTCTACTACTGCTACCTCTGCTTGTGCTGTTTTGTGAGTTGAAGAGTTTGACAGATGTTCTCTGCTTCCCTGTGGGAACCCGGGAAATGGAGCAGTGCTTGTTTACTGCAGTAAACAATTTCTGCTTTAGTGGTACCTGGACCTGGAATCAACACCTAGGGTGGAAGTCCTCTAAAATGGTCACCATAGTTATAAATGATTGGCTAGACTTGACTGCTGGTAGATATTCCTGCCAGAACATCAATACTCTTCCCAACAGAAAGGATGTAATTTGGCTTCTTTTAAACAGAATGCATCACTGTAAATTGGACCAACCATATCATGAATCATAGCTGCGCATGATTTGTTCAAATTTTTCATAAAATCCAGTCATGGCTGCTTCATAGCAGCCATGACTGGATTTCATGAAAAAATTCAAGAAAATAATCAGCAGGGCAAGAGTTAAGCCCATGTTGCAGCAGTCACGAGGGAGCCAAAGATGCTGAAATTCACCTTAAACACCAATAAATAAATAGTTATTCGCTGTTGCACGATAGTTCTCTCCACTTCTTCCACCCATAAAACTGTATGCCATGATATGACCCTGGCTGTTGAAACAAGCAAACGGACAGTAGATTTTTAAAAATTGGGTACGCCATCTGAAATGTAAACAAAAAAGAAAGTATGGATGTTTGTTTCAAGTGTTATGCGCAAGGCTCTCAAATTTTTATTATGCTTAAAAAATGTCCATCAGTGATGTCACGACAGGTTCGTTTGCGACAGGCATTATTTGGATTTGGAAAAGTTGAGACTCTTTTGCAGGCCAGAATTGATGGGCAAACTACTGTGGTATTCAGGGGATATTTGAGGTTGTCAGGGTTCATGCAGGTTATGGAAAGTCTTGGAAAAAAGTAAATTGATTTCTTATCAACCTACCCTACAATTGTTTACAACAGGCTTGCACTACAGTGGAAGTCCCTAACTCGGAAAATATACTCTCTATTTTGATCTTTCCCAGGGGATTTGGGAAAGAAAAGTGGTGCAAGAGCACCAAGAAAAAATAAGCCAAAACTGGGTCGACTGCTACCGGCGCACACCCAGTAGGGGATGCTCTTCTCCAAGTACAGATCCACGGCTTCCGGTACCAGTGCGCAGTCAATAATTAATGAATCATTCTTTTTTCGTCCTGGTGTGTCACGATGTCCATTTGCATTAAGAAACAGTGATAATTCAACTCGTTGATAATGGTTACCTGTGACTGGAATTATGGATCTGATGATCGTATAATAACAGGACTGTGTTTTATATATTCTTGTTATTTATTTCAACCCAGCCCCCTCCCGGGATTGGAAGCAGGCCGGTTTCTGATTCCCCTGTTGTGCCTACACCATGGGAGGCATCGGCTGGTTTGCCCGTGATGTGCTTTGTGTCTTATGACTCAGAGGATGGGTCATACATACCTGACGTTGAGGGCCAACAGTCTTCTGACTTGGGGACAGGTCTTGACTTTGTGTTGAGTTCCTTCCGGATTTCAAACCTTCAGACCAGCCGACGGTGTCAGCCAGGCCAGGATCATCAGTCACGCACCTCCAGCTTGTGGAGCAACCCACCTCTGGGCACCTTTCGACCGTGCCAGTCGGTACAGGTGGTTGAAGCGTTTGCAGCTTTGGACTCTAAGCTGAGTTCCAAGGCTATGAAGACTTCGTTCTTCGCCAGGGCTGACACCTTTTTGCCTCCAGTGCATTATCGTTCCTACGATTCCGCCAATCCATCAGTCTGCCAGACTTTGATGGTCTTGGATCAGGACTCCACCTCCCTTGGGCTTTCCAAGCCCAAGTTGGCCATTATTCCTATGGCGGCTGGAGTCCCTGTTGGGCTTATTGAGAGAGATGCTGGGCATGCTTTCTCTCTCAGATCACGTCATCTCTGCTTTGGCTGCTTATCTGCCTCCAGATAAGTTTGACGACGTACAAGCTCCTTTGTGTGTGATTTTCAAGGCTTCTACTTCTTACTCGCATAAGGGTAAGCGTCGACAGACCAGAGGGAGGACTTGGGATCATTCATCTAATAGAGGAGGTGGTTTCTCCTCTCGCAGGGCTCGGGATGAAGATCCTCACCTCGATTCATCTTCGGTTGGAGGAAGGATATCAGGATTCGCAGACCATTGGGTTACCGTCACATCCGATCCTTGGGTGTTAGACATTGTTCGGTCCGGGCTGCGAATATCCTTCCGGAGGCACCCCACTCTATCGAGAGTGCCTTTTTCAACACAAGTTCCTTCAGACGTTTCACGTCCGGAGCTTTTGATCATGAAGACAGATAATCTCCTGTCAAAGGGGGCAATCAAAGTCGTCAAGAACATTCATTCAGTGGGATTTTATTCCCGCCTGTTCTTGCTACCGAAGAAGGACGGCCGACTCTGACCGGTTATCGATCTGAGTATCCTGAACCAGTCTATCATTGCTCCCAAGTTCAGCATGGAGACTTTCGGGTCAGTTCGCCGCTCCATTCATAGGGAGATTTCGCTTCCAGCTTCGACCTGCGAGACGCTTACTTTCACATTCCGATTCATCGGACATCGCGAAAGTATCTCCGGCTCACTTTTCTGGGGCGA
This sequence comes from Pictodentalium vernedei, assembly GCA_031216915.1. Lineage (NCBI taxonomy): Eukaryota > Metazoa > Mollusca > Scaphopoda > Dentaliida > Dentaliidae > Pictodentalium > Pictodentalium vernedei. The sequence continues at coordinate 340,294,357 of CM062290.1, read as the reverse complement.
GTTTACCAGTTCAAGGCCATATCTTTCGGCCTCAACCTGGCTCCTTGGGCCTCCACCCGACTGATGTCATATGTGATAGCCTTCCATCGCACACAGTCCAAGGTGACTACTAGTGCTGCCGCGGTTATCCAGATAACCGGTTAACCTGTGGTTAAAACTTTGACCGGTCAAGAAAATGTTTTAACCGGTTAACCTTACATTCACTATACTCACTGTATATGTCCGTGTACAAGTCGCCCCCATGTATAAGTCGCCCCCCCAAACTCACACTTGGAATTTCTCCCTTTTGCCTAAAGCCCATGTATAAGTCACACCCCCATTTTTAAATATATGCAGTCAAAAAGAATTAGTTGCAAGTTACGTTTGGCCAATTTGGGGCAGTTTGGGATGTAACGGAAATAGGTAAGTTTTCACGAGTTACCACGTGGTGAATAAGATAAAAGAATAAAGGAAAATTATTATTAAAGATTTAAAAAATACTCGCATTTATTTGTTTTTCATTGTTTGTTTATCACCACAATGTCTTCATCCCTGTCAAGAAAATCCAACGCTCGTTTGTGACTGAAACTTCATAGTTTCAGAATCAGAGCACCATTTGCGCCGTAACCTGCGCAGTTGTTGTGATTAAGTTGGTTTTTCCAGAACGCGCGAGAACGTTCCGGAAAAACCAATAAAAATACAACAAATGCGTAGGTTACAGCGCAAATTATTTTCAAATTGTTGTCCCACTTAAGGTCTCACAGAACTAAATATTTTCCCATAGGCGACCATTATAATGTTAAGGTGGAAAAAAATATGATCGCATCACTTTAATTTTGGCATTCAAATATCTCTGTCAAGTATAGCCCTTCAGACAACTTTTTTTGATCTGAAAACAGGGGGTCATGTGAGAAAAACTGACATAAGGGAAGTACCGGTCACGTGCACATATTTTCCAGGGAATTCCCTACAAAAACACACAAAAAGTAAATTGTATTTTTTAGGTCCAAAAGTCATCAAATCACCCTCTTTTTTATCAGGAATATTCAACAATAATGCAAGATGTCAATAGAATGTTTCAAACTTTTATTGAAACAACAGATTTTCCCAAGGCTGTTTATTTTTAGAGATTGCGTCATTTCCGAGTGCAACATTTTAAGGCGGTTCACTCTAATTTCTATATTTAGTTCCGCGATACCTATAATCATCCCCACCCCCACCAAAGAGACATTTTACCACTTCCATGAGATAAAAGAGTCATTTCTGCATTAGAATCCAACTTTTGGCTTTGGCTGAGTCAAAAACATGGAAAATTTGCTCTTTTAAGGAAAAGTGTCCAAACTTTGTCAAGTGGGCTTGAAAACTGGTATTGCCTCCAAAATATTTTTCTATCCTGTTACTTTATAAATTAACTGAGAAGGATGAGAATTTACAGCTTTCTTTAAAAAACTACCCTGATCCCAAAATAAAACTAACATCTGCATCAGCACAAAATATTTTTAGAAAAAATCTGTCTCATTTAACCATACTGCAAGAAAAACAGTGTCCCAACCCCCATGGAACAATATGGATGTCAATTTTGTTTCCAAAACTGGGGATGCAGCTATATATTTCACCAATATGAGAGGACTCTACCAGTTTATCCTAACAACTGATGTCAAATTTTATTCCACCATCTGATGTAGTAAAATTTTGCCCTGAATAGGACCCCCCGGTATGCCCCTTTTCATCAAAATATGTGATATAATTCATAATTTAATTGATATTGACCCAAAACAAACCTACTGTGATATGAACTTTCCCATCTGTAATAGTTTTTAAATCACAGTCTGGCTTCTGAAGACATTTCACATTGTATTGATGAATATTTTGCAATTGTTGTAAAGGAAAAGCCTCAGTTTTCTCAGTAAAGGCACATAGAGTCATTGGTATGGCACTGATAAAACATAAAACAGTGTTTTTTCCAAAAGAATGACCAGTACCTGCTACTGTGATATCTCATAACACTGGTAAGATGCCTAAAACCATCAAATATTGATTCTATAGTGCTATGCTTATGCTGCAAGTTCCCATAAGTGCACTTTCATAACCTTTGTTTTAATCCCCACAGACACCCATTCTGGCAAAAAGATTGAAATTGTTGAAAACATGTTTCCAAAGAGGATGAATCAGACATTTGCTTCAAGAATATAGTGGTATTTGATGTTTAATATACTTGTGTGTGTGTGTGGGGGGGGGGGGGGGGGGGGGTGAATGTTAGTCAGCTGCCAATTATTGAAAATGTAGATCCAGGCAAGTGAAAAGCAAAGAAACACCATGTCTGATGAAGAGACAGACACACAGACAGACAGACAGACAGACAGACAGATAGGCTTGCAGTCACACATGTAGGAGGTCTACATGAGAGTACTGAATGGCATACAATGAAAAATATAGTGGAAGAGCCAGGGCAAGGTTGTTAAATTGAAAAATAACTCAGTGGACCATGAGTGCTGATGCCTCAAAGTAAATCATAAGAAACTGAAAGTGTATGATACTAACTTCAGTCTCTAAAAACATTCTGTTCAGTCTTTCCAAATGTTTATCATCAGCAGAAGGGTTAAATATGTGTGGGAGAGAGGACTTGGTTCAGGGAAAGAGCAATATTTCACAACTGTCACTGTAAATTTATGCTGTATCAGGGGAACCATGGCAGCACTAGTACTAGACAACTATATTGGTAGCTATGCACAAATGCCATTCATTCACATTTGTAATTTTATTATGTTATTTTCCACTGTAGCCCCACCCCTTCCTCAATTTGTGTTCCAGGATACTCTTTCAATGAAGGAATTGTTTTCCAACATTTTGAAGAGCATAATATAGAAGAGAAAAACTTCTAAATAATAGTGAATAGAAGGGCAGTGTAGGTTTTCTGTCTGTGTTTGAATGGTGATTTGGGAGGGGGTTGGAAGATTTGGAATCCTCCCTGCCCCTAAAAATATGAGGAGAAACCATGGTTTAAATAAATATGTTAATAGGGTAAGATAGGCTGTTAGTTAGCAGCTGCCAGAGGTTATAGTGTGCTCCTGGGGAATACACTTGCTCAAGATGTGAATTTTCTTGCATGAACAACCTTAGTTTTGGAAATATTTTGCTTTAATTGCTGACTGTGACAAAAATGTAACTTCTCAAAACAATAAAATGGTTTGGTAAGGTGTATGGTCCCCAAATAAATATTTAAATGTGAAATAATCCCCCCAAATAATAACTGAATCTGGTCTGGAAGCCAAAAAACATATTTCCTATAGGTCTCACAGAACTAAATATTTTCCCATAGGCGACCATTATAACGTTAAGGTGGAAAAAAATATGATCGCATCACTTTACTTTTGGCATTCAAATATCTCTGTCAAGTATAGCCCTTCAGACAACTTTTTTTGATCTGAAAACAGGGGGTCATGCAACAAATAAGAGAGTAAAACTGACATAAGGGAAGTACCGGTCACATGCACATATTTTCCAGGGAATTCCCTACAAAAACACACAAAAAGTAAATTGTATTTTTTAGGTCCAAAAGTCATCAAATCACCCTCTTTTTTATCAGGAATATTCAACAATAATGCAAGATGTCAATAGAATGTTTCAAACTTTTATTGAAACAACGGATTTTCCCAAGGCTGTTTATTTTTAGAGATTGCGTCATTTCCGAGTGCAACATTTTAAGGCGGTTCACTCTAATTTCAATATTTAGTTCCGCGATACCTATAAGTATTGTTGGTGCTATTGAAACTAACTTTACCTGGTGCACGTGTGCGTAATTTATAACCGGACATTACTCGTCAGTGAATTGAAGTTCATGGAATAAATAAATACGTCTCTCCAGGTATTGCTGGCAAACATTTAATGTGTTATTATTTATTTTTTCGTTGTTATTTTGATGATTTTGTATTTTTTATGGTTTCATCCATATTGGCCCCACAAACCTGTTGATTTCCGGTACACGCACTGATGTAAACACATGGGCGATTGAACAACAACGACTAAATAGAATACTTCTTTATTATTATTTATGGTCAGTGTAAATAACATTGGCCGGCCCGATATAATAGTTACAGTTGAAGCAAGAACACACTACAAATATAGGTACCTTAAATGCGGTTAACCACGGTTAACCACGGTCAAACACGCTGGTTAACCGGTCAGAAAAAAGTCTTAACCGCGGCAGCACTAGTGACTACTTCGGCATATCTGGATGATATCCTCCAGAGGCTCTCCAATGCTGCTCTTCTGGAGTCAGATGTCAGTACATTGTTAAGCTTGCTCACGTTGCTCGGGTTCAGAGTCAACGAGGAGAAGTAAGACCTGCTCCCTTCTCAGTCGTTTTGGCATCTGGGGATGGACTTCCGTACTCAGCTGAATACAGTGGCAGTTCCCCGGGCAAGGGTTGTGATTCTCTCATCTTTTGCCCTGACTCTGTCCCAGTCCACGACCGCGACAGCTCGCAGTATTCTCCGGCTGCTTGGTCTCTGCCGTTCGGTGACGGATCTCATTCCTCTCGATTGGCTGCATGTCAGACCTCTCCAACACTTTCTGCTCAGTCATTGGAGGCTGAATGTCGATCCTCTGGATCTGGTGCTTCAGTTACCAGACTCTTCATCGTCTCCTTTTTCCCTGGACGGATGTTCAGTAGCTTATGCAGGGAGTTCCGTTGGACTTGCCCACGTCCGATTGTGTTCTGATGGCAGATGCCAGCGATCTCTGATGGGGTGCGACATTCGATCCTCTAGGTTTTTCCCTTCACGATGTATGGGACCAGGATCAAGCAGCTCTTCACATCAACCAGAAGGAGCTTCTTGCTCTTCTGAGTTTTCGGCAGTGGATCCCCAACCTTTCGAATCGTCGGATCCTTCTGTTGTCCGACAGTTCGACAGTGGTTACTTACATTCATAACCAGGGCGGCACGCACTCCGTTTCCATGTACAAATTGGCTCGGGATCTTCTACTGCTAGCTCAGGATGTTGACACCGGAGTGGTTGTTTGTCACATTCCCAGTTGTTTGAACGTCCTTGCCGACTCCCTGTCCCGACGGGGCAGGTTCATTTCCACTGAGTGGATGCGCCACAGGGCGATGTTCTAGTTGCTTTGCGATCTCTGGGGTCGTCCCCACATCGATGTCTTTGCAACCCATTGGAACCAACAGGTGGACACTTTCGTGTCCCCGTGTCCAGATCTTCTGTCTTTCGCTGTGGATGCTCTGTGACTCGATTGGAATGGTCTAGTCGGCTACGCCTTCCCACCGGTTTCGATTCTGCCTCAGGTTCTGGCCAAGATCAGAACCTGCAGTTGTCGAATCATTCTCATCGCTCCCCTGTCACCTAAACAGGTGTGGATCAATCAGCTTGGCTCTCTGTTGGCGGCGGTTCCGGTATGTCTCCCTCTTCGTCACAACCTTCTTTGCCAATGTCACCCGAGGAGGTTTCACGTCGACTCGACTTCATTGTGCCTTCACGCATATCTTTTGTCAGGTCCTTTCTCCTCCGTAGAGGTTTTTTCGAGACGAGCAGTGGAGTGCATTTCTTCTTCAAGGCAGCACTCCACTGCTTTAGCCTATGCGGCTAAGTGGAAGGTCTTCTGTCGATGGTGTGCTGATCACTCTGTTGATTATGCCAATCCTCCGATAACACAGATTGCGGAGTTTCTGGTATATCTGTTTGATTCTCGGGGTCTCCAGCCTGTTACCATCAAAGGTTACAGGTCCATGCTTTCAGAGACCTTTTCGTATGTGGGAAAGCGTTGTATCGGTGCACTAAGATGGATTCTTGCTTGGGGGTGGGGGGGGGGGGGGGTGGGGGCGTTCGAACCTTTATTCCAGGTGAATATGCGTTTTCTCACGTACAAGACGTTTTTTCTGATGGCTTTTGCCTCAGCCAGACGGGTTAGTGAGCTTCACACCCTCTCAATTGATCCGGACTTTTTCAGGAGCTCTGCCAACAATGTTACTTTTAACACTGATTGCTCCTTTCTGGCCAAGAATCAAATACCAGGAACAACTCCACTTCCTATCTGTATCAGGGCTCTTCCTTCGGCTGAGGGTAATCGCCCTTTGCTCTATCTGGTTCGTGCACTTCGCATTTATCTCAACCGGACTCAATTCATTAGGAAGGGCAGGAAACTATTCATCCTGTCGCTTATTCCTGGTCGACAGAGGATCTCTCCTCAATCCATTTCTCGATGGATTTGTCTTGCTATTTGTGCAGCTTATGCTTGTCTAGCGACTGATGATTGTATTAGCAATCGTATTTCTGCCCACGAGGTGCGTACCTTGTCTACCTCCTGGGCTTATGCTAACTGCATCAAGTTGTCGGATGTTATGCAGGCAGCCTACTGGAGAAATGCTTCTACTTTCTCCACCTTCTATCTGCGTCAGTTGCAGGAGAAGTCTGAGGACCTTTTTTCTTTGGGCCCTCTTTTATTCTGCTCAGGCTGTTGTTTACCCTAGCCATTAGGCTTCAGGGTCAGTTTCAGCCCTGTACTGTTTTACTGTCCTTTCTGTCTGCGTCACGCAGTGCCATACGTCTCATCTCTCATTGTCTTTTACTAATGTTTGTGATGCTATGTTTTGATAGGCCTTGGGAACTCTTCTGTGCAGACAGGTTATGTGTGGGTTGGTTATGTGATTCCCTCCTATTGTCTATTCAGCCTGTAGTAAACAATTGTAGGGTAGGTTGATAAGAAATCTAAATTTTATAGTAAATTTCCTTTCTTATTATATCTACCACAATTGTTTACATGGAGGCCCTCCCGTCTTCTTATTCGGGTAAGAATCCTTCCTCTCTGCTGATCACATAACTCCACTGTTGGCGCATTCAAAAGAATGATTCATTAATTACTGACTGCGCACTGGTACTGGAAGCCATGGATCTGTACTTGGAGAAGAGCATCCCCTACTGGGTGTACACCGGTAGCACTCGACCCAGTTTTGGCTTATTTTTTTCGTGGTGCTTTTGCACCACTTTTCTTTCCCAAATCCCCTGGGAAAGATCAAAATAGAGAGTATATTTTCCGAGTTAAAGACCTCCACTGCAGTGCAAGCTTGGAGTAAACAATTGTGGTAGGTATAATAAGAAAGGAAATTTACTATAAAATTTAAGATTTTCAAGGCCCACGAATAGTATGGAAAAGTGGGGTGGGTTTTGGAAAAGTTATGAAAAATGAAAAGGTATGTGTAACTTTGGTTTATCTCCTGTCTAGTGTGGCCATTTAAAAAATATTTGTACTCACAATTTTAGGGTTCAGCAAGAATCAGTATTTGAGTGATTCGTGTTTGGAGCTTCTAACCCCTAACTTTTAGGCCTGGTGGTCTGTTTACATTTTTGCCACACTTTGATAGAGTACATCTGGTGACCTTGCAGTTGTTTGTAGGCAAGACTTGGCTAGAAACAACTGCCAAGGTACTCAGAATGTAACTTAAAAGTTTACCTGATGTTCGAACCTCGGTTTTATTGCATTACAAAGTGATCAGAGTTGGATTCAGACCCTTTAGGGTTAAAAGAATTGTCAAGGTGTGGGAGAGGGGAGGAGTGACAATGGAAAAAATAGAATTATATATTGAGTTACATTGAACTCCGGGATTATGGAAATTTGATGTCAGGGTATGGAAAAGTTATGGAAAACCAAATTGACTAGTTCCTATATATATATATATATATATGGATTCCATTTCTGTAGTACAGATTCTGCTCCCTTTTGTTTTGTGATTATAAATTAGAGAGCTTTAGTTTTATAGAGTTTCTGGCCTTTGCTTGGTGTTTCTGTCTGGTAATGCAGCTCTCCTCCAATAAAACATGAAATGATCCTTGATGTTTAAAGCGTTGTTAGACTGCAAGCAACAAAAAGAAAAATGTGTTCTCCAAATCCCCAAACTCCAGTTATTTGGAAATATTTTATGAAGGTATTAGTTTGTGCAAATTCATTTGTAAAAAATGCCAATTTAATCAGGAAATTCTATTTATGCTCCATTGTTGTATCATAATATTTCCATTAAAGAACAGAATTGGGATTTATTGGAAATTAGAAATTTGCTAATGTTTTATATTTACACTGTTACTGGACTCTGGCTTTTGGGGTGTGCAGAATTAATGCTGTTTATTTCCCAGTAAGCATTGGTTGATCTTGTGACATACAATCGCAACAGAGTATTTCTAAAATGAATTTGGTACCTATCGGTTGTTGAAAAACGTTCAGAACAGAATTTTTATGAAGTAAGAGATGTCGGCTGACATAAAAATAGCACTTCAAAGATGGATATAAAAGGCATGTTTTTGGTTAGGATGTTTCAGAAGGTTATTTTACGTACATTTTCTTACATGGAGTTAATTGAAACAGAGTCGTAAGTTTACCATTAATTAATCAATCCTTTCAATGTAATCTATGTTTTTCTTGGTCAAAGGGTACCTGAATTCTGAGGTATTGTTTTGGAGCATTCATATTCCCATTTTTAGCTCACCTGAATGAAATTTTGGATGAGGTATAGTTTCTAGTATGACTGGTACAGTTTCTATTTTGACTGAATCCATTGATATGTGTGCAACTTTGCAGTAACCAGTTCTCGTCTGATCACCAAAGTTAAGCAACGTCGAGCCTGGTTAGTCCTTGGATGAGTGACCATCTGAGCGATTGATTCGGACTCCCGCTTTGTGTCCTTGGGCAAGGCACTTCACCCCAATTGTCCACATTTGGGCACAATGATGCCATTACTAAGGTCGTTACTAAGGCATACTGCACGTCGATGGAGCGCATGTCTTCAACCAATCTAACCCTGCCTGTGCTGCAGTGCAGAGTTTCGATGTTAGGGAGCTTGCTGCTGCTCGTTGTTGTTTGGTGGTTCTCTCTGGCTACTCCGGCTTCCTACACCCATAAAATTGTCACCGACATCATATGACTCTGGCTGTTAAAGTGTCGTTAAACCCTAATAAATAAATAAATAAATAAATAATAATGTGTGCAACTCCTCCCACATTGATGAGCAAATTTCAGTGAAACTTCTCAAACATGATCATTTAACAAGTCAGCATCTGCAACATACTCAACCTCAAAATTCCCTTTACTATCTACCAGGGTTATTATGTCTAGTTCCAAAAATAACAAGCTATTAATTGAAAATAAAATGTTTTCTTTTTGGAATTCACTAAAAGAAGCCTTTTCAAAAACCATTTCAATAGGGGGAATAAGCTGGGTTTAACCCTTTACCCAGCGAATCTCCCACATCCGCCCCCATAATATGCAAATTCAGCAGCTGAAAAAATATTATTTTTCGAAAAAATTTCAACAAAACTGTATCATGTGACCCCTCTTTGGAACGAGCTCATTGAGCTCGTTCCAAAGAGGGGTCACATGATATGGTTTTGTTGACATTTATTGACAAAAATTAGAAAATGATATTTAAAATAATAAATTTTGAAATCATCTGCGTTGGGTAAAGGGTTAAATGCTTCTTGAGAATATTGACTGGTTTTGACCAATACATTATAAGTTATTGTGATGAATTGATGATAACATGGTCTGAGGTTTGCGGCTTGGAGCTTTTGTTCAACCGAGACATAAAACGTTAAGATTGAACATATTCTCTGAGCCGCAAACCTCAGACCATGTTACCGTCAACTCCTCACATTAGCGTATATGTTCCAATAAGACACTACCCATAGCCCAAAACCTACATTGTGAAACATGAGAGACTTATTTACTAAACTTGTGACCGTTGTTCAAGGCAACTTTTAATGATCACAGGTTTAGTAAATAAACCTATTGTGTACCCCATGACAGCACTGGATAAATAATCAATAAACGAGATAAACTCATTCCATCTCGGCTCAAATCGTAAATCGGTTTGTAATTTGAACAACACTTCATCTGGAACACCATCTACTGCACGTGTGAAAAATGAAGTGGCTTGGTAGTCACTCCATTGATGATGCAATTACGAAACAGGAGGCGTCATTTCAAATATGTCGTGTGGTGACGTCAGACGGTAACATTTGCTACTGGAGCCATAAAAAAAGAAACAAAGCCAGCTCTCTTCCAATCAGAGAGCCAAGATTTTACTCTTATTGGAACATTGGGTTATGAGCCACTGTAGATAAGCTATACACTACAGTACACACAAGCCAGAAAATAAGCAGACTGTCATCTGCAAAATGAGGTCCCCAGAGGGTGTATTTAGTGATGCTACCCTGCACAGCAGGGTAGGGTCACTAAATTTACCCTCTGTGAACCTCAATCTGAATCAGGGTCTCAAAACTAAACAGAAAGAGGCACCCAGAGGATAAATTGGCCCACTGTATGGGATAGCATCATCAAATTCACCCTCTGGGGACCTCATTCTGCAAATGTCAGATTGCTTATTTTCAGGCCTGCCTCCAGACGAGTTACTGGCCTTGATTGACCTTTGCATTTTTATTTTGAGGGGTACACTCATGGTGAAATCAATTTCTTTTACAATTTTGAGTTTGGTTAATGAAACTTGGAAACATTTTTGTTTCAGGTTCATCCATGTTCAACATGTCTAAAGATAGTAGAATTTTTTAATTTTTGCAAGTTTCTACCCTTCATCCACATTCCAGTTTAGACTACTGAAACCTTAAATCTCTGCACACTGATGTCAGAATACCTACATTTCAAGCAGCAATCTTTCCCATAATGCAGCTAGGAATTTAACTAATTCAATCTTGTTTGACAGAGCTCAGTGATCTCTGTCAAACCTGATTGGATTGGTTTAAAACCCAAGTTGCATTATTGAAAGAAATAGCCAGCTGAAATTTTTCTTTTTCGACATCAGAGTACAGACGGTTAAAGAACTATTGCCAGCAGATTGCTGAGGTGTAACTTGTAAAGAGTTGACAGTGTTCTTTGATTCTTTTCAGGATTGGCATTTGTCAGTGTTTGTTATGGCACACCTTCCCAAATAGCAAATAATTTTTAAAATTAGACAAAGAATTTCAGGCCATTGAGCACTGGAATGTAGTTCGAAGCCACTTCTTGCATCAATTCAACTGGTTTTGTAAATATTGTATCATGGACAGTCAGAAATTCATGCACAGTTGAACTTCTTATTTATGAACTCAGTATTTTTTGTATTTTAACCCTTGACTTAATTCAGCTATTTCAGCAAAAAATTATTGAAATTACAAAAACTTTTGATTTTTTGGCCTGAAAAACTAATATACATGAGCTTGTTTGAATCAGAGTGTTGGTCTGAATTATGTTTTTGTCATTAAGTAAAGGGTTAACATGGGAATGGGTCTGTTTACTGTCCCCAAAAGGTGTGTGGTGGAAGTTATGTTTTATTGAATTAAAATCAAGTTAGATTTGAGAAGATAATTAGAACCTTTTATAGTGCATTAATTGATATGTATCTTTTTCAGGATCAACGACATAATAGTGAAAGTGAATGATGCAGATGTTGTGAATGTGACACATGCTGCAGCTGTCGATGCATTAAAGAGGGCAGGAACAAGGGTTGTATTGGTAAGCAGGACATTAAATAACATAAGGATTTTTAGCTCACCTGACTTTCAGTCAGAGAGCTATAGTGATCACTCATCGTCCGTCGTCGTCCGTGAACATGGTGTTTGCGTCTTCTCCTCCCAAACCGCTGAACCAATTTAATTGATATTTGAGATAATAGTTTGTTATGACATCGCAATTTGATTTTGTTCAAATCAAGTTGCCTCGCCCGTGGGTAGGGCCACACCCAAAAAGTGTGCTGAAATCTTAAAAAATCTTCTTCTCATGAACCAGCAGTAGCAGAGACTTGATATTTGGTGTGCAGCTTCCTTTTGAGGTGTAGACTCAGATTTGTTCAAGAGAAGTTTGTGGGGCTATACTTGGCATCGTTATGGGAGGGGCAAAATTTTTGGCCCCGCCCAAAATTTCTGTTTTCCAAACCGAGAGCTGATTTGAACCAAATATTATGTGAGGGCTTATTGGGTCATAAGTACCTAATTTATGCTGATTTTTTTTTCCCCCGTAGCCCCATGGGAACCGCAGGAGCTAAAAATAGAAAAAATTAAAACACCCATATCTCCAAAACTGCATGGCACAGAGAATTTTTATTTGGTGTGAAGCTTCCTTAGGACCAACAGAAAGAATTGGTAAAAAAAAATTGCCATCGGTTTTATCATAGGGTACAGTTTCGGGACTTTGAAAAAGTGCTGAGTCAGCACTTTTTAACACCGTAGGCAATGGGAAAAACATTAAAAAATCTTCTTCTCCAGATCCAGCAGGCAGAATCTTTTGATATTTGGTATGCAACATTGTAGGGTGGATCTGATTCAAGTTTGTTCAAATTGGCCCCCTGGGTTCATATTTGGGCTCAGTATAGAAGCCCGATTTCGAACTTGGTGCATTTCAGGCAAATTTCTTAAAAAATCTTCTTCTCCAGATCCAGCAGGCAGAATCTTTTGATATTTGGTATGCAACATTGTGGGGTGGATCTGATTCAAGTTTGTTCAAATCGGCTCCCTGGGTTTATATTTGGGCTCAGTATAGGAGCCCAAAGTTGAACTTAGTGCATTTCAGGCAAATTTCTTAAAAAATCTTCTTCTCCAGATCCAGCAGGCAGAATCTTTTTATATTTGGTATGCAACATTGTGGGGTGGATTTGATTCAAGTTTGTTCAAATCGGCCCCCTGGGTTTATATTTGGGCTCAGTATAGGAGCCCAAATTTGAACTTAGTGCATTTTAGGCAAATTTCTTTGAAAATCTTCTTCTCAAGATCCAGCAGGCAGAATCTTTTGATATTGGGTATGCACCATGCTTAGGGGGGTGAGATTCAATTTTGTTCAAGCTAAGTCCCTGGGTTCATTTTTGGGCTCACTGTGGGAGCCTAAATTATAACTTAGTTCAAAATGAGGAACTTTCTTTAAAAATCTTCTTTAGATCCAGCGGTCGGAATGTTTTGATATTTGGTATGCAGGATCCTTAGGGGGGTGAGATTCAAGTTTGTTCAAGCCATGTCCCTAGGTCCATATTTGGGCTCACTGTGGGAGCTTGAATTGTAACTTTGTTCGAAATGAGGAATTTTCTTAAAAATTTGTCTTCAGATCCAGCAGTCGGAATGGTTTGATATGTGGTGAGTAGCATCCTGGGGAGGGGGGGGGGGAGGGGATGGGGGATTCAAGTGTGTTAAAGCCAAGTCCATGGGTCCATATTTGGGCTCCCACAAATTATAACTTAGTCAATATGAGGAATTTTTCTTAAAAAATCTTCTTCAGATTCAGCAGTTGGAATGTTTGATATTTGGCATGGAGCAACCTTAGGGGGCTGAGATTCAAGTTCAATATGAGGAATATTCTTTAAAAATCTTTTTTTTAGATCCACTGGTCAGAATATTTGGATATTTGGGGTAAGCTTTTCTTAGGAGGAGCAGATACAACTTGTTGAAATCAATTCTCTGGGTTGATATTTAGGCTACTATGTCAGGTGAGTGCCCTCAGGCCCCCTGGGGCCTCTTGTTTAACTGAATTATTGGTCGATCATCTGTGGCATCGAAATCCCATATTTTGCATTAGTTTATATTAGAATAACAGCCCCCCCCCCCACTCTCTCTCTTCCACCCTCGCAAGTGCAGAATTTAGAAGGGAATGATAATGAAGAAATAAGTATACAGATTCTGATGTGTGGTGCCCAGCAGTATTAAGGGGGACTGTGTATATTCCATAAAAGGGTGAGAAATAAAAAAAACTAGAGGGGTGTCATTTGTGTGCAAAGCACACTATAGTATATTCCCACATTCGCATTTGTGATTATTGTCGGGCCGAATCAAAAATCCAAAACCTTTATGCACATCTACAGATGCTATTGATTAACATGAACACACTTTTAGTGTTTCGAATTGAAACCCCTAGGAGTTTTTCTCTGGAAACCATTCCTCTAACGACAAAAATGGTGCCCCTTGCACCCCTCGGGGCCAAATCAAAAATCCAAAACCTTTATGCACATCTACAGACCCTATTGATTAACATGAACACACTTTTACTGTTTCGAATTGAAACCCCTAGGAGTTTTCACTGGAAACCATTCCTCTAACGACAAAAATGGTGCCCCTTGTGCCCCTCGGGGCCGAATAAAAAATCCAAAACCTTTATGCACATCTACAGACCCTACTAATGAACATGAACACACTTCCAATGTTTCGAATTGAAACCCCAAGGAGTTTTTCTCCGGAAACCATTCTTCTAACGACAAAAATGGTGCCCCTTGCGCCTCTCGCGGCCGAATCAAAAATCCAAAACCTTTATGCACATCTACAGACCCAATTGATTAACATAACACACTTTCAATGTTTCGAATTGAAACCCCTAGGAGTTTTTCGCCGGAAACCATTCCTCTAACAACAAAATGGTGCCCCTCGAAGCCGAATAAAAAATCCAAAGTCTTTATGCACATCTACAGACCCTATTAATGAAGATGAACGAACTTTCAGTGTTTCGAATTGAAACCCCTAGGAGTTTTTCGCCGGAAACCACTCCTCTAACGACAAAAATGGAGCCCCTTGCGCCCCTCGAAGCCGAATCAAAAATCCAAAACCTTTATGCACATCTGCAGACCCTAGTGATTAACATGAACACACTTTCAGTGTTTCAAATTGAAACCTCCAGGAGCTTTTCTCCGGAAACCATTCCTCTAACGACAAAAATGGTGCCCCTTGCTCCTCTCGCGGCCGAATCAAAAATCCAAAACCTTTATGCACATCTACAGACCCTATTGAATAACATGAACACACTTTTAGTGTTTCGAATTGAAACCCCCAGGAGTTTTTCTCTGGAAACCATTCCTCTAACGACAAAAATGGTGCTCCTTGCTCCCCTCGGGCTGAGTAAAAAATCCAAAACCTTTATGCACATCTACAGACCCTACTAATGAACATGAACACACTTTCAATGTTTCGAATTGAAACCCCAAGGAGTTTTTCTCCGGAAACCATTCTTCTAATGACAAAAATGGTGCCCCTTGCGCCCCTCGAAGCCGAATCAAAAATTCAAAATCTTTATGCACATCTACAGACCCAATTGATTAACATGAACACACTTCCAGTGTTTCGAATTGAAACCCTGGGAGTTTTTTTCTGGAAACCATTCCTCTAACAACAAAAATGGTGCCCCTTGCGCCCTCCGAAGCTGAATCAAAAATACAAAACCTTTATGCACATCTACAGGCTCTATTGATTAACATGAACACACTTTCAGTGTTTCGAATTGAAACCCCTAGGAGTTTTTCTCTGGAAACCATTCCTCTAATGACAAAAATGGTGCCCCATGCGCCCCTTGGGGCCGAATAAAAATCCAAAATCTTTATGCACATCTACAGACCCTATTAATGAAGATGAACACACTTTCAATGTTTCGAATTGAAACCTCTAGGAGTTTTTTGCCAGAAACCATTCCTCTAACAACAAAAATGGTGCCCCCTGTGCCCCTCGAAGCCGAATAAAAAATCCAAAGCCTTTATGCATATCTACAGACCCTATTAATGAAGATGAACGAACTTTCAGTGTTTCGAATTGAAACCCCTAGGAGTTTTTTGCCGCCAGAAACCACTCCTCTATCAACAAAAATGGAGCCCCTTGCGCCCCTCGAAGCCGAATCAAAAATCAAAAATCTTTATGCACATCTACAGACCCTAGTGATTAACATGAGCACACTTTCAGTGTTTCAAATTGAAACCCCTTGGAGCTTTTCTCCGGAAACCATTCCTCTAACGACAAAAATGGTGCCCCTTGCACCCCTCGAAGCCGAATCAAAAATCCAAAACCTTTATGCACATCTACTGACCCTATTGATTAACATGAACACACTTTTAGTGTTTCGAATTGAAAACCCAAGGAGTTTTTCTCCGGAAACCATTCCTCTAATGACAAAAATGGTGCTCCTGCTCCCCTCGGGGCTGAATCAAAAATCCAAAACCTTTATGCACATCTACAGACCCTATGAATGAACATGAACACACTTTTAGTGTTTCGAATTGAAACCCCTAGGAGTTTTTCTCCGGAAACCATTCCTCTAACGACAAAAATGGTGCCCCTTGCACCCCTCGGGGCCAAATCAAAAATCTAAAACCTTTATGCACATCTACAGACCCTATTGATTAACATGAACACACTTTTACTGTTTCGAATTGAAACCCCTAGGAGTTTTCACTGGAAACCATTCCTCTAACGACAAAAATGGTGCCCCTTGCGCCCCTCGGGGCCGAATAAAAAATCCAAAACCTTTATGCACATCTACAGACCCTACTACTGAACATGAACACACTTCCAATGTTTCGAATTGAAACCCCAAGGAGTTTTTCTCCGGAAACCATTCTTCTAACGACAAAAATGGTGCCCCTTGCGCCTCTCGCGGCCGAATCAAAAATCCAAAACCTTTATGCACATCTACAGACCCAATTGATTAACATAACACACTTTCAATCTTTCGAATTGAAACCCCTAGGAGTTTTTCTCTGGAAACCATTCCTCTAATGACAAAAATGGTGCCCCATGCGCCCCTTGGGGCCGAATAAAAATCCAAAATCTTTATGCACATCTACAGACCCTATTAATGAAGATGAACACACTTTCAATGTTTCGAATTGAAACCTCTAGGAGTTTTTTGCCAGAAACCATTCCTCTAACAACAAAAATGGTGCCCCCTGTGCCCCTCGAAGCCGAATAAAAAATCCAAAGCCTTTATGCATATCTACAGACCCTATTAATGAAGATGAACGAACTTTCAGTGTTTCGAATTGAAACCCCTAGGAGTTTTTTGCCAGAAACCACTCCTCTATCAACAAAAATGGAGCCCCTTGCGCCCCTCGAAGCCGAATCAAAAATCAAAAATCTTTATGCACATCTACAGACCCTAGTGATTAACATGAGCACACTTTCAGTGTTTCAAATTGAAACCCCTTGGAGCTTTTCTCCGGAAACCATTCCTCTAACGACAAAAATGGTGCCCCTTGCACCCCTCGAAGCCGAATCAAAAATCCAAAACCTTTATGCACATCTACTGACCCTATTGATTAACATGAACACACTTTTAGTGTTTCGAATTGAAAACCCAAGGAGTTTTTCTCCGGAAACCATTCCTCTAATGACAAAAATGGTGCTCCTGCTCCCCTCGGGGCTGAATCAAAAATCCAAAACCTTTATGCACATCTACAGACCCTATGAATGAACATGAACACACTTTTAGTGTTTCGAATTGAAACCCCTAGGAGTTTTTCTCCGGAAACCATTCCTCTAACGACAAAAATGGTGCCCCTTGCACCCCTCGGGGCCAAATCAAAAATCTAAAACCTTTATGCACATCTACAGACCCTATTGATTAACATGAACACACTTTTACTGTTTCGAATTGAAACCCCTAGGAGTTTTCACTGGAAACCATTCCTCTAACGACAAAAATGGTGCCCCTTGCGCCCCTCGGGGCCGAATAAAAAATCCAAAACCTTTATGCACATCTACAGACCCTACTACTGAACATGAACACACTTCCAATGTTTCGAATTGAAACCCCAAGGAGTTTTTCTCCGGAAACCATTCTTCTAACGACAAAAATGGTGCCCCTTGCGCCTCTCGCGGCCGAATCAAAAATCCAAAACCTTTATGCACATCTACAGACCCAATTGATTAACATAACACACTTTCAATCTTTCGAATTGAAACCCCTAGGAGTTTTTCGCCGGAAACCATTCCTCTAACAACAAAATGGTGCCCCTCGAAGCCGAATAAAAAATCCAAAGCCTTTATGCACATCTACAGACCCTATTAATGAAGATGAACGAACTTTCAGTGTTTCGAATTGAAACCCCTAGGAGTTTTTCGCCGGAAACCACTCCTCTAACGACAAAAATGGAGCCCCTTGCGCCCCTCGAAGCCGAATCAAAAATCCAAAACCTTTATGCACATCTGCAGACCCTAGTGATTAACATGAACACACTTTCAGTGTTTCAAATTGAAACCTCCAGGAGCTTTTCTCCGGAAACCATTCCTCTAACGACAAAAATGGTGCCCCTTGCTCCTCTCGCGGCCGAATCAAAAATCCAAAACCTTTATGCACATCTACAGACCCTATTGATTAACATGAACACACTTTTAGCGTTTCGGATTGAAACCCCCAGGAGTTTTTCTCTGGAAACCATTCCTCTAACGACAAAAATGGTGCTCCTTGCTCCCCTCGGGCTGAATCAAAAATCCAAAACCTTTATGCACATCTACAGACCCTACTAATGAACATGAACACACTTTCAATGTTTCGAATTGAAACCCCAAGGAGTTTTTCTCCGGAAACCATTCTTCTAATGACAAAAATGGTGCCCCTTGCGCTCCTCGAAGCCGAATCAAAAATCCAAAATCTTTATGCACATCTACAGACCCAATTGATTAACATGAACACACTTCCAGTGTTTCGAATTGAAACCCTGGGAGTTTTTTTCCGGAAACCATTCCTCTAACAACAAAAATGGTGCCCCTTGCGCCCTCCGAAGCTGAATCAAAAATACAAAACCTTTATGCACATCTACAGGCTCTATTGATTAACATGAACACACTTTCAGTGTTTCGAATTGAAACCCCTAGGAGTTTTTCTCTGGAAACCATTCCTCTAATGACAAAAATGGTGCCCCTTGGGGCCGAATAAAAATCCAAAATCTTTATGCACATCTACAGACCCTATTAATGAAGATGAACACACTTTCAATGTTTCGAATTGAAACCCCTAGGAGTTTTTTGCCAGAAACCATTCCTCTAACAACAAAAATGGTGCCCCCTGTGCCCCTCGAAGCCGAATAAAAAATCCAAAGCCTTTATGCATATCTACAGACCCTATTAATGAAGATGAACGAACTTTCAGTGTTTCGAATTGAAACCCCTAGGAGTTTTTTGCCAGAAACCACTCCTCTATCAACAAAAATGGAGCCCCTTGCGCCCCTCGAAGCCGAATCAAAAATCCAAAACCTTTATGCACATCTACAGACCCTAGTGATTAACATGAACACACTTTCAGTGTTTCAAATTGAAACCCCTTGGAGCTTTTCTCCGGAAACCATTCCTCTAACGACAAAAATGGTGCCCCTTGCACCCCTCGAAGCCGAATCAAAAATCCAAAACCTTTATGCACATCTACATACCCTATTGATTAACATGAACACACTTTTAGTGTTTCGAATTGAAAACCCAAGGAGTTTTTCTCCGGAAACCATTCCTCTAACGACAAAAATGGTGCTCCTGCTCCCCTCGGGGCTGAATCAAAAATCCAAAACCTTTATGCACATCTACAGACCCTATGAATGAACATGAACACACTTTCAATGTTTCGAATTGAAACCCCTAGGAGTTTTTCGCCGGAAACCATTCCTCTAACGACAAAAATGGTGCCCCTTGCGCCCCTCAGGGCCGAATCAAAAATCCAAAACCTTTATGCACATCTACAGACCCTGTGAATGAACATAAACACACTTTCAATGTTTCGAATTGAAACCCCTAGGAGTTTTTTGCCGGAAACCATTCCTCTAACGACAAAAATGGTGCCCCTTGCGCCCCTTGTGGTCGAATCAAAAATCCAAAATCTTTATGCACATCTACAGACCCTATGAATGAACATGAACACACTTTCAATGTTTCGAATTGAAACCCCTAGGAGTTTTTCGCCGGAAACCATTCCTCTAACGACAAAAGTGGTGCCCCTTACGCCCCCGAGGGCCAAATCAAAAATCCAAAACCTTTATGCACATCTACAGACCCTATTGATTAACATGAACACACTTTTAGTGTTTCGAATTGAAAACCCTAGGAGTTTTTCTCCGGAAACCATTCCTCTAACGACAAAAGTGGTGCCCCTTGCTCCCCTCGGGGCCAAATCAAAAATCCAAAACCTTTATGCACATCTACAGACCCTATGAATGAACATGAACACACTTTGCATGTTTTGAATTGAAACCCCTAGGAGTTTTTCGCCGGAAACCATTCCCAGACGTACGGACGGACGGACAGAGACAACCAATATATCCCCGCAATTTTTCAAATGCGGGGAAAAAAAACTACAAAAAACCCCCTGATAATCAGAGGTTAACTTTGCGCTATGTCTGAGAAGGGAAGTCATCTGATTGTTTATTTGTAAGTTACCTGAAATCTCTGTTCCTTTTTTTGTCCCCTACCGGCATCGCCAGAGGGGACTATAGGTTTGCCCTCTGTCCATCCGTCAGTCTGTCAGTCTGTCAGTTACACTTTAGTTTTCCGGAGTTTGTTTGGAAACGCTTCAATGGAATGATTTCATTATTGGTAAACTACTATAGAACGATGACTTACAGATCAAGTTTGAGTTTCATGCTGATTGCATTATTCTTGTGTGAGTTACGGCCTTTGGAAATATGGAAAAAGCACCAAAATATCAGTTTTCCAGAGTTTTATTCTTGTGTGAGTTATGGCCCTTGGAAATATGGAAAAGCGCCAAAATATCAGTTTTCCGGACTTTTTTTTGGAAATGCTTCAACGGAATGATTTCATTTTTGGTAACCTACCACAGAACGATGACTTGCAGAACAAGTTTCATTTGCACTCTGTCCATCCGTCAGTCTGTCAGTCAGTCTGTCAGTCATACTTTAGTTTTCCAGACTTTTTTTGGAAATGCTTCAACCGAATGATTTCATTCTTGGTAACCTACTACAAAACGATGACTTACAGATCAAGTTTGAGTTTCATGCTGATTGTGTGAGTTATGGCTCTTGGAAATATGGAAAAGCGCCAAAATATCAGTTTTCCAGACTTTGTTTTGGAAACGCTTCAACGGAATTCATGCTGATCACATCTAGGTTATAATATTTGTACAATTATTAATGCTCATTAGTCCGGTAGGGGATATTGTATTGCTTCAGCGATACGAGCGCTGTTGTTTCTTTTCCTTTTTTTTTTATTTTCCTTTTGGCTTTATTCAGTACACAAGTATCACTTTGAAGATAAAATCATTGAGGATGCCGTTCCGCAAGTGGACAAGGACAAAGTAACAATTTTGCACAGCGGTGCAGATGTCCCAGATGCCCGTGTGATTTTTTGCTCATCTTTAAAAATTATACATAGGAATTCTGTCACTTTACATCAGAATCCCTTCAGTTTTTAGCTCACTGAAAGGAGCTAAACTTATCACTTGCCTTTCGGCGTCATCCGTCTGGCGTCGTGAACATCAAATGACTTCTCCTCTGAAACCGCTAGGTCGATTTGCTCGAAACTTGGTATGGATGTTCATTACCATATGTCAATTCAAGTTTGTTCAAGTGAAATGGACATGCCCACTTGGGGCTCCATAGGGGGCATAACTCCAATAGCACCCTATGTATATTAGAGAAATTACTAAAAAATCTTCTTCTCCAGCACAAGTGGGCAGAATCATTTGATATTTGGTATACAGCATTATGGGATGGATCTGATTCAAGTTTGTTCAAATCAGCCCCCTGGATTCATATTTGGGCTCACTGTAGAAGCCCAACTTCGAACTTAGTGCATTTCAGGCAAATTTCTTTAAAAAATTTCTTCTCCAGATCCAGCAGGCAGAATATTGTGATATTTGGTATGGAACATTGTGGGGTGGATCTGATTCAAGTTTGTTCAAATCGGCCCCCTGGATTCACATTTGGGCTCAGTATAGAAGCCTGAATTCGAACTTAGTGCATTTCAGGCAAATTTCTTTAAAAAATTTCTTCTCCAGATCCAGCAGGCAGAATCTTTTGATATTTGGTATGCAACATTTTGTGGTGGATCTGATTCAAGTTTGTTCAAATCGGCCCCCTGGATTCACATTTGGGCTCAGTATAGAAGCCTGAATTCCAACTTGGTGCATTTCAGGCAAATTTCTTAAAAAAATCTTCTCCAGATCCAGCAGGCAGAATCTTTGATTTTTGGTATGCAACATTATTGGGTGGATCTGATTCAAGTTTGTTCAAATCGGCCCCCTGGATTCATATTTGGGCTCACTATAAAAGCTCGAATTCGAACTTAGTGCATTTCAGGCAAATTTCTTAAAAAATATTCTTCTCCAGATCCAGCAGGCAGAATCTTTTGATATTTGGTATGCTACATTGTGGGGTGAATCTGATTCAAGTTTGTTCAAATCGGCCCCCTGGGTTTATATTTGGGCTCAGTATAGGAGCCCAAATTTGAACTTAGTGCATTTTAGGCAAATTTCTTTGAAAATCTTCTTCTCAAGATTCAGCAGTCAGAATCTTTTGATATTGGGTATGCAGCATGCTTAGGGGTGTGAGATTCAAGTTTGTTCAAGCCAAGTCCCTGGGTTCATATTTGGGCTCACTGTGGGAGCCCGAATTATAACTTGGTTCAAAATGAGGAATTTTCTTTAAAAATCTTCTTCTTCAGATCCAGCAGTCAGAATGTTTTGATATTTGGTATGCAGCATCTTTAGGGGGTGAGATTCAAGTTTGTTCAAACCATGTCCCTAGGCCCATATTTGGGCTCACTGTGGGAGCCCGAATAATAACTTAGTTCAAAATGAAGAATTTTCTTTAAAAATCTTCTTCTTCAGATCCAGCAGTCAGAATGTTTGATATTTGGTGTGTAGCATCCTTGGGGGGTGAAATTCAAGTTTGTTAAAGCCAAGTCCCTGGGTCCATATTTGGGTTCCCTGTGGGAGCCCGAATTATTACTTAGTCAATATGAGGAATTTTTCTTTAAAAGTCTTCTTCAGATTCAGCAGTCAGAATGTTTTGATATTTGGCATGCAGCATCCTTAGGGAGTGAGATTCAAGTTTGTTCAAGCCAAGTCCCTGTGTTCATATTTGGGCTCACTGTGGGAGCCCAAATGATAACTTAGTTCAAAATGAGGAATTTTCTTTAAAAATCTTCTTCTTCAGATCCAGCAGATGAATGCTTTTGATATTTGGTATGCAGCATCCTTAGGGGGGTAAGATTCAAGTTTGTTCAAGCCATGTCCCTAGTTCCGTAAAATTTGTCTCTCATGACTTCATTCCTTTGTAGTGTTGATGACCCATGTCTAACTGAATGTGACCCCAAATACTTCTTTGAACCACTTTGTATGAATCACTTTGCCCGGTGAGCAATTAAGGCCCCTTGGGGCCTCTTGTTTGTTAATATCACACAAAAAAAGAACTCCAGCACCTGATATTTGAAAATTCTCATCTTTGAAAGGTGTGCTAGCACTTGGAAAAACACTTCCTAGTGTACATGCCCCACAAAAGCAAAAGAAGATTTAAGAAGAAAAATAGTCTATTCATTTAATACAAAAGATAATTCTGGTCATTCTGATAAGGCTTGTGTAAGCATTCAAATAAAAAGTTTTCGCAAAAAATAGTGAGTACATAATTTTGGTTCATATGAATATGCTTTTATCGTTGAAAAAAGACTTATTTATAATCTTTTATATTCGTAAAAAGAATGCTTAACATTTCTGTGAGCATAGGAGCTCTGCACAACCTGAGGGATTTTTGAGAAATTCTATGGAGGGTAGCATCAAGAGCTCGTAAGAGGACTACACCAGTTTACAGTGATATGTATGTTTTGTTAACTGTTCGAGTGCTGGAAGCCCATATTTGGCCATTTCTCGCAAGTGCAGGTATTGCTAGTCAAAGGCTTCAAACTATGGACATCCTTCATATTATCTTTGACAATAAATTATTTTGTCTGTAGGGAATGGGATTGTGCCTCCAGGCCCTCTGCCATAAATTATTGCAAGGCAAAAACTTGTGAAGAAATTTTTGACGGCTGAAAATAATTTAGAACTTTGTAAGTTAAAAATAGCCAGTATTATACTGAGCTGGACAAGGAAATCTGTCTCCTGCAGGCAAAGAGTTCTTATGTTGGCTGGTAGATCCATGATAATGTCTTTATGAAAGCAT
Source organism: Pictodentalium vernedei (assembly GCA_031216915.1). Taxonomy (NCBI): domain Eukaryota; kingdom Metazoa; phylum Mollusca; class Scaphopoda; order Dentaliida; family Dentaliidae; genus Pictodentalium; species Pictodentalium vernedei. The sequence goes on along the minus strand of CM062290.1, from coordinate 340,270,497 downwards.
TTGTCTCATACCCTCTGTAGACTTTAAACTTTATAGGATTATTGGTCAAAGTAATGGAATATCACTTTCAACTTTTAGCCTCCTCTTAAGACTGTCTCGACTCTCAGTTTTTCAAAGGTGAATGCTGTTATTGGTTATTATTGTCAAGTACTCATTGATTAATAGCATGTATAGTCCATTGATTGAAATTAGTAGAGCTACCACAAAAGCAATAAAAATATGCTTGTATTTTAACAACAAAGTTCTACTGTGCAAGTGCCTTCCAATTGAAGCAACAACCAGTTAGTTGGAAATGGCTATCAATTGAATGATAATTTCTTAAAAACTCATTAATCCATAAATTATGAAACCAAGTCATAGTTTTGTAATAACATTTATTACATCCAATTGAAATTGTTGAAAGTTGATAAATAAGGCTGAATGATCTTCTTACAATGTCCATAAGGCATAAAAAAGTTAAAAATCTGTTTCACAGGCCCTTCCACGTGGTCATTTTGGCTGCCACATGCTCTCTTTTTATAACCAATGAAAACAGTGACATCTGTCGTCGTCCAGCATCCATAAACTTTTCACATTTTCATCATCTTCTCTGTAACCGCTGAGCAGGTGTGAACCAAACTTGGCAGGAATGGGCTATGGGAGGTCATCTACAAATGATCCTCATTTTGTTCCCGTCGGATGAAAAACATGGCTTCCAGAGGCATTCTTTGATTCTGGTTGGTGGATTTTCAAAAATCTTCTCTGAAACCGCCAGGACCAAATGTTTTGAAATTTCATATAAATGATGACTGGGACCCCCTCTACCAATGATCCTCATTTAACTGGTAGAGTTCTAGAAGCCACTATCAGAGCTTTAATATGAAGAGCAGGTACCCCGGCCCAAAGGTGTCATATTCTGTGGATGTGATTCATATTATCCTAGAAGTGAAAATACTTAGTCTATATGGGTTTGCCTTGTTACAATTTATGCCAAGAGGCACTCTCCCATAAATTGTTGCAAGGCAAACACACACAAACAAATGATGGTGACCAAAAATAACTTGGCACTCTACCAGTTAATGTTGATCGGGTTACAAACATGGCTGCAATTGTGGCTTACACTTACCATAGAAACCCTATGGGAAATCACATTTTCATCTTCTCTGGAACTGCCAAGCCAACGTGAACCAAGCCTAGCAGGGATAGTCTATGGGAGGTCCTCAACAAACGATCCTCATTTTGTTCCCATGGGTTTGAAAACATGGCCACCAGAGGCATTCTTTGATACTGATTGGTGGATTTTGAAAAATCTTCTTCTCTGAAACTACTGGGCCAAATGTTTTGAAACTTTGCATGGTTGATGACTGGGATCCCCTCTACCATCGATCATCATTTAATGTTGATCAGGTTGCAAACATGGCTTCAGTTGCGGCTTATAGTTACTATAGAAACCCTATGGGAAATCACATTTTCATCTTCTTCTCTGGAACTACTAAGCCGACGTGAACCAAACTTGGCAGGAATGGTCTATGGGAGGTCCTCTACAAACGATCCTCATTTTGTTTGTGTGGGTTGAAAAACATGGCCGCCAGAGGCATTCTTTGATTCTGATAGGTGGATTTTCAAAAATCTTCTCCTCTGAAACGGCCAGGCCAAATGTTTTGATACTTCACATAAACGATGACTGGGACCCCCTCTACCAATGATCCTCATTTAATGTTGATCGGGATGTAAACATGGCTGCAATTGCGGCTTATATATAGTTACTATAGAAACCCTATGGGAAATCATATTTTCATCTTCTCCCCTGGAAATACTGAGCCGATGTTACCAAACCTGGCAGGGATAGTCTATGGGAGGTCTTCTACAAATTCTCCTCATTTCTGTTACCGTGCATCGAAAAACCTGGCTGCCAGAAGCATTTTTTTATTCTGATTGGTGGATTTTGAAAAATCTTCTCCTCTGAAACCTCAGGGCCAATTTTTTATTCTGATTGGTGGATTTTGAAAAATCTTCTCCTCCGAAACCTCAGGGCCAAATGTTTTGAAACTTTGCATGGTTGATGACTGGGACACCCTCTACCAATGATCCTCATTTAATGTTGATCGTGTTGCAAACATGGCTGGAATTGCAGCTTGTTGTTACTATAGAAACCCTATGGGAAATCACATTACTGAGCTGACGTGAACCAAACTTTGCAGGAATGGTCTGTAGGAGGCCCTCTACAATCAATCCTCTTTATGTTCCCATTGGTTGGAAAATATGGCCACCAGAGACATTATCTGATTCTGATTGATGGATTTTGCAAAAATCTTTCCCTCTGAAACTACAAAGTAAAATGTTTTGAAACTTTACATGATTGAGGACTGGGACACCTACCAATGATCCTCATGTAATGTTGCAAACATGGCCACAATTGCATCTCCAAGTTACCATGGAAAGCCTATGGGAAATCACATTTTTAGCTTAACTTGACATAGTCAAGATAAGCTATTGCCATCACGCGTGCGGAAGTCTGTGAGTCTCTTCACATTTTCCTTTAGCACACGCTACACCCCGCAGTTCTTGTCTGATTGTCACGAAATTTCATATGCAGTTTTGGGGTCATGTCAAGATGAGAATGTCCCCTTTGGTTGCGATCGGTCAACCGGTATGGCTGCCCGAGCCCAAAACCCGAAAACCATTAGCACAGTCTACAGGTCGTATTTATGAAGGGATTTCATTGTAACTTGGTTGGATGCCTCTGTATAATGCCTAGATGAGAACGTCCCCTTTTGGGCATGATCTGTCAACCGTGATGGCTGCCCAAGCCCGAAACCCCAAAACTTTTAGCACAGTCTGCAGGTCATATTTAATATGGAGGGATTTCATTGTAACTTGGTAGGATGACTCCTTATGATGTCTAGATGAGAATTTCCCCATTTGGGCGTGATCTGCCAACCCGAGCCCAAAACCCGAAAACCTTTAGCACAGTCTACAGGTCATATTTATTGAGGAATTTCATTGTAACTTGGTGGGTTGACTTCATATAATGTCTAGATGAGAAAGTCTCCTTTTGGACATGATTGGGCAACTGTGACAGCTACAGGGGCCCGAAGCCTGAAAACCTTTAGCACAGTCTACAGGTCATATTTATGAATGGATTTCATTGTAACTTGGTAGGATGACTCCAGATAATGTCTAGATGAGAACGTCCCATTTTGATCGCGATCATTCAGCCTTGATGGGTGCCCAAGCCCAAAACCCGAAAACCTTTAGCACAGTCTACAGGTCGTATTTATGGAGGGATTTCATTGTAATGTGGTAGGATGACTCCAGATAATGACCAGATGAGAACGTCCCCTTTTGGTCACGATTGGTCAACTGTGATGGCTACAGGGGCCCAAAGCCCAAAAACCTTTAGCACAGTCAATAGGTCATATTTATGAAGGGATTTCATTGTAACGTGGTAGGATGACTCCAGATAATGACCAGATGAGAACGTCCCCTTTTGATTGCGATCATTCAGCCGTGACAGCTGCCCGAGCCCAAAACCCGAAAACCTTTAGTACAGTCTACAGGTCGTATTTATGGAGGGATTTCATTGTAACGTGGTAGGTTGATTCCATGTAATGTCTAGATAATAACGTCCCCTTTTAGTCGCGATTGGTTGACAGTGATGGCTACAGGGGCCTGAAAACCTTTAGCACAGACTACAGGTCATATTTATGAAGGGATTTCATTGTACCTTGGTAGGATGACTCCAGATAATGCCTAGATGAGAAAGTCCCCTTTTGGTTGCGATCATTCAACCATGATGGCTGCCCGAGCCCAAAACCCGAAAAACTTTAGCACAGACAACAGGTCATATTTATGAAGGGATTTCATTGTAACTAGGTAAGATGACTCAGTATAATGTCTAGATGAGGACGTCCCCTTTTGGTTGCGATTGGTCAGCTGTGATGGCTACAGGGTCCCGAAGCCCAAAAGCTTTTGGCACAGTCTACAGGCCGTATTTATGAAAGGATTTCATTGTACTTTGATAGGATGACTCAGTTTTGGAATAATTTCACTGTAAATTGGTAGCTTTCGTTGATATACATTAACTGTGAGGACCACTTACATTAACTTCAGGACCACATTAACCCACCCCTTTAGTATAGTCTACACCTCATATTATTAGCTCAAATTTGACGAAGTCAAATTTGAGCTATTGTCATGGCCCGTCGTCCGTCTGTCCATCTGTCCGTACGTCATCAATTGGCTATGGCTCGGGCTAGAGGTCGTATTTATGAACCGATCTTTACGAAACTTCTTGTGTACCTTTGTTATGACCCTGGGACGGGAACGAGTGTTTTTAGGTGTGGTCCGAAATTCAAGATGGCTGCCAGCGGCCATTTTGTACCGATGATGCAAAAATCAGTTTTTTGTACAGAACTTCTGTATGAAAGTTCTGATTTGAATAAAGTTTTGTATAAATGTTTAGTACCATGGGATACATCACATATAATACGGGTTTTTTTCTCGTGCGTAAATTGTGCAAATTAGACTGACTTTGATTTATTTAGTGTTACTTTCAGAGCTGTAAGTGCCAAGCTGCTATGGCTCGGGCTAGAGGCCATATTTATGAACCGATCTTTACGAAACTTCTTGGATACCTTTGTTATGACTGTGGGACGAGAACGAGTGTTTTTGGGTGCGGTCCGAAATTCAAGATGGCTGCCAGCTGTCATTTTGTACTGATGATGCAGAAATCTGTTTTTTGTACAGAACTTCCATATGAAAGCTCTGATTTGAATAATTTTAAATTATGCAAATTAGACTAACTTTGATGTTTTTTGGTGTCACTTTCAGCACTGTAAGTGCAAATGCCAATACGGCTCAGGCTAGAGGCCGTATTTATGAACCGATCTTTACGAAACTTCTTGGGTACCTTTGTTATCACCGTGGGACGAGAACGAGTGTTTTGGGGTCTGGTCCGAAATTCAAGATAGCCGATGGCAGCCATTTTGTACGAAATTTGGTGCAATCAGATTTTTGCACAGAACTTCCATATGAAAGCGCTGATTTGAATAATTTTTTGTGTGAATGTTTAGTACCATGGGATACATCACATATAATACGGGTTTTTTTCTCGTGCAGAAATTATGCAAATTAGATGAACTTTGATTTTTTCAGTGCTGCTTACACACAGTAAGTACACATGTCAATACGGCTCGGGCTAGAGTCTGTATTTATGAACCGATCTTCACGAAACGTCTTGGGTACCTTTGTTATCACCTTGGGACGAGAACGAGTGTTTCTGGGTGCAGTCCAAAATTCAAGATGGCTGCCAGTGGCCATTTTGTATCGAAATTAGGTCTAATCAGTTTTTTGTACACAACTTCTATATGGCTCAGGCTAGATGCCGTATTTATGAACCGATCTTTACGAAACTTCATGGGTACCTTTGTTATTACCGTGGGATGAGAACGAGTGTTTTTGGGTGTGGTCCGAATTTCAAGATGGCCACCAGCAGCCATTTTGTACCAAAATTAGTGCAATCAGTCTTTTGTACAGAACTTCTGTATGAAAGTTCTGATTTGAATAAATTTTTGTATGAATGTTTAGTAACATGGAATACATCACATATAGTACGGGTTTTTTTCTCGTGCAGAAATTATGCAAATTAGATGAACTTTGATTTATTCAGTGCTACTTATACTCTGTAAGTGCACATGTCAATACGGCTCGGGCTAGAGGCTGTATTTATGAACCGATCTTCACAAAACTTCTTGGGTACCTTTGTTATCACCTTGGGACGAGAACGAGTGTTTCTGGGCGTGGTCCAAAATTCAAGATGGCTGCCAGTGGCCATTTTGTACCGAAATCAGGTCCAATCAGTTTTTTGTCACAACTTCTACACAGCTCATATTTGTGAACTGATCTTCACGAAACTTCTTGGGTACCTTTGTTTTCACCTTGGGAGAGGAATGAGTGTGTTTTGGGGTGCCTTTGTTATCACTGTGCTATGAGAACAAATATTTTGGGGTTCAGTCAGACCCACTCTGGGACTCAAAGATTTTTTTCTAGTTTAGCATCTGACTGTCACCCACCTTTACAATACTTTACCTAAAATACATTTGTTACAGGCAATGCTCAGTATTTATGTACAGACCGTTACAATACTTTATATGTACCTTTGTTATCAGGTCATTACCTAGATGTTCGTCATTGCTGTGTCACATACTATACATGTACATGTCTTTGTCTTGACAAGTTGAGCTACAGTGTCATTGACACTTTCATTTTTATTGGAAACATAGCATACAGGGAACAGAAATTAACATATTCCCATTTATCAAAATTCTTGTCTTATTTCATAATCCTTTCATAAACATTGAACATTATCCTTTTCATCAAACATAACACACAGACAAGTTAAGCTACAGTGTCATTGACACTTTCATTTCCAGTTATAGCTGTTTTCATTCTTTCGACTGCATTGCCCCTCTTGTTGACAAAGTGTCAGGATAATTCATGTCATGACAGCCAAGTTTTGTCTAATTAGCTGCTGCTATGTTAGGTAAAGGGTTAAATTGACTGAATTATTGTCACATGAATCCTAGCAATTTGTTCTATATTTCAGTATGTAAAGCGGTTAAAGTCACCAGCTGAAAAAATACTTGAAGTTGAATTAGTCAAAGGCAATAAAGGTATGCATTTTTTTCAAATTCATTGATTAAATTTAAGAAATCTAGCCTTTTAATTTTTTTTTTTATTGCAGTTTTTTTAAATTTACTTTACACAGAGTGGGCACAATTACAAAATTTCATAATCAAGTTTTGAATAAAAATAATCACCTAACCCTTTACCTAACGAATCGCCCGCATCCGCCCACGTAATATGCAAATTGAGCAGTTGAAAAAATTATATTTTTCAAAATATTTCAACAAAACCATATCATGTTACCCCTCATTGGAACGAGCTCATTGAGCTCGTTCCAATGAGGGGTCACATGATATGGTTTTGTTGAAATTTTTTGAAAATTTTTAAAAAATTATATTCAAAATAATAAATTTTGATATCCTCTGCATTGGGTAAAGGATTAAAGGTTGTCTTTAATTGTACTCTTTGACCTCTAGAAACAACAATAAGGAGAATGTTTTTCATAATTGATGCCTCAAGTTGTACCTTTATATTAATGCTTTCTTGTATCAATTACAGTGTATTGGGGTGTTATTTCTTATACTCATTATGTGGCTCCTTAGCAGGCATGTCCAAGTACCGCCGGTACCAGCATAACCGGTATGGGACAGAGCCTTCCTGCCAAAGCCGGTACTGGTACCGGGACAAATCAACAATTAGATGGCATATCGCAATCGGGAGAAATTCTCATTCAAACTGTCCCAGTCCCCAGATCGCAAGACAAACATGGCATCGTGCCAATTCTGCTACGACATCAAAGTAATCATAAAGCCCGAAGATCGTGCTTTATGATTACTTTGATGTCACCGCAGAATAATTTCTTTGAATTAGCTGATGATGGCTCTTTCGTTGTCTTTGATATGACATTTGAAAAGTCAAAATGGCCAGCCTTATCGAGGTCGTGGTGCAGACAGACCACGCACCTGTGAAGTGTTTTGATATGTTCATTCACAAATAAGTTAAAAGTATGTCATGCAAGTGTGCCATACACGATTATCAGCCTGTTTACCCTCATTCGATTAGGAACTTCCCCATAAAATAATTTTGTCCCAGTACCGGCGGGACAAAAGCTTCAGTACCAGTACCGGTTGGAGCATGAGGGAACCGGCGGTACCGGTTGACATGCCTGCTCCTTAGCCTATGGATAATAGACATGTATCTCAGTTACAAACCTATTCTAAAATGATTAATTTGGTGCAGTTCAGGTTCTTCCTGTCGCTTGGTGATTTCTGGATACATTAGACAGATACACTCGGTGTTGAAAGAGTTAATAAGCTGTTTAACTTCAAGAGATCAATGGCATTGCAAACAGGAGGACATCCCAATTTTTTATTCAGTTAAGTAAGACAAGTCAAAATCTAACAACATCAGCTTGTTTAATGGAACTGAATCAATATGTAAATTGGAATTGACCTATTACAGGGCACATGCAGCAAATAAACTATGCAGAAACTTATCATAAATGAATGCAGGGGCCAAGGAGTATGGTGGGGATGTGATTTGTCCAAGTGAAGACAAAATAGTGGACAGAAGATTTATTTTTTTAAAATTTGTTTGTGTATTATTCTGACAAAAAGGCATATCTAGAATGACTTGCCACAGTACTTAGCGCATTCGCTCATTGTTATATTAATAATTATGATTAACCCTTTACGCAATGAATCGGCCACATCTGCCCGCGTAATATGCAAATTTAGCATCTGAAAAATATTTTTCAAAAAATTTCAACAAAACCATATCATGTGACCCCTCTTTATAACAAGCTCATCGAGCTTGTTCCAGTGAGGGGTCACATGATATGATTTTGTTGAAATTTTTTTTTAAATTTAAAAAAATGATTTTTCAAATAATAAATTTTGGTATCATCTGTGTTGGGTGAAGGGTTAATAGCAATGTTTGAACACACACCTTTTTGACACCCACAGCCTGTCGGTCTGCCTCAATTTTCCCACAAAGCCTCAAACCAACTTGCGTACAAACCAACCTATCTGGAGTATCCCCAACCAACATCTATATTGATGATTACAAATGCATTTTACCTACGATATCCACATCAAGGTAACGAAAACTTTTTATAGGGTTGCATGCTTAAAATAGGTTTGTTGGGTAACTGGAAGCATACAAGTGGTTTGATTTTTGTCTGTGTGGTTCAATAATTTTGCATGTGCACCTGAGGTTATTATGTATTTGCTGTTGACGAACACAACAATGTCACTTTCTTTTCATTGATGTTATGTGATATTTATTTATATTTATTTATTGGTGTTTAAAGTCACATACTTATGCATAATGGCTAATCGTGACCATGACAGTTTTACGGGTGGAGGAAGCCGGAGTACGAAGAAAGAACCACCGAGCATCGATGAGCAACTGTCAGCTCTTCAACATTCTAACTCTGTTCAAGCTACGCTAAAGCAGGGTTACAGCGGTTGAAGACGTGCACCATTGACGTGCAGTACGCCTTAGTATATGGCTTCATCGTGTCCCCATGTAGTCAACCAGGATAAAGTGCCTTGTCCAAGGACACAATGCGGATTGTCCCGGACTTTGTGATATAAGATTTGATATTCAATGTGCAGAAGTCAGAAAGGTGTTGAACATCATTACAGTTTGTTGCACAGAAAAATATGTGTGTAAGATTATACTTTAGCCGTCTAAATGGTGCTCTAAGTATGCACCACAAATACGAGGAATGCAACTGTAATTAATTTGAAAAGAAGTGGTGTGAACCCATAAATCACTTTCCTTATTGTTGTTTCCAGAGGTCACAGAGAGTGATTAAAGTCGGCTTTTGGAAATTGAAGTTGATTATGTGTGCTGTCAACAATTAGTCAACTTTACGTTTAATCATACTAGCCCTATACACAGTATGTCATCCATGTTTGTTCAGTTGAGTAAATACTGAAAGCCACCAAGAGACTTGGTGATCTGCACATCTTCATCCCACCTTCCCATGTCCGCCAAAAAACAAAAAAAAACTTATGTCATTCATCGTTTTATATGACAGAGTACTGAATTATTTCTGGGCATCCAAAGTTATCCACATGTATTTGCCTCGTTACAAATTATGAGAGAGTGCCTATGGGCACTCTCTCATTAATTGTAGACTAGGCAAATCTTTTCAGAATAAATAATGTCATTTCAAAGATAATATGAAATACATCCATAGAAAATTGTGCACCGACATGGACAATCAGGATTAGGTACCTTGCACAAGCACACAATGTAGTTAATCCTGATGGGGATTGAACCATGGACCTTTTAGTTTGAAATCCAGTGCTGTAAATACTGAGCCAATGCGCTCCCATGGAACTTACATAGTCTTTCTTTTTCAGTTGATAAAGTGGGTAGGAAGATATGCAGGTCAGATATCTTACCCCCCCCCCCCCCACGACCCCCCCACCTGAGTTGCCTTGTGGTCTGATCATCACTTAACTTGCAGAATGTAGAAAGCCCACATTTCGACTTTATTATGAAGTTGAGGTACTGCAACTTCTAGTTTTCATTACCTGTGGATATGCTTCAAATTATCTTGAAAGTGACATCATTTAATCGGTATGGATTTGCCTTGTTAGAATTTATGGGAGAGTTCCCACTCAAATAAACATTTAATGCACAACTCGTGCCCTGAACTTGGTAGTCATAAGGCCTCAGAAAACCATTGGTTTTCTGAGGCCTTATGACCACCCATTTCTGGACACCAATTGTACATTAAGTTTGAATTGCTTGCCTAAGGAACTGTCTTAATTCAAAGGCAAATGACAAGTTCTTCTGTAAGAGTACAAGAACAGTTTAATAGAGACTACAGAGACTGCGTGTGCGAAGATAATTACATGTGACTGTGTGTTACAAAACTTACTTGTAGTATACATGCAGTTGCTTAAGTATCGGTCTTAATGCTCTATGCTCAATTTGAATTAGTCTTTGTATGTTTTTTCCCCTCCAAAATAAATTCCCAATTGGAGCCCCCATGACACAAATTTTCCCAATGGCATGGGCCCCAGACCCTTTCCCAAAGAGGGCTGAAGAATCCCTAGTTGCAGAAATGATATAGCCATGGTTGGTTAAAATGACCTTAAACACCAGTAAATAATAATAATTGGAATATAGGGAATGAAATATCAAATTTGACAAATTTATTTATTTATTGGGGTTTAATGACACTTTCTAGAGCGAGTGACACCTTGTGTCAGAGAGCTTCACAGGTGGAGGAAGCCAGAGAGTCTGGAGAGAACCACTGAGCAGTGGGGAGCAACTGTCAGTCTCCTCAATGTACTAACTCTACACAAGCAGGGTCAGCATTGGTTGAAGACAAGTGCAACATCAATGTACAGTACGCCTTTGTACACTGCACCACCGTGCCCCCATTCAGCCAATCGGTATTAAATGCCTTGCCTAAGGACACAATGCAGTTACCCCTGGTGGGGATTGAACCATGGACCTTTTGGTTCGAAGTCTAATTCCATAACCATTGAGCCACCATGCTCCCTTGACGAATATAATATTTGTGTTTTTCTAAAACTATTATGGGTCATATCGAATTAATCAGGCTTCAGTAATGTTTGGTGTTAGAACTGTACAATTCAGAATTTCAATCATTTTAACTTGTTTGCCAGAGCACAGGGTGCAACTGCTAACCGGTAGAGTGCTAAATTATTTTCAACCACCAAAAATTGTTAACTTGTCTTTGCCTTGTTACAATTTATAGGAGAGTGCCTGTGGGCACTCTCCTATAAATTGTAACAAGGCAAATCTTAATAGACTAAATAATATCACTTCAAAGATAATATGAAGCACAGCTGCTGAATTTGAAGCCTTGAAGTTGCAGTACCTGCACCTCAGAATAAAGCCCAAATATGGTCTTCCAGCACTCTACCAGTTAATAAAGATGTATGGAATCAAATTCTTAATCTGCCGTCAGATAGAAAATAAGTAAGTATAAGAAAACTTGATAATAGAATTGAAAATGGCATAAAAGCATAAAGTAAACAGGTAAGTAATATTTATTACATGTCACATACTTAAATTTTATATTACGTAAAGATGGAAGTGATTATGATGGTAGACTGTTTTCTTCTCAGGTTTGGGATTCAGTATTGCAGGAGGAGTTAACAATGAACACATTCCAGGGGATACAGGCATATTCATTACAAAAATCATTGAAGGTGGTGCTGCTGAACAAGATGGCAGACTGGCAGTTGGTGATCGACTAATGGCTGTAAGTGATAAATTTATACAATTAACTATTATTAAGCCTTCTCCCCCAGACCACTTACAAATAGTCAGTGGGTGTCAGAGGCCATAGGGGCCACTGGCCAGAACTTGCATTGGGAATTGGGACATTTAATGCACCTGGCTGACCATTTTCGGTCTGGTGGGAGAAAATTGTTTAAATTGGTTCCAAAAAACTGAGTGTAGGCAAATGAAAAGTCCTTGAATTTAGACCCTTTTCTTGAAAAGTGCTTGAATTCATTTAAATACATGAAAAGTACTTGATTTTCCACCAACTTCGTTGGAAAGTACTTGAATTCAGTTTATCTACGACCTAATGATATAATGGTAATCCAACCTTTCTCCCTGTATTGCAGTTAAGCTATTAAAAAAAATACTGGGTTCTCTCAGGCACCTCCCTCTTCATTGAAAAGCTGCCTCATCACTCCTTTTTAGCTTAACTTGAAGTCAAAATAAGCTATTGCCATCACGCATACGAAAGTCTGTTAGTCTGTTCTTCTCCGAAATCGTCACAAAATTTCATATGCAGGTTTGAGGTCATGTCCAGATGAGAATGTCCCCTTTTGGTCACGATCAATCAACCATGAAGGCTGCCCGAGCCCCAAACCCAAAAACCTTTAGCACAGTCTACAGGTTGTATTTAAGAAGAGATTTCATTGTAACTTAGTAGGATGACTCTGTATAATGTCTAGATGAGATCGTCCCCTTTTGGTCATGATCTGTTACCCATGATGGCTGCCCAAGCCCAAACCTGAATTTTTTTAGCAGTGTACAGGTCATATTTAATATGGAGGGATTCCATTTTAATTTGGTAGGATGACTCCGTATGATGTCTAGATGAGAACTTACGCATTTGGCCGCGATCTGTCATCTGTGACCGCTGCCTGACCCCAAAACACAAAAACCTTCAGCACAGTCTATAGGTCGCATTTATGGAGGGATTTCATTGTAACTTGGTAGAATGACTCTGTGTAATGTCTATCTGAGAACTTCCCTGTTTGGTCGCAATCTGTCAGCTGTGATGGCTACTAGGGCCCGAAGCCTGAAAACCTTTAGCACAGTCTAAAGGTCGTATTTATGAAGGGATTTCATTGTAACTTGGTTGGATAACTCCAGATAATGTCTAGATGAGAGCGTCCCCTTTTGGTTGCGATCATTCAACTGTGTCGGCTGCCTGAGCCCAAAACACAAAAACTTTCAGCACGGTCTACAGGTTGTATTTATGAAGGGATTTCATTGTAACTAGGTACGATGACTCCGAATACTGTCTAGATGAGAACTTCCCCTTTTGGTCGCAGTCTGTCAACCGTGATGGCTGCCCATGCCCGAAACCCGAAAACCTTTAGCACAGTCTGCAGGTCGTATTTATGAAGGGATTTCATTGTAACTTGGGGAGGATGACTTAGTATAATGTCTGGATAAGAATGTCCTCTTTTGGCTGTGATCAGTCAACAGTTCATTGTAACTTGATAGGATGACTCATTTTGGAATAATTTCACTGTAACTTGGTAACTTTAGTTGACATACATTAACTGTGAGGGTCACATTAACCCACACCTCAATTCTTTAGAAAAGTCTACACCTCAAATTATTTTTATTGAAAATACAGCATACAGGGAACAGAAATTAACGCTCTCAATTATCACAATTCTTGTCGTATTTCATAATCCTTTCATAAACATTGAACAGTATCCTTTTCATCAAACACAACACACAGTCAAGTTAAGCTGCAGTGTCATTGACACTTTCATTGTTTATTACCTGGAAATCTCTTCACTGTTTTGCACTTGTAGGATAAAAAATTGACCTTCTTGCTGAGCTCTGTCAAACAAAATATAGTTGGCTAAATTTGCAACTGTACCACTGGAAATTTTCACTGCTGAAAAAAAAAGTTTTTTTCCACATACTAGTGTAAAGTAGTTAAATTTTTGATTCCAACTATTGCCAGGGCTGTTTTTAGCAAAATTTAAAAAAAACTAAAAAGCCACCATCTCTCATGAAATTCAGAGAAAATTGCTTGAGAAACAAGAATTTTTTTAATAGGGTTTCTGCTAGGCCGGTTTTAGATCCGGTAACCAGACCCATTCCTCTTGCCGATCATATTTAGAAAAATGGTGAATTAAGCTTGTTTACAGATGCGGAATTAATTATTTTTTGTAGTGATATCATGGCCCAAAAAGTAAACTTTTACCACGGGTAAATGTAGTGTTATGACATTTATTTATAACACGTATCCAGGCCCCAGCAATTATGTCTCTTTGAACACTCAACACATTGGTTTATGAGATGTAGGGTTTCGAGAAATGAGCAGTTGGCACAGAATCCTCATGCATAGAGGGCAGCAAAAATCAAGGTAATCTGAAATCTCCACACAAGGTAATCTGAAATCATTGCCTCAAGGCGCTCTGGAATTCTGGCATCAACTATTGATGCAGTGATAAGAGTAATCAGAACATCAAAGCAACTTCGAAATAAGATCGCCCCATGAGACACATGCCCTCCATACTTCCCCATCACGTTGCTTTCCAGTTCAGAGATATGTTTCAATGCAATATTATTATCATTTGGAAATTCACAATGAGTGCAAAGAAGGATTTTACAAACAAAAGTTAACCTTTTACCTAACATAACAACCAAAACCGGCCAGTGCTATTCACAAAAAATACTATCCAATTTTCATTATTTTTTATTACAAAAACATAGCTTATGACCTCTCATTGGAACGAGCTCACTGAGCTCGTTCCAGTGAGGGGTCAAATGCTATGTTTTTGTGATGAAAAAAATTAGTTATTCAAGTATTTTATTTGCAAGTGTTGTCTGCTTTTCGTTTTGGGTAAAGGGTTAATGCCAAAAGATGCAAAGGGAACTTAAAAAATACTGTCACTTTTTCGCATGAAATCAACAAAAAAAAAGAAGAAAAAAAAGACCCCCCCCCCCCCCCTCTCCCTTAACAACAAATTGGTTTCTACTACAAATGGATTCTACATCCAACTGGTCTCACTATTTTTTTAATAGGCCTAACTTGATATTGTTTGAATTGGCAACTTCATAGTCTTGTGAAATGGTCAGTTTCAAAGAGCTATATGAGTGTACAACAGGCAAAAAGACTTACAAATATAAGAATTAACTTATGATTTTAAATTCATATCACTGAGAAGAGGAAAAGAAAAATCCCTCTCTCATCTGTTTTTCAGAGCAAAAATTTCTGAGAACACTGCTTTGTTTTTTTTTTCTGGCCTTACCGTACTGCCTCGAGCCGAAACCCACCCACCCCGCTTTTTCAGATTTGTGAACCAGGGTGCCCTACTCGAGTCAAAGCCCACCACCCAAGTTTCAAATTGGACGAAAGTTGAGACAAGACGTCAAATTTACAGGCATCAAATGGAAAAACAGGTGACTTGTTGCAACACTGTACTTACCAAATAGAACTGTAATACTGTATTATGTATATTTTTTGGAGTTGAGGTTTTTGTGTTGTTAAATTCGTCTTTTGTGTAATACATTATGTCTGTGTTCAGTGTAATAAGTCTTTATTAAAAAATTATATATCCCAAGCAAAATTGACTTGTTTATTTTTTGGAAGCTGTCACTTGTTTCAAATGAGTGTGCAGGCTGCTGTCAATAGTTGTCTGAAACACGCCCACAACATATAGTTTTCACAGTGGTTGAATATCATCAGAAAGATACTGATTGAACACTGCCACTTTCGAGCGGTGCACAACTCATTGTGAAAGAACACTGCCACTTTCAAGCATGCACAACTCACTGTGAAAACGGGTGTTCAGAAATTAATGAGAAAGTGGTAATTAAAAATAAAAAGTAATTACAACTCTGGTATTTGAGAATTATATAACAGTATAACCAGGGATATGATTTATGACTTACTGTTCAATAAAACATGCTCATTTATCATTTCATCATGCTCTGCAACTTGTGAAGTTATGACTTTCAGTGTAAAATCAATTTTTTGAATGTTGCCAAGGGAGGCAACTATTTTGTTATTCATATTCCGCTGTGTAAATTTTATCTGGTCTTCATATTATGATTTTTTTTTATTGATTTTGTGTGAAACTATATTTTGTTTTATTCGTAATAAATGTACATATTTAAAAACCAGCTATTTTTAAACAGACTATTAAAGCAAATTCTATAAAATTGGTGGGCGGTTTCCAAAGAAACGTAACATACCCAGTGGATACTTACTTGTCTTATATCGCCAATTTCCAACGCATCCCAAGGCAACTTGCAAGCACTATTACTCGTCCCGAAGCCCACCCCCCACTTTGCAATTTATCCACTGCAAGCACCCCTGGGCTTCGACACGAGCCAGTACGGTATAACCTTTTGCATTTACTTTTCCATCAGTGCGTTCATGCCAAGTAGTGCTACGGAAAATATGGCCTTGTTTGTTTTTTTTCTCATGGTACATTTTGATATAAATATTGCTTCATGCTATAGATAACCTGTACAATTGAAATATTCTATCATGATTCTTCTTTTTTGATGATTTGTTGGACTTCATTGAATCTGTTCATTCAGTTGCTGGTCACAGTTTTCTTTGCAGAGGAAAAACCTTCTTTGCATGTTTCTGTGCGATAAATTTGTTTTGTGTTTGTAATTGGTTGATGGGATTCCCACATGATGATTAAGCTATATTGTGATGAGATAAAAACAACCATTGGGAGAGCAGTGGTGATTTGATAACAAAATTATCTTCAAACACAATAATTTAATTCAAATTCAACAACTTTTTTCATCAATCTAAAACCCCTTTTATAGAAGCTAATTTGTTATCTCTCTCTTTTCAAATAGTCGTAAATTATAACCTGGTTAGAATGCTGTCCCCATCTCCAACATAAACACCTATAATTTGCAGTGCTGTGGCTGTGATATGAATCTCAATTAGGCAATCAGTCCAAAACAAACCAATAACCCCTGAGGTTGTAGTGTAAACAGTTTTCTTCTGAACCCAGCTTTTCCTTCCTTCCTTCCTTCCTTTTTCCTTCAAGCCTTGCCTCTGTCTAACTGAGAAAACTGTTTCATGAAATTTATTTTCAAATTTAACCCTTTACCTAACATGAAAAGCAGACTACACTTTCAAACAAAATTCTTGAATAACTAATTTTTTTCATTTTTTGTCTCAAAAACAAAGGTTATGACCCCTCATTGAAACGATCTCGATGAGCTCATTCCAAAGAGGGGTCATAACCTATGTTTTGGGGACAAAAAATGAAAAAAATAATGAAAATTAATTGGCGTTTTTTGTGAATAACGCTGGCCAGTTTTGTCCGTTACATTGGGTAAAGGGTTAACATACAGATTTTGGGTTTTAATATCAGGAAGAGGTTGCATGGTGGTGTTGTGGTAACCGGTTCTCATCCGATCACAGAAGTTAAGCAACATCGAGCTCAGTTAGTCCTTGGATGGGTGACCGTCTGGGCAAAACACCTAACCCCGATTGTCCACATGGGGGCACGATAACGCCGTGTACTTAAACGTACTGTGCGTCGATGGTGCGCATGTCTTCAACCAATCTAACCCTGCCTGTGCTGCAGTGCGGAGTTACGATGTTGGGAGCTGGCAGCTGCTCGTTGTTGCTTGGTGGATCTCTCCGGGTATTCTGGCTTCCTCCATCCGTAAAACTGTTGCGGTCATGATCAGCCATTCTGCATAAGTATGTGACCTTAAACACCAATAAATAAATAAATATCAGGAAGGGGATTGCAAACCAGCTGCATCCAAGTATTTCTTTGATAGTACTGCCCTTGGTGTACTTGGCATTTTTTGTAATCACATTACCATTTATTGTTATCAAAGAAATCTATTAAGTATTTAATATTTATCTTTTTGGCAATTATATCATGAAGGGAATTGTGAACCAGCTGTGTCCAAGTATTTCTTTGTGTGTTACGGTCCTTGTTGGAATAAGGTGGCAGGAGATTGGCCATCACATGGCATTTCACTTGTTCTAGTTGAATTGTGCAGGCCTACTGTTGTAAAAATGCTCAGCTTTACTGACAACATGGAATGCAGGAAGCTAATAGCTAGGTCCTCTGTCAGTGCAGGCTTTTTGCTAGGACAAAAATGTTTAGGCCTATTTTGGGGAAAATCAGGATTTGTTAAAACCCCA
Organism: Pictodentalium vernedei; assembly: GCA_031216915.1. NCBI lineage: Eukaryota > Metazoa > Mollusca > Scaphopoda > Dentaliida > Dentaliidae > Pictodentalium > Pictodentalium vernedei. The sequence goes on along the minus strand of CM062290.1, from coordinate 340,252,490 downwards.
CATCTCAAAGTGGTTAATTTCCAGGTTGTATTATGGGAAAAAATTGATGCTTGAAATTTTGTATTTTGACATCAGTGTGCAGAAGGTTAAGCTGCATCTTTATTGCACTTTTTACTACAGAGAAGTGCATTTAACTACCAAAGCCTTTTGAGTACAGTTTTATGGTAGGATAACTAGACCTTTGTGGATCAGCCATCAGTTTCATACTTTTGGTTTAGCAGTAACATACTGGAAGAGTTGTCAATTGCAAGTTCTCATTTAACTGAAAGAGTGCTACATTATTTTTCAAAGGTGATCTTGGAACATTTTTTTTCAACAATTTCATGCTACCAGCAAAGGGAGCCTTAGTTTAGCATGATGGTCTTCATAAATGATTGTTTTATTACCATTTATTGGAGAGTGCCTGGTGGAACTCTCCAATAAATTGTAACAAAATAATTTTATGAACATTTTTTCTACAACAAACAAGCTAAGGCACAGAGTGGAAAGCCACTATCGTGGCTTTCAGAACTTTACAATAGAGCCAGACAGTGGCTTCTAGCACTCGACCAGTTAATCTTGTTGATTTAAAAGTCAATATAAATTGATTTTTCTCATCCTTCAGATCACAATCCCACACTGTGTCATAATGGTGAACCAAGGTAATACCTTCAAGATCGAAGGATGCAGGAAGATGTTTTACATCATTGTACCACCCTTTTCTGGGCTATATCACCTGATCCAGTTGATAGATCTTGTTCACACTCAGCCAAGTTGTTCCTCATGATCCAAGAATGTGTCATGATCTTAATCACAAAATGATAATTAACACATAGGATGTTAGTTTTTAGCTCAACTTGGACGTAGTCAAATTTGAGGTTTTGTCATGCACCGTCGTCTGTCTGGATGACTCTCCTTCTGTCAGCAATTCAATATGGCTCAGGCTAGAGGCCGTATTTATGAACCGATCTTTACGAAACTTCTTGAGTACCTTTGTTATCACCGTGGGACGAGAACGAGTGTTTTTGGGTGCGGTCTGAAATTCAAGATGGCTGCCGGTGGCCATTTTGTACCGAAATTAGATGCAATCAATTTTTTGTACAGAACTTCTGTATGAAAGTTCTGATTTGAATAAATTTTTGAATGAATGTTTAGTAACATGGAATACATCACATATAATACAGGGTTTTTTCTCGTGCAGAAATTATTCAAATTAGATGAACTTTGATTTATTCAGTGCTACTTATACACAGTAAGTATACATGTCAGTACGGCTTCGGCTAGATGCTATATTTATGAACTGATCTTCACGAAACTTCTTGGGTACCTTTGTTATCACCTTGGGACGAGAACAAGTGTTTTTAGGTGCAGTCCGAAATTCAAGATGGCTACCAACAGCCATTTTATACCGAAATTAGGTGCAATCAGTTTTTGTACAGAACTTTTAGGACTACGTTTGTTATCATCATGGGATGGTAATGAGTGCTTTTGGGCTCGGCCCAAAATCAAAATTCCTGTCGGAAGTCATTTACTGGAATTGTGTGCATTACATTTTTTTGTACAGAACCAGTAAAGAAGATATTTTATGTCAGTAAGGTTTGCTATAAATTTATTGGGTGCCTTTGTGATCACTGTGGTATGAGAACAAATATTTTGGGGTTCAGTAAGACCCACTCGGGGCCTCAGAAAGGGAGAAAATTAAAAATCTTTTCCAAAAACACCAGACAAAATGATGTTTCGTGAATTCAGCATTCCTAGGATGTGTATATCCAAATGTGTTGAAGCCAAGTTCCCATGTTAATATTTGGTGTTGTTTGGGGAGGGTTAACATTATTAGCACCACCCAATTTTCTATTTCCAATGAGAAAAATAAAACCTCCTCACCTGTGGGAACCCTAGGAGCTGAAGATAACAAATTCAAATACCTATATTTTAAGAAGGACTGGACAAATATTTGGCTTATGATTCACCATACAAGGATCCCCATTGTAACATTAACTCCATGGAGATTTTTTTTCTAGTTTAGCATCTTACTGTCACCCACCTTTACAATACTTTACCTGTACATTTGTTTACAGGTTACGGTCAGTATTTGTGTACAGACCTTTACAATACTTTACATGTACTTTTGTTATCAGGTCATTACCTAGATGTGTGTCATTGATGTGTCACATACTATACATGTACATGTCTTACACAAGTTGAGCTGCAGTGACATTGACACTTTCATTGAATGTGTTCATTACAAATAAGTATATTCACATGGTATGAAATGTTCATTTCAGACAGAACTTATACGCCCCGCAACGAGTTGTGTGTGTTGGGGGGGGGGGGGGGGGGGGGGTATACTGGAATCACCTTGTCCATCTGTGTCTGTCCATGCATCCATCTGTCCATCCATCCTACATAATTTTCCAAGATTTTCTCAGATGTTGATGGACCATTGTCGTCGAAATGTATGAACGTTCACCACCATGGGGGCCTTTGCACCTGCTATTGTAGTTCTGGTCCAGGTCTATTTTTGCCACAGTTATGCCCCTTTTTCATGTCTCAGAATGCTACAATTTCGCCTGGAGATTTTCTCAGTTGTTTATGGATGGATTCCTTTGAAACTTGGTATGGGTATTCACTACCATGGGAACCTATGCACCAGCGAATAGTTTTGATCGGACTTTTTTGGCAGAGTTATGTCCCTTTTCATGTTGGAATAATTAATTTTGTCTGGAGATTTTCTCGGATGTTTATGGTTTGATTCCGTTGAAACTTGGTATGGATATTCACTACCATGGGAACCTGTGCACCTGCGATTAGAGTGCTCTGAAGCAGCCATGACCAGATTTGATGAAAAATTCATGCAAATTTAACTCAAGAAATCTTTGGTGAAAAATTCTATTCAATTTACAGGGGGAAAATTTGATTAAATGTGCCCAAATTATACTTATTTTTTGTGTCAAGAGAAATTCTGTCCTGACAGGAATATCCGCCAGTAGCATGCAAGCAGTTAATTCTATTAGAAATCAGGCCTTTAAATTCATTTATTTTGGGCACACCCTTTTTGTCCTGATTTGGGCACATTAAAACCAGAAATAACAGACTTATCCTGTTATGTTTTATTACTATGCTTTTCTTTGTGTTTCTTTGGTAATATTCTGATGGAAGTTATTCTCAAATGTAGAAGAGGCACAGAGAATTTATATATCTTTCTTGATATCATCAAACCTTCTTTAATTTGTGAAAACCTGTAAAAGGGGTGAATTTGGGGTAATTTAAACGCCTGTTAGAAATCCTTTGTGTCTTGTCCAAATATTTTAGAGAATCGGTAATGTTGCGGGAAGGAACATTCACAATTGCCCAGACAAATCTTACGTTTGGAAGAGCCACGTTCTAATGGGAAAACATTGCCATACCCCATCTTCTAACATTTCCACAATGTCATGAATGCGTTTGCATTACAGTATAGTCTCGCCTGAACTTTAGTATATCTCACCACCATCTGCATAGGAACGATATTCAGACATTATCTAGTTCAACAATATCTCAGTGATCTCTTGCGAATGAAATAGGTGAGGGATGTCCTTAGTAGTAGGTAACCAATTTGATGGCAACTAGCATATAATCATCAGAATTGTAGTGTTGAGACGGTTGGGGAATTTTGTAGTTGACTAGTCAGCGGCCATTAGTCGATGACAAATTGACTAGCAACACCCATCACAACGACACTATAGTATACTTGTAGGAGCAGGCAGCACCTATCGTGACACCCAACCTAATGATAAAATACCGGCAGTTAAAACTTTGTGGTTTATAAGGTCTAAAAAGTTAAAAATCTGTTTCTCAGGCCCTCCCTCATGGTCATTTAGGCTGCCGCATTCTCTCTTTTTATAACCATGCAATGCAATTTAAAAAAAATTAAAATTAAATGGTTTATGTCCGATATTTTACCCATGTTAATAAAATTGGGATAAATGTGTCCCTTGAGTGCAAGAAGGCTTGGCAATGCTTTAGCTATTGCATGCGAGTAGCTATACGACTTTTGCTTTAGCATTGCAAAGCCTTCTTGCACTCAAGGGATGAAATACACAAACCCCCATGCTATTTTGTAGCTTATGAGGCCTAAAACAAACTAAAAACATGAATTTTTGATGGCAAAGAAATAATTACAAAAATGAAATATGAAATAAAAAAAAAATGCCCACCCGCATGCAATTTTACAAAAATGGCCTGAGAAACAAGATCTACTTTGTGCAGTCTAACTCAGTTTTAAGTGGAAATAATTAGTGCCAATATGTGGGAATTAGCTGCTAAATATCTTCTCGCATAATTCGAGAATCTCATAGCAAAAAGGAAGTGTTCTTTGTTTCCGATTGATCTGGTGTCTGTGTCATATAATTTTGAACGACAAAAGTTCCGACTGTATCTGCTGATGTTCTTGTGGCTGGTGCATTGACCTGAACTAATCAAATGATGCCTCATAAACATGATTGGTAATCATAGTCTATTCATGGGTAGTATAAAATGAGTCAAGGCCGTGGAAAATAGCATGATTCATTGGTACATTGCACAGACTATCACCATGAATTTCAATTATCCTATACATGTGTTACAAAGTGAACATAATTTTATGAAGTAAATTATGATTAAGTAACTCTTGCATGCAGGTAGCTATACGACTTTTGCAAATGGGCAATGATATGTTGGGATTGGTAGAAGGGGGCAACTAGTTGATTAGTGATTTTGCTGTCGATTAATAATGAAAATCTAGTCAACGGTGATTAGATGATTTATCATTTCAACACCAGAGAATAACTCTTGTATCTTCAAATGTAAATGTTGACAAGCTGTTTCCTGAGAACTAAGCAGTGAAGCTTGTTTTGACACTGGAGACTGTCCAATACAATACAGCAGAGCCCGCTTAATTAGATATTTTGAATGGAAATATCCTGTTAATGGCATATGACTTACGAATGCCAAACCATTTATCATTTCTTTAGTACAAATCTTACCTGCTAATTGCAAGTAGCCTTTAGAGTAAATTTCTGTTAATTGAATAAAAAATACTGTAATCCATCACAGAATTTATCATGATAACTTCCCTATGGGAACCCTGGGAAATGAAGCAGTACTTGCTTACTGTGGTAAACGAGCTTTGTTTTACTGATAAAATAGGATCCAGTAACCAATGCCAGGGGTGGAAGTCCTCTAAAATGGGCAACAAAGATATAAATGATTGGCCGGACTTGGCTTTATATCCATGTTGTGGTCAAGTTAGGCCATTGTGCAGAAATAGGTGATCTTAAACACCAATAAATAAATAAATTAAATATTAAATAAATATCTTGGTAACCACTGGATTCCTTATGTTTATAGACATATTTTACATCCCCATACATCCAATACAGGCATTTAATCTATTATATCTTGTTTGACACAGCTCCATGAGCTCTGCAAACAAGATGTTGTAGAATAAATGCTGAGTTTATCACCAGAATAAAGATGTCAAAATTCATTCTCATCCGTCTGCGTACGTTTATGATCAGGGTGGTTTGAAACTTGGTGTGCTTGTTTGCGGTGACCTCTACATGGTTGCTAGCGATTTTCTTTCATTTCCATAAAAAAATGTTGCTGTTGGCAACAGCGTTTGATTTTTGTTTAGTTAGTCATCAATATTTCCCGTTGGCACACCCTACAGAGCACATTTATGTTCGGATCACTTTGAAACCTGTTATGTTTGTTTGTGTTGACCTCTAGATGGAAGCTGTTGATTTTCTTCCATTTCCAGCAAAAAATGTTGCCATTGGCAATGGCCTTTGAACTTTGTTTAGTCAGGCATCGATATATTCCTTTGTCATGCCTTACAGGGCACATTTATGATCGGATCGCTTTCAAACTTGGTATGCTTGTTTGCGGTGACCTCTAGAGGGGAGCTATTGATTTTCGAACATTTCCGTCAAAAAAAATGTTTCTGCTGCCAATGATCTATGAACTTAATGCAGTTGTGCATCAATATTTCCATTTGGCACACCCTGCAATGCACATTTATGATCTGATCGCTTTGAATCTTGGTATGCTTGTTTGGGGTAACCTCTAGATGAAAGCTATCAATTTTCTTCCATTTCCATAAAAAATTATTGTTGTCAGTGTCAGCCTTTGAACTTAGTGCATTTGTGTAGCAACTTATCCCTTTTTCACTCTCTCCAGGGCATATTCATGAATTTCCAGAAAAAAAGAATAAAAAACATGCATTTGTGCATTAACATCTTCCTTTGGTATGCCTCGGAGGGTAAACTTGGTATGCTTATTCAGGGTGACCAGGATAGGAGCTATCGATTCCTTTTCATTTCCATCAAAAACTTGTAGTTAACAACAACCTTTGAATTTATTGCATTTGTGCATCAACATTCTTCTTTGACATGGCCTACACTGCACATTTATCATAGGAGTGTTTTTGAACTTGATGTGCTCATTACGCGAGTCCTCTAGATAAAAGCTATTGATTAGCATTCATTTCTATAAAAAAAGTTGCTGTTTACAATGACCTTTAAACTTACTGCATTTGTGTATCAGCATTCTTTCTTTAGCCAGTCTTACAGTTTACATTTAAAAATGCATGAATTGCTCTGACTTTGTGCACACACAATGCTGTTATGTTGAAGTTTCACCTAATAACATTGGAACAAGTGTTCTTCAGTTTTGCCATTTCACTTATAACTTACTCTGAGTGCAGTCCAAAATTCAAGATGGCTGCCAGTGGCCAATTCGTACCGAAATTAGGTCTAATCAGTTTTTTGTACACAACTTCTATACGGCTCAGGCTAGAGGCCGTATTTATGAACCGATCTTTACGAAACGTCTTTGGTACCTTCGTTATCACTGTGGGTAGAGAACGAGTGCTTTTGGGTGTGGTCCAAAATTCAAGATGGCTACCAGCAACCATTGTGTACCAAAATTACCGGTAGTGCAATCAGTCTTTTGTACAGAACTTCTGTATGAAAGTTCTGATTTGAATAAATGTTTTTGTATGAATGTTTAGTAAAATGGAATACATCACATATAGTACGGGTTTTTTTCTTGTGCAGAAATTATGCAAATTAGATGAATTTTGATTTATTTGGTGCTATTTGTACACTGTAAGTGTACATGTTAATACGGCTCGGGCTAGAGGCTGTATTTATCAACCGATCTTCACAAAACTTCTTGGGTACCTTTGTTATCACCTTGGGACAAGAACGAGTGTTTCTGAGTGCGGTCCAAAATTCAAGATGGCTGCCAGTGGCCATTTTGTACCGAAAATAGGTCCAATCAGTTTTTTGTCACAACTTCCATACAGCTCGTATTTATGAACTGATTTTCACGAAACTTCTTGGGTACCTTTGTTTTCACCTTGGGACAGGAATGAGTGTGTTTTGGGGTGCCTTTGTTATCACTGTGCTATGAGAACAAATATTTTGGGGTTCAGTCAGACCCACTCTGGGACTCAAAGATTTTTTTCTAGTTTAGCATCAGACTGTCACCCACCTTTACAATACTTTACCTATACATTTGTTACAGGCTTCGGCCAGTATTTATGTACAGACCGTTACAATACTTTATATGTACATTTGTTATCAGGGCATTACCTAGATGTTTGTCATTGCTGTGTCACATACTATACATGTACATGTCTTGACAAGTTGAGCTACAGTGTCATTGACACTTTCATTTTTGTATTCATTGAGAAAATCTGACACTTGCATTTCTGTTAAGTTGTCTTAAATGGTGGCAGTGTCATAGAGACTTGATAAATAAGGTTATTCAGAAGATTCAGTTCTGGACAGATATAGATGTTTTGTTAGTGAAGTGTTCTGTGATGTATAAGGTAGTAAATTTGTGAAAAGATAGCGCTGCAAATTTTGTGAGACATTTGAATTGTAAGAAGGTTTTTTGTTTACAGAATGTCTGAAATTTATCACCTCTATTTGTCTTTCAGGTGAATGATTCAAACTTGGATGATGTAACACATGAAGATGCTGTTGGGGCCTTAAAGGCAACATCAAATGTTGTAAGGTTAACAATAGCCAAGCCAACTTATGTTCCAGAAACAAATATATCATTTGATAACAATCAACCAGGTAGATATGAGAATTCTGTTTCCACTTGTTTTACCTTCAGTTACTCAGAGTACTTACTGTACTGACCCGGAAATAAACCCAGGTGGTGCGTGAAGTAACAGACTGGTCACATTCCATGAATGGTCAATATTTCCCCGGACACAATACAACCCGGTGCTTTATTAATTACAATTTTGCAGATGATTTTTATTATCTGTTAAATGCATACGTGGACATCACTGCCCCCACATGGATTATGACCAGTCCACGGCAATTGTACTGTATAGGAGGGCTTATTTTCGAGAGATCATGCCAGCAAAAGTTGGACGCTGTATTTGGTGGCTCTCTGTCAATCCCATAACAAAGATGCATTAACCCTTTACCTAAAGAATCGCCTGCAGGTGCCCGCATAAATAATTGAAGAATTAAAAAAATGAGTAAAGAAATTTCAACAAAATCATATCATGTGACCCCTAAATGAAACAAGCTCATTCCAATGAGTGGTCACAGTGGTTTTGTTGGAGATTTTTGAAACATTTGAAAATTTGAGAAACAATTAAAACAAGAGGCCCCAAGGGGCCTTAATCGCTCGCCTGCCAAAGTGGTTAAAAGAAGTTTTTGGGGTCAAATTCAGTTAGACATGGTTCATCAACACTACAAAGGAATGAAGTCATGAAAGGCAAATTTTATGGAAAAACACTAAAGAATGGATTTGAACAAACCTGAACCTAACATGCCCCCCTTGCCACCCCCACCACACCCATAGAGAGCCCAAATATTAAGCCAGGAACTCAAATTGAACAAACTTGAATCTGATCTCCCTTGAGATGTTATATACCAAATATGAAAGAATTCTGACTTGTGGAGGTTTTTAAAGAAATGCCCTCACTTTGCACGAAATTAAACTTTGGTTTCAAATAGGGAGCCGAAATATTAACCCAGGGACCCGATTTGAACAAACTCGAATCTGACCCACCAAGAGATGTTGTATACCAAACATGAAAGGATTTTGATCGGTGGATCTGAAGAAGATTTTAAAAGAAATTCCCTCATATTGCACTCTAAATCTTTCAAAATATATTTTGCAGCCAAACATTTTGTTACATCTAATTACCCCCCCCAACAAGGAAGGGAGGGGAGGACAATTTCGCATAAAACCACTCAAATTCCTCTAGGAACTCGATATTCTGAATTTTGGTCCAAAGTCGGAACTGGACCCAAAATCTTCAGGCTAAAAAAAAAATTTTTTTGTCTCAAAATTGAACGAAATGCATAAAAAATCAAAAAGATTTTTTTAGAATTTTGATCCAAAATTTCTAAATCCGAACCAGATCCAAAATTTTCAACCCAGGGACCCGATTTGAACAAACTTGAATCTGACCCCCCTAGAGGTGATGTATACCAAATTTTAAAGGAATCTGACTGGTGGATCTGAAGAAGATTTTTAAAGAAATTTCCTCATATTGCACTAAGTTAAAATTCGGGCCCCATAGGGAACCCAAATATTTACCAAGGAAATCAAATCTGGCCCCCTTAGAGATGATGTGTACCAAATATGAGAGGAGTATCACTGGTGTATCTGAAGAAGAAGATTTTTAAAGAAATTTCCTCATATTGCACTAAGTTAAAATTCAGTCTCCCAAAGGGAGCCCAAATATTAACCGAGGGACTCGATTTAATATTTGGGTTTCCTATGGGAGCCCGAATTTTAACTTGGTGCAATATGAGAAAATGTCTTGAAAAATCTTCTCCTTCAGATCCACCAGTCAGAATCCTTTAACATTTGGTATACATCATCTCTAGGGAGTGGGGGGGGGGGGGGGGGGGGGGGAGGGGGGGGGCAGATTCAAGTTTGTTCAAATCGGGTCCCTGCGTTGAAAATTTTGGGTCTGGTTCAGACTTAGAAATTTTGGACCAAAATTCGAATAAGAATTTTTTTTTTAAATTTCTGCGTTTTGTTCAATTTTGCATTGAAAAATCCCCAAAATCTTTATCCTGGAATTTTTGGACAAAAATTCGGATTTTTTTTTTTTTTTTGGTGGATTTTTATCCGTTTTGTTCAATTTTGAGACCCCCCAAAAAAATTTTAGAATGAAAATTTTGGGTCCGGTTCCGAATGAAATTTTTGACCAAAATTTGGAGAAAATTTTTTCGGTTTTTATGCACTTTGTTCAATTTGAGACAAAAAAAAAAAAAATTAGCCTGAAAATTTTGGAACAGTTCAGACTTGTTTTTAAAATCTTCTTTAGACCCTGTAGTCAGAATGCTTTCATATTTGGTATACAACATATCTAGCCCCTAGGTTGATATTTGGGCTCCCTATGGGAGCCAAAATTTTAACTTAGTACAATATAAGGAAATTTCTTTAAAAATCTTCTTCAGATCCAACAGTCAGAATCCTTTCATATTTGGTATATAACATCTCTTGGAGGGTAAGGCTAAAGTTTGTAAAAATTTGGTCCCAAGGTTATTAATTTTGGCTACTTCTGGGGGCCTGAATTTGAACTAAGTGCAATATGAGGGAATTTCTTTTAAAATCTTCTTCTTCAGATCCACCAATCAGAATCCTTTCATATTTGGTATACAACATTTCAAGGTGGGGCAGATTCAAGTTTGTTCAAATTGAGACCCTGGGTTAATATTTTGGCTCCCTATTTGAGCCCAAAGTTTAACTTAGTGCAATGTGAGGTGACTTCTTTAAAAACCTTCTTCATATCCACCAGTCAGAATTCTTTCCTATTCAGTATATGACATCACAAGGGGGATCAGATTCAAGTTTGTTCAATTTGAGCTCTTGGCTTAATATTTGGGCTCTATGGGTGGGAGTGGGTTGGGAGGTGGCAGGGGGGCATGTTACGTTCAGGTTTGTTCAAATCCATTCCTGAGTGTTTTTCCATAAAATTTGCCTCTCATGACTTCATTCCTTTGTAGTGTTGATGAACCATGTCTAACTGAATGTGACCCCAAATACTTCTTTGAACCACTTTGGCAGGTGAGCGATTAAGGTCCCTTGGGGCTTCTTGTTTATCTTTTGACCTAGGCTTATGATATATAGCATGTGGGTGTATCACCATGAGACGATGTGTGGCATACCATCGTGACCTCAAGGTCAAATTACTGATTTTTTGGCAAGTAAGCTTGTCCGGGCCAGAACTTATTTACCTTTTCACCTCGGCTTATGATATTTGGCATGTGGGTGTATCTCCATGAGACGATGTGTCGTGTACCATCATGACCACCATATGACATTGACATTTGACCTCAAGGTCAAATTACTGATTTTTTGGCAAGTAAGCTTGTCCGGGTCCAGAACTTATTTACCTTTTCACCTTGGCTTATGATATTAGGCATGTGGGTGTATCTCCATGAGTCGATGTGTTGCATACTATCATGACCCACATATGACCTTGATCTTTGACCTCAAGGTCAAATTATTGATTTTTTTATCTTTTGACCTAGGCTTATGATATTTGGTATGTGGGAGTATCACCATGAGACGATGTACCATCATGACCCACATATGAAATTGACCTTTGACCTCCAGGTCAATTATTGAATTTTAGGCAAGTAAGCTTGTTGGGGCAAGAATTTTTTTATCTTTTCACCTAGTCTTGTGATATCTGGCATGTGGGTGTATCAACTTAAGACAACATTGTATCATGTACTGTTGTGATGGCAAACGACCTTGATCTTTGACATCGAGGTCATATTATAGAATTGTTCAGCTAGGTTTATGATATTTAGCATATGAATGCAACAGCCAGGCTGATGTGTCACATTCTATCTTGAACTTCCATGATCTTGACATTTTACCTATAGTTTGATCTTCATTAGTCGTAAGTTGGAAGCATGGAACTAATCAAAGGGGAGACGTGTTTTAGTTCACTAAAATAGTTCCCTCTAGTTTCTTTTTGTTTTCTATGTTTCACTTTTAATTTTGCAAATTTTTTTTTGGGGGGGAATTTCTGTTAACTGCATCAAATGTGGTGCGACCAGATCATAATTCTAAGCTAAAAATATAAAAACAATGACTGAAAGTCAAGCCTGTTCAAACCATAGGTATGTATGGTTTTGAATGTAAAGATTCACTGTACTTTATTCTTTGTAGTACGTCTATAATGCAGAAGTCCAGATTGACTGCTGAAAGTGCCAGTTCATTTAAGTATGTGTTCCCAGTTTGGGTGGCCTGGTAAATCTAGGTACGTAAAAGGGGTGGGGAGGGGTAAAAATTGGACTTCTAAAGGTGTTGAGTTTTCCTTTCAAATGTCTTATCAGGTGAAGTGACAGAACAAGTTATGGACCTGTTTGGTTTTGTGAGTGCTTCACACTTTACATCTGGTGTGGCCTATTACCACATTCCTGTTTGGCATGCATGAAGTACATTCCAATCTTTTAAGGTTTTGAGGCAGCTACTTTTATATGAAGATGACTTCAAAGGAGCTCTCACAGAGTTTGTGCTGAAGACAATAATTTGGAATGTGGTATTGTTTCTCCAGTTTCAAGAGTTTACAATAGATGTAGTATATTTTGTGGTGGATATTCAAGTGTTCTTTCAAGGTTTTTAGTGTGACAGGTTGGATTTTTCGTCAAGTTTACATTTCAGATGAAGAGCCTGAAAATGTGACATTAACATTTTTTTCGTACCTAGATTGCCATCAATCTGGACTTCGAGTTATAGACATACTGCTCAGTGATCTGCAAAATGACCTTGACTTTTAAGCAAATATATCCAAGATATGATAAAGAATGACACTGGATCTAAAAGCTCAAAACCATACATCCCTATTGTTTAAAAAGGCTCGATTTGAATCATTTTCAAAACCCACAGTGATTTCTGAAACATTTGAGAGAGTTATTGCCCTCTGTTGAATTTTGCTTGAAATTTCATTGTTCGTGGAATATCTTGACACAGAAATACACAGAACGACACACGTGTGTGAATGGGAACGAGTGCCCGTGCGGAAGGATAGAACGAGAGGCCACAGGCCTCGCGTTTTATCCTTCCACGATGGCACAAGTCCCCTTTTGATTAACCGTGCGGAAGGATAGAACAAGAGGCCACAGGCCTCGCGTTTTATCCTTCCACGATGGCACAAGTACCATTTTGATTAACCCATTCACACACACATAACATAACTTTTTTGTCTTTTGACCTACACCTTAGATACTTGGCATGTGGATGTATCACCATGAACCGGTGTGCAGTGTACCATAGTGACCTTGACCTTTGACCTGAAGGTCAGATTTATGTGCTTTTTTAAGGGAAACTGTCTGGACCAGAACTTTTTTGTATTTCGAGTCAGGCTTTAGATATTTGGCATGTGGATATATCACCATGAGCCGGTGTGTAGCGCACCATTGTGACCTTTATGTGACCTTGACCTTTGATCTGAAGGTCAGATTTGTGCTTTTTTCAAGGAAACTTTGTCCAGACCAAAACTTGTTTGTCTTTTGAGCCAGGCCTTAGATATTTAGCACGTGGATGTATCACCATGAGCCGGTGTGTCGCATACCATTGTGACCTTCATGTGACCTTGACCTCAAGGTCAAATTTATGTACTTCAAATAGGGAGTACTTGTCCAGACCAGAATTTTTTTTGTTTTTTGACCTAGGACTTGGTTATTTGACATGTGGATGTGTCACCATGAGACCGCATGTTGTGACCTTCATGTGACCTTGACCTCAAGGTCAAATTTATGTACTTCAAATAGGGAGTAATTGTCCAGACCAGAATTTTTTTGTTTTTTGACCTAGGACTTGGTTATTTGACATGTGGATGTGCACCATGAGACCGCATGTCGTCTACCTCGATGACCTACATGTGACCTTGACCTCTGACCTTAAGGTCAAATTTATGTACTTCAAATAGGGAATAATTATCCAGACCAGAACTTTTTTGTTTTTTGACCTAGGACTTAGATATTTGACATGTGGATGTATCGCAGTTAGACCGCATGTCATATGTAATCATGACCTTCATGTGACCTTGACCTCGAGGTCAAATTTATGTACTTTAAATAGAGAGAAATTGTCCTGACCAGATTTTTTTTTTTGGACATGTGGATGTGTCACCATGAAACCGCATGTCCGCTACCTTGATGAACTGCATGTGACCTTGACCTCTGACCTCAAGGTCAAATTTATGTACTTCAAATAGGGAATAATTGTCCAGATCAGAACTTTTTTTTTTGGACCTAGGACTTAGATGATTGACATGTGGATGTATCACAATGAGACCACATGTCATCATGACCTTGACCTCAAGGTCAAATTTATGTACTTTAAATAGGGAGTAATTGTCCAGACCAGAATTTTTTTTTTTTTGACTTGTGGATGTGTCACCATGAAACCGCATGTCCGCTACCTTAATGAACTGCATGTGACCTTGACCTCTGACCTCAAAAGGAAGGGGAGACATATGTTTTAGTGTGCTAAAACACTTTCTAGTTATTACATGCCTTCACGTCTATAAAAAAAAATATTAGGACACTCGGCAGTTCATTTGACAACTGTCAACAAAAAGAACACATTTTATCGCCAACCAAATATGCGATGTGTTCTATGTGGCACAAAGAACACATTGGAACTTCGGGGAACAATTTTCAGTTATCGCTAGTGATTCAAATTGTAATTGTGTTCTACGATTTGTAGACATTCCAGTGAAATTTTGCTTCTATTTAAAAATAGTCCATCAACGATTTCTGTTCCGCACATATGTGCGGAACAGATTTTCATTTTCCACATGGTTTAGTGTTGCTGTAGATGGGGATTACATAGAACAGGCGTGTAATAAAACACTGCATTTCAATAAATATTTAGTCGAGTTGTGACAAAGTCAAACTCGACTTGTAGTTTGGTGAATGGCGGGCAGGCGTAAACAATTGGTTTCAGGATGATAACTTGATAATGGTTTGACCCATGTTCATGGAACTTCATAGGTAGATTGGCATTGGTGAGAGGAAGAACCCTATTTATTTTGGACTTGCTTGGTCAAAGGTCAAGGTCATGGTGACCTTGAACATAGTAAATTGTAAACAATTGGTTTCTGGATGATAACCAGACTGTGGTTCAACCCAAATTCATGAAACTTCATGTGTAGGTTGGCCGTCATGAGAGGAAGAACGCTATTTTTTTTGTACTCACTAGGTCAAGGTCGCAGTGACCCTGAACATAGTAAATCAAAACAATTGGTTTCCAGATGATAACTTGATAATGGTTTGACCCACATTCATGAAACTTCATAGTTAGGTTGGCATCAGTGAAAGGAAGAACCCTATTTATTTTGGACTCGCTAGGTTAAACGTCAAGGTCACAGTAACCTCAAACATAATAAATCATGAACAATTGGTTTCCGGATGATAATTTGACAATTTTTCCACCCACGTTCATGAAACTTCATAGGTAGGTTGGCATTGATGCAAGAAAGAGCCCTATTTATTTTGGAATCACTAGGTCAAGGTTGCAGTGACCCTGAACATAGGAAATCAAAACAATTGGTTTCCAGATGATAACCTGATAATGGTTTGACCCACATTCATGAAACTTCATAGTTAGGTTGGCATTAGTGAAAGGAAGAACCCTATATATTTTGGACTCGCTAGGTTAAAGGTCAAGGTCAAAGTGACCTTCAGCATGGTAAATCGTAAACAATTGGTTTCCAGATGATAACTTGATAATGGTTTGACCCACATTCATGAAACTTCATAGGTAGGTTGGCCTAGCTGAGTGGAAGAACCCTATTTATTTTGGACTTGCTAGGTCAAAGGTCAAGGTCACAGTGACCTTGAACATAAATCATAAACAATTGGTTTCCGGATGATAATTTGACAATTTTTCCACCCACGTTCATGAAACTTCAAGGTAGGTTGGCATTGGTGCAAGAAAGAGCCCTATTTATTTTGGAATTACTAGGTCAAAGTCACAGTGACTCTTCACATAGTATATTGTAAACAGTTGGTTTCCGGTCGGTTTTCGGACGATAAGTTGATAATGATTAAACCCACTTTTGTGCTGTCACAACTTAACATTGGATCGGTGATCCTATTGGCATTTTTATATAATTTTATGTATTAATAACTTTTATTAAGTTAGACAAGTTAGAAAACTGGGATGATTTCTTGAAAATTGAGAGAATTATTGCCCTTTGTTGGTTCCATTTTACTGGAATCTTTAATATTTATGTGATTACCTGAAAAGCAAGTGCCATGTTTTAATTATTTTTGATATGCTGCTTTATATTATTAACCTGTTCTTGAAGAAGATCGAAAATCACATTGATTTGTCAAAAACTGATTGAGTTATTGCCATTTGTGTATTCTGTTTTACTTTCATCTTTTTTGTTTTTATGTGCTAACTTGGAAAAGTATCAGATTTCATTATGCTGCCTTGTTTTAACATTCTCTTGGACAAGTTTAAAAACCATGGTGTTTTGTTAAAAATTGATAGTGCCAACAGGCACTCTCCAGTAAATTGTAACAAGGCAATTATGAACAAACTTTTGCTAAATGATGGCTTCCATTGCTGGTTGCATGGTCTTTTGGGGAAAAAATACACGCGTTAACAAATCACCCTTGAATAACAATTTAGAACTCTACCAGTTAATCCCACACACCCATTAACCCATGTGGAAACCTCCAAATCTCCCACCAACCAATCTGCCCTCTCTCTTTTCAACTGAATAGGTTTATGTATGTCATTTTGTGCACTATCTATGTAAAAAATTATGTATCTGGTCAGAATGATTGCTAAAATATCTTGTTGGCCAGTGTTCAATTGATTACCAAAAATGGCTGCTAACCGTTTACCGGTTATTTTAGCTCACACACAGTCAATTCCGATTGTAATACTGTGGACTACTAGATGAGTCGAGGCTTGAAAGAACCGATGTTCCAGGAGCCGTTGCTGTTGTCATCCGATTGCCCACAATCATCCGATTGGGATGGGCGATTCCGATCATCCGTTGAACACTATTGTTAGCTTGACAAAATTGAGTGTATGGTGATCGTAAGACAGTGGTCCATCCCAAAATTTCACATTCTGACAAATCCTGGTGCTTTCAGAGAGAAGAGATTATTCAGATAGAGAAATTGAAGAGCGACGGGATTACCCACACCATCAGTTAGAATCACCAACATTGCCTCCTCCTATAAGCATATCCAGTTATAATTCACCACCATCCCCTAAAAGAGCACCTACTCCTGTATTAATAGATCAGGAAGATGAACTGACAAGGTAAGGGATTTTTAATTTTAATTTTAGCCTTGAGGCTGATGCTTGAAGTGTCCTCATGGGGTTTTTTTCACATAATTTTTGTTTTGTCACATAGGTGCATTCTCTTTTCACAATCTTTTTTAATGTTTACTTATTTTTAGCAGGTCACATTTACTGGTTTTCCATAAAATCCTTGAGAGTCTTGAAGAAAAAGGCATCCCTGGTAGGCTCCAGCAGATATTCAGTATTTGAAATGATATTCAATTCCATCATAATATTTGATTTGAAATCAATTCTACAATCAATGCCGATTATCTGTTGAATATCTTCAATATTTTCTTCAATGTTTTTGTTGTGAAAATGCAACGGGTATTAACACAAGTTAAATGTATGTTTAAATTTAATATCGACAAAATTTTTAAAGCGGATTGCAACATCAAAACATGTAAATCTTCTAGTCTGCAGTATTGCAATAACCTACTTGTAGAAATAGGGTTATTCCATGACATAACTGGAAGTTCTTTGAACTTTCTTGGAGATCGGAAAGTTCTGTATTTTAAATGAACCCATACTTGCTGTAATGCATGGAGAATTTACTTAATTGTGTAGTACATATGGCAGCAACAGTAGAATGTTTGTGTGAATCTGCTCACCAAGAAACCCACATTTGTGGTCTGTCTATGAGGAAAAGACAACTTGATGTGATATTGTTTGCGACTGGTTAACTTAACTGTATGCACTGGATTTAAATGTGACTTTTTTACGTTGAAGTACTACCAATAACAGTTGTTATGTCATCGATTCGCTATTCAATTCACGAATAGTGTGCAGTATTCTATTCATTTTTGATTTGGTCATATTTGATTATTCCTTCAGCCTTCATGTTCCTTAAACCATGTGTATCTCTTGTAGTGATTCCTTTGTTTTCTTCCCAGTGCATTCTGGAAACTACTAATGTCAAGATATAAAATTTCACCCTGATCCTTTTCCCAAAATGCAACTGACAATTCAACCAAGACTGAATTGGTTAAATGCCTAACTGCATTATGAGCTAAATTTGCTGCTTAAAAGTTCATTATTTTAAAAGCAGTGTGCAAAGGATTAAAAATTATAAAAACAGAATTTAGCATTATATTCAGTTTGTGTGGAAGTAGAAATATGAGGTGCATCAAGGGAGACTATTCTTCATGGGTTTTTATTCTTCTCAACTTTTCAGTTAAAAAGTAATTGTTTTGCAAGACACATGACAGACTATTAATATCCCCTACCGATATCCATTTTATGTATCTTACTTGTTATCCACTTTGCAAGTTGGAAGGGATATATAATGCTGTTGTCACTTTTTGCCATCATACAAATAGAAAGAAATTTAATCAATTCATTCTTGTTTGACAGAGCTCATTGAGCTCTGTCATACAAGATTGAATTGGTTAAATTCCTAGCATTATGGGAAAAATGGCTATTTGAAATTTTAGTATTTTGACATCAGGATGCAGGATATCTTTATCCTCGAATTTCATTTCAAAATCTTATTGTATGGTGACATCATGGCTTGGTTAGAAATTAGCAGTGCATATTTTTGTTTCTTATTTTCTGTTGATTGTTAATACAGGTGAAACTTCCTACTCACATCATTGATTCCTGTTCTCTGCACTCCACCCTCATTGTAGTCTGTCTTAGTATTTCATAGAAACTGTTATTCAAATTTTTGTGTTTTTTCTTCAAACTATGGACAAGAAAACGTTGTTGGATTTTGCCCAATCCAATGAAAACCATAGGCTGTGGTTTGAAAGAGAAAAATGAAACTTCTAAAGTATTTGCACAAAAAATAATTAGTACCACAGTGTATCATCTGCAGATCTAGTTAGTAAATGATTATTAGGCCTAAAAAAGTTAAAAATCTGTGTCTCAGGTCCTCCGCATTGTCTGTTTGGCTGCCTCATGCTCTCTTTTTATAAACAATGTGAACTTGAAAAAATAAAAATTAAATGGTTTATGTCTGATATTTTACCCAAGTTGAATAAAATTAATAAATTTGTCACTTGAGTGCAACAATGCAAAGACAGTAGTTACACATTCCCTCTGTGCATGGTCCAGTCATCAACAACCTTTGGTAATATATGTTCATGGCTCTCACAATTGAAACTGAGATCTCAACTTATCCCCCTGCTGTAAAACGTGGATTGTCCCATTGTCACCAACCTTTGGTAACAGATGTACATGGTAGATCTCACAACTGTAAAACAAAGACTATAGTTCCACATCCCCCATGTGGATTGTCCAGTCATAACCAATCTTTGGTAACAGGTTTACATTGCTCTCATAACTTCCACACCTTGCTGTAAAACATAGACAATTGTTCAACATCCCTCATGTGTATGGTCCAGTCATTTGTGACCTTTGGTAACAGGTGTACATAGATCTCACAATTGAAACTGGGTACTGGACTTTTGTAAAAGAAAGACAATACCTCCCTCACAAGTATATGTCAGGACATCCTAATTTTTTTGCCTCCAACACAAAGCACAGCATAGCTTATTACCCCTCATTGGAATGAGCTTGAACTCTTTCCAGTATGGCTTGATATGCTATGTTTTCAAGGCGAAAATTGAAAATTTAATATTTGGAGGCGGAATTTAGTGAATCTGCTGCACAGTTTTGACCATTATATCAGGTAACCCTTTACCTAACATAGTGGCCAAAAAAACGGCCAGAAAATTAACCAGAATAAGCCTACCACAGCCTAAAATATCTCTAACATTTCTCAATAAAACCATACAAATATGGATATCATTAGAACCAGAACCAGCTTGTTGAGCTGGTTCTAATGATATCTATATTTGTGTGGTTTTATTTAAAACTGTGAGGGGGCGTGTTGGCATTACGGTAACCAGTTCTCATCAGATCACCGAAGTTAAGCAATGTCGAGCCCGGTTAATCCTTGGATGGGTGACCGTTTGAGTGATCGATTCGGACTCCCACATTGTGTCCTTGGGCAAGGCACTTAACCCCAATTGTCCACATGGGGGCATGATGACGCCGTGTACTAAGGTGTACTGCACATCAATGGTGCGAATGTCTTCAACCAATCTAACCCTGCCTGTGCTGCAGTGCAGAGTTACGATGTTGGGGAGCTGGCAGCTGCTCGTCGTTTCTCGGTGGTTCTCTCTGGGTATTCCGGCTTCCTCCACCCGTAAAACAGTCACGGTCATGATTAGCCATTGTGCATAAGTATGTGACCTTAAACACCAATAAATAAATAATTGAAAACTGTGAAATTAGTTTTCGAAAAATGTGAAATTTAATTTATTTTTTAAATATACTGCAGGTAAAGGGTTAAAAAAACAAATTTTACATTTTCTGTCTTTACTATTCCAATTGCAACCAACATCTTCAGCCTGTTGCCATCATCTTGCACTTCCTTTTAGATCAAATACTTGTTAGGATAAAACTGACATTTCTTGTTAGTCAAGTTGTGACGAAGTCAAACTCGACTTTTCGTATGATGAATTGCAGGCGGGCGTGCGTGAACAATTTGTTTCCGGATGATAACTTGATAATGGTTCGACCCACATTCATGAAACTTCATAGGTAGGTTGGCCTCGGTGAGAGGAAGAAACCTATTTATTTTGGACTGGCTAGGTCAATGATCATGGTCACAGTGATCTTGAAAACACAAAATTGTAAACAATTGGTTTCCGGATGATAACTTGACTATGGTTGAACCCACATTCATTAAATTTCATATGTAGGTTGGCCTTGGTGAGAGGAAGAACCATATTTATTTTGGACTTGCTAGGTGAAAGGTCAAGGTCACATTGACCCTGAACATAGTAATCAAAACAATTGGTTTCCAGATGACAACTTGATAATGTTTCGACCCACATTCATGAAACTTTGTAGGTAGGTTGGCCTATGTGAATGGAATGTTGGACTCGCTAGGTCAAAGGTCAAGGTCACAGAGTCCTTGAACATAATAAATCGTAAACAATTTGTTTCCGGTTGATAATTTGACAATGGTTCTACCCACATTTATGAAACTTCATAGGTAGGTTGCAATTGGCATTGGTGCAAGAAAGAGCCCTATTTATTTTGGAATCACTAGGTCAAAGATCAAGGTCACAGTGACACTTCACATAGTAAATTGTAACCAATTGGTTTCCGGATGATAAGTTGATAATGATTAAACCCACTTTTATGCTGTCAGAACTTGACATTGAATCGGTGATCCTATCAACATTTTCTTTTATGTAGGGGTGATGATTATACCCTGCGACAGCACTTTTAAATTCAGTGGTTTGGGTGATTCCCTCTTAATGATAATAGGTAATAAGCACAGTGATCTTCAAATGAATGTGCAAGTATTAACTAGTGGTCAACAAAACAAGTAAATGACTCACTGAATGATCAGTTGACTTGCCAGTTGTTCAGTCAAATCACAAATAGATGTTTCATGGTCACGCATTTCAATAACACAGTCTTGAAACTTTCGACATTCTATAATCATTATGACTTTCTTGTGGCGAGTTTAATCGAAACCGATTAACATTTACTGACATTTCATTAGAATTCTTTTCAACTCAGGCTGTTCAACAGCTTGTTTTTTTATGGCTAAAGGTTTGATGCATTGATGCTTAGTGATTGAATTGAAGCTTTTTGAGTTACATAAATTGATCTGCACATGAAAAATTTTTGATTTGGAAATAGATGAGTTGACATGTGTGCACACTAACTCTGGGTTTTTAACCAGTGTAACTGCTTTGATTCAGTAGTAACATAAATATAGCCTAGAATTCCCTCAACTTTTGTCGACTTGAGTATTTGATTGGTTGTCCCCCGAAAAAATTTTCGGGGACTAGAGAAAGCAGCGTTGTCTGTGTGTGCATCCATCTGTTTGTGCGTCAAAATTTTATCAATTTGATGAATTTTGATTTTCACTTGGGGCTCCATAGGGGGCATAACTCTGATAGCACCCTATGTATATTAGAGAAATTACTAAAAAAATCTTCTCCGCACAAGTGGGCAGAATCATTTGATATTTGGTATACATCATTGGGCTCACTATAGAAGCCCAAATTAGAACTTCGTGCATTTCAGGCAAATTTCTAAAAAAATCTTCTCCAGATCCAGCAGGCAGAATCTTTTGATATTTGGTATGCAACATTGTGGGGTGGATCTGATTCAAGTTTGTTCAAATGGGCTCCCTGGATTCACATTTGGGCTCAGTATAGAAGCCCGAATTCAAACTTAGTGCATTTCAGGCAAATTTCTTAAAAAATCTTCTTCTCCATATCCAGCAGGCAGAATCTTTTGATATTTGGTATGCAACATTGTGGGGTGGATCTGATTTGTTCAAATCGGCCCCCTGGGTTCATATTTGGGCTCAGTATAGGAGCCCAAATTTGAACTTAGTGCATTTCAGGCAAATTTCTTTAAAAATCTTCTTCTCGAAATCCAGCAGGCAGAATCTTTTGATATTGGGTATGCAGCATGCTTAGGGGGGTGAGATTCAAGTTTGTTCAAGCCAAGTCCCTGGGTTAATATTTGGGCTCACTGTGGTAGCCCGAATTATAACTTAGTTCAAAATGAGGAATTTTCTTTAAAAGTCTTCTTCTTCAGATCCAGTAGTCGGAATGTTTTGATATTTGGTATGCAGCATCCTTGGGGGGTGAGATTCAAGTTTGTTCAATCCATGTCCCTAGGTCCATATTAGGGCTCACTGTGGGAGCTTGAATTGTAACTTAGTTCGAAATGAGGAATTTTCTTAAAAAATCTTCTTCTTCAGATCCAGCAGTCGGAATGTTTTGATATGTGGTGTGTAGCATCCTCAGGGGTGAGATTCAAGTTTGTTAAAGCCAAGTCCTTGGGTCCATATTTGGGCTCCCTGTGAGAGCCCGAATTATAACTTAGTCAATATGAGGAATTTTTCTTTAAAGATCTTCTTTTTCAGATTCAGCAGTCGGAATGTTTTGATATTTGGCATGCATCATCCTTAGGGAGTGAGATTCAAGTTTGTTCAAGCCAAGTCCCTGGGTTCATATTTGGGCTCACTGTGGGAGCCCGAATGATAACTTAGTTCAAAATGAGGAATTTTCTTGAAAAATCTTTTTCAGATCCAGCAGATGAATGCTTTTGATATTTCGTATGCAGCATCCTTAGGGGGATAAGATTCAAGTTTGTTCAAGCCATGTCCCTAGTTCCATAAAATTTGTCTCTCATGACTTCATTCCTTTGTAGTGTTGATGAACCATGTCTAACTGAATGTGACCCCAAATACTTCTTTGAACCGCTTTGGTCGGTGAGCGATTAAGGCTCCTTGGGGCCTCTTGTTTTTCAAACTTATGGTGGGTAACACTGCAACATATTCATTTTGTATATCATTTATGATCTGTTATTACTTTCCAAAGTGTGATTTACTGGGATTTCCGGGTTTGATTATAAACGATAACTTCACAAGTGAAATATGCAATCAACAATTGGGTCATGTATCCGTGTGCGCAAACGACGATGCTTTGCTGTGGGTGTAATGGGGACTTCATTGATTTTTGGGTTTTTTTAACCCTTTATCTAACATGAAAATCAGATGACACTTGCAAAAAAAATTCTTGAATAACTATTATACAATTTCCCCTTATTTATCAACCTTTTTGGCCTCACTACATCCAAAACAGGCATTTATTCTATTATATCTTGTTTGACAGAGCTCTGTGAGCTCTGTCAAACAAGACATACTAGAATAAATGCTCAGTTTACCTGCAGAACACAGGAAACTAACCAAATCCCTGTTAATTGTATACTCCTGTTAATTGAATAATTTTCACAGGCAAAATGGATATTCAATTAAGAGGATTCTACTGTAAACCCGACTTGGTCGAAGGGTGTATCTAGTGGAGAGCTGTGTACGTTCGTACTTAACGCAAATGTGTCTGTCCAACATATTTGCTGCTCTAGCACGGTCATTGTTTGTCGGATTCAAATAATTTTTGCCATGCTTGTCCGTCAACATGGGGGAATGGATCCTACAGCAGAATTAACATCTTTGCGTAAACATTAGTTATTTTTCCTTGTTTAACTTAGGGGATTATTATTAGCTCACCTGACTGAAAGTCAGGGTGAGCTTTTCTGATCACTTTCCGCCCGGCGTCCGTCGTGAAGGTGGTGTTTGGGCCTTTTTCTCCCAGACCACTGAAATTTCATGTGAGTCGGGGTTATATAAGGGCATTTTGATTTTTTGTCAAATTAGGTTTCGGCTCATATCGAGCAGAGGGATGGGGCAAAAATGCTCCAATTCTTAAAAAATCTTCTCAAGAACCAGCAATAGCAGAGACTTGATATTTGGTATACATCTTCCTTTTGAGGTGTAGACTCAAGTTTATTCAAGAGAAGTTTAGCCTGAAAATTTTGGGTCTGGTTCCGACTCTGAAATTTTGGACCAAAATTTGGAATTTTTTAAAAAAAAATTGTATGCGTTTTTTGTTCAATTTTGAGACGCAAAAAAAAAATTTTTTAGCCGGAAAATTTTGGATCCGGTTCAGACTCGAACCCTTCTAACTCTAACCCTAACTCTTCTAACCCTAACCTTCTAACCCTAACCCTTCTAACCATTTCCTGAAAATTTTGGGTCCGGTTCAGACTTGGAAATTTTGGCCGAAAATTTGGGAAAAAAAATTTGTTTTTTTTATGCATTTTATTCAATTTTGAGATGAAAAAAAGAATTGGGATCAGGTTTGGACTCCGAAATTTTGGACCAAATTTCGGACATTTTTGGGATATTTTTATGCATTTTGTTCAATTTTGAGATGGAAAAAAAAATTTATAGCTTGAAAATTTTGGATCCTGTTCCGACTTGTTTTTAAAATCTTCTTCTTCAGACCATGTAGTCAGAATGCTTTCATATTTGGTATACAACATCTCTAGGAGGGTTAGATTCAAGTTCGTTCAATCCTAGTCCATGAGTTGATATTTGGGCTTAGTACAATATAAGAAAATTTCTTTGAAAATCTTTTTCAGATCCACCAGTCAGAATCCTTTCATATTTGGTATACAACATCTCTTGGAGGGTAAGACTCAAGTTTGTTCAAACCTGGTCCCGGGGTTATTAGTTTGGGCTACCTGTGGGAGCCTGAATTTTAACTAAGTGCAATATGAGGGAGTCTTCTTCTTCAGATCCACCAATCAGAATCCTTTCATATTTGGTATACAACATCTCTAGGTGGGTCAGATTCAATGGCCGCCATATTGAATTTGGTTTCCATCCAATAACTAATGAATGCAGACTCGAATCAATTTTGTATTTTTGTGATGCATTGTTGGTATCTAGAGGTAGCTTCCTTTTGATTTTGGTTATGCCCCTGAGAGACTTACCTACCCTTTTATGACACCGTCGGGGCCATATGCCACTCTTCGCGTTGCTCTTGTTTTCATTTTTTGTCTCAAAATTATAGGTTATGACCCCTCATTGGAATAAGTTCGACGAGCTCATTCCAATGAGGGGTCATAACCTATGTTTTAGAGACAAAAAATAATGAAAATTAATTGGCGATTTTTGAGAATCGCGCTGGCCTGTTTTGGCCGTTATGTTAGGTATAGGGTTAAATAATATAACTATCATTAATAATGAAAAGTAATAAACAGAGTAATTGCTTGACTGGACTGGTTACGTGAAATAATTCATTCGAGGCGAGGGACTAGATTGTAAAACACTCTTGCACATTCATGCACTCGTGTTTCTACAACGTCCCTCACCTCTCATGAATATTTCACGTAACCAGTCCAGTCAAGCAATTACTCTCTATAAAATATATATTCTGATGGTTGGAGTAATTGTTTTTATCTGAATAAAGTATCTGAAACAAGTCAAAATTATTGTGGGTGGAATTTGCAATGCCCAATATATGCTGCTATTAAGTTATGCGTCAATTATGCTGCCATTGAGTTTTCTCTATCTTTGTTTGAAATCATAAGTTTAAGACCACACTTCTGCCTGACTAACCAGAGGGGCACCAAGCTCCCTGGCAAATGTGAAAACTGTTGAGAATGGTGATTAACTCCTAGCACTCTGGTAGTATTTCAAAATTTCCATCATTGACTCCATGATGTCCACGAAGAAAGAAAAATTTACAAACAAAATATATCTTGTTTGACAGAGCTTGATAAGCTCTGTGAAACAAGATATAATTTATTAAATTCTTAGTTGCATTGTGGGAAAAATTTGCTGCTGAAGACTTTGGTATTTTGGCATCAGAGTGGAGAGGGTTAATAATGTACATTACTTAGGCTTCACCCTTGACCCAACATTAATAATAATAATTTGGGCTTCCACTGATTTGTCATGGACCTCTAATAGAAGAGAACACTTGCAAAAAAAATAATAATTTGTGAATAACTAATTTTCATTTTGTGTTTCAAAAACATAGCTTATGACTGCTCATTGGAACAAGTTTCTCCCAGTGAGGGGCCATAAGCTATTTGTTTGAAGCAAAAATTGAAAAAATAAAATTCAAAACACTATTTTTGTGAAAAGTTGTGCCTGGTTATTTCCTTTTTGTTATTAAGTAAAGGGTTAACCCATTTCTAAACTGATACATTCGCTCCATGTTAACACAAAAATTGTTAAACAGATTTTGTTATTAATTTTTCTCTTTTTATTACATGCCTTGTCTATGAGATCCCCATCTACTGTACAGGAACACTAAACCATGCGGAAAATGAAAATCCGTTCTGCACACATGTGCGGAATGGAAATTGTTGACAGACTATTTTTATAAAGAAGCGACATTTCACTGAAATTTTCTAGAAATCGTGTACCATAATTGCAATTTGAATCGCTAGCAATAAAAGGCTAAAAATCATCCAAGTTCCAATGTGTTCTGTGTGCCAATAGACCATAGGTTCCCCTCGAAAATTTGGTTAGTGATAAAATGTGTTCTTTTTGTTGATAGCTGTCATGAATTGCCGAGTGTCCTTGTAATAATTGTTTTTATAGACGTGAAGGTTTGTAATAAACACAGAACAACATGCGTGTGTGAATGGATAAATCGATATGGCACTTGTGCCATCCCAGAAGGATAAAACTCGAGGCCTGTGGCCTCTCGTTCTATCCTTCCATGGTGACACTCATGTCATATCAATTAACCCTTCCACACACACATGTTATTCTGTATTTTTCTTGTATATTTCTCTTCTTTTCAGTTTGTATTATTATAGGCGTATAGGCTTGTATTCAATACTGCTTATTGGGGCATTTTTTTTCTTTTCATTGGCCATAAACAGTGTTATGAAAGACATAAAGTTTAATTTTCAGCTTATTTTGTGAGAGATTCTCCTGTCATTAACTGGTAGAGTGGTAAATTATTTTTGGGGGGTAAAAATTTGTTCACATGTCTTTGCATACTTGAAATTTATTGGAGTGTGCCTGCAGGCACTCTTCAATAAATTGTAGCAAGACAAATCCATACAGACTAAAGAATTTCATGTCATAGATAATAAGAAGTGCATCAACAGAATATGAAGCCTTTGAGTTGCAGTACCTATCAGGGACCAGCCTAGGGGGGAATTTTACGGAGACTTCAAGTCTCCCTCCAGAAAAAATAGGGAGACTGCAGAGTCATGTAGGGAGACTTCATAGGCAAGTGGGGAAAATTAAGAATATTCATGTACCACCCCCACCGCCCCTTCATATTTTCAATTTATGGTCCTTCATTAACGTACAAATAATCCAGGTCCAGTTGTCTATGATGCATCTGTGCCAGGTTAAAAAATCACAATGTAATTATTGACGGAAAATCCCCCACTGCTACCTTCTCCTTCATGACCCCTCACCTCTTCTTCGTGCCAATTCCCCATCACCCTCCTGTGGTTGCCTTTCAACAAAGTCTACTAAGCTAATAATTTCCTAAGTCTGAAAGTGTGAACAGGACCAGATGTAAGAAGGTTGCTTGGGAGGTACTTTGTTAGTTAATAAACAAAATACATTCTGGGGTTGAGTATTTTGTAAAAGAAATGTCACTCCGCGTCATTTTTATGGCATTCCGGTGTCATTCCGCGTCATTTCATGTCATTCCGATGTTTAGGAGGACCCTTTTTCAAGATCGTCCACATGCACACTTGTGTCCTGTACAAAGCTTTTCTTGACATCACTAAAGCTTTTTTTCATGTGTTTCAATTCCATTCGTGTTTTTCTGAGAATAGACAGGCCAACAGTTAACAGTCGTCAGCAAATCGAAATGAAAATAATGTGTTATAAAATACGTCCGTTGTGTATCCATTTTCGGCATCCTAAGCGACGAAACCTACTTTCAAACTGGGTTGTTTTGTTGAGTCGCGTAAGTCACCTATTTTCGTTTCGACACTTGAAGCTCCGACTGGAACACAACAAAATAGAAATAAAAAAAATCCGCCGAAAGCGACAATGGACAATTGCTTGTCGTGTGATTTCAAATAAATGGACGTTTATTTGACGAATTAAAATGCCCATTTATCACACTCGACCACATTCGATTTTTGAAAATACTCGTTTTCATGTAAACCTCGCATCACTCAGTTCAGCCTTTTCTCATTTTGGCCAATTTTTAGAGGGTGACTTGTAATCGCCCCGACTATTTTTCTAGGCGACTTTGGGCTTAGAAGGGCGACTTAATCGCCCTAGTCGCCCTCACGGCTGGTCCCTGGTACCTATACATCAGAATGGAATGCAAATACGGTCTTACAGCACTCAATCAGTTAATACTTGTACATTTGATGATTTTTTTTATTTATTGGGGTTTAATGACACTTTTGACAGCCAGGGTCACCTCGTGTCGGCCAGTTTTACGGGTGGAGGAAGCGAGGAAGAGAACCACCGAGCAATGACGAGCAACTGTCAGTCTCCCCAACATTGTAACTCCACACAAGCAGGGTTAGAATTGGTTGAAGACAAGTGCACCATCGATGTGCAGTACGCCTTAGTACACAACACTACCATCACCCCCCTCCCCCCATGGGCACTTGGATTAAGTGTCTTGCCCAATCACACAATGCGGTTGCCACAGGTAGGATTCAAACTGAGGACCTCTCCGCTTGCAGCCTGCATCTCTACCTACTGAGCCACCGTGCCCCCGTATTATGTGTGAGGTGAAAAGATAATTTAAAAATAAATCCATCCTACAACTTACAGAATTGTGCACTTGGATTATCACTTATCTTTCCCCCTTGGAACCCCGGGATGTGAATCATTTCTTGTTTACTGTGGTAACCAAGTTCTGTTATACTGGTAAAATAGGACCCGGTAACCGATGCCTGGAGTAGAAGTCCTCTAAAATGGGCAACATGGGTATAAACGATTGGCTGGACTTGACTTTGTATCTATGTTGCAGTCATGATTAGCCATTGTGCAGAAATATGTGACCTTAAACACCAATAAATAATAAATAAATATCACCTTTCTCCATCAGTATTTAAATGCACCAAAGTTTTGCAAAGGTCATTGTTTGTCCAGAAAATATATGGTAGAATTTTTCCTGTATTTCTCAAAAAAGGAAAACTTCCACCATTTTCTTACCTCAGTCAGCATTTTATTTTTAAAAAATTTATTGTGTTTAATGAGCGTGATCCTGACACAAAATTATTTGATGTGCAGCCAAAATGTATCTGAATTTCCAACTATTCAGATACTTGTTTTCAAATTTTTTGCTAATTACTATCTCCTTCCAGTTAATTATTTCACGAAAATACACATAGAAAGTATTAATTTTTTATCAATTTTACATGAAAATTGCCTGTTATGACAATGTAACACAGACATTCATTGATTATGAGCAAAACCACTGATGAGAATATCTGGTAGATACTTCTTTGCATCTTCACAGATATGCAGTCCAGAAAAGAAAAATTGTTTAAAAATAATGTAATGAGTGTTTTCCTTGGGTTTTCAAAAGAGATGTCTGAATGTGAAATAGTGTTGGTAGAATTCTTCGTCTATGGTTAACTGGTAGAGTGCTAAATCTTTTTTGGTGATCAAAATTTGTACACATGTTTTGACTTGATATTACTATCTATGGGAGAGTGCCTGTGGGCACTCTCCCATAAATTGTGGCAAGGCAAATCTTATCAGACTAAATAATTCCATCCCAAAAACAATATGAAGCATATTCACAGAATATGTAGTCTTTAAAATGGGGAACCTGCATCTCTGAATAAAGCCCAAATACAGGCTTCATGCACTCTTCCGGTTAAGTAGATCCTGTGACCAGTTGGTGATAAGCATCTGCCACAAAAATGGGAATGAACTTCAGTTTACACAGACTACAGTATTTCCTTGTAGAATAACACATTGCATATAACTTATAAACACCAAGTCATTTAACATACCCTCAGTACAAATTGGACAAGCTAGTTGCATATAGATGATATGTTAGATCCCAGCTGAGTAACCCTTTACTGAATGCAGAGGATTTAAAAATTTAATATTTTAAATGTTTTTTCAATTTTAAAAAAAAATTACAACAGAGCCATATCATGTGGCCATCCCTCATTAGAACGAGTTCAGCGTATAGTTTTGTCGGAATTTTTTGAAAAATAATCCTTTTCCAACTGCTCACTTTCCCCCGTGGGAACCCTGGAGGTGAAACAGTGTTTTTTAGCTCAATTGACTGCAAGTCAATGTGAGCTGTTCCCATCACTTGGGGTCCGTCGTCCGAAACTGGTCTTCTTCTTCACAACCATTAAGCCAAATTCAAACATATATTGCCAAGACCATCTATGGAGTATACCCTTTCTATTTTGTTCAAATGAAGCAGCTGCCATCTTCAGGCTCTGGTTAATGCCCTAACAGCCTAAATATCTTTAAAAATCTTCTCAAGAACCACCAGAGAGAATGCCTTGATATTTGGTATGGAACATCCTTTGGTGTCAAAGATTAAAGTTTGTTCAAGGGAAGTTGGTAGGTCAATATTTGGGTTCTCTGTGGGAGCATATCCATTTTGGACTCCACCCAAAATTTGTATTTCAAGAACCAGTGAGCCGATTTGAAAGAAATGTGGCATGTAGTATAAGTGGGTCCTAAAGTAATTGATTGGTGCCCAGAAAAAATTTTTTACAGCCTCGTGGGAACCCCAGGGGCTAAAAATAGGAAAAAATTAAAATGCCCACATTTCCCAAACCACTCAGAACAGAGAACTGTCATTTGGTATGAAGCATCCTTAGGACCGGTAGAATGGAATCGTTAAAAAAAATTGCCATTGGTTGTGTCCGGCTGTTCTGTACGGGGCATTGAAAAAATCCTTAGTCAGTGTATTTGCAAAAATTTTTTAAAAAATTTCTTCAGAACCACTGATCAGAATCTTTTGATAATTGGCATACAGCATCCATAGGAGGTTAAATACAAGTGTGTTCAAATTAAGCCCCTCAGTTAATATTTTGGCTCAATACAGGAGCCTGAATAATTAACTTAGGGCAATATGAGGAATAAACTTTAAACTTTTAAAAATCTTCTTCAGATCCAACAGTCCGATTCTTTTGATATTTGATATACAACATCTCTAGGGGGGTCAAATTCAAGTTTGTTCAAATTGAGTCCCTGGGTTAATATTTGGGCTCCCTATGGGAGCCCAAATAGTACCTCAGTGCAATATGGGGAATTATCTTCTTCAGATCCACCAGTCAGAATTCTTTCATATTTGGTATACACCATCTCTTGGGGTGGTCAGATTCAAGTTTGTTCAAATTGAGTCCCTGGGTCAATATTTGTGCTTCCATGGGAGTCCGAATTTTAGCTTGGTGCAATATGAGGAATAATCTTTAAAAATCTTCATCTTCAGATCCACCAGTCAGAATGCTTTCATATTTGGTACACAACATCTCGAGGAGAGAGTGTGTGGTTGGAGCCCAAAGTTTAACTTAGTGTAATATGAGGGAATTTCTTTTAAAATCTTCTTCAGATCCACCTGTCAGAATCCTCTCATATTTGGTATACAACATTTCTAGGGGGGGGGGGGGGGGGGGGCGGTGGGGGGATTCAAATTTGTTCAACTCGAGTGCCTGGGTCAATATTTGGGCTCCCTGTGGTAGCCTGAATTTTATCTTCTTCAGATCCACCAGCTAGAATGCTTTCATATTTGGTATACAACATCTCTAGGGGGGAGGGGGGTTTGAGGGGGTCAGATTCAGGTTTTTTCAAATCTAGTCCATGGGGTAATATTTGGGCTCTCTATGTTAATACGAATTTTAATTTAATGCTACATGAGGAAATTTCTTTTAAAATCTTCTTCAGATTCACCCCTTTTATATTTGGTATACAACATCTCTGGGGAGGGAGATTCAAGTTTGTTCAAATCTAGTGCCTAGGTTAATATTTGGGCTCCTTATGGGAGCCCAAATTTTATCTCTGTGCAATATGAGGGAGGGGGGAGGGGGGGGGGGGGGGGGGTCAGAATCAAGTTTCATCAATTTTGTACCTTGGGTTAATATTTGGGCTTCCTATGGGAGCCTGAAATTTATTTTAGCTCAATATCAAAAAATTTCTTTCAAAATCTTCTTCAGATCCACCAGTCAGAATACTTTCATATTTGGTATACAACATCTTGGGGTGGGGGAGGGGGGGGGGGGGGTAAAAATCTTCTTCAGATGCACCAGTCAGAATGTTATGATATATGGTATACAGCATCCTTAGGGAGGTCAGATCTAAGTTTGTTCAAACCAAGTCCCTGGGTTAATATTTGGGCTCCCTATTGGAACCCGAATTTTAACTTAGTCCATTATGAGGAATAATCTTTAAAAATCTGCTTCTTGATATACAATCAGAATCTTTCAATATTTGGTATACAGCATCCTTTGAGGGTTCAAATTCTGTCTGTTTAAATAAAGTCCCTGGGTTGATATTTGTGTTTCCTGCAAGGGAGTGGGGGGGGGGGGTGGCAAAATTTAACATATTTCAAAATTATTAATATTTTTAAAATCTTCTCTAGAACTACCAGTCAGAATCTTTTAATAATTGGTAAACAACATCCTTCATGTTCCAGTCAAGTCCCTAGGTTGATATTTGCACTCCCTGGTTTTCCATTACTGAAAAATCTGGGCATTATTTCTGTGGTAGCATCCCAATACTAGAAAAAAATCATCTGGTATGGAAAGCAGAGTTATAAATAATTAAATAACTTCATTCCTCTGTTTTGTTAACTAGCCATAGATGGTAACTAAAGTCCTTCTTTAAACAACTTTGGTCAGGTGAGTGTGTCAGACCCCATGGGGCCGCTTGTTGTAAGTTAAAACAACTAGTAAGGCATAGAATAAGGTCACATGATGCACATCCCCCTTCCACTTTTAGAAGTAGTCTCTGAGGTGTCAGACTTCTCTTTGTATTTTACTGAGCCTACTTGTAAAAGTTAACACTGTTGACTTACATCTTCTTACATCAGCTTTGACTTGACAGTGGCAGTTTTGATATTAGAGGTGTGCATGTTGGCAGTGGTTCTCAATATTTTTGGTTTCACTCATGACACATTCCTTTAATATGGATCATGACATTTGAAATAGTGCCAATCATCCTGACATCACTCACACAAAGTATGAACTAAGGTCACTAAGCTACCATGTGATACTATCCAGGCATTTTGTAAGTTCATCAACAAGTACAGAAATTTCTACATTCTGCACTTGCACTTCACTTCATTGCAAGTCAGAACAACACCCTTGCTCCTGGCAACACCAGGAAGTAGAGAAGTGCAGATTTATAAGGACAGACAAGTTCAGTCCTGCTGTTGAAACATTTTTAGCTCAACTTGACAAAGTCAAGCTAAGCTGTTGCCATCACTTCTCGTCCGTCGGCGTATGTACGTTAGTACGTATGTCCACAATTTCCTTTGGCACACCTCACAGGCCGCATTTATGATCAGATCGCTTTGAAACTTGGTATGCTTGTTTGGGGTGACCTCTAGATGGGAGCTATCGATTTTCGTCAATTTCTGTCAAAATATGTTGCCGCGGCCAGCGTTCTTAGAACTTAGTTTAGTCAAACCCCAATATTTCCCTTGGGCACACCCTACAGGGCACATTTATGATCGGATTGCTTTGAAACCTGGCATGCTTGTTTGGGAAGACCTCTAGTTGGGAGCTATCGATTTTCTTCCATTTCCGTCAAAAAATGTTGCCGCGGCCAATGTTCTTAGAACTTAGTCAGACCTCAATATTTCCCTTCGGCACACCCTACAGGGCACATTTATGATCAGATTGCTTTGAAACCTGGCATGTTTGTTTGGGGTAACCTCTAGATGGGAGCTAGCGATTTTCTTCCATTTCCGTCAAAAAATGTTGCCGCGGCCAACATTCTTACAACTTAGTTTAGTCAGACCTCAATATTTCCCTTTGGCACACCCTGCAGGGCACATTTATGATTGGATCGCTTGCAAACTTGGTGTGCCTGTATGGGGTGACATCTATATGGGAGCTGTCGATTTTCTTCCATTTGTGTCAAAAAATGTTGCCACTGAACTTTAAACTTACTTTAGTCAGGCCTCAATATTTCCCTTTAACACGCCCTCCAGGGCACATTTATGATCGGATCACTTTGAAACTTGGTATGTGTGTTCGGGGTGACCTCTAGATGTGAGCTATTGCTTTTTTTCATTTCCATAAATTATTGTCGTTATCACCAGCCTTTGAACTTACTGCATTTGTGCATCAACTTATCCCTTTTGAACTCTCTGTAGGGTATATTTATGAATTTCCATAAAAAAAAAAAAAAAAAAAAACCCCCATTGCCACAAGCAATGACCTTCTACTTAGTGCATTTGTGCATTAACATCTTCCTTTGGCATGCCTCAGAGGGCACATTTATTATCAGGTTGTTTTGAAACTTTGTATGCTTATGCAGGATGACAAAGATAGGAGCTATTGATTTTCTTTTCATTTCCATCAAAAACTATTGCTGTTATCAACAATCTTTGAATTTATTGCATTTGTGCATCAACATTCTTTGACATGGCCTACAGGCCACATTTATTATAGGGATTTTTTTTAACTTGGTGTGTTCATTAGGCAATACCTTTAGATAAGAGCTATTGATTAGCATTCATTTCTGTGAAAAAAAGTTGTCATTTACAATAACCTCTGAACATACTGCATTTGTGTATCAACATTCTTCCTTTAGCCAGTCTTACTGTTTACATTTAAAAACTGCATGGATTACTCTGACGTTGTGCACACACAATGCTGTTATGTTGAAATTTCATCAAATAACATTGGTACCAATGATCTTCAATTTTGCCGTTTCATTTATAACTTACCAAATGCAATTTGGTCAAGTTGAGCTACAGTGTCATTGACACTTTCATTTATGTAATTGACAATGAGAGCGCAAGTTAACACTCTTGGGAATTCATTTCTGTTCCCAGTGTACCGGAAAAAGATCTGCTTGGGTCGAAAATCCCAAAATATTTCAATCAAAAATAAAAATTGGTAATTTTAAAATGGTTCACAGGTCGATTTCGATTAGTTTCATGAGATTTATAGTATTGGAATTCCTCTGTGCGAAAATCATTAATTGGTGGAAAGCTAGAAACCACTATTCAGGATTTTGAGAAAAATGGGGGCACCAGAGCAAAAGCCAACATTTTCCTTGCTCACGTTTCATATTCAAACACAAATAATATTTTGTTTTATATAACTGTTTTACTATAAATTATTGGAGAATGCCCATGGGCACTCTCCAATAATTTGTAATAAAACAAAGTTTGAATAAAAAATTCAGACCAGCAAAAATAATCTAGTCCTCAACCAGTTAAAATGAGTTTCAAACACTTTATCATCAACCCCTTCAGATGTTTGGGTTGACAACAAAAGGTCATTATTCAACAGAATTTTTCTTCAATAGTGGTAATTTATATTTCTCCTGCACTTGAATAAGGGTGCCCTGAACTTAGAAAAGAAAACGCAAATCACCTTTCATTTGATGGGTGCTGCCATTATAACTTGGACTGCTGGGAAATACTGGCAAAATTCTTTTGATCTTTTCTGGTGATAAAAATATCTGTCTTGGAACCCCCCTCTTGCTTTCAGGTAGATCATTGAACCAAACCCAGTGTTTGGGAATTGATGAAAACTTTAGTTTCATTTTAAGTTGAAGGTCCTCATTTGGAAGTGTTTTTATTTTATTTTTTTATTTTTTTTTTATATTTATTATAATTTTCTTGCAAAATGATATGAAAAGGGATATAGGATCTACAGAGATTTCACTTTGTGTCTCTATACATTTTTCAAGAGATCCTCTGTTGTGCAATCTATTTTTTATACCGCTGAGGATTTTCTCTAATTTTTATTTCAACTCATTTCTCCTGTTCAGCAGCCATGAAATGATTGTAGGAGAATGCCCAGAATTTTTTTGAGGTTGAACATTTGAAATTTCTGAACATTTTTGGGAGTTAATTACTTTTCATTTTTTGGGAGGGATTTCTTGCCTTTAACTTACTGCTACATTCATAAATCGATTGTAGGAGAAGTGCAAGAGAACCAAATTTTTTTTAATTTTTAAATTTAACAGCTACATGTGTTGTACTTGAAACTGAACAATTTATGGCTTTTTTCCCTTCATTGTTCCTCACTTTTTTATACGCCCGTTTGAAAAAACGGTTGTATTATGTGATTGGTCCATCGGCCCGGTCCGTCCATCTGTAAACTTTTCTGTTTCCAGATGATAACTTCAGTTTGGATTTATAGATCAGGACCAAACTTGGTTTGTGCCTCAGTTATATCAAAATGAAAGTTAAGTTCGAATTGGGGTTTGGTCCGATGATTTTTGCAAGAGTTATGAGCCATTTTGGCTCACCAACATTAGCTGTGTGAGCCTATGGCATAGCCCTCATGTCGGTGTCCGCTCTCAAATATTTAGAACTTTTGTGTACAGGTTTTGATTTTTTGGCTTTTTAAAATTTTGTTTAGTTTCTGCATATTGCTATAGTGGTTCACTATAACATTTAACTCTTTTCTAGGGTATTTTGTCTTAATTTTAACCCTTTGAATCAAATTTTAGACTTATTTTGATGTTTGCGTGCAGGTTTTGATGTTGTTTTTTTTTCTTTCTTCCAAGTGGAGATTTACCTTGCAGCATATGGCCATGCTTTCTATTGTATGTAAACATGCATCTTAGGGCTAAGTTTGTATTATGTAACCCTTTTCCCAGTGAATTACTTCAATTTTGGACTTTTATGTACAGGTTTTGGACTTAGGCTTACAGCTTTTTACTTTTATGTACAGGTTGTGATAAAAAAAAAAATTTAAATTGAGGTTGACTTCACTGCATATTGCAGTGGTGGTTACTATAACACTGATATCTTTCCAGTGCTTTTTTTAAAAAATTTAACCCTTTCAATCGATTTTTAGCTCATCTTGACAAAGTCAAGCTGAGCTAATCTAACCGCTTCCCGTCCGTCGTCCGTCAACACCATGTTTTGGTCTTCTCCTCCAAAGCCACTGGGCCAATTCAAGTGAAAGTTTGTGTGAGTGATGGTCCCAAAGGGGCATTTCATTTTTGTTCAACTCAGTATGCCCGGCCCCATAGGGAGGGAGTGGGGGAAAATGCTCCAAAATATTTTTAAAATCTTCTTCTCAAGAACCAGTGTGTGCAATGACTTGATATTTGCTATGGAGCTTCCATATGAGGTGTAGAATCAAGTTTGTTCAAACGAAGTTCGTAAAGTAATATTTGGCTTTGTAATAGAAGGGGTAAGATTTTTGGCCCCGCCCAAAATTTCTATTTTCTGAACCGATGGTCCGGTATGAACCAAATTTGGTTTGTGGTAGTATTGGGTCATAAGTACTTGATCCATGCAAAAAAAAAAATTCCCGCATCCCCATGGGAACCCTGGGAGCTAAAAATAGAAATATTTTCAAACGCCCATATTTCCCAAACCCCACAGAACAGAGAGCTTTTATTTGGTATGAAGTATCCTTATGACCAGTAAAATTGAATGGTAAAAAAAAATTGCCATCGGTTATGTTAGGGTGTTCTGTAATGGGCATCGAAAAAATGCTGAGTCAGCATATTTGCAAAAATTAAAAAAAATCTTTTCTCCAGAACCAATCATCAGAATCTTTTGATATTTGGTATACGGCATTCATAGGGGGGTGAGATAAAAGTTTGTTGAAATAAAGCTCATTGGTTCATATTTGGGCTCTCTACAGGAGCCCGAAGTTTTAACATAGGGTAATATGGGGAATATTCTTTAAAAATCTTCTTCAGAACCACCAGTCAGAATCTTTTAATATTTGGTATACATCATTGTTACGAGGGTCAAATTCTAGATTGTTCAAACCAAGTCCCTAGGTTAATATTTGGGCTTCCTACAGAAGCCCAAATTTTATCTTTGTTCAATATGGAGGGTAATTTAAAAAAATCTTCTTCAGATCCATCAGTCAGAATGCTTTGATATTTGGTATGCAACATCTCTATGGGGGTCAGATTCAAGTTTGTTCTCATCAAATCCCTAGGTATATATTTGGGCTCACTATGGTAGCCCAAATTTTTACTTAGTGCAATATGAGAAAATTTCTTTAAAAATCTTCTTCTTCAGATCCACCAGTCGGAATGCTTTTATATTTGGAATACAACAACATCTCTAGGGGGGTCAGATTCCAGGTTGTTCAATTCGAATGCCTAGGTTAATATTTGGGCTCCATATGGGAACATGAAATTTAACTTAGTACAATATGAGGGAATTTCTTCAAAAATCTTCTTCAGATTCACTTGTCAGAATGCTTTCACATTTGGTATACAACATCTCTAGGGTGGTCAGATTCAAGTTTGTTCAAATCGGATCCATAGGTCAATATTTGGCCTCGCTATGGTAGCCCAAATTTGAACTTAGTGCAACTCGAAGAAATTTCTTTACAATTTCTCTTCTTCAGATCCAACAGTCAGAATGCTTTCATATTCGGTACACAACATCTCTAGGGAAGTCAAATCAAGAGCCTGGGTTAATATTTGGGCTCTCTATGGGAGCCAGAATTGGCCATTTTGCTGAAGAATTAAAAATTTTGTATTCAGTACCCTCTAGAGGTGTGTAACTAATTAATCCACATAGGTTGTATCAAGGGGCTTCATAGGGGAGCTCTGCATTTTACTTATGATCAACTGAAGAAAAGGCATGATGCCCAGATTATTTTTGTCACTCCTGAGGGACTCAAGGATTGACAGTGCAGCCTATGGAGATGGCTTGCTTAATGTAGACTCATTCTTGGACTCTGTTTAAATTGTGTTCTGTACAAGATGAGCGCTTCAGGCCCCGTGGGGCCTCTTGTTAGTCGAGTTGTGACGAAGTCAAACTCGACTTATAGTTTGGTGAATGGCGGGCGGGCGGGCGTAAACTATTGGTTTCCGGATGATAACTTGATAGTGGTTCAACTCACATTCATTAAACTTCATACGTAGGTTGGTCTTGGTGGGAGGAAGAACCCTATTGATTTTGGACATGCTACGTCGAAGGTCAGGGTCACAGTGACCTTGAACGTAGTAAATCTTAAACAGTTGGTTTCCGGATCATAACTTGATAATGGTTCAACTCACATTCATGAAACTTAATAGGTAGATTGGCCTTGGTGAGGGGAAGAACCCTATTGATTTTGGACTCGCTACGTCAAAGGTCAAGGTCAACGTGACCTTGAACATAGTAAATCGCAACAATTCCTTTCCGGATGATAACTTGATAGTAGTTCAACCTACATTCATGAAACTTCATAGGTGGGTTGGCCTTGGTGCGAGGAAGAACTCTATTGATCTTGGACTCACCAGATCAAAGGTCAAGGTCACAGTGACCTTTAACATAGTATATCGCAACAATTGGTTTCCGGATGATAACTTGATAGTGGTTCAACCTAGAGTCATGGAACTTCATAGGTGTGTTGGCCTTGGTGCGAGGAAGAACCCTATTGATCTTGGACTCACCAGGTCAAAGGTCAAGGTCACAGTGACCTTGAACATAGTATATCGCAACAATTGGTTTCCGGATGATAACTTGATAGTGGTTCAACCTAGAGTCTTGAAACTTTACAGGTGTGTTGGCCTTGGTGCGAGGAAGAACCCTATTGATGTTGGACTCACCAGGTCAAAGGTCAAGGTCACAGTGACCTTGAACATAGTATATCGCAACAATTGGTTTCCGGATGAGAACTTGATAGTGGTTCAACCTAGAGTCATGAAACTTCATAGGTGTGTTGGCTTTGGTGCGAGGAACTGTTGTCACAACTCGACATTGGATCGGTGATCCTGAGCGGCATTTTTTTTTATTTTTATTAGACATATTTTGACGTTTGTGTGCAGGTTTTGATGCTTTTTCTTTTCCTTTCTTCCCTGTGGAGATTTACCTTGTAGCATATGTCCATGCTTTCTATTGTATGTGAACATGCATCTTAGGGCTATGTTTGTATTATTTAACCCTTTTCCTGCTGAATTACTTCAATTTTGGACTTTTATGTACAGCTTTTGGACTTAGGCTTACAGCTTCTTACTTTTATGTACATGTTGTGATAAAAAGAAACAATTTCAAGTGAGGTTGACCTCACTGCATATTGCAGTGGTGGTTATTATAACATTGATATCTTTCCAGTGCATTTTTAAAAATTTTTTAACCCTTTGAATAGATTTTTAGACTTATTTTGACGTTTGCGTGCAGGTTTTCATGGTTTTTTTTCCTTTCTTCCAAGTGTAGATTTACCTTGTAGCATATGTCCATGCTTTCTATTGTATGTAAACATGCATCTTAGGGCTACGTTGTATTCTTTAACCCTTTTCCTGCTTAATTACTTCAATTTTGGACTTCGTTTGTTTACAAGTTTGGATTTTTGTGCTTTTTGGCTCACCAACGACAGTTGTGTGAGCGTATGTAATAGCCCTCATGTCGGCGGCATCAGCAGTGTCCGCGTCCAGATTCATTCATTTTGAACTTTTGTGTGCAGGTTTTGATTTTGATTTTTTTTTTTTTTGGATTTTTTTTTTATGTCTGCATGCTTTTCAGGGATAGTAATATTTTATTCAACCCTTTCCATGCTTAGTTACTTGAATTTTGGACTTTTGTGTACAG
Source organism: Pictodentalium vernedei (assembly GCA_031216915.1). Classification (NCBI taxonomy): domain Eukaryota; kingdom Metazoa; phylum Mollusca; class Scaphopoda; order Dentaliida; family Dentaliidae; genus Pictodentalium; species Pictodentalium vernedei. Next base: position 340,211,169 of record CM062290.1, on the reverse strand, counting down.
GTTTTTGACTTTTCTGTGCAGGTTTTTGACTTTTGTGTGCAGGTTTTTAAATTTTGTCTTCAAGTGGAGTTTTACCTTACTGGCATATTGCCATGGTGGTTTTCTTAACATTTCAGGGTATTTTTCTCAATTTTAACCCATTGAAACAAATGTGATGCTTTTTTGACTTTTATGTGCAGGTTTTGAGGGTCTTTCTTTTCTTCCAAGTGGCGACTTACCTTGTAGCATATTGCCATGGTTCCTATTTTATGTTAGGATGCTTCTTGGGGCTATTTTTATATTATTTAACCCTTTAGCTGCTTATTTACTTTAATTTTGGACTTTTGTGTGCAGGTTTTGATATTTTTTTTAAGTGGAGTTTTACCTCACTGGCATATTGCTATGGTGGTTACTGTAACATTTTCAGGGTATTTTTCTAAATTGTAACCCTTTGAAACAAATGTGATGCTTTTTTGACTTTTATGTGCAGGTTTTGAGGTTTTTCTTTCTTTTCTTCCAAGTGGATATTTTTCAAGTAGAGTTTCACCTTACTGGCATATTGCCATTGTGGTTACTGTGACAGGGTATTTTTCTCAATTTTAACCCCTTGAAACAAATATGATACTTTTTTTAGCTCAACTTTGGCGAAGCCAAATTTGAGCTTATGCCATGGCCCGTTGTCCATCTGTCTGCCGTATGTCTGTCTGTCCATCAACAATTGGATACGGCTCGGACTAGAGGCCGTATTTATGAACCGATCTTTACGAAACTTCTTGGGTACCTTTGTTATGACTGTGGGACAAGAACGAGTGTTTTTGGGTGCGGTCCGAAATTCAAGATGGCTGCCAGCTGCCATTTTGTACCGACGATGCAGAAATCTGTTTTTTGTACAGAACTTCCATATGAAAGCTCTGATTTGAATAATTTTTTGTATGGATGTTTAGTACCATGGGATACATCACATATAATACGGGTTTTTTTCTCGTACGTAAATTATGCAAATTAGACTAACTTAACTTTGATGTTTTTTGGTGTTACTTTCAGCACTGTAAGTGCAAATGCCAATTCGGCTCGGGCTAGAGGCCGTATTTATGAACCGATCTTTACGAAACTCCTTGGGTACCTTTGTTATCACCGTAGTACGAGAACGAGTGTTTTTGGGTCCGGTCCGAAATTCAAGATGGCCGATGGCAGCCATTTTGTACAAAATTTGGTGCAATCAGATTTTTGCACAGAACTTCCATATGAAAGCGCTGATTTGAATAATTTTTTGTGTGAATGTTTAGTACCATGGGATACATCACATATAATACGGGTTTTTTTCTCGCGCAGAAATTATGCAAATTAGATGAACTTTGATTTTTTCAGTGCTACTTACGCACAGTAAGAACACATGTCAATACGTATTGGCTCGGGCTACAGTCTGTATTTATGAACCGATCTTCACGAAACATCTTGGGTACCTTTGTTATCACCTTGGGACGAGAACGAGTGTTTCTGGGTGCAGTCCAAAATTCAAGATGGCTGCCAGTGGCCATTTTGTACCGAAATTAGGTCTAATCAGTTTTTTGTACACAACTTCTGTACGGCTCAGGCTAGAGGCCATATTTATGAACCGATCTTTACGAAACTTCTTGGGTACCTTTGTTATCACCGTGGGATGAGAACGAGTGTTTTTGGGTGTGATCCGAAATTCTAGATGGCCACCAGCACCCATTTTGTACCAAAATTAGTGCAATCAGTCATTTGTACAGAACTTCTGTATGAAAGTTCTGATTTGAATAAATTTTTGTATGAGTGTTTAGTAACATGGAATACATCACATATAGTATGGGTTTTTTTCTCGTGCAGAAATTATGCAAATTAGATGAACTTTGATTTATTCAGTGCTACTTATACACTGTAAATGCACATGTCAATATGGCTCTGGCTAGAGGCTGTATTTATGAACCGATCTTCACAAAACTTCATGGGTACCTTTGTTATCACCTTGGGATGAGAACGAGTGTTTCTGGGTGCGGTCCAAAATTCAAGATGGCTGCCAGTGGCCATTTTTTACCGAAATTAGGTCCAATCAGTTTTTTGTCACAACTTCTATACAGCTCATATTTGTGAACTGATCTTCACAAACTTCTTGGGTACCTTTGTTTTCACCTTGGGACAGGAATGAGTGTGTTTTAGGGTGCGTTTGTTATCACTGTGCTATGAGAACAAATATTTTGGGGTTCAGTCAGACCCACTCTGGGACTCCAAAGATTTTTTTCTAGTTTAGCATCTGACTGTCACCCACCTTTACAATACTTTACCTATACATTTGTTACAGGCAACGGTCAGTATTTATGTACAGACCATTACAATACTTTATATGTACCTTTGTTATCAGGTCATTACCTAGATGTCTGTCATTGCTGTGTCATATACTATACATGTATATGTCTTTGTCTTGACAAGTTGAGCTACAGTGTCATTGACACTTTCATTACTTTTATGTGCAGGTTTTGAGGTTTGTCTTTCTTTTCTTCCAAGTGTAGCATATTGTCATGGTTCCTATTTTATGTTAGGATGCTTCTTGGGGCTATTATTATATTATTTAACCCTTTAACTGCTTATTTACTTTAATTCTGGACTTCTGTGTGCAGGTTTTGTACTTTTGTGTGCAGGTTTTGATATTTTTTTAAGTGGAGTTTTACCCCACTGGCGTATTGCCATGGTGGTTACTGTAACATTTTCAGGATATTTTTCTAAATTTTAACCCTTTGAAACAAATGTGATACTTTTTTTTACTTTTATGTGCAGGTTTTGAGGTTTGTCTTTCTTTTCTTCCAAGTGGATATTTTTCAAGTAGAGTTTCACCTTACTGGCATATTGCCATTGTGGTTACTGTGACAGGGTATTTTTCTCAATTTTAACCCCTTAAAACAAATGTGATACTTTTTTTTACTTTTATGTGCAGGTTTTGAGGTTTGTCTTTCTTTTCTTCAAAGTGGAGACTTACCTTGTAGCATATTGCCGTGGTTCCTATTTTATGTTAGCATGCTTCTTAGGGGTTATTATTATTATATTATTTAACCCTTTAGCTGCCTATTTTCTTTAATTTTGGACTTTTGTGTGCAGGTTTTGAACTTTTTTTTTTACTCCAGCCACCCCCTTTACATTGGCCACCTCTTGGTGAGCCACAGGGTACTGATACCCCCTCTAATTGACTTAGAAATTGCACATTTCCATCAACATTTGGGTTTCCAGATGATAACTTGAATTTAGATTTATAGATCAGGACCAAACTTGGTTTGGGCCTCAGTTATATGAAAATAAAGGTTAAGTTCGAATTGGCATTTGGTCCGATGATTTTTACAAGAGTAATGGGCCTTTTCAACTTAGAAATTGCTTATTTCTGCCAACATTCTGGTTACCAGATGACAACTTTAGTTTTGCTTATTTCACCTCAGCCAAATTTGGCATGTGACTCAATTATACCAAACTAGAGGTCAGGGTCTGACCATCCATCTGTCCAGCTAGCGGCCGGCCAGCCGTCCATCCAAACTTGGTTTATGGCATAACTTGAACAAAAGTTAACAGATTTCAATTCTTTTTGGTATATTTCACTATAGCAATAATGTCTATGTCAAGTTCGATGACCACCAATATGCGATGAAAATTTTGGGAGTTATTGTCCTTTGTAAAAAATATCATGTAATGCTTGTTTTTGGAATAACTTAAACATTTGTAACCGAATTTCAATTTCTTTTGGTATGTATCTCTTTTGGAACAATGTCTATCTCAAGTTCGATGACCTCCATTATCTTATGAAAATTGTTGGAGTTATTGCTCTTTGTTAAAAATATATCTGGATTTCATTTCTTTTTAGCATATGTATCTATAGCAGAAATGTCTATGTCAGGTTAAAAAAAGCACGTCTAAAATGCATTTTGAAGGATTTTGAGAGATTTCATGCAAAAAAAAATATGCTGGGAAAAGCACCTATCCCCCCTCCCAATTGGGTTGTGAGGGATTAGCCTCGCTTGGCAATGCAGGCCTCTTGTTTGTTGGATGAAAACAGTTCGAAAAGCCTACTGAGCGTATTATGCAATGCCAGGCATAGCTCTTATTTTTGTTTTTTTTTTGGGGGGGGGAGGGAGGGGGGACAGAGAACCAGCTGAAATGAAGAGCAGCATAATTCTAAATTGAAAATTTATGCTTTCATATTTTGAGCATATTTTTACTTAGTAATACCTATGTGAGCAGCATTAAAAGTTTTGTGGTATATCCTGAGGGGGGAAGTCGTCTCATTGAAGGTGATTTAGTGATAGTATACAGCATGTTCTGTCACATGAACTTTTCCCTGTAATCCATGCCATTTCCCGGCTGATCATCATCAACCTCAATTTCCCTATAAATTGTTTTTTTTAGAGGTTAACATGCCTGTGAGAGCTGCATCCTAGTCATAAAAACTTGGTTGAATTTGTGTCCTTATCTTTGATGTTGGCACAGTATAAATTCTTCATCCTTAACCTTTTACTTCCTTATCACACCTTAGGAAGTAGTGTTTGTTTAGTGTTTACACAATTAATGCTTTACAAGTTTTATGGGACCTGGTAAACAATGTCTGATGCGTGAGTCCTAACAAGTGGGAAACCTAATTATAAAACAATTGGCTTAACTTGACATACACCTGTGTTGCAGTCTCTAGTCCATAGAGGCTGTAAATGACCTTGTATAACAGTACACAAACAAATCTTGACTTTACATATTGTTTTAAATACAAAAATTGGTTTTCTAATGTTGTGTTTTAATTTTTAGAACAACTTGACAAAGTCAAGCTGAGCTATTGCCATCACTTCTCGTCCGTCGGCGTACGTACGTACGTACGTACGTACGTTAGTATGTTAGTACGTTAGTACGTACGTCCACAATTTCCTTTGGCACACCTCACAGGTCGCATTTATGATCAGATTACTTTGAAATTTCTAATGCTTGTTTGGGGTGACCTCTAGATGGGAGCTATCGATTTTCTTCAATTTCTGTCAAAAAATGTTGCCGCGGCCAACGTTCTTAGAACTTAGTTTAGTCAAACCACAATATTTCCCTTTGGCACACACTACAGGGCACATTTATGATTTGATTGCTTTGAAACCTGATACGCTTATTTAGGGTGACCTCTAGATGGGAGCTATCGATTTTCTTCAATTTCCTGCAAAAAATGTTGCCACGGCCAACGTTCGTAGAACTTAGTTTAGTCAGACCTCAATATTTCCCTTTGGCACACCCTACAGGGCCCATTTATCATCAGATTGCTTTGAAACCTGGTATGCTTGTTTGGGGAGACCTCTAGATGGGAGCTATTGATTTTCTTCAATTTCTGTCTAAAAATGTTGCCGCGGCCACCGTTCTTAGAACTTAGTTTAGTCAGAAGACTCAATATTTCCCTTTGGCACACCCTACAGGGTTCATTTATGATCGGATTGCTTTGAAACCTGGCATGCTTGTTTGGGGTGACCCCTAGATGGGAGCTATCGATTTTCTTCAATTTCTGTCAAAAAATGTTGCCGCGGCCAACGTTCTTAGAACTTAGTTTAGTCAAACCACAATATTTCCCTTTGGCACACCCTACAGGGCACATTTATGATTTGATTGCTTTGAAACCTGGTATGCTTATTTAGGGTGACCTCTAGATGGGAGCTATCGATTTTCTTCAATTTCCGGCAAAAAATGTTGCCACGGCCAACGTTTGTAGAACTTAGTTCAGTCAGACCTCAATATTTCCCTTTGGCACACCCTACAGGGCCCATTTATGATCAGATTGCTTTGAAACTTGGTATGCTTGTTTGGGGAGACCTCTAGATGGGAGCTATCGATTTTCTTCAATTTCAGTCAAAAAATGTTGCCGCGGCCAACGTTCTTAGAACTTAGTTTAGTCAGAAGACTCAATATTTCCCTTTGGCACACCCTACAGGGTACATTTATGATCGGATTGCTTTGAAACCTGGCATGCTTGTTTGGGGTGACATCTAGATGGGAGCTATCGATTTTCTTCAATTTCCGTTAAAAAATGTTGCCGCGGCCAACGTTTTTAGAACTCAGTTTAGTCAGACCACAATATTTCCCTTTGGCACACCCTACAGGGCACATTTATGATTTGATTGCTTTGAAACCTGGTATGCTTGTTTGGGGAGACCTCTAGATGGGAGCTATCGATTTTCTTCAATTTTCATCAAAAAATGTTGCCGCGGCCAACGTTCTTAGAACTTGATTTAGTCAGAAGACTCGATATTTCCCTTTGGCACACCCTACAGGGCACATTTATGATCGGATTGAAACCTTTCATGCTTGTTTGGTGTGACCTCTAGATGGGAGCTATCGATTTTCGTCAATTTCCATCAAAAAATGTTGCCGCAGCCAACATTCTTAGAACTTAGTTTAGTCAGACCACAATATTTCCCTTTGGCTCACCCTACAGGGCTCATTTATGATTAGATTGCTTTGAAACTTGGTATGCTTATTTACGGTGACCTCTAGATGGGTGCTATCAATTTTCTTCCATTTCCGTCAAAAAATGTTGCCACGGCCAACGTTCTTAGAATTTAGTCTAGTCAGACCACAATATTTCCCTTTTGTACACCCTACAGGGAACATTTATGATCGGATTGCTTTGAAACCTGGCATGCTTGTTTGGGGAGGCCTCTAGATGGGAGCTATCGATTTTCTTCGGTTTCTGTCAAAAAATGTTGCCACTGGCAAAAAAACTGACATTGGTCCCAATGATCTTCAATTTTGCCATTTCATTTATAACTTACCAAGTTCAAGTTTGTCAAGTTGAGCTACAGTGTCATTGACACTTTCATTTTCTCCCTAAACTGGAGTTCTTGAAGGTCAAAATGTATAGTTAACTGGTAGAGTGCGGAATTATTTTTCAAAGGTGATTTGAAACATGAATAATTTTTTTTTAATAGATGCTATTACTGCCAGCAAAGGGAGACTTTGTTTAGCAACATTTTGTTCATAAATAATTGATTTGTTACAATTTATTGGAGAGTGCCTGTTGGCACTCTGCAATAAATTGTAACAACACAATTTTCTGTAAAATTTCAAGCTAATGCCAACAGTAAAAAGCAACTATGGTGGCTTTCAGCACTTTTCAAGAGAGCCGTGATAGTGACTTCTAGCACTCAACGAATTGAAAAGACTAGAATAAAACTTTTATAATTGAGGAATAAAAGTGTGACTAATTTAGGAAAAAGTAGTATTGCTGTCCTGATGTCGTCCATCTGCAACTTATTGGGAGCGCGGTGGCTCAGTAGTTAGAGGTGCAGGCTGCAAGCCGAGAGGTCCTCAGTTTGAATCCCTCCTGCGGCAACCGCTTTGTGTCATTGGGCAAGACACTTTGCCCACATTACCCACATGGGGGCATGGTGGCATTGTGTACTAAGGTGTTCTGCACGTCGATGGGGCACCTGTCTTCAACCAATGCTAACCCTGCTTGTGTGGAATTAGTATGTTGGGGAGCTGACAGTTGCTCTCCATTGCTCGGTGATTCTCCCCGGGTACTCCGGCCTCCTCCACCCATAAAACTGTCGTGGTCATGATTAGCCATAGTGTAGAAATATGTGACCTTAAACAGGAATAAATAAATAATCTGCAACTTATTAATCATTTAGCATTGATGATAAATCTTTTACCCTTCACACACTGCCTGATGATAAAATACCACAATTTCAAGCATCAAAGTTTTCCAATAATGCCCAAAGGAAATTAACGAATTTAACCTTGTTTGATAAAACTCCTTTAAGTTATACCTGAGATTCAGGATGGAGTCCAAATATGACCTTCAGGTAACTGGTTGTCTGTCCCAAGCTCATATTTGGACTCCATCCTGAATCTCAGGTATAACTTGAAGGATTTGTATTCTCCGGATGGTGAGCATGGTGACTCAGTGGTTATGGCATTGGACTTCAAAGGTCCACATTTCAGTCTCTCCCATGGGCAATTGCATTGTGTCCTTGGTAAGGCGCTTAATCCTGATTGCCCATGTGGGGCCTCTGTGGTGCTGTGTACCTTGGCGTACTACACGTCGATGGTGCATTTGTCTTCAACCACTGCTAACCCTGCATGTGTCAGTTTAATAAGTTGGAGAGCCTGTTAGTTATTTGCCACTTCTCAGTGGTTCACTCTGGATACTCTGGCTTCCGCCACCTGTAAAGCTGTCTGGCACAATTTGGCCCTGATGTTGAAACCCAATAAACAATAAGTTGGTACATTTAGGAGTCTGACAGTTGCTTGTCACTGCTCAGTGGTTCTCTCCATGCACCCTGGCTTCCTCCACCCATAAAACTGTCCAACACTAGGTGACCTTGGCTGTTGAAAGTGTCATTAAACACCAGTGAAACAACAACAAAAATTCTGTGATTATCTTTCAAGTGAAATTATTTAGTCTGTAGAAATTTGCCTTGTTACAGTTCATGGGAGAGTGACTATAAGCACTCTCCTATAAATTGTAACAAGGTACTGGCCATCAGTCATGCAAACAATATTTTGACGACCAAAAATAATTTAGCCCTCTGTCATTAACATGGTTCTGCTGTATATTTATATTTACTCATAAGACCTGGTAGATGAGATATGGCAACACAAACCAATGCCACATCATCATTTAGCAACTTAAGCTTGAACTCTAGCTCCAGCTTGAGAACGGTCATCATGTCTGACCAAGAAGAAAGGCTGGCCAAAAGACCAAGGGATACCGGTGAAACTAACACCACCACAAAGTAAACGTCAACTATTTGAACATGCCTGCCTATCAGAAGGTCCTCAAGGTAGCGGTAAAATCACTTAAATTATAGCTACAAGGAAAGTTCCTAGAAAACTGTATACGTAACAACACAGCACTGGAAGGACTTCCCGCCACAATACCTGAAGCAAGAGGCCCTTATACAGACATTACCAAAACACAGATCCAGGGCATGCTAATATAGGAAATGTTTGTGTAACAGAACATGCTGTATACTACCACTAAATCACCTTCAATGAGAAGACTTTTCCCTTTAGGATATATCACAAAACTGTTAAGTGGCCAGATATTCCAGATTACCCTGGATCAAGCCAAGCTGGACTATGAACAGCTAGATACAGCTTGCACAGAACTATATCTATTAACCTGTAACTGATACGGAAAACAATGCATGAATGAAACCAGCAGAACTTCAAATGCATAAAAGAACATATAGCTGATGTAGCGTATTACTGTAATCAACAAAATCATTTTATTACAGATCAATGCTACTGTATTATACATGTATAGGTATTGAAATCCAACCCAGAGGGACTTAATATGTTAGAACAGTGCAGCCACTGTGAGATCAAATGGATATACACCCTCAAAACGCTACAACCCTTTGGCTTAAACAAGGACTTTCAAGTTGTATTTAATGCTGCTGTATACAGCCCTGGTAATTCACCCTCCGCAATCAGCAGCAAAAATACTTCCGAGGATGGCTTCTTCAGAAAGCCTTGTGGTGACAGAAATTGCACAATTGCCAGGTTACAAAGGAATCAAACCATGTGGGTTGCACTACGCTGTATTGCTAATCTTACAATTTACAGTACAAGTTGCAGCATAACACCAGAATTGATAACACCAGAATGTGACATCAGTTTCTGGAAAGCTCTCACAGAGCTTTCCAGAAAATGATGTCACATTCTGGTGTTATCAACATAGAAGCAGTGAGATACTTAGTTTGTGGTTATACTGCATTTTATTTTCACTCATACTATACATATTGAGCAAGTCACCTGCTTACTCTCTTCCAAGGTTTTTTCTTAGCATTCACATGGTTCACGATATTGGCATGATATAATTGAGTGAAATATTCTGCACTTTGATTGTGATTATATACAAATGTATCTCAAACTACTTTCACATGTAAAAGTTACTTGAAAGTTTCACTTCACCGCATGCTACATATACATGGCAATTGAGACTTTGTCCTGCCCCATGATGGTGTTTACACAATCGAACAGGCTCCTCAGCAATTGCCGTAGAAACACCAGTTTTCCACATCAATTTTTTTGCCAAGTAAACAAGGATGAATTACCAAGACTGTGTATAATAGGTTAATTTTCAATTCATCTGAGTTTAAACAGTACAGTCAGTGGGTTAGTAGACTGAATTACATATAAACGGTAGACAGGGACCAAATTCTATAGGGGAAAGGATGTATTATTTATATGCTTACTCAGATTAATCCCAGTTAAATGTTGTGATGGCTCCACTTAAAACATGTATTCTATTGTTGCTGCATAAACAGTTTATGTGAGTATCATAATAGTTTGTATTGATTATTCCTCGCCTCACTGAAAATACTTCAGATCTAGACCAATCAGATAATGCAGTGACATACATACAAACTACATGCCTCGACAGACATCCATACTACTCAGCTTGCACCAGAACAATTTACCACAATATTGACACACTATCTCTTCAATTTACTCAAATATCGTAAGTGGCTATGTTTGTGAATGGTTTTGTTGTTTAGTAATAATACAGCAGTCTGTCAAACCACACGACAGGGATGGTAATTCCAGACTGAATATTATGAGCAGACCACGCAGAAGGGATCCTTACCCTACAGACTCTCGTGTCACCAGGTAAATATGTATGACATGGGATTTCCATACACTTCTTGTTTCTATTTTATTTAGTGAAAGCAGGAAATTCACAATGATAGGTGGCTAGTTTAATTTGAGGTATTCTTCAAAGGATGTGTGGGTGTGGGAAGCAGTTGAGAAATGGGTATATATTCATTTGTTATCTGTTCAGGTGTGCAGGCTGTGATCTGTGATGAATTAAAATTGAAACTTGATATATCATTTATCTTCGTAAATGCTGTGTGTTGTGCAGTACAGGTGGCAGGTGCTCTCTGTGCAATCCTCACAACCATACAAGTCAGCATGTACAATGAAGCCCAATTAATTGTGTATATTTTAATTGAATAACCTTGTTAATTGTATATAACTCGCATTTACCACACCTTCAGTGCAAATTTGACCCATTTCATTTTGGTAAAAGAAAATAAAAATCTTGTAATCTTTCAAAGAATTACTCTGACATCCACTGAATTCTCTGCATGTATAAGCATTTTTTGCCTCAGTACATCCAATACAGGCATTTAGTCTACTATATCTTGTTTGACAGAGCTCAATGAGGTCTGTCAAACAAGATGTAATAGATAAATGCTCAATTTATCGCTGGAAGACAGGAAAATGACCTAATTCCTGTTAATTGAATACTATTAATAGAATATTTTTATCAGGCAAAGTAACTATTCAGTTAATAGGGTTCCACTGAATTTCACATTAAATCTGTCTTTTAAATTGCCAAAAATTCATAATTTTTTATTGAAAAAGGCATATCCCCTGTACAATATGCAGAGAGTAAATTACCTCTAAAACACTAAGTGGACAGAGCATCAGAATGTACACAGATACCCATAGATTACATTTGTCAGGTTTAGTTCAATAAATCAAGTCTTATCAAGTTTATATCAAGAATTCAAAGCTGGATTGAACAGAAGATTTTTTAGTGGAGCATTTCTTACCTTGCGATGGAAAGCAATATCACAATGAAACTTATACATTTGTACCATGGACGATGTGTCGCATAAAAGATTATGTCTGACTCACCAAAGTCAAGGTCACTGATAGAGTTCAACACATGGAATTAGCATAATAATAACACTTTGGCCAGCCGCTGATTTGTCACGGTTCTCGGACGAGAAGGCCATGGTTACCCCTGCACTCCCAACTGCCTCCCTATTCCCACGCTTCTCCTCTCCTCCCAACACTCGGAGACGAACTGCTTGATGACATCCCTTGCCCAATTCTACCCAATCTCGCCGATTAGCATATTAACCCTCTCCTTTGAGTCTCCCCCCAACCACATGTCCTTCATTCTCCCATCCCACTTCCCCATTATACTCCCAGTGAATCTCATTCTTTTAGACTCACTTTTTCATATTTGGGCCAGAACATTTTAAAAGTGGAAGGAGATATCACATTTTAACTTACACAACATATGGACCACCACAAGAAGGTGTGTCATGTACAATATTGAAGACTGGTGCAAGGTCTCAGATGAAGTTCAACACAGGGAAACAGCATGCACATCCACTTTTTCTTGTCTGGGCCAATGCTTTTTAGTCTAAAGAGCTATCACAATGAAACTTTTTCAACTTATGGACCACCACTAGATGGTGTGTCACGTATAAAATTCATGATGAAGATCAACACACATGGCATCAGTGCATGTGCATCTACTTCTGTCTGTCCACTAACTTTATAGTAGAAGGAGGTATCATGATGGAACTTAGACACTAACAGTACCACCACTAGATGGTGTGTCATGTTCGCAATTCACATCTGACCCACCAAGGGCAAGGTCCAGATAGTCAACATATGGAATTGGCATTCACATCAACTTTTTTATACCCCCACTTTCGAAGAAAATGGGGGGTATACTGGATTACATGCATCAGTCTGTCCATCCGTCTGTCCGTGTGTGAGTCCATCCGAGAATATTCATAACTTTCATAACTTAAGTAAATTATTGTTATTATGAAACTTGGTATGTAATTAAATTGTAACATTTCCCAAGACTAGAATGATTTTCGGTCTTGTCAGATTATTATTTTTTTCTTTTATTATTTGTTCACTTAGAAATTGTGTCCGTCCGAGCCAGATTTTGTCTGTTCAGCCTTTATCTCGTGTATCGAATGTTCTATTGCAATGAAATTTGTCGTGAACACTGCTTATGGTATAGGCTTTAAAAAAAGGATTCAACGATATTTCTCACATTCTTCTCTTTAGAGTTATCCCCCTTTTTTGACTTAGAAATTGAAGGAAATAGACATTATTTGTCTGTTCAGCCTGTATCTCAGGTATGGGTTATCGGATTTCAGTGAAATATGGCATGCAATTTGCCTATGATGAAGGCTTCTACCTCATTGCATAAAACTTCCAAACACCAAACAATTTACCATTCCTTTTGACTTAGAAATTGTTGAAAACTTTCGAAGAAAATGGGGGGGGGGGGGGGGGGGGGGGGGTATACTGGATTGTGTCCGTTTGTGCATCCGTCCATCCGTACGAGAATATTCATAAAATTGTAACATTGCCCAAGACTAGAATGAATTTCGGTCTTGTCAGATAATTATACCCCCACTTTCGAAGAAAATGGGGGGTATACTGGATTACATGCGTCTATCTGTGTGTCCGTTCATCTGTGTGTGAGTCCGTCCGAGAATACCACATGGGGGTATGCACCGGACGACAGTCCAGCACTTGTTTCTGTCTGGACAATAACATAAAGTGGAAGGAGATATCACAATGAAACTTTCACAATATATTGAACACCACTAGATGGTGTGTCACATGTAAAATTTATGATTGACCCACCAAGGTCAAGGTCACAGAGGTCAACATATAGAATCAGCAAGTACATCAACTTTTTCTTGGAAGGAGATATCACAAAGAAACTAGGCACCATAGGTATCAACTGTAGAGGATGTGTCGCATGCATAGAGATTATTACCATTATGTTGATGTACAAAATATGTATCGGAGTCGAGCTCTGGGTTCCAAGGGCAGATCACGACGAGTCGAAGACGAGTCATGATCTACCCTTAGAACCCAAAGCGAGACTCGGATACATATTTTGTACATCCACATAATGGTAATTTTCATTTTATCTTGCAATATATTGGGGATAAGTCAAGAATGTAGACGAATATATAACAAACTATTTATTCATACGGATGAACAAAAAGAAAAAAAATGGAACTCACACGAAAGGAACGTGCTTGTATCCGACCCCCTGATACAAACATCTGTATCAGGGGGTCGGATACACGACAGATGGGGAGTTAATACAGACAAAATACATGTTGTTTGTAAGATAAAAAATTCATATCAATCCACCAAGATGAAAGTCACAAACAGATGTCAACAGATGAAATAAGCATGTACTTCAAATTTTTTGTTTATAGGGCATAACTTTTTTATGGAAAGAAATATCACAATGAAACTTATACAGCATATAAACTACCACAAGCCAGTGTGAGATGCATGTAAGATTTATGACCGACCGACAATGGTCAAGGTCACATATGCAGGTCAAAATATGCACATCAACACATCCAGAGGCCACCTACCAACCAATATATAAAGGGCATATGTTTTTGTTTTTGTTTTCTTATGCATTTTGGCTAAAAATCAATATCTTTTAACCCTTTGCCCAACCCGACTAGCGACAATACTTGACAAAAAAAAAACTCGAAAAAATGAATATTTCATTTTCTGTGTGAAAAAAACATAGCTTTAGGCCCCTCTTTGGAATGGGCACATTCAGTAAAACTTCTCTGTAACCTCTATCTTATCTAAAGCTCAAGACTTTAGTTATATGGTTGATCAATCTTACAGTGTAAAGGAGAGTGCAGTGAACATGAACACTATATCCTAGCAATTAAAGCAGTTCATTCCCTGTGGGAACCCCAGGACGTGAGGCAGTACTGTGGTAAACAAGATCTGTTTTACTGGTAAAATAGGATCCAGTAATCAGTGGTAGGGGTGGAAGCCCTCTAAAATGGGCAACATCAGGATAAACGATTGGCTGGACTTGACTTGATTATCCATGTTACAGTCATGATTAACCAGTGTGCAGAAATATGTGACCTTAAACACCAATAAATAAATAATAAAGCAACTCCTGATAAACAGTGATATGTCCAAAATTAATACAAAACTCTGCTTGATAAATTATTACTAATTTTGATGAACTATTTTGTAGAGTTGTCACTCAGAGAGAATATAAGCTGTGGCTTTAGTTTTAATGTGGCTGGTCATTGTTAAAATTTAGTGCTGTGAATATAAACACTCCAGTTGCAACACAGCTAGTGATGTACAAACTCTGGTGTTTTCAAATCTGCTTGTTAACCCCATACACTCTGATGTCAAAATACCAAAATTTCAAGCTACACATTTTTTCCTTATTGCATTTATAATTTTAACCAGTTCAGTGTTGTTTGACAGAGCTCAATGAGCTCTGTCAAACATGACTGAACTGGTGACTTCCAAGTTGCATTATTGGAAAAATTTGCTGTTTGAAAGTTTGCCATCAGTGTTCAGAGCGTTAAATTATTACCTATTTTGATTTTTTCCATGATTCATTTAGAATTTTAACCTTTTCAGTCTTAGTTTGACCAATATTTATTGAAAATATCTGTATACATGCATACATCATTTTATACAAAACAAAAATAAAACAACATAATTGTAGATACATAGAACATGGTGGGCAGTATACAGTGAATATGTTAAGCCCTATAGTGAAGGGATTCGACAGAAAGCATAGTGCTTATTTTGGTCGTCTCCCTTGATGAGCTCGATCAAACATGCTTGAACTGGTTAACTTCCCAGTTGCATTATGGGGAAAATTTGCTGTTTGAAATTTTTGCCATCAGTGTGCAGAGTGTTAAATAATTACCTATTGTGATGATGTATTTTGTAGATTTGTAACTCAGAATGTATATCCAAGTTAGATTTTACTTTGTTTATTAATTGATTTTTCCATTAAAGTTGAATTATTAATGCAGGAAGTGCATGCTTCATGAAAAATCATTCCAAGGTATAATTGCAATGTGCAGCTTGCTGTGACATGTTTTGTTTGTATTCTGGGGTAAAGATTATTTATATCACGCCCACCCTTTAGAGTACCTGGGAAGATGTGAACTGCTTGCTGAAGCAAAACTTCCATTTCAGTGTTGGTGATTAATTTATTCATTTCGTTGTGTCAAACAATGTTGGTTATAATACACTGGGTTTTTTAGCTCACCTGACTGAAAGTCAGGGTGAGCTTTTCTGATCACTTTTCGTTTGTCGTCCGTCGTGAAGGTGGTGTTTGGGCCTTTTTCTCCCAAACCACTGGCCGCATATTAATGAAATTTCATGTGAGTAGGGGTTATATAAGGGCATTTTGAATTTTTGTCAAATTAGGTTTTGGCTCATATTGAGCAGAGGGATGGGGCAAAAATGCTCCAATTCTTAAAAAATCTTCTTCTCAAAAACCAGCAATAGCAGAGACTTGATATTTGGTATGCAGCTTCCTTTTGAGGTGTAGACTCAAGTTTGTTCAAGAGAAGTTTGTCGGGCATTATTTGCCTTCGTTATGGGAGGGGCAAAAATTTTGGCCACGCCTAAAATTTCTATTTTCAGAACCGTCAGGTCAATTTGAACCAAATTTGATATGAGATGATAATGGGTCATAAGTAGTTGATTGATGCAAAAAAAAATTTTCTCATTGCCCCGTGGGAACCTCGGGAGCTAAAAATAGGAAAAACCTTAAAACTGCCATATCTCCAAAACTACACGGCACAGAGAATTCTTATTTTGTATAAAGCTTACTTTTATCCAGTAGAATAGAATGGTTAAAAAAAATCCCTATCGGTTTGATCACAAGGTACTTATTTCAGGACTTTGAAAAAGTGCTGAATCAGCACTTTTTAACACTGTAGGCAATGGGAAAAAGATTAAAAAATCTTCTCCAGATCCAGCAGGCAGAATCTTTTGATATTTGGAATGCAACATTGTAGGGTGGATCTGATTCAAGTTTGTTCAAATCGGCCCCCTAGGTTCATATTTGGGCTCAGTATAGGAGCCTGATTTCGAACTTAGTGCATTTCAGGCAAATTTCTTAAAAAATCTTCACCAGATCCAGCAGGCAGAATCTTTTGATCTTGGGTATGCACCATGCTTAGGGAGGTGAGATTCAAGTATGTTCAAGCCAAGTCCCTAGGTCCATATTTGGACTCACTGTGGGAGCTTGAATTGTAACTTAGTTCAAAATGAGGAATTTTCTTTAAAAATCTCTTCTTCAGATCCAGCTGTCGGAATGTTTTGATATTTGGTGTGCAGCATCCTTAGGGGGGTGAGATTCAAGTTTGTTAAAGCCAAGTCCCTGGTTTCATATATGGGCTCCCTGTGGGAGCCCGAATTATAACTTAGTTCAATATGAGGAATATTCTTTAAAAATCTTCTTTTTTTTTTAGATCCACTGGTCAGAATCTTTGGATATTTGTTTGGTATAAGCTTTTCTTAGGAGGAGGAGCAGATGCAACTTGTTGAAATCAATTCTCTGAGTTGATATTTAGGCTACCATGTCAGGTGAGCGCCCTCAGGCCCCTTGGGGCCTCTTGTTTTGTTTTTTTCATTGGCAACAGTACAAATTTCTCCCCACCTCATCAAACCAATTTTGGCAAAAACAACCCTATATCCATTTAGTTTTCTCATCTCTTGAAAAATGTACTCAGAAAAAAAATATTGGTCGCCATGTGACTTTTGCCTTTAAATTTGATGATTCCTGTCCTACCATCCAGTTTCAATAAAATAGACATACTTTTACCTCCCCCACCCCACCCAGTTGTTATCTTCTCTCACACTTTTCAGAATATCACCAATATTTTTAAAAGAATTTCAAAACATACATTCTAACATTTTATTGACACACATGAGCTCAGTTCATTTTCCACCAACTGGATAAATTAATGAACTTTTAGCCTTCGTATATGTTGGGGTGCAAACCACAAGAGGCACTTTTTGCAGGAAAGGTGTATATTGTAACCTGTTCAGTTTATCTCCATAGTACAATGGAGTTGACTTAATTGGATATCTCGTAACTGAATTAACCCTGTTAACTGTATGTAATTTTTCAACACAAAACTATTTACCATACCTCCAGATCAAATTTGACCTGTTAATTGAATATAGGTTATAGAGTAAACTGTTAATTAAATAAAAAAAACTTGTAACCTGTCGGGAAATTATCCTGACTCTCCCCGGTTTTCCTTTATTTATAGACCTATTTGGCCTCAGTTTTTCTAATACAGACATTTAATCAATTATATCTTGTTTGCTCATGGAACTCTGTCAAACAAGATATAATAGAATAAATGCTTATCTCTAAAATACAGGAAAGTGACATGATCCCTGTTAATTGATTACTCCTGTTAATTGAATAATTTTCATTGGCAAAGTGGCTGTTCACTTAACAGGGTTCCACTGTGCTGTGTTATCTCATGAATGTGGGTATGGGTATCTGCCCAATTACTTATCTAATTTTACCTTATCAAACCATTTTCCCTGTAGTGATCCTAGAAAGTGGATCAATGCTTTTTTTCTGTATTTATAAAAATATTGTTTATTGGAGAGTGCTAATAGGTTTTCTCCAATGACAGAACAATTATTTGTGAATAAAATCTTTCTTAACCTGGGCTCCAGTTGTTGGTAGTGTGGTGGTATCTTTGAAAAAGCTACTCATGTTACACTGTGTTTCTGTTAGGGATAAAATGTTGGGTCCCTTTTTATGGAGCTTTGGGGGAAATGTCTAGTGCTGAAACGGCTGAATGGATATCTGGTTACAAACCGATTACCAATGTAGCTGATTGTAAAATCTGTCAGCAGGATAACCCTAATGTTAATATTGTATATTATGTACAGTTTAAAAAGCCCATTTATTCCCCTGAATGTGAATGTTACTGCAGTAATTAATCAAGGTTGCAGTGGTTGAACACACGTGGAGCATGAAAATATTATATAGACTGTTATTTATATAACGATCGTTCCACAGTTTTTGTGTTATATGACCTGCCCCATTCATATTCATATTTATACCCCCTGCAAACAAAGTTTGGGGGGGTATATAGGAATCACCCTGTCCGTCCACCTGTCCGTCCATCGTAAGCGCAACTCCTCCTAAACCGTTTGAAGAATTTTCATGAAACTTTACACAATGGAAGAACTCCATATGGCAATGTGCATGAAGCAATATAATTCCGTTCTGACATTTCCAAGGGGAGATAATCTGTCCGTCTGACCATCCTTGTAAGCGCAACTCCTCCTAACCGTTTGAACAATTTTCATGAAACTTTACACAATGGAAGAACTCCATATGAAGATGTGCATGAAGCAATATAATTCCGTTCTGACATTTCCAAGGGGAGATAATCTAACTTATACCGTCTGTCCATCCTTGTAAGCGCAACTCCTCCCAAACCATTTGAAGAATTTTCATGAAACTTTACACAATGGAAGAACTCCATATGAAGATGTGCATGAAGCAATATAATTCCGTTCTGACATTTCCAAGGGGAGATAATCTAACTTATATATTTCAGGTGCGGGGGGTATCACTTTGTGAGTTTGCTCACAGTACCTCTAGTTTGCTACTGTGCCCCTATCGAATGTATGTCACATGCATTCTAAGAAAACAACCACGAATCACAGAACCTACTTTCAGTTTTCGTTTAATTGTCCAGTCTATTTTTGACACAGCCACAAGATGTCTATTAAAAGCACCCATTCTAAGAATCGCACTTTCGATTCTCATTTAATTGTCCAATTCAATGCTGACACAACCATGAGGATACCGCATTTAGCTGTATCTACAGTTTATTACTTTTCTGTAATGATGGCGTTTACGTTCTTTACAACTTGAGTTAATTAACAAAAAAATTAAGGGTCTGGAGGAAAACTGAGTGAATGGAAAGGGTCCCTAAAAGGATCCCCTGCCCTTATTGTGGAATCTCTGTGTTACTAATTACTTTTGAAAAATAATTTTGCACTCTACCAGTTAAATGCTCTTGTGCCACCTAAAAATAAATGCTTTAATTGTAATACCCGCTATTTATTACCTATTCAAATCAATAATCCTTTTTCCCGCTTTTAATAAATGCTCTTTGTTGGAGTCCCAATGGAAATCCAGAGAAACGGAGATGTTGAAACTATTATGAAATTTTGTATTGTAATCAATTACATTACGGCCGCCGTGGGCTGGTCACTTTCTATGGATGGGCAGTATTTTCTCGGACGCAATAATATTACATTCCAAACACTGATTATAGGAATAATCATCAAAATTTTAATTAATGAAGCACCGGGTTCAACCCTGGTGCTTCGGGTTCAACCCAGTGCTTCTTTAATTAAAATTTTGCTGATGAGGATTTTTATTTCCTGGTAAACTTATGCCTGAACATTACTCCTGCTCACGAGTGGATTGCAACCAGTTCACGATGGCTGTACTGTAGTCAGCAGCTAGTAGTTAACACTCCTCACTGCCTTAGATGGTACAACCAAAAAATTGGCTCTCCCCCCCCCCCCCCCCCCCCCCCATCTTGGTACCCGACCACACAGCCAATGTTTTTTTTATAATAAATGGCTGAATGACAGATACACCGTATTTGCTTGTATTGGTATACTCGAAAGATTTTGGAACCCATTTGTTTGCAAAAAAAAAAAAATGTTCACACTTAAGTTTGAAGACAACTAGTGTCTTACCACTAGTGACACAAGTTTAGAAAAAAATGGAACTGGAATGACTGAACTGATGAATACTGATGCTATGTATCAGCCGTTTTAGTGTAAACTTTATGCTCTGAGGAATGGTACATGTCCTTCATGTCAAGTTACTAGTCCCGGGGGGGGGGGGGGGGGGGGGCAATTTTGTAAATTGTTTACAGAAAAACAATTGGGCCGACATTAATTAGTTGACTAATCTTTTCAACAATTAAATGGAGTAGTGCTTGTATGCTGTGGTAAACAATTTCTGTTTTACTTTTATTATATGACCCAGTAACCAAAGCATTTAAGCCTGGTGTGGGTGTCATTTAAAATGGGTAATGCAGGCATGAACAACCAGATGGCTAATCTTGAACAAATCTAGGGCAAACTTAGCACTGAGACCGTTAAAAGTCCTTTAAGTTTGTACTATTCGAGTCATGAGTTTGTGAATGAAAATAAATTATGAAGAATCACAAAGACTTCATGTGGTTATATGCCTGTCGGATTAATTAGCATAACCATATTATTGGTGGTTATACATGATCTAGTGATTAAATCCTGGATTAATGTAGATAGAAGAAAACATCAGCAGAATGAAATTAAGTATTTACCTGATCGAGTGCTAGAAGACACTATCATGGCTCTTTTGAAAAGTGCTGAAGGCCACTTTAGTGGCTTTACAGTGTATACATCAGCTTGTTTGCTCAGCAAGTAGAAAAAAAATGTTCAAATGAAATTGTTTTTTTTTTTTTGCAATTTATTGGAAAGTGCCAACAGACACTTTCCAATAAATTGTAACAAAACACACATTTATGAACAAAATCCAGTTAAACTAAGGCTCATTGTCAGAATGATATCTTTGAAAAAAATGCTTGTGTTACAAATCACATTTGAATCCCTGTGTGAAACCAGGAAAGTGAAGCAGTGCTTGTTTACTGTGGTAAACAAGCAGTGTTTTACTGGGAAAGTAGGACCCTGTCTCCAGTACCTGGGGTGGATTCCTCCAAAATGGGTAACATGGGTATAAACAATTGACCGGACTTGACTTTATATCCATGTTGTGGTCACGATTCGCCAGTGTACAGAAATATGTAACCTTAAACTTCAGTAAATAAAATAAATAAATAACATTTGAAATATAATTTGACCATTTAAGCTAACTCAGTACAAACACTTTCATTAACTCTTGAAGTGCAAGGGTATTGTTGGAAATAACACAGTATAGGTTGAACTACCTGGGTACCGGGTACTACTAAACACTTGCTGGAAAAACCTTCCATGCAGGATACCCAGTCCAGCACCTCTATTAAATAGTTATTTTTGGATGTCAAAATTTGTCCACATGTCTTCGCCTTGATACCATTTATGGGAGAGTGCCTATAGGTACTCTCCCATAAATTGTAACAACACAAAATCTTACAGACTAAATAATTTCACTTCAAAGATAATATGAAGCACATCCACTGAGTTTGAAACCTTTTAAGTCACAGTGCTTGCACCTCACAACAAAGTCCAAATATGGGCTTTCAGCACTCTACCAGTTAATTGATACTTTGTGTTATGTCAATCATGCTCATTTAGTGTAGGCAACAAATAATTGTGCATTTTAATTAGTTATGGGCGATGACATGCTTTTGATCATAAAAGTATTCATCAAACTGACCGACTCACGTAAATCAAAAATCGACTGGTGGTGTTTCAAAAATTGACTGTGGTGGTATTTCGTTGATAACTGCATAGCATAATTGACAGTGGTATTATGAATGCCACTGGATAAATGTGAACGAAGCATGCAAACATTTGTTGGCTGTGTTTATAAGCACTGATCTGAATAAAAACAAAATATTAAATAAAACATGGATCCTAAGAGCCGTAAAATCTCTCGCTCTTGCGTGCCATCACACCTGCAATTTTTATGAGTAGACAGCAGTGTGCCTCAGTACCACCTAGTAAGCTATTAACCCTTACCTAATTAAACTGCTGCATCCACTGTGTAACATCCAAATTGTACAGTAGAAAAATTCAAAATTCAAGAAATTTGAACAAAACCATATCATGTAACTTCACCCCCCCCCCCTCCCCCCCCCCCTCCCCCCCATTGGAACTGGATAGTCGAGCTTGTTCCAGTGAGGAGTCATGACAAAAATTTTGATATTGTGTGGTTTCTTTAAAGGGTTAAAATCTATTTGTGGGAAATAATACAATGTGTGCACGAAAATGTTAACAATACACCATGAATTATGCCGGGACTCAACAATAATGCACTTCACTGCAACGGTGTACAGCATGCCTCCCATTTTTAAAATAGAAAGACTTGGAATATGCAGTGCTTGCACTTGAGAAAAAAAGCCAAACTTTGGACTTCACCACTCAGCCATTTTGTAAAAAAATATGAAATACATCTGTTTTCAGTTATATTTATGCACCTTTTTCAAAAAAAAATATCCTCCACATAATATGAGCTGTTTTTGCCATATCAGAGCAAACTGGATGTTTACAAAACAAATATAATAGACACTGGATTTCAATCATGTTTTGTTGATAATATGTGCAAATAAATATACATCAATCAAAAAGGGTAAAATTTGAAGTCTCATCATTTCAGACTAATTTGGAATAACACTGCAAGCCAATAAAAATGTTTAATGAGGGGATTTAATTTAAATGAGGGATTCCCTGAGAACAAAAAACATTTTTTTAACCATATGTTTACAGTACGGACGCCGTGGAGTGGTCACTTTCCACGGGGTGGGCAGTATTTCTACGGACGCAATAATATTTTATTGCAAACACTAATTAATAGGAGTAATCAAAAATTTAATTAATGAAGCACCAGGTACAACCCGGAGCTTCATTAATTAAAATTTTGCTAATGATGCTTTTTTATTACCTGGTAAACGCATGCATGGACATCACTGCCCACGCGTGGATTACAACCAGTCCACGGCGACTGTACTGTATGTATTCTCAAAAGAAGTTTCAAGTACTTTTCAGGCAAATTCAGCAAACTTTTCCAATCTTCCTTGGGTCCTGTTTGTGTTTGGGTACAATAAAGAAAATTCACACTTTTTCCATTTGACATCCCCATCTGCCCCCTGACCCTTTGCACTCTGATGTCAAAATGGCAAAGTTTTCAGCCACAAATATTTTCTATAATGTAGTTTGATATTTAACCAAATATACCTTGTTTGACAGAGCTCAAAGAGCTCTGTCAAACAAGATATAATTGATTGAAATCATAGTTAAACAAGAGAAAAACAGAGTGATTGGAGAAAATTCTGTTGCACAACCAGAGTGTTAGGAGTTAAACTAATACTCTAAAGTAATCCAATGTTGATATCATTGTCATTTTTTTCACAGTAAGTCTCTTCTGATTCTTTTTCTCTGAAATTAATTTTCAGATCATAATAAATTCGCAAAAAAATTGAATGCATTGAAAATAACAAATTCAAATTCTTTATTGTACTGTTACACGATTAAGGTCAAATGTACATATAAAATAAAATACAAAATATAAACTATAAAAAAAAATATATAAAGACACTCGAAACACAAGTCAATATTCAATAACAAAGGTTTAAACAATAAGTAAAAATGCGGTAACTTCAGAGTTAAACCACGACTTATATTACATAACAGTCTCACAGATTGTTCTGGTGATAACCGTATTGTCTGTCTTCTTTATCTTCTTTCTCCTGATTAAGTCCATCACAAATGTCTTTCAACTAATCAATAGGCTCTTTATCAGTGTCAAGATCCTGTGCCTTTTTATCCTACCAATTGCTTTTGTCACAAGTTATCTCCAGAATAAGATCATCCCTCCCCCATTGGGATCCCCTCAAAGACTGTTTATGCTTTTGAACCAATAGCTCTTGAGTAGAAGCCCTGATTCAAATTTGATTTAGGTCAGAAAACTATACCTATTTTTATCTAGCCATGTGATACCAGCTTTCTGATAGACTGTGCTAATGTTATGGAGATGTAAGAAGAGAACTTGGGGAAAATCGAGGTGATTCACCAGCATCAACTATAGTAGTACTTTTTTCCCTTCCACAGTTTATAATAGCCTCTATGATTGGAGTGCATATTTCATGAGGTCAGCCATAGCTATTATAATCAGAAGATCCCACTGTTTGCTGATATGGAATAAAATTTTCTATAATTTTGTTGATGCCTGTATAAATTATGAATTAGCCGGCATTCTCTTGTTTGCACTTAGACTTTCTCACATTGTCATTACTTGGATGGTGAAGGAAATTAGCTTCATGTGATTCTGTAACCTGTGAATCAGTTTAGCATGTTTATGTCCTTTCACATTGTTATATACTCAATGGTTGTATCATCTGCAACAAGTTGATAATGAAAGAGGAAGAAGGAAGGAAGTAATGAGGATTCTAATTAGGTTCAGGAGTTTAAGCCACATGATTCCACAAATTATTGCATGTTTATCTGCCTGAGAGAGAATTTCTTGACAATTTGTGAAGAAGAATTTAGTGCTGGAAGTGTCCTCTGTTAGTCCTAATATGACCATTCCAATGAAAGCTATAACTCGGTGGGTATATATACTAGCTGTATCTTACAAACTACAGTTGTTGTTGAATTTAATGGTTTTCATACATTGTAAATTGCATATTTTTTGTTGAATTGGGATAATGACCTTGTACGCAAGAAAATTATAACAGAACATACAGAACCTCATTGCATTATTATCTAATGGAATAGGGGGCCCTACGAAGCTTCCAAATTTGATTCAATTCAAGTCTTTCAAATTCAAAATTTTTTTAATTGACATGTTCTGAAAATCCTAACAAGTGTCTCCCCTTGAATCCTTCCATCAACTTGTCACCTGTACAGGAAACCTGAAAGAACATGAAAAAGAAGAGATGAAGAAGGTCACTTCCCACAGGTGGGCAATATTTCCACAGATGCAATAATATTAGATTCCATACTCTAATTATAGGAATATATGTCAAAAATTTAATTAATGGAGCACCTGGTACAACCCATTGCTTCATCCTGGACATCACTGCCCACGTATGGATTACAAAAAGTCCACGGCGGCTGTACTGTATATTGCTTTTTTTCAATCACTTGCCCAAACATACGAGTTTCCATTGAATTCAACACTTGGAGTGGAGTGGACATCTGAAGTACCGTACAGTCATCGTGGATATTACACTGAAAAAACTTTTGTAAGAAACCCGCTGAATGCCAATTTGAACGACAATGGCAACAAATATTACAGGCACCAGGTTGAGCTTAGGGATCCCCAAGTATGCCACTCCTTTTTCCCTTTCCAGAAAGTTTTTAACTCATTGAGACTTTAACTCTTTCAACACGAGAGGCCACTTTTCCGGTCCAGGAACACAATACGTCATAATTTTCATTAAGTAGGATGGCTACCAAGTGAACGTGTGTGGAAGAACAATTAATCTTTTCAGCGTGCAGCCTGCACGTTGAAAATATTAATTGCTCTAACCCCAAATAATGGATATGGACTCTTCCAATTTCTGCCATTTAACTGGCATGGAAGATACCACCAGTGTTGAAAGGGTTAACTGAAGCTATATTCATTGACATCTTTAAATTCATTT
The DNA here is from genome assembly GCA_031216915.1 of Pictodentalium vernedei. Taxonomy (NCBI): domain Eukaryota; kingdom Metazoa; phylum Mollusca; class Scaphopoda; order Dentaliida; family Dentaliidae; genus Pictodentalium; species Pictodentalium vernedei. The sequence goes on along the minus strand of CM062290.1, from coordinate 340,185,217 downwards.
GCCACTGTTTTTTCTTGGCAGCCAGCCCATTCAAACGGGTATGTATAAATGTTTGCCGAAAGGAAAATGAGGTGGTCGAGGATCAGTAATAATTTAAACCTACAGCCTGTTACTAAATCTCATGAGTACAAATGCCATGTGTACTCACCCAATCCTGGGGGTGTCGTAAAGATAACCGATTGAGAGACTGTTTGTGGGGAGGGAAGATTTAAATGTGATTTGGGTTGCACGATGGCTCAGTAGTTATGGCATTGGACTTCAAACCGAAAAGTCTGTGCTTTGATCCCCACCAGGGGTAAATGCATGGTGTCCTTGTGCAAGGTACTTCATCCCAATTGCCCACATGTGGGCACGGTGGTGCTGTGTACTAAAGCGTACTGCACATTGATGGTGCACTTGTCGTCAACCAATGCTAACCCTGCTTGTGCGGAGTTAGTACGTTGATCACGATTAGCCATTGTGCAGAAATATATGACCTTAAACACCAATAAATAAATAAATTGTATGTTGGGTAGTCTGACACTTGCTCGGTGGTTCTCTCGGGATAGTCCAGTTTCCTCCACCCGTAAAACTGTTCGACACGAAACCTCAATAAAAGAACAAAAAAAATAAAAAATGTGATTTCTCCTGACTGATGGCTCAAGTCCTGATCGGTAAAATATTCCAGAACCCGGTGCTTCATTAATTAAAATTTTGCTGATGAGGATTTTTTATTATCGGGTAAATGCAAAATGCATGCGTGGACATCACTGCCCAGGCGTGGATTACAACCAGTTCACAGTGACTGTACTGTATACAGGGGGGTGATGTTTTTTTCACATTGCAAGGTCACAGAATTATGAAAACTCAAATCTCAGAAAATTTTTATCTTTATGGGTTTGGGGGGGGGGGGGTGGGGAGGGGAGGTGAGCAGGCAACCATGGCTATGCAGTCAGTATTTGTCTTTTTTATTCTGTCATTTGAGCTGCTGTTGACACTGACTTTTACAATGCTTTTTGTGGGAGATAGAATTTCTCATTACCCTACAACTAATGCTGACTGGTACTGTACTTTTTAACTGTGTTAGTTGTAATTAATGAGCTGTAACAAAATGACAGGAGTAATGTAAATTACTTGCAACATTCCCCATTACCAGTAGAATAATTGTCTGTGCCTCAGTGATCTCTAAATAATTGAAAGCATTCATCCTTTTATCAAATTTCCTGAAGTTCAATTTTATTGATTTTCTATGTACATATTGCATTGCGATGTTACATAATTCTGGTATATTTCAGGAAGTTTGACTGATGTGCACCGATTTCATCCACTGAACATATTATTTTCATGGTTGGTTTTAACTGATTCTCTGCTACAGTGCAGCGCCGTGGACTGGTCGTAATCCTCACGTGGACAGTGATGTCCATGCATGTGTTTAAAAATTACCATCAGCATAATTTTAATTAATGAAGCACAAGGTTGTACCCAGTGCTTCATTAATTAAATTTTTGGTGATTATTCCTATAATTAGTGTTAGGAATCTACAGTTAAAACTAGAAGTTCTGTCACGTCTAGTGCAGAAAACTCTCGTTAGTTAATGTGCTATCTAGTGCAGAACAGTCAAGTAAACCTCGTTAAACATGCGATAACTTCCGCGCTATGTAACGCAGAATGTAGTGCACTATTCACGAGGTCGTTAACTTTGATCTCCGACACATATCATTAGGAAAAGAGTTCTTGTTTTTGCAAATGGGGCACGTGTTGGTATTATCCTAAGGGTTAAATAAACAATATTTTTTCAATGTTGAATGAAAAATGCCACCTTCCAGTGCAGAGTGGTTAAAATAGGCCATATGCCTACATGACTTTAAAGACCTCTCCTCCCCAATTTCGATCACCAGGCCTACTGCTTGTTTTTCCAGGTGATCTGTTCATAAGAGTACTGTCAGACACTTTGAGATAAATTTTTCTTGAAGCTAAGTTCATAATTCTGATTTGTTAAACTTGTCGCAGTTTGCTCTTCAACTTTTCCGAACAGTCTTGTCCTCACCGTGAGCTAAGCGTATCTTAATAAAATTATCAGTAAACAACATGGATGAGAACGCCAAACAATAAAATTCGCTGAAATTTGTAAAAAAAAATCCCATATTTTCAAAATAAATTTGTGAAAAATTTTCTTTTAAATCTAAGAACACAGAGTGAACCTGTTGATTTAGAAATATTTAATTTCTAAAAATTTCAGCATTTGGGGCATGAATTCCCATCCTTGTAAACAAATAAAGCAGCCGGAAAAAAATGTTTTTTTTATTTTAATTTTTTATCCCAAACTATTTTTCTCCGGATCAGGTCTTTTCAATCACTCTTCATCATTAATCCTTAATCACTGATGATAAAAGAACATAAATATAAATTTGACACCTAATTGTTGTTAAGTAACCCATTTCCTAATTGAAGTCATAAAATGGGAGCTTAGTATATTGACAGGACTGTTTTCAAAGCTTATTCACACCTTCTACTGTTCAAAAAACGTACAAATGGTGATTGCCAACATTACTGATTGGTTCCTGAAAAACTGCTGCAAATAGAGAAAAATCTTCTCTGTTCAGCCAGGATGAGTCTACAAAAAATGCTCCCAGTATGTTTACATCGAGAATGATAGCGATCATCAACCTGAACCATATTTATTGGTGCTTCACACCACATATGTTGCCGTCGCCACAATATAGCCTAAGCTTCTGATGTACATTGTAGCCTTCAGCATCAATAAATAATAATCATATTTGTTCCATAAATGAGGAGCAAGAAAATAGAATATTCAAAGGAACAACAGACTGGTGACAGTTTATGAAAATTAAAGCCTGACAAGCCCTCCTCCTCAGAAGTGAAAGTGCAATAAGTTGAGCTTACGTGTAGGCCAACATCCACAGTTCGTTGAAGAATGAAAATATGTACGACAACAACAAATGAACAAGCAAAAACACAGCAGTCTGTTTGAGGACAGCTTGAGGACTAAACGTCTTTGCATCAACTTTCAAGTGTGCAGGGTAAAAACTTCACCATGCAGGTGATTTAATGGCTGTCTACTCTAAACGAACTGTAGGCATATATTTGAGATATCATAGGGTCTTGTGTGGAATGGGTCTATAAAATTCCCCTCCCCACCCACCGTTTGGAATATCGGACTGAAGTCTTGCAAATTTCAGCTTGAGGAACTCCACTTGTACTCATTTACTCACCAGATGACCTGAGTTATTCTTCAAAGAACTCCCTAAAATATAATTAGGGAGTCTGCAAATCACTGCAAGGGTGGAATATCCACCCAAGTGATCTACCCAGTTTCTGTGACAAAGCAAACACAAGGAACTAACAGTATGGTTCTGTAGTTTGGGCTTTTTATATTGGTTCTTAGCTCACTTGAAGTTGAGAATGTTTCTTTCACATAACACAATCCAGTGTGCTTGGAAATTCCACTTTGTTGGTGTTTCTGTACAAAAAGCATCCACCATGTACCGTGGATGGATTTTAGATAGGTTACAGGATATCCATAATCAAAAGTACAGTCGTTCGCGGTGTCTGAGAATGTTAAATTCACATGAACGATGGGTTGAGTCACCTGTGGTACGAAACTGAGAAAGGATGTTGCTACTTCTTAAGCCACGTGTCATGATGTGGTCCTGAAAGTTGTCCACAATGTTCATGCTCACCAAGTTTTCGAAGACGTTCTTTCAGATATTTTTCATGAATAAATAGTTGTTACACGGCATATTAACATATCAAATTCACCGCATCAGAATATCAATTCACCCAAAAAAGTTGCCCGTGGACAGAAAATGAAAAACTGCTTTTTAATTGATTTTCTAGACAATTTTCAGTTGCCTCTGCTTTTTAGCTCACCTGATCGAAGCTCAAGGTGATCTTTACTAATCGCTTTCCGTCTGTCTGTCGTCGTCCGGCGTAAACTTTACAAAACCAACTTCTCTGAAGAAACCACTGGCCCAATATTTTTCAAATGTTGGGTAAATGTTTATTACCTAATGTCAATTCAGATTTGTTCAAATGAAGTTGCCCCTCCTCCTGGGTGGGGCTATGTCCCCAAGGGGCACCAAAATATTTGAAAATCTTCTTCTCGTGAACCAGCAGTAGCAGAGACTTGATATTTGGTATGCAGCTTCCTTTTGAGGTGTAGAATCAAGTTTGTTCAAGAGAAGTTTGTCGGGCATTATTTGCCTTTGTTATGGGAGGGGCAAAAATTTTGGCCACGCCTAAAATTTCTATTTTCTGAACCATGAGGTCGATTTGAACCAAATTTGATATGAGATGATAATGGGTCATAAGTAGTTGATTGATGCAAAAAAAATTTTTCTCATTGCTCCATGGGAACCTCGGGAGCTAAAAATAGGAAAAACCTTAAAACTGCCATATCTCCAAAACTACACGTCACAGAGAATTCTTATTAGCTCACCTGACTGAAAGTCAGGGTGAGCTTTTCTTATCACTCTTCGTCCGTCGTCCTGCGTGAAGGTGGTGTTTGAGCCTCTTTCTCCTAAACCACTGGCCACATTTTAATTAAATTTCATGTATATGGTAGTTATATAGAGGCATTTTGATTTTTATGCAAATTAGGTTTCGGCTCATATTGAGCAGAGGTGTGGGGAAAAAATAGCCAAATTTTTTGAAAATATTCTTCTAATGAACCACCAGTAGCAGAGACTTGATATGTGGTATACAGAGTCCTTTTGAGGTTTAGAATCAAGTTTGTTCAAGAAAAGTTTGTCGGGCATTATTTGCCTTCGTTATGGGAGGGGCAAAAATTTTGGCCACGCCTAAAAATTCTATTTTCTGAACCGTGAGGTCAATTTGAACCAAATTTGATATGAGATGATAATGGGTCATAAGTAGTTGATTGATGAAAAAAAAAATTTCTCATTGCCCCGTGGGAACCTCGGGAGCTAAAAATAGGAAAAACCTTAAAACTGCCATATCTCCAAAACTACACGGCACAGAGAATTCTTATTTTGTATAAAGCTTACTTTTATCCAGTAGAATAGAATGGTTAAAAAAAATCCCTATCGGTTTGATCACAAGGTACTTTTTCAGGACTTTGAAAAAGTGCTGAGACAGCACTTTTTAACACTGTAGGCAATGGGAAAAACATTAAAAAATCTTAATCTCCAGATCCAGCAGGCAGAATCTTTTGATATTTGGTATGCAACATTGTAGGGTGGATCTGATTCAAGTTCGTTCAAATCGGCCCCCTGGGTTCATATTTGGGCTCATTATAGGAGCCCGATTTCGAACTTAGTGCATTTCAGGCAAATTTCTTAAAAAATCTTCTTCTCCAGATCCAGCAGGCAGAATCTTTTGATATTTGGTATGCAAATTGTGGGGTGGATCTGATTCAAGTTTGTTCAAATGGGCTCCCTAGATTCATATTTGGGCTCACTATCGAAGCTCGAATTCGAACTTAGTGCATTTCAGGCAAATTTCTTCAAAAATCTTCTTCTCCAGATCCAGCAGGCAGAATCTTTTCATATTTGGTATGCAACATTGCGGGGTGGATCTGATTCAAGTTTGTTCAAATCGGCCCCCTGGGTTTATATTTGGGCTCAGTATAGGAGCCCAAATTTGAACTTAGTGCATTTCAGGCAAATTTCTTAAAAAATCTTCTTCTCCAGATCCAGCAGGCAGAATCTTTTGATATTTGGTATGCAACATTGTGGGGTGGATCTGATTCAAGTTTGTTCAAATCGGCCCCCTAGCTTCATATTTCGGATCAGTATAGGAGCCCGATTTTGAACTTAGTGCATTTCAGGCAAATTTCTTAAAAAATCTTCTTCTCCAGATCCAGCAGGCAGAATCTTTTCATATTTGGTATGCAACATTGTGGGGTGGATCTGATTCAAGTTTGTTCAAATCGGCCCCCTGGGTTTATATTTGGGCTCAGTATAGGAGCCCAAATTTGAACTTAGTGCATTTCAGGCAAATTTCTTAAAAAATCTTCTTCTCCAGATCCAGCAGGCAGAATCTTTTGATATTTGGTATGCAACATTGTGGGATGGATCTGATGCAAATTTGTTCAAATCAGCTCCCTAGATTCATATTTGGGCTCACTATAGAAGCTTGAATTCTAACTTAGTGCATTTCGGGCAAATTTCTTAAAAAATCTTCTTCTCCAGATTGAGCTAGCAGAATCTTTTGATATTTGGTATGCAACATTGTGGGGTGGATCTGATTCAAGTTTGTTCAAATCGGCTTCCAAGATTCATATTTGTGCTCACTATAGAAGCTTGAATTCGAACTTAGTGCATTTCAGGCAAATTTCTTAAAAAATCTTCTCCAGATCCAGCAGGCAGAATCTTTACATATTTGGTAAGCAACATTGTGGGGTGGATCTGATTCAAGTTTGTTCAAATCAGCCCCCCTGGGTTTATATTTGGGCTCAGTATAGGTGCCCAAATTTGAACTTAGTGCATTTCAGGCAAATTTCTTAAAAAATATTCTTCTCCAGATCCAGCAGGCAGCATCTTTTGATATTTGGTATGCAACATTGTGGGGTGGATCTGATTCAAATTTGTTCAAATCGGCTCCCTAGATTCATATTTGGGTTCACTATAGAAGCTCGAATTCGAACTTAGTGCATTTCTGGCAAATTTCTTAAAAAATCTTCTTCTCCAGATCCAGCAGTCAGAATCTTTTCATATTTGGTATGCAACATTGTGGGGTGGATCTGATTCAAGTTTGTTGAAATCGGCTCCCTGGATTCATATTTGGGCTCACTATAGAAGCCCGAATTCGAACTTAGTGCATTTCAGGCAAATTTCTTAAAATATCTTCTTCTCCAGATCCAGAAGGCAGAATCTTTTGATATTTGGTATGCAACATTGTGGGGTGGATCTGATTCAAGTTTGTTCAAATCAGACCCCTGGGTTTATATTTGGGCTCAGTATAGGTGCCCAAATTTGAACTTAGTGCATTTCAGGCAAATTTCTTTGAAAATCATCGTCTCAAGATCCAGCCGGCAGAATCTTCTGATATTAGGTATGCACCATGCTTGGGGGATGAGATTCAAGTTTGTTCAAGCCAAGTCCCTGGGTTCATATTTGGGCTCACTGTGGTAGCCCGAATTATAACTTAGTTCACAATGAGGAATTTTCTTTAAAAAGCTTCTTCACCAGATCCAGCAGTCGGAATGTTTTGATATTTGGTATGCAGCATCCTTAGGGGGGTGAGATTTAAGTTTGTTCAAGCCATGTCCCTAGGTCCATATTTGGACTCACTGTGGGAGCTTGAATTGTAACTTAGTTCAAAATGAGGAATTTTCTTTAAAAATCTTCTTCAGATCCAGCAGTTGGAATGTTTTGATATTTGGTGTGCAGCATCCTTAGGGGGGTGAGATTCAAGTTTGTTAAAGCCAAGTCCCTGGGTTCATATGTGGGCTCCCTGTGGGAGCCTGAATTATAACTTAGTTCAATATGAGGAATATTCTTTAAAAATCTTTTTTTTTTAAATCCACTGGTCAGAATCTTTGGATATTTGGTATAAGCTTTTCTTAGAAGGAGCAGATGCAACTTGTTGAAATCAATTCTCTGGGTTGATATTTAGGCTACCATGTCAGGTGAGCGCCCTCAGGCCCCTTGGGGCCTCTTGTTTTGTATAAAGCTTACTTTTATCCAGTAGAATAGAATGGTTAAAAAAAATCCCTATCGGTTTGATCACAAGGTACTTTTTTCGGGACTTTAACACTGTAGGCAATGGGAAAAACATTAAAAAATCTTCTTCTCCAGATCCAACAGGCAGAATCTTTTGATATTTGGTATGCAACATTGTAGGGTGGATCTAATTCAAGTTTGTTCAAATCGGCTTCCTGGGTTCATATTTGGGCTCAGTTTTGGAGCCCGATTTCGAACTTAGTGCATTTCAGGCAAATTTCTTAAAAAATCTTCTTCTCCAGATCCAGCAGGCAGAATCTTTTCATATTTGGTATGCAACAATGTGGGGTGGATCTGATTCAAGTTTGTTCAAGTCGGCTCCCTAGATTCATATTTGGGCTCACTATAGAAGCTCGAATTCGAACTTGGTGCATTTCAGGCAAATTTCTTAAAAATCTTCTTCTCCAGATCCAGCAGGCAGAATCTTTTCATATTTGGTAAGCAACATTGTGGGGTCGATCTGATTCCTTTTTGTTCAAATCGCCCCCCCCCCCCCCCCCCCAGGTTTATATTTGGGCTCAGTATAGGAGCCCAAATTCGAACTTAGTGCATTTCAGGCAAATTTCTTCAAAAATCTTCTTCTCCAGATCCAGCAGTCAGAATCTTTTGATATTTGGTATGCAACATTGTGGGGTGGATCTGATTCAAGTTTGTTCAAGTCGGCTCCCTAGATTCATATTTGGGCTCACTATAGAAGCTCGAATTCGAACTTAGTGCATTTCAGGCAAATTTCTTAAAAATCTTCTTCTCCAGATCCAGCAGGCAGAATCTTTTCATATTTGGTAAGCAACATTGTGGGGTCGATCTGATTCCTTTTTGTTCAAATCGCCCCCCCCCCCCCCCCCCCCCCCAGGTTTATATTTGGGCTCAGTATAGGAGCCCAAATTCGAACTTAGTGCATTTCAGGCAAATTTCTTCAAAAATCTTCTTCTCCAGATCCAGCAGTCAGAATCTTTTGATATTTGGTATGCAACATTGTGGGATGGATCTGATTGAAGTTTGTTCAAATCGGCCCCCTGGGTTTATATTTGGGCTCAGTATAGGAGCCCAAATTTGAACTTAGTGCATTTCAGGCAAATTTCTTTGAAAATCTTCTCAAGATTCAGAAGGCAGAATCTTTTGATATTGGGTATGCACCATGCTTAGGGGGGGTGAGATTCAAGTTTGTTCAAGCCAAGTCCCTGGGTTCATATTTGGGCTCGCTGTGGTAGCCCGAATTATAACTTAGTTCAAAATGAGGAATTTTCTTTAAAAATCTTCTTCAGAATATTTTGATATTTGGTATGCAGCATCCTAAGAGGGTGAGATTCAAGTTTGTTCAAGCCATGTCCCTAGGTCCATATTTGGACTCACTGTGGGAGCTCAAATTGTAACTTAGTTCAAAATGAGGAATTTTCTTTAAAAAATCTTCTTCAGATCCAGCAGTCGGAATGTTCTGATATTTTGTGTGCAGCATCCTTAGGGGGTGAGATTCAAGTTTGTTAAAGCCAAGTCCCTGAGTTCATATATGGGCTCCCTATGGGAGCCTGAATTATAACTTAGTTCAATATGAGTAATATTCTTTAAAAATCTTTTTTTTTAGATCCACTGGTTAGCATCTTTGGATATTTGGTATAAGCTTTTCTTAGGAGGAGCAGATGCAACTTGTTGAAATCAATTCTCTGGGTTGATATTTAGGCTACCATATCAGGTGAGCGCCCTCAGGCCCCTTGGGGCCTCTTGTTTAACACTCTGTTAAACATTGACAACAATTGTTGGGAAGGTTTCATGGATATCTTTCGATAAGAAAAGAAAATATAAAATGCATGTATGTCGAAGGTTGTTTAATATTCTCTTGCTATTGCCAGTATTTGAGAGAAATTTAAAAATGAGGTATGGCGTACTGTGAATTATATGCCAAATTTAACTGACCACATGTGGTGGAGAAAGAATGTAGGTCCCAGAAAAAAGTGTTGTGAAGGGTAGGCCCAACTTTTATCAATCATAAATTGTTAACACAGCTTGCCCGCCGAACCATGTAGTGACGAAAACGCGTGTTGGCAGGAGATGGGCAAATTTTTCCAGATATATTTTGCCTTCCCTCACACAGGCACAGGCAGCCTTGATGGATAAAATAATTACACATCAAAGTTTTTAACACAACGTTCCTTATCTAATAATGTTAACCCTGTTTAACACACGTTTGTCCAAGATGACATCGGCCACCCACACAACTTGAGAAAACATTTTTGTTACCTGTTTCTTAAAAAAACGAAGCTAGAGCTATTTATCTGTTGCGTTTTTTTGATTCAACAGGTAGGTGTTAAACTATATTGCATACATCGGGGAAAATTGAAAAAACCACATATGTCCTAAACATTACAAAACTTTGAAAAAAAGTTTTAAACAGTTTAATTTGGGCAAAATTTTACCATTGCTGTTAGGGGGAATTTGAAGGCCTGAACATTTTACCAAATTTCCCCTAAAAATTGCATAAACCTTTTGTTCAGTGATTTCTTGAGTTAAATTGTCATGAATTTTCCAATGAGCTCTTGTCAATCAAGATTGCATTGGTTAAATTGCTTATTGCATTATAGGAAAAAATAGACTTAATTGTACAGAGGGTTAATGAGGGAATTTCTGTTTTCATGACGTTGATGCTTTTGCTGAAGATGAAAAGGCTTAATTAACCCTAACATTAACCCTCTACACACTGAAGTCAAAATATCAAAATTTCCACCCGCAAATTTTCCCCATAATGCAACTCAGAATTTAACCAACCCAAGTTTGTCTTGCAGAGCTCAATGGTCTCTTTCAAACAAGATTGGATTGGTTAAACTCCTAGTTGCATCATGGGAAAATATGCTGATTGAATTTTTTGTTTATTTTAGCATCAGGGTACAGAGGGTTAAGGCAAGTATCTGACTGGCAGATTTTGTGTCCTCAGAACAAGTATCCCAGCATGAAGAAATCTTTAGAATAGGATCAACCTCCTTGGATGTGGATTCTAGTAAACTTTCTTGGATGTGGATTCTAGTCAAGCCTTGGTTTCCTATTGCCAGTCAAGGCTAGACTGGAAACAGCTACAGTTAAAACTAGAAGTCCTGTTACAAACTGTGCGCTTATCTAGGCTTAACTGCACATAGGAATTGCGCGCAATTGCCATATCCAATGGCATCCAAAGCACAGCAGGTTCTCCTGGTTACTCATAGCAAACACAGGCAGTGTTTCTACCAATGGACCTCCACGTTACCTGGAGGTCCATCGGCTGAAACATTGCTTGTGCACAGGCCATATGTAGAGAATTTGATAGCCTTACTATGGTCATAACACGGAGATTAATGTGCAGATTGACATGCTATTTGTGCGCATTTCATGGCAGGACTTCTAGTTTTAACTGTTGGACACTTTGAATTCAGCCAGTCAGTTCACTCAGTGGTTGTTGTTCAGTTCACATGTTCAAAAGCAGAAACATAAACCTAAGTGAAAATTTGGTCCTTACAGCCTCAACAGATTATTTTATAGCTCAATTATAAGTTATTGCTTGAGATTGTTGGTCCAATGCCAGTCTCAGTATTTTTAAAGTACCAGAATTACAGTGTTATAGTGGCTGCAGCTTAATTACAAACTGCTCAAATAACCCTTTTATTTCCATACAGATGTCTCCGAACCATTTACCATATTACAGTACAGTCACCGTAGACTGGTCATAATCCATGCGTGGGCCACGCATGCGTTTACCAGGTAATAAAATTCATCATCAACAAAATTTTAATAAATGAAGCACCAGGTTGTACCTGGCGCTTCATGAATTAAATTTTTGATGATTGTTCCTGTAATTAATGTTTGGAATCTAATGTTATTGCGTCTATGGAAATTTTGATGATTGTTCCTGTAATTAATGTTTGGAATCTAATGTTATTGCGTCTATGGAAATACAGCCCACCTGTGGAAAGTGACCAGTCCACAGCGACCATACTGCATTAGTACAAAACTGCAAATGTGGATTATTAGGCTTTTGATTTTGAAAATGGGAGGTGTATTGTATAGTTCTTGCTACCACTTGAAGTGAAGCACCCTATTGTTGAGTCCAGGGGGGGGGGGGGGGGGGGGGGGAACTAGTTTTTTTTTACCCCCTGCCAAAGTTCCCCCCAGGGGGGAATAGTTTTTTAGCTCAACTTTGACGAAGTCAAATTTGAGCTATTGTCATGGCCCGTCGTCCGTCTGTCCGTCTGTCCGTACGTCAACAATTGGCTATGGCTCGGGCTAGAGGTCGTATTTATGAACCGATCTTTACGAAACTTCTTGTGTACCTTTGTTATGACCCTGGGACGGGAACGAGTGTTTTTAGGTGTGGTCCGAAATTCAAGATGGCTGCCAGTGGCCATTTTGTACCGATGATGCAAAAATCAGTTTTTTGTACAGAACTTCTGTATGAAAGTTCTGATTTGAATAAAGTTTTGTATAAATGTTTAGTACCATGGGATACATCACATATAATACGGGTTTTTTTGTCGTGCGTAAATTATGCAAATTAGACTGACTTTGATTTATTTAGTGTTACTTTCAGAGCTGTAAGTGCCAAGCTGCTATGGCTCGGGCTAGAGGCCGTATTTATGAACCGATCTTTACGAAACTTCTTGGGTACCTTTGTTATGACCGTGGGACGAGAACGAGTGTTTTTGGGTGCGGTCCAAAATTCAAGATGGCTGCCAGCCGCCATTTTGTACCGACGATGCAGAAATCTGTTTTTTGTACAGAACTTCCATATGAAAGCTCTGATTTGAATAATTTTTTGTATGAATGTTTAGTACCATGGGATACATCACATATAATACGGGTTTTTTTCTCGTACGTAAATTGTGCAAATTAGACTAATTTTGATGTTTTTTGGGGTTACTTTCAGCACTGTAAGTGCAAATGCCAATACGGCTCGGGCTAGAGGCCGTATTTATGAACCGATCTTTACGAAACTTCTTGGGTACCTTTGGTATCACCGTGGGACGAGAACGAGTGTTTTGGGGTCCGGTCCGAAATTCAAGATGGCCGATGGCAGCCATTTTGTACAAAATTAGGTGCAATCAGATTTTTGCACAGAACTTCCATATGAAAGCCCTGATTTGAATAATTTTTTTGTGTGAATGTTTAGTACCATGGGATGCATCACATATAATACGGGTTTTTTTCTCGTGCAGAAATTATGCAAATTAGATGAACTTTGATTTTTTCAGTGCGACTTACACACAGTAAGTACACATGTCAATACGGCTCAGACTAGAGTCTGTATTTATGAACTGATCTTCAAG